>JARHVA010005920.1:402500-1050000 GCA_037957365.1 Torreya grandis
GTTGATTTAACCCTAATTGATATATTATTCATTCCAGTGGATGATCCAAATGTATTTTTATATCCATCTCAAGAAATTCCTTGTAGTTGTGTTTCCCACCACTGTGTGTAGAAGTGTTATCATATCATTTACCTCATTCTTTAATTCAAACATTAAGAGTTTATTAGGGAGTTTCATTGCTGAATGTTTTAGGGTAGTCAACCATTGATTATTAATCCACCTAGAGTAGGAATTGGTATTTTCATCACAAAACTATTGAGTAGAAGTAGTATTCAAATCAATAAAATACTCTCTATCTAGTATTTGAAGAAAATTATTAATATGTTTAGGTGTCAAAAATACCACAAACTCATCTTTTGAGCTCAGGACCTCTCTTTTGTTAGGACCATAGTACTCAGCTATAGTTATAACCAATTATAGACACTATAATGAAACTAGGAAATTAGTTTCATGTAATAATCCACTATCATGAATACTCTATTCATAATATGTTTTGATAGTCCCACTAATTCTATTCCATAGGCATTCAAAGTCAATATGCCATAAATCAATATATGACACATTTTCAACATTGGAGTCTAGATGTAGTGGAGGAACAACCCCTTGAAATTGATATTTCAGGCTTTCACTTTCTTCACCTTGTGAGACCTTCTTAGGAGGACTATTTTTAGGATTAATTTTCTTTTGGGTACCTTTTATGGTAATTCTAAATGTAGGCATCTAAAGTTGAAACACTGCCTATATAGGAGCGTTGACTTAGAATATACTAAATGAAAGCAGGAAACAAAGAGTGTTCAAGAAATCAATGAACTCTATAGAAATTATAAATAGAGACAATGAAATATAATAAAAATTATTGAAAAAGCATAAAATTCCATTGAATGTGTATCACATGAGTCATGATCTAATAGGAGTGCATACAAGGTAGTCATAGCTTGATTAGAGTGTAAATAAGGTAATCAAAACCTAATTAGAGTGTTATCAAGCATGTCAAAGTCTAATAGGATTATTTTCAGGGTTTTTGGAAACCAACAAAGGTGTGAGCAAAGATCTCATAATTTGATAAATATGTCAACAAGGAAGTTAAGCCTCAAAAATATTTACAGATTTAAGGGTAGGAACTCATTTTAATCCTTGAGTAAGAAGGGTGTCTGAAACTACTAGGTTTACATGCAAACAAAGAGAGATCTAACCTAAAAATATGTCTTATTTTATACTTAGATTTTGAAAGGTTTGAGGAAATATCATGTGATTTGTGTAATTTTTCGTGAATAAGAATAAGAAAGAAATAAGCAAATTGTACTCACCTTACAAGCTGAAGGCACAAACCCTAAACTTTGATATCTCAAAAGTATTATAACATGTGAGTAAAATGGGAAGATGCAATCTAGATGGGATACATGAAGCACAATGAATCTATGATGAAGGTGAAAAATAATTCATAGGTCAAATGTTTAAGAATGAACCACAAAAACATTAATGCGTATGGAAAAAGAAGGTGAAATTAATGATGGAAATTTTGGGTTTGTAAAGAGAGTCATCAAGATCTGATAAGGATGTTTGCAAGCATGTCAAACTCTGACAAGGGTGTGCATAGGTTTTGGGTTTCAAGACATTTGTAAGCAAGCCTATTAGAATATGATAGTTGTGTAAAAGAGCCTATCAGAGTCTGATTTATATGTTTACACAAGGATAAAAATCCATCAATATAACAAATAAAATGACTTAGAAACTTTTTTCTTATCCCCCTTCTTGAATAATTTTGACCTTTATGATGAATTTATCTAACTAGGAATTTTGACTTAAGTGTCCTGATATTAACCAAATTGACATGGGTTCACTTAGATTGACTATTAATAGATTTAACATTAAAATTTTTTGACCCTCATACAAAAACTAGGATAACAACTGAATCCAACTTGGGACCATAAACTACAATGGATATGGGTGAATTTGAGACTCTGGTTTTTTAATGAGTCTATCTCATCATTGGGTTATGAAGCCATTTGAATTTTGACAAAAGAGATGACTAGAGACAAAGAAAGAAATTTTGGTGACAAGAACTAGACCAATAAGGAGATGATGTAGAAAAAAGACAACACAAAACAAACAAAAAATAACAACTAAAAGGAAACACCACCAAAATTCTCATATACATAATTACATGTTTGGAACTACCTCATTTCACTTGAATTAGTGTTTGAGATATTTCTCACTTTATGAAAATGATAGATGAGTGTCATCATGATAGGATAAATAAAAAGTATTGTCTCTATATAAGTGCCTAATTATGAAGGGGCCCATCCATATCAAGTCAAATTTTGAAAGACTTCCCTTGGGTTCCCTACATTTATCCCACAAGAGGATGAGATCTCCTACCTAAACATACCTTCTCTTTTTCTTTTTAGTTAAAAATGACTCTGATTTGATCCTAATGCTTGGTAAATCTATCAATAAACTAGACTCTATCTTATTCAAGCTTACTTAAATAAAGAATTAATTTATCCAAGGGAATCTCAAAATTCTTATTCTCAATATCCACGACCAGCTTTAGTGTAAGAATTTCAAGTGTTATTGGAATTGCCACATAAATCCCATAGATAAATCAAAATGGAGACATGTTAATAGCTTTCTTCAGTGTGATGAGATCTACCCGCAGTGCATCATAAAACTTCTTTTACCAATTATTTTAATTTTCATCAACCAACGTGTGAATGATTGTTCTCAAGTTATTATTATTTGGCTCGGCTTAGTCCTTTCATTATGGGTAATAGTATTAAGAGTGGGGAAATGAGATATCTTAGCCAAAACAAAATATAATCAAATCTAAATAATAAACATGATAGGTCAATATCGATCCCATGTTAGGAGATGATATACCCTAGGATTTTTCCTTTGGTGACTCCAAACACACATTTCCTTCATTAAGGGTAACACCATAGTCAATTAGGCAAGTTAAGATGGTGTGTAACACCTCTAGGTGGTATACTCATCATCTTTCTTTCCCTAGAATATTATATACATAGACCTCCACTATATTATGAATAAGGTCATGGAATATATCATTCTTGGCCATTTAACTTGTTTTCCCTACATTTTTGAGATTGAAGGTCATCATGACATAAAAAATGTCCCTTGTGGCATATCAAAAGATGCCTTGCTCTAATATTCATCAAAAAGTGGATTTGAGTGTATCCCTAGAAAATGTTCATTAGTGATAGTAACTCATATCTTGTGGTAGCTTCAATAATGATGTTAATGGATGGGAAAGGGAAGACATATTTTAGACATGTTTTGTTGATATCTTAAGAGTATATACATTTATTAATTTTATCATTCTTCTTGAAGACAGGGATGATGTTGATATCCATTCAGAATAATCCACTCATTTAATCAACCCAACTTTTAAAATTTTGATGACTTCCTATTTTACCATCAATGTGACCTTAGGTTTGATGGGACTAAGATTTTATTTAATTGGTTTCATGTTAGGCATTATAACTAGGTTTTGGACCACCACATTAGGGTTGATGCCCACCATGTTAGTGTAAGAGAAAGCAAAATATTTTGAGAGTGGAGACCCCATCTTGGCAAGTTTGGGACTTTCCTCTATAAAAATATTAATTTCAATAGTTTCTTAAATGAAGGAGGTGTTTCCCATTTCAAACACATCTAGTTTGAGGTAAGATTATGATCTTAATCTTCCATATCTAAAACATTATGTTCATCATCACATGATAGGTAGTCCCTAACATGGTAATAAGAATCATATTCTTCGGTCCTAAGGGTTGAAGTGGGGTAACAAGTAAGTGAGAAGCTTCTTTTGTGGTAGAACAATAAGAGGTCATTATAGGCTTGTAATAACTCAAGATTAGCCTCATCATTATTAGCTAAATAAAGAACCAATAAATCATTATTTTTATCGATATAGGTGACATTTCAATCATTAGATGTTTTTCACACAAGAGGTTTTATCTTGACTTAAACTATGAAGTTAGAATCTAGTATAGTGGGATGAGGGTTAAAGTGTGAAGACAAAACAACCATGGTTTCAATAAGTTGGTTGGTTTTCCTAGGGACTAATTCTATAGAAATGAATTCAAAGTCTTTTGTGATCTCATGCATAGTAGTCTTGTATATCTTAATATGCTTGACCTTGATTTGATAGACCTTATACATTTAGCTCTTAACCAATTATAAGTTGCCTTAGATCTTTATACTTTGAATGCCTAAACATTTTTTAATGACCATGACAAGTAATAGGGCCTCATATTAAGCCCAAATTTTCATACAATCAAATTCTAGATTGAAATCAAAAGGCATGACTTGCGCTTCAGGAGAAATGAGAACTAATCATGTGCCAACACCTAGGTGGTACTTGGCCCCATCATAGTAAAGGACCCATTTCTCATGTGTAGAATAGGTATATTCATCTGATGAACTTTATTGGTCTTATAATATGTTGATCATATGAATATCAAAATTTTTAGGTAACCCCTCTTGGGGTACCTAATCATGAGACTCTATAAAATAATGATCTCTTCTCCCTTGCAAGGTGAGTGGAAGGTCCCATGGAAACTTGAAAGGCCTACTCTTATGGTTAGGATGAAGTTCAAGAAGCAATTTTGTAACTCTAAGGTTTGTTTTCTAAGATCCAATTTGAGGTAGGTGGGAACCTTTATAAATTAAAAATGTTGTTTATTAGGCCTTCTCTTTGGTGTGGGAAGTATTCATGTGTAGTTAGGATCTTACTTCGACATAGGGTGTATATCAACATAATTAGGATCTTTTTAAGTTTAGGAGGTGCATGGACATAGTTATGCAACTTGCAGTACTGTTGATAATACATGGGTAGTATTGTTTATCCTATTTTTATATGTGGGAAAGTCTACCAAAATTTAATGAGTGGATTTATGGGGTTGTCTCTCTTCATGAGGGGAATATGGTATCCCCCTTTAAGAATTTTTGGATAATCATGGGTTATAATATTGATTTATATAGTACCTATTATCACAATATGAATCCTCTCTTTTAGTGTTGGGATGGTTGGGGGATAAGTTTTGATTGGGTTACCTTTTGGAGGGCTTAAAAAATGATGAGGGGTATAATTAGGTGTAAGCTAAATTAGAATGGTCTACTTATCTTGAGGAAGAAAAATTAATGGGAAATAACTCTAGAAAGCCAATATGACCTTTTCATAGAGTGATCCAAGATCATACCTTGAAGAGGTTCAAATGTGACAAGATTAAATTATGAAGCATGGCTTTACCTTATATGGTCAATCAATGGGAAATGGTGCTGGTAGTTTTTGGGATGGTTCTTATGAATGGGAACTTATTCACTTGTAGACACCTCTATCATGCAAAGATATGGTAGAATATCCAACCCCTCTTTGGACTAATAGCTTTGAGGATAATATAAATCATACATCCCCACCCCTTAGTGTTAAATGGGATGAATAGGGGAGTGTCCTTTTTTAAGAGATTAATGATCTCAGCTATAGACAATGTGGAGATTTCTAGACTAGTCACTAGTTTTATATTATTGGTATTTTTGGTCATCACTAAGTCCTTTCCTTTAGACTTGTCTTTTAATAGAATTTGTGGTATTTTAGCTCCTTTCTTTAATATGACCATTTTAGGCTTTATGGTCATGGTAATATCGATCAATTGTGGGGGTTTTATGATCTGGTTAGTAGCTAAATGGCAGCCAATGTGTAACATAAGCTAATTATGCATAGTCTCTTGTAGCATATGAAAGGGATTAGGATCCCATTAGGATTAAAAAATGTTCCCTAAGTGCAATAATCACATATGATAGAATAAGGTTGAAGGTATGGCCTTCATCATATGTATCTAAACCCTCCCCAAGATCATATTATAGTTGGTATCTTTGTCTATGGCATATAATTTAGTTAGGACCATCTTGGGACCTAAAGTGACTTGAATTAAAATGGTCCCTATGGAGGTGTATTTTACACTATCATAGCCCTATATGGTGTTATGCACTATATAATATTGGTTTATTTGTAACCAAGATTTTGCAGGAAGTAAAAGGGGACAACATTGACAACCACTCCATCATCAACCATAGCTCTCTTTATATGGTTATTATAAATCTAACCATCTCAGTGTCAAGATGAAGACATCACAAATCAAATAAATATCTAGCATCCTATGATTCTTGACCAGGTGGAAACATGTCCATATCTATGTGGTTTATCTAAGTTTGTGGAGGAAGAATAACATTGGATATATGCCCCATTCATATGGCATGAATAAAGGTTTACTGATTAGTGGGGGAGTTATTAAGTATGTTAAAGAATGAAATATTGGAGAATGTCTTGGTTAAACCGAAGATCAAATCATAATTCCCCATGGGTTTATGAATGGACTCAAAATCTAGAATATTTGAAGGGTGGAGAGTCATAGAATGATACTCTCTGATATGAATAATAGTGTTTTCCTCTTATTAAAATTTCAATTCCATTACTCATATCATCTCAATTTTACCATGCACTCCCAACTGAGGAGCAACATTATTGTTTGTAGACCAAGAGGTGGAGGCTTTTGCATCATGAGTGCATGCTTTGTATTTATTAAATAGAGACCCACTCCTAGTTTGGTTATTATAATGATATTAATCATAGACTTGGTAGTCTAAATTAGTGTCAAAAGTTGTGTTATTCCTACTTATCAAAGATGGCTCATTATATTTGAGTTAACTTGTCTTATAATCCTCTAGACCAAGATATCTGCCTATGTCATGTCTAGATATATTATGGGGGTATATGAATACCTATAGAATAAATAGAAAAAGGAGGGGAAAATGGTAAAGGGAAGAAAGAGAAAAATAATAAAGGGGTAAATAAAAATAATATAATTCCTTCATATTATGTTCACAAATTTATATATATGTAAATATCATATGTTAAACTATGCACTCGACTCCTCAAGGTCAGGCCAAGGTAGCCAACATCATGGATGGGATATGGATTGGGTTGGTTGTTGGGAGGAATAGGATTTATAATGGGTGGAGGTAATTGGTTCTGATGATGGAATCAAAATACCTTAGCAATGACATGATGCTTCTTAAGATCATCAAGCTATGTAGAAAAAAACTCCAAGGTCCTTCAATCTTTGATATCATAAGACAATGAAGCTTTTGTTTGATGTTAGGACTAGGTAAATGGGGGAGAGTGCATTGAGTGAATCATACATATAGATATAACATGTCAGGTTGGATATTCCCAAACAATATCATCCACAAAAATTAATGGTATAAGATGAGGCTAGACCCGATGAGAAGGAGGTGAGAATGTAAAGCTAGGCCTAGATGACATTATACTAATGGCCTTTGTTTTAATGAAGGATAATGATGGGTGGATCAATGATTCATTTTGGTTATTATAAATCATTGAGAGAGTCTAAAATGAGATGAAGTATTAGGGTAGAACATAATACATCTCTCATAAGCTCCATATTAATATCATTTTGAATATCAATAGTGAGACGAGGTGCTCTAACCCTAGGGAAAAGATGTTCTCTAACAAGACTAGTGTTTTTAGAAGTGTCATCCAAGAGAGATTAGGAAATATATATGTAAATTAGCTTTTATACATATATTTTGTAAGGACTTGATTTGTTGTTAAAAGCGAGGTTTGTTTTTATTTTTGCCTTGCACGGCTAGACAATGCTTTTGGCAATGTTTGAGTTTTTTTTGACTTGAAAGTATAATTATTTCTTTATAAAATTTAAATGTTGAATTAAAATAAATGACAAAACTGAAAATTAATGAAATCAACTCTTTTTTATCCTTTTTTGATGATTTGACAATGCATGCAAAGAGAGAGAAAGAGATCTATCATATTATGCAACATGCTCAATTTTCTTAACTTTATCTAAATGAAATCTAAGAGCAAGTGTCTATTATATATTTTATATTGTATGGATGGATCATATATATATATATATACACAATCAAATTTAAGAAATAAAATTGAAGAAATAATTTAGTAGCTTTCTAGCTTTCCAAGTTATTGCATGTAAGTTTTAGATGATTTATTTAAAAATAAAGTATGACATATAAATTCTAATTTTTATATTTATCTAAATAATTAAATTTCTCAAATTAATCTAAAATAATGAGAAATCAGAAATATTTGGGCATCTTGTTTACTAGAGTTTTTTTAGGGTTTTATTGATTGTTAATTGATTCTTTTTAGAGAAATGAATTTTATTTTGAATCTGAAAACTAACTAATATGTGGTAAAAAAATGTTTGAAATACTTTCTAAAATATTCTTAAATTTTTATTGTCATTTATATGTTAATGAGAGTAGATTTACTAAAATGAATGCAAAATTAAAAAAATGTGTCTACTACCTTTTTTTTGCAAAGTTGGAAAAAGGAAGAGAATTCTTTATCCTATCAAATTTTCATTTTTATTTTAAAATGAGAATTTATGGAAAAAAAGTATTAATCTAATCTAATTTACTTGAGTAAAAAAAAAATATATAAGCTACGAACCTCTAACTTAATCCTGATGTAGACCGATTGAAGTCAATGAATTTGTAACATTGTGGTCCTCAATATTTTGGTTCCTTTTTCTTGAATGAAAATTTCAAGAAATATCCAAAAAAAAGGATGAATAGATGGCTATCATAAATGGGAGGATAATATAAGATACATAGCTCCAAACAAGGAACAACTAATTATAGGTGGTTGAAGATACTATTTGTAAAGTTCAAATTACAAGGACAATGTCTCTCCCTATCAAGAACTATGTAGTTGAATATGAAATAAATCAAAGCAAAGCTCCAAATTAATTGTAGAAGGATATGGCTGTAAATATTTCAAAACTCTCAAGCTTAGATTGCAAATTTTTAGATCTAAAATCAAGTCAAAATTTTCTTAACTGTAGAATAGCAATGGAGATTGCACAAAGGAGTTTAACTGAGTTAATCTAGAAGTTGAAACTGAAACGGATTCAAAATAATTGAAAATAGAAGATGGAGTGAATTTATCTTGATTTGAGGTGAACATAGGATGGAACAAGAAATAATCATGATAAAAAGTATGCAAAATGCATCAAAAAAAGATTTACAAGAGCTAAATTTGAAAGACAAAACAATGGTGATAGAACTATATCCCTATTTGTAGGGATGATTATGTAACCACCACTTCTACGAATAAAATTGTCACTATATATTATATAATTTCCTTTATTTTAATATGAAACTTCTCTATTAGGACCAAACCATCACAATTTTTTACACAACCATCATAATTAACCTATCACCAAGAGGACATATTCATAACCTAATAGGGTGGTTCTGTCACCTAAAGGGTAATTTATGTCACCAATGAGAAATGAGTGAGACCAAGTTGAGGGAAGATATAAGATTCAATAAAAAGGAGGTTTTGGGAAACCTAAGAGAGAAGGAGAAGTAAAATAGGAGAAAGCGTTAGAGAGTTTGTGTTTAAGTATTATTAGAAGGTTGTTACATCATCATCAAAATTTTCATGTCAAGAATATTATATTGTGTAGAAATTGAGTGCATATAAATACTTCATTACTCAGATATATTTATCATACAAATATTTTATTGATAAAATTTTATATGAAATGTCAAAACAAGCTTATCTTAAA
The DNA here is from genome assembly GCA_037957365.1 of Torreya grandis. NCBI lineage: Eukaryota > Viridiplantae > Streptophyta > Pinopsida > Cupressales > Taxaceae > Torreya > Torreya grandis. The sequence continues at coordinate 412,151 of JARHVA010005920.1, forward strand.
AAAAAGAAACATAAAAACTTGATACATGTTATGCTTCACAAAATCTTGTGAAATGTGTAGAGGATTCTCGATGCAATGGCTATTCAAAGTTTGTACTATTATTACATTATAAACTCATCTAAATGTGTCTATAAGGACAATTTATCAATTGAACATGTAGTACTAACCAATTTTTGCTCCCTAGTGATGCCCATTAGTTATTGTTTAGTTATTTTATATACATCCTCTTTCTTCGACCACCTACTTAGCTAGCCTAGATTATCATCTTTCTTCAACAAACTACTTCACTTCTCAGGATCAGCATCCTAGTTACACAACCTACTTCACTTCCCAAGATCATCATAATATTCAACTACTTCCATCGATTTTCCCATATCTCTCAAAAGATCATGCACGATGACCACGTTATCATCCCCAATAATTGTAAGCAATTTATGTTGAAGATTTTCTAGAGATATATTTACATGCAATCCTCACTCTTACTAGAAGATAGATGCATCTTCAATATCTTATCCATTAAAATGGTAGGCTATGTCCTATAAAATCTCTTTCTAAGATGGGAGAAGAGAGTTATAAATGATTTTCAAGGAATCGAGTGACATTCTCAATCATTTTATGTACTTCAATCCAACATTTATTACCATGTTTTTTATCATACAATTCTTCATCAAGAACCTCTAATAGAATTGGAAATCCACCAAAAGCCTTGATGATCTTTCTATATGTGTCTTGGTAGAAGTCATCTATATGTGATTTCATAAATGCATGTGAACTAAATAAATGTAAATCCTCTGGCTCCCAGAGTCCCTCAAATTTATGAATATTTTGAGTCTGACCCACATTTAGGACATGTCTAATATGAGTTGTTACACTTAATTTTCTTTTAGGACCATATTAAATTAACATGAATCTATCCAACTGTGTGCATTGGTCATTATTATCTATGATGACAAGACAATGCTGGATCCAAATCATGGAATAGAAATTACATTTTATTTTAATTCATAAAATTACTAATTATGATAGTGTTTTGAAATTCTAAATTGTAAATATTTGTTCAAAATTCCAATAAAAATATAAATCATAAAAAAAGATAAGTAGATTTAATAATGTGAGATTGTGTGCATACAGATGGAAGTATAAAAAATTAAGGAAAACTAGATTTTAAACTTGCATAACCTTAATTTACACTTTCAACTTTCAAGGTTGATTGACACAACTTGAAATGATTTTGAAATCTTCAATTTTAATATTTTTTTCTTAAAAACAATTGACTAGGTAACTTGCCTACAAAACTAAGTGATGGATAGATAGTATGAAACTTGTCAACATATTTGTATAATAACTTTATTTTTAAAAAAATACTTTTTATGTCTAACTATATTTTCTCTTTTGTCATTATATGATGCTTCTTGATTTCAATTACCTTAGTAGGCATGCATGTAAATTTATATTAGATGTCATACATGCAAATGCCCTTGTATACATGTATGTAATTATGAAATTGATAATTACAAATATTATTTCTTATCTATATTATATTTTACATATACATCTAATATTTAAATAAATGAAACATAATTCTGTTTTCTAAATGTATGTACTATATGATTAGTCAAAACATTTCATTAAAGATATAGTTGGTGAAACTAAAAAGTAACATTGAGAAGGGAAACCTTCTTTAAATCAAGATATAGATGAAAAATTGAATCTATAAAATGAATAGCTAAGAACAAAGGCCTCACAAGAGCATTTAAAAACAACAATTTCTCAAAAAAAATTAAAAAATATAAAATTAATTTTTGAGCTTCCAATAGCTACAAAAATATCATAAATTTTAGATTGAAACACTGTCAAACATATGAAGCAACATTTATAAATTAGAATCCACATGGATAATTTCTCCATCATTTTAATTAAAATGTATAGGAAACAAGTTAGACAACTAGATGTTCCTTTGAAAATAATTGTGACCTATTAGAAAATTTAGGAATGCTTATAATAGTGCGGGTAATCTAAATCTTAAAATAAAAAATAAAACATTCAAAAGATAAAATATGTGCAAGAGTTTTTTCTAAGTAAAAACTATGTAGAATTATATAAATTATACAAACAAATTTTACTCAAAAATAGGCTCTCATTCTTATAGATTGTGAAAACATAAAGTCTTTTAACAAAATATGTAATCTCTTTAGTTTATTAAAAAAAATAACCAAAGACAACCAACAAACCAAATATCATAAAGTGTTAAGTAGTGGGTTGAACACAATAATACTTTTCATCCTTATACTATAGAGTAAAGTTTTTCAATAATATAAATAAAGATGTAATAAGGATACTTATAGATAACTAATATATTAAAAAGGAAATAAATTATATAAAAATGGATTGGATTCATAATTTAATAGGAAAAATATAATGTGTGTAATTTCTTAAATGCACAATAAAACATCTCCTATGTTTGAGATCTATAGCTTTGAGCAAACAGTTGATAATTTCCACCAATAAGCTATAGGGTTTTAAATTTATAAACAAGATCACATCCCATTTGAGATCAACATTAAAGAAATATATACAAAATAATTTATGGGTATCTTCATGAGGCATTATATTAAAGCATTGGTTATTTACATACATCTGCCTCTTACTTCTAAAAGACATCCCTTCATATTATTTGTAACATACATAAAATAGGAGTATATTCACTAAGAACTAGGAATGTTTTTGTTGTTTTCTATCATTTTTTTTATCAAATTTTGTTTTAGTGTTACCCCACATTAATATTTCAAACATGTAAATATGATGTTCACCACAAAAATTATAGTTGATATTTTCCAACATTAAATGTCTTAAAAATTGATTAGGCCTAATGGTACATACTCAAGGTACACCTTTAGGGGTATGATAGGTATCAAATATAAAATTATATCTTACATTATAGGTGCATTTAAATGCATCGAATTTTAATTCCTTTTCATTTTGAGCATTATCAACCTCTAAGATATTAGCATGGCTTGGTGGTTCTCATGCTTTGTGGATCCCTTTAGGATTATTTCAAATCTATTTTTCCTAAAAAGTATAAGTTTCTATAAAATATATTTCATTCTCAAATCTCTTTGTGACTAGGTGTCAAGAGTTTGAGAAATAAGATATTTTTGAGATGATAAGTGGTAACTAGTATTTTTTTCCAAGGATGGAGTCCGAAACTTTAGTGATTATCTATCTAAGTCTAGGGAAATTATGTATCTTCTTTCCACTAAAAAATGATTTTTAGATGTACTTAGTGATTGGTAAACTAAGTAAACTTACAAACCAAGGAAGGTATGGACTCAAGTTGAAGATGTTTCTTATGATATGGTCTATAAGCCACTTCTAACTAACATTGATTTAATACCACATTAAAAATATACATATATTTTGGACTATGTTCATCAACCTTGATGAAAGAGGGTATTAAGACCCAACATAAAAATTAATTTATAAACAAGGTAGAAAAGTGGAGGATAAGAACAATCACATGTTTAAAGACGTGTTTGTGTGTCCAACATATAAGTGAGTGTTTGTTGTGAATATGTATCAAACACGTAAGTGGGTGCTTATGGTGAATATGCATTGAAAAATGGTTACTATGATGTTGAATCCATAACAAACCTACATCTTATTAATCATTAACACCCATAAATAATAAACATTTGAAATTGTGATGTTATGGTATCACAAACATGCACACCCTTTTGTAAAAATTGATATACAAAATGAAAAGGTTAATATGAAAACCCATAAAATCATATGAATAAAATGATTCATATCTATTAATTTTCTAATTTTTATTTTACATACCCTTGAAGTAAGGTTCAAGATCAAATCATTGCATGTGAATTTCAATGAAGTTCTAACCCATTGAAAAACCTAGGTCTTTGCTACAGAGAAAAAAAAAGTAAAGTTATAAAAATAAGGACTGGAACTCACATATAACAATAGACAAAAATTCAAACTATTTGATGAGTTTTTTAATTGTAAGAGCACTATCATCATATTTGTATTCCTTGTTATGCTAGTGGTAATTTATAGTTACAATATATTGGATATTGGAATGACAAGTTGTAAATAGATACAAATATAAATGATCTAAAAGGAACTAATCACAAACAATTTCATAATTGAAGGTTTAATTCCATATGATCATTCTTGTCAAAACAAGAATTTACACTTTAGATGAAACCAATATGTTCATGTAACTTTTTTATCTAAAAAATTAGAAAGTTGTATGAAGGCCAATACAGAGCCTAGGGCCACAAGAGATAAAGAGTTACACATGCAAAAGAAAGAGTGGATGAAACAAAACCACAAATGAATGAGTATATGGGAAATCAACCTAAACAAATTCTCAAAAATTAACAAAAATAAAACATTATGTTAATTAAAATATTAGAATAATGATGTGAATGGAAAAAAAAAAGAAATAAATGACAACACTAAATTATAAAGTTCAACTCAACTTATGAGCATGTGTGTGTGTGTGTGTGTGTGTGTGTGTGTGCGCACGCGCATGCACCTGCACATGCATGCACCTGCACATGTGTGTGTGGGTTGAAATCGAATGAATGGAAAAGATACTCATTTCTATACTAATGATTAACTATCATAGGCTTATATGTAAAATATGGAAATGAACATCACCTAAGGAATAGTGGGAAGAGAGGTTTTGTGTAATATGTACCATAGATGCAATTGAAATGGATTAGCATTTCATCCTTGAACTTTCAAAGTATGCACACATTCAAGCCAAATGTGGGAACATTAAAATTTGGTTCCATGGTAAATCTATTTAAGAAAAACAAAATAAAAAAGTTAGGGGAGATGTTAACTCAAACTAGAAAAAAATGAGAAGCCTTATAAAGGACACAGTTGGTCCCTCAAATCGTTCATTGGTTGGAATACTTTGTGTAATTAGTGGTCCCATAGGTCATTTTTTCTCATGGACATAATTAAAACCATTTCCTTTCATTTCATAGATTTAAAGCACATAATATTAGCAAACATAACTATATAAATTATTCTACAATGATGTTATGTAAGTATTTTATCAAGTAATTCGTATTGCTATCCTCAAATCACATTCACCTCTTCACTAAGAAAATTGCAATGAGAAATTATTAGCATTAAAAAGTGGGCATGGCACCTACATGTTGACTACCAACACAATTAGGGTAAAAACTTGTTCGATATAACAACTATTTGAGTTTGTTTATAAAATACATTGTTATAGTGCACATTGTTTATAGAAAAAATAATAATATGCATACGATGAACAAATAAGGGTTTACAAATGTTACATGTGAAAATACTAAAATATTGATGTCTATTGAAAATACATATAATTAGATGGAATTAATGATGAGGGTAATTTACACATGATGTTGTTGGAATTCATCACCATCCATTTAAACAAAAATGGTTGATTCAACCCAGATGTGCACTAGTTATATTCTTCATAAAAAAGATAAAATAAATGCAACATAAATACTTAGTATTACTATGGGAAGGATTCAGAAGAAACCAAAATATCATGTAGATTATCTTTCATCATTCATGAGGTTTCCTTTATAATACCACTAATAATCTATAGACAGTAACAACTTTGTATATCCTTGGGCATTTTTAGGAATACAATCTAATGTGTTTTCTATGCTCCTGGAATCATCATCCATGATTGAATACCCTTCCTCAAAGGCCTACCATTTTCTAAGTGCTTATATTAGGTTAATATCAAGCTTTATTTCATATAAATCATCTCTGTGTGAGTTGGTTTCTATTTCTCAACTAGAGGAAAGAGCACATTCATGGCATGACCCATGTTTTGGTTTTTGGGTAGGTTCTTAGATAGTGCAATGAACAATAAGCAACACCATTGTGCAAATGCTTTAAAAGGTCCCTTCTATGATTTATTGCATTCCTCATGTTGTTTCTCATATAAAAATCACAATATTACATCAATAGAAAGCAAATATCATATTATTAGGCATAAGATCATCTCTATTAGGTGGTAGAATTGGATCACCATTGGGATGTTGGGCATTTTGAACAATAGGTTTAGCTAAAGGAGAATCAGGTGCCACCCAACCATCCTGATTAGTATTAAGGTGTAATATAAAAATTGTGATATCCCAACTGAAATGTTATTGAACATAACTACCAAATGAACCACTCCATTCATAGGTTAGATCCATCATGACAACACATAAAAGGACTTCCCATATGGCAATGAAAAACTCTAACCACCATACTTAGAAGGAGTTATGGATAAATGGCTATGATTGTGAGAGAGGATCCAACAACACTTGTGTGCGAAAGGATGGGATCCATGAGGTAGTTGGTCAAGAGAGACATATCTCATAGTGGAAGGAGTAGTCCCTTAGTGGTTGACAAGTGATTACAAGTGTTGAAATGTAAGAGCCACCTTTTCAGCATAAGCTTAGATATTATTTTTGTGGTCTCATTATCCATCAAATCATATCATTATCAACGTTTCAAAATCTAATATTTCACACATTACATTTGTTTAAATTTTCAAAAAATATATTAATGTATTTCAGATTTTTAAAAGTATACATTTCAAGTAAGATCAAAGCCAAAATATTTAATAAAGAGGTTTAATTTTTCTAATTTTTCTAATTTTAAATTAAAAAGATATTAAAAATTTATAACAAAAAATATAATCAAAGAACTAAATATATAATGAAATATAAAAAAACCTTAAGATAACATTTATATAAATAAAACTAAATATTTCATATGTAATTTCAAAAATTATTTATTATGAAAAATATAGAAATATGAAAGACAATATATTTTATTTTGAATAGTATAATAATAATTCAACAATATTTTTGAATTATTATAATTTTTTTATTGGACCTCGTCAATCTATCATTAGTTTCAATATTTTTTCAAGAATTAAATTATTTCTTTGTTTCAATCTTTTTAACTAAATAATGTAGATCATATTTTGAAGTTATAAATATTTGTTATAAGGATGATGGTCATTTATAAACTCGATGATAGGACCCACTTTCAAGTCAAAGTGTGGAGTGTAAAATGTATAAATTGATGTTTTCCTTGTACTTATATTTGTAATTGTATAATTTTTAATATTCTTGTACTTTCCATTGTTAATTAGCTGTTATAATCATCCCAATAATTTTGTTTCAATGTAAATAATTCATTTGTAACAAGTACAATATAAGTAATAAAAATATCTAGATAGGATAGACTTGCTATTTAAACTAATATGTAAATAAGATTAAATATGAGTTAATCTATTTTAAAATATGATTTTATATTAACACTAAACAAAAGGGGAAAATGCTAATTTACAAATATTCCATTAAAAATGGTTAGAGAAAGCGTTGAAAAATTTATCAAAGTAGATACCATCTATACATTAACACGAGTGATTACATAAAAAGGATAATTTTCAAAATTCTTTACAAATTATAATTGGCATAAAAGTATCATACTTACCAAGAGAGAACCCTCTTCATGGGCTATTTAAGCAAGGTTTTCTAAAGATTATAAGTGTTTGTGTATAATTGGCATGTCAAATACTAGGATATAATTATGTTTGTACGATGGAGAATGACTTAAGTTTGGTCTATCATGATGAGGGACCACATAATTTTTAGGGAAAGTGTAGAGATTCTCTAATGACAATCCTTATATAATTTTATTACTTCATGGGCTATTTAAGCAAGGTTTTCTAAAGATTATAAGTGTTTGTGTATAATTGACATGTCAAATTCTAGGATATAATTATGTTTGTACGATGGAGAATGACTTAAGTTTGGTCTATCATGATGAGGGACCACATAATTTTTAGGGAAAGTGTAGAGATTCTCTAATGACAATCTTTATATAATTTTATTACTTCATGGGCTATTTAAGCAAGGTTTTCTAAAGATTATAAGTGTTTGTGTATAATTGACATGTCAAATACTAGGATATAATTATGTTTGTACAATGGATAATGACTTAAGTTTGGTCTATCATGATGAGGGACCACATAATTTTTAGGGAAAGTGTAAAGATTCTCTAATGACAATCCTTATATAATTTTATTACTTCATGGGCTATTTAAGCAAGGTTTTCTAAAGATTATAAGTGTTTGTGTATAATTGACATGTCAAATACTAGGATATAATTATGTTTGTACGATGGAGAATGACTTAAGTTTGGTCTATCATGATGAGGGACCACATAATTTTTAGGGAAAGTGTAGATATTCTCTAATGATAATCCTTATATAATTTTATTGTAACTAAAATGTATTTTATATTTCTTAAAGTGGGGTCATGTATATAAATGGAATTAAACATGTTGTTAAGGTTAAAATATGAGTTTAAACTATTTTATATGAGTATCGGGATAAAATTAGCTTTGTACAATAGAAAATGAGTTAGATTTGGTTTATTATGATCAAAGGCCACATAGTTTGATGATTTTCTAATGTCAATTGCTACATGATTGAAATTGGAATGGATTTTGCATTTCATATAGTGAAGTCATGTATACTTTGGCATTAACATGTTGGTAAGGTTAAAATATTAGATTCAAGTATTTTATATAAATACTAGGGTAAAATTAACTTTGTAAGATGGTATAATGAATTAGATTTGGTCTATCGTATTTAGGGGCACTATATTTTTCAATAAAAGAGTAGATATTCTCTATTCCCAATTCATACACAATTGAAACTAAAATATATTTTGAATTTCCTATAATCAAATCATATATATTGATGGAATTAAACATGTTGCTAAGTATACAATGTGAGCTTCAAATGTTTTATATTAATTTTTCTATATGGCTTTACTCATGAATATACACAAGGTTGATGCAAAGTTTAGATCAATAAAGACATCATTCATTAATATTAAAAGAAATTGTTCTTCACCCATAATGTCAATTCATACTCTAGGAAATTATTGATGAGGAATTATTTATTTACTTAAATATAAGACAATTTAAGAAAAATAAGATAGGGAATTTAACGCTTCCTTTGTGATTAGGTTTTTCCATTTCTATGTCTTGACATTATAATTCAAGATTGGGTGAAAACATAACTCACATTATTTTTGGGAAGTAGGGGGTCCTTGGGGACCTCCCTCTAGTTATTCAATTCATCAGTCAAGGAGTCAAATTGGGTCAAATAAATGTCTGGTGGCCAACATCAAATTTTAAGAGTTTGTAAACAAGCCATAAGAACATGTGTTAATGTTGTCACACGATGAGCAAGGATTATCTATTTAATGTGGTGAATGTTTTGAAAAAAATAAGTGGATTCCATTAAGATAGTTTTACCTCTAGGGTTCCCAAGGTCCTACAAAAGTCAGAACACACCCAAAATGGATCTCTTGGAAAAGGGTTTACAAATTGTTCAATCAAGTATCTTTTGTCTTTGAATATTCTTCCTTTAATAAGAACACTTAAAATTTATAGGTTGATGGGAGGGAGTACAAGTGGGGATCTTTTGGTTCATCTTGCTCTCAAGCCTCCAAAGTATTGTAGATCGACCATAAATTTTCCAAGATATTGGTCACTCCAAAAAAGGTACATCTTCGTAAAAGGGATGAAATTTTTCTAAACATCACATTTTACCCCATGATTACTAGTTTCTACAAAAAATAGAAAACTAAAGGGGTCATCTTGATTGTAGGCCTCCTAAGTGGCCTATATAGGATGTGCAAAGGCCAAGGGTTTAACTAAAAGGATTATAAACTTGAACACACTATAAGATATTAATTCATTCAATTAAGAAAGTTATTATTAAAAATAATAATGCTGGCTATACAAAAATAACTTGGCCAAATTTATAAGGATGGACACAAATTTATTGGAAGTGGGATCCACCATCCTGCCATCAAGTGGTCGATAGCATGATAGATCTATTCACCACCCATGACTACAATCACCACTAAACTGCCACCATACTTCAATCATTGTCTCTTCACATTGATTGTGATTGGCCTTTCCACCCATCATCAAATGTAGGTAGACATTAAATACAACCTTTGAACTCTATAGCATTGGTAGTCAGTTTAGGGCTTGTCCAAGGTCGAACCACCTTAGATTACTTATACTCTAATGGAGATTCTAAAGAAGGTGAATCCAATTCTATATTTTAGCATGAATACAATGTTTCAGTCATGGCTATTGTTCAAGATCAAGTGGTGGTGGCTTCGCCAAGTCCAAGCCACCTCCCCTTTTCAACTCCTTACATAGCTTCCAATCTCTTCTTGACCATTTCAGGCTTGTATATGGTAACAAACATGTCATCTCATTAAAGGATTCTATATTCTTCAAATAATATGTGCAACATGACCTCATGGCTTATATAGGACCATCGTCACCTGTTCTAATCGAACCCCTAGTAAATACACTACGTTGGAGTGTTAATGCATAAAACTATGGCTAGAAGGTAGCGATTTGATATCCACTTAAGTGAACAATGATAGTGGTCTCTAGACCACTGTCCTTTTGTTTTTTTCCTTGGAGGTAAATAGTGATCACATGCTTGACTAGCCACTAGCCCTTCTACTTCACAGAGAGGGCACCTCTAACTACAAATTACCTTATATGTGTAAATTTTAATAAAGTCATGGGGAGCAAACCATTAGTCTTAAAAATACAAAACAAATTTTTATGGGTCCTAAAAATTCTAAATTTTCATTTAATTTTTTTTGGGCGCTAGTTTTAATCATTTTGCATGAATTAAAATTGTATGAAGATGAAAATTTAGAATTTAAAAAAAGAAAATTGAGCAGGTTTAGTAGTTTATATTCAAAAATTTATATTTCTTCAATCATAAATCTAAAATTCATTTCGTGGAAAGTGACTAAATTATAGAGAAGTCTATTTTTCAATAGAGTTAAGTTTGGGATAAAATGGCGATTTTAAAATTTATTGAAAATTATAAATATGAACTAGCCTCTTTGGTGCTTAAATAAAAGCATAAGAAATTGTTCATTATGAGGCAATATTTCAAATTCTTTTTGCACTACTATGGTAAAAATAAAAATAACATTATCATATGCATGTTAAAATCAATAATACAGTGAATTACAATGTTTTTTTAATACAATTTTTTCATCTTTATTCTAACTAAATTTTTTTATGAGAGCAACAACATTTGCATGTTCAAGTAAACACTTATATTTTATGTATTTCACCATAATCACATATGAAAATATTGCACACCAATGGCTTCCAATATCTAATAATCATTTGCATAAACATTTAAAAGTAAATTTAAAGAAACTAATCTTTGAATCAAGCTCTGACGTGCTCCCACAAGAGCAAACTTAGGAGGGTCTCTCCTCTCATCTTTTTAACATCATCAAGATGCTACCTTAAGCACCCTCAAGCCCAAGTCTCCCAACTCAAACCATAAGAAGCATCAATGAGTCAAGGTAAAGAAAATGTGAATAAGGAAAGAGGTGGTAAGCTTAACTAGAAGGCTCAATCTAAAAATATTCCATACAACAAGGGAATTTCACTCACCCAATTTAAAACCAAAAAAAATGAAATTCAAACACACACACACACACACATAATGGAAAATATATGTATAAAATCCACATAGTATTTCCAATACTTAGTAAGGGTCTCAAATCACCTATTGTGGATAAGGATTGCTATACTCCATAATGTGGGATGGGAGAAGGAAGAATTTAGAATTCCTCCTTTTTTCTTAAACGCTTATCATTTTTAATAGGACTTTATAACACGAGTGTTTCCATTTCCATTACTTAAACATAAAATCATGTAAGAGAAATTTCAAAAACTATTCCCATACTCATACCCTACTCTATAAAAATTCATATCATAAAAATAAACTAAACAAAATTGAACAGCATAATATTAAAATTTGAAATCACAAAATAAATTATAAAAATAACCTAAACATAATAAAAGAATGATCATCTAAATACCCACCAACCCAAAAAAAAAAAAAAAACAAAACAAAAACGAACCACATAATAACCATAGGCTCAACCATCCCAATCAATAAGAAAAGAAAAAATAAGCCAAATGATCATACAACCCCAAAAAAATACATACAATAAAACGTGAATGCAAATTGATACCAAAATTGTCTTATCAAATGAAGACAACTTTGACACCACCTACTACCAAACTCATATAAAGATTAACTCATTTACAGGTGGAATGAAATGATAGCAGACATCCAAATTTCGTATACATTCCACAACATTATTAAAAAAAAAAAAAAAAATCAAATCAAATCAACGACATCTTTGTCATCGATCAAAAAAATCTCATTTGTGTGGTCTCATTAGCCACCAAATCGTAGCATTATCAGCGTTTGAAAATCTGATCTTTCACAGATTACATTGTTTGGAATTTCAAACAATGTATTGACGCATTTTAGATTTTTTTAAGTTTACACGTGTGAAAGCAAAGATAAAAGTATTAAATAAAAAATATTTATTTTTATATTTATTTATGGTGTATAGTCAAGGCATAATTCGACATGTATCAAATGCATGATTCGACATTATATCCTAGGCACAGTTAGGTGCACAAAATTTTGATTCCTTTTCCTTTAAAACATTCTCCTTATCTAGGGTATTAACATGGGTTGATGGTCCTCATGATTTGCAGATCTTATGATTATTTCAAATTTTTTTTTTCTAAAAATTATAAGTTTATGTAAAATATATATCAGTTTATATAAAATATAAGTCATTTTTAGTGACTAGTTTTCAAGAGTTTTAGAAATGAGATAATTTTGAGATGGTAAGTGAAAATCACTATTTTTTTTCAAGGATGGAATCCCAAACTTCAGGGAGTATTTATCTAAGTCTAAGTTAATTATGTATCTTATTTCCACTAACAAATGATTTTTAGATGTGTTTAGTGTTTGGTAAATTGAGTAGAGCATACAAACCAAGGAAGGACGGGACTCAACCTAAAAACGTTACTTATGGTATGGTCTATAATCCACTTCTAACTAACATTGATCTACTAACACATTTAAAAATGACTTACCTTGTAGGGTATGGTAATCAACCTTGATAAAAGAAACTATTACACCTCAATAGGAAAACTAATTTATTAACAAGGTAGAAAAGTGGAGGAGAAAACCAATCACATGTTTAAAGACCCCATGTTTCAAACATATAAGTGTGTGTTGATTGTGAATATGCATTCAAAAATGGGTATCATGAGCTGGTGGCCATCACGAACCCACATCTTAACAACCATTGAAACCCATAAATAATAAATATTAGAATTTATGAAGTTATCGTGGCACATATATGCACTCTCTTTTGTAAAGATCAATAGACAAAATTAAAAGGTTATTATGAAAACTTGAAAGGAACGATAATCAGATTGTTCCAAGCCACAAAAATCTATTGTGTTAATAGAACATCACATTCATAAAAAAAATATTCTGAAAGTTTGATAACATATACTTACAGATACATATGCAAAATAAAGAGCAACAATATCATATATTATATCTCTAAATCTTGTCTAATACAATGAATATGCCTTGCATATATAGGCAAGGAAGATTAATACTAACTAAGAGATCAAGCTAAGTGATCATTCATAACTAAGAGATTAAGCTAAGTAATTAATCATAACTAAGAGATCAAACTTAGGACTAAGAGATAACTATCCTTAAAGAATAGAAACAACTAACAAATATCCTTATAATATCTAATAGATAAATATATAATATATCATAATATCTAAAATAAGATAAATAAAATATCCACATATAAGTGGGTGAGAATATTAAAATAAATCACTTAGGTGAACATGATCTAAGGTAAACAACCTACTCTAACACCCTCCCCCCTAAGTGAAGCTAAGGGCCAAAAATAAAGTGGCATATCCATAGTATGAGTCTCAATAATAAGTCCTGATCAGGTATTCATGTAAAATATATCCATGAAGAAATATCTCATAAAGTAGAGAAAGGGAGATAACCCGTAAGAAAATAAAACTCTCCCCCAAAAAAGAAAGAAAGAAAAGAAGGAAGGACTTCATATGGAATCCCCCAAGGACAACTTCCTTCACCCCACACAAAGATCAGTACTATATATCTTGCATGGATCGAAAGGATGTAATAAGCCATCTACATATGAGGTGAAAGATTCTGATGTACATAACTCATGAGTTCTCCCTATATGAATAAAATCCAATTGTTGTATGTGATAACAAGGTCCCAAAGATACATCACCTGTAAAAACACTGGTGTTATGGTGGCCTTGCCAAAGAATAGGCCTAATAGTAGATACAATACTTTGTAAGTCACTGTCAATAACTTTGTTGGTGTATCCCATAGATTTGAGTGTGCAAGACAAAAAATAAGAGTATGTCTCTCAAAGAAACCAAACATTTCAACATGTGGATCTGTAAAAAAACAAGTAATAATAGCATTAGTAGGAGAAACAACAAGCTCCAAATCATAATATGTAACAACAATAGGTTTCTCATGAGAATCACCATATAAACATATATCTTCACAAATAAGAGGAGTAGGTGATAAAGGAACAAAAAATGTGGAAAAATAAAAGTCATCCTCAAGAAGTTCTGAAGGTATGTTGTCCATGATCTCCAAAAGTGATGGTGGAGGTGCCACATCCTCAAGAATCATCTTCGCTCGATTAATGAAATGAATAGGAGTACAAAATATATTATGAGTAATAGGTGCCTCAAACAAACCATCATAAAAAAACAAGTCCTCACTAATAGGAGAAATGATATTTGTGTCATCATCAAAAAATAAATCCTCACTTACAAGAGGAAAAATAAGTGGAATAGTAAGATGTGGAGTGAAAAAGGGTTCAAAAGACCTAGAAGACTCAGTATCCTTCCTAAATAAGGCTACAAAATTGTCCCAAATTTCCTTGGGCGATGTGAAACATGTCACATAGGATTGTAAAGTGTCTTAAACATGGAGGCTAATCAAGCAAAGAGCCTCATATTTCATAGATACAATCCAGTCAATACATTTCTCATCTGTAAAGTGAGGAAAGTCACCAAACACAACTCTTCACAAGCCTTTCAACTGCAAGTATATCTTAATTTTAATATTCGAAGTTTTGTAATTTTAGGTGTTGAGGAGATCAAATAAGTGGGAAGATATTATTAAAAATAAGTAAAAATTTAGGAATAAGAAGAACCTTTTCGAAAAAACAAATCCCCCTTGACAATTTAACGTTTCCTAATTAAAATAATGAGCACCCCAAAATTTGGCACTTTATAATAAAATGCATTTTACAATACAAATGACTCCAATGGATGGATAAACAAAAAACATATATTTTTAAAAAAACATAGAACTTGATTTTGAGTCATAGTTCAAAATTTATGACTTTTACAAGTATCTTGTCATTAAATGGGTCAAATAAGTAAACATGACACCATAAATCAGAAAAATGTGACCAAAACAAGAAATAACTTATCCTTCCATCCACTGGTTGAAACTAAATTTGAACCACGAGCATCTTCAATCTAAAAAAATCAAAAATATTATATCTAAAATATATTGTTTTTATTGAAAAATTAAAAAAAAATCTTGAGCAACCATCTCCTACTATATTGTTTTTGTTTACATTAGTAGTTAGTAAAATTACAATAACTTTTTGATTTCTCAATGAAATTAAAAAATAAATAATGATTTGGAGAGTTAAAACCAATTCTCATAAAACACATAAACATTTTGGCATGATTCTATATAGTTAGAGAGCAGTTTGAAGAATAAAAAGACATCTTTGTTTTTGATGAAAAAACATAAATTTACACTTGTAAATGATAGATTTGGCTTTCTCAAACACCCTAGATGCAATGGAGAACTCAGATTTGCTCCATGATACTCTAAAAATATACCTATAATAAAAAACATAGAGATCTTTCTGTCAAACTTGGATATATGAAATGAAAAAATATGCTCTTCTAGCAAACTCACAAATGGACAAATGCAACACTTAAAAGCTCTGATACCATGAAAAGAATGATAATTATATCGTTTCAAGACACAACGATCTATGGTGTTAATATAACATCACATTTATAAAAACAATATTCTCAAAATAATTTGACAATATATACTTACATATACATATGCAAAATAAAGAGCAATAATATCATATATTATATCTCCAAAGCTTTTCCAATACAATGAGTATGCCTTGCATATTTATAGGCAAGGAAGATCGATATTAACTAAGAGATCAAGTTAAGTGATTAATCATAACTAAGAGATCAAGCTAAGAGATAAATAATAACTAAGATATCAAGTTAAGAGATCAACCCTAGGACTAAGAGATAACTATCCCTGAATGATAGAAACAACTAACAAATATTCCTATAATATCGAAGAGATAACTATCTCTAAAGGATAAAAACAATTGATAAATATCCCCATAATAAATAAGATATAAATATGTAATATAGACTCATAATATCTACATTAATATAAATTAAATATCCATACATAAATATGTAGCAATAGCTAAATAAAAAGAAATAATAAAGCACATAGGTAAACATGAGCCAAGGTAAATAACCTAATATAACAAAACCCATAAAATAACATAGATAACATGCTTAATATCTACCCCCATTATTGTTTTGATTACTTCCTCCAAGTCTTATAGATAAGTGAATAACTTAAATGGTGTCCCCTGATCCCTGGTATGTTTAAATTAAACTTAGATGGTTTGATGAGAGGTAATCTAGAGGATTTAGGGGTGGGATTCATAATCAAACATTATGTAGGATCCTTAATTAGAGTGACTTCACAGAAGCTTTTGGATGACATCAACAATGAGGTATAGGCACAATCCCTTTTGCTTGAGCTATAGTTAGTTGCTAAATATAGTATTGAGAAGGTTGTAATCAAGGAGTTCTACATGGTGTTTATCCATGCTTTACATAAGCAAAAGATGGGTTCGTGGAACATTAAAAATATTCTATGGTGAGGCTAAAATATTATAGATTATTTTTTGATATAAGAAGCCAAACATTATTTCTAATAGGTTAATCTAGCCACAAATTTTATTGCAAACATAGGTATTTCCTAGGAGGAGGAACTTGTTATGGACAACTTATGGGATGCATGGGATGATGCTAGGATGGCATGTGTTTATGACTAAGTTTGATGATGAGGATGGTCCTTACTATTAGGAGTTATGTGGATGGGGTGGTAATTTGATGGATGGGTGTCTTATCACCCATATAAGCAAAAGGGAAGGGTTACACATTTGTCGTATTTTTTTTATTGCATTGGGCCTCAACATAATCTGATTGTGAATGGTGTCAATGATTGAAACAATATCTATGGTGCATAGGGTGATTTGCTTCATGCTATCTTGGTGGATGTTTTATCCAAGTGATAAACTTAGTCATGGATCCAATTTTACGACTAGCTCTGACTGTACCCTTGCTTCATGTTATCGCTATGAAACACAAGATGGCATTTGAAGGTAGTATATTATAAATGAGATTAAAGAAGGTTTTTGTTATTTAGTCGATGTTATTTTTGAGGCAGTGTGATAATTAAAGGGTATGGTTTATTTGGATGCCCCATTCTAGGATAAATTCAATTCAGATAAAATGGTCATGTTCATCAAAAACCTTATGTTGGTTTTGGAGGATAAGGAGATGACTAGGAAAATTAAGTTTATTATTATTCACTTGTGATTTAGGGTTGGGATTTAAATGGTGGTGGCCAAATTTCATGGGGGTGAGGGGTTAGGGAGGGGACAAAGAGGGGGCCTAATGTTTTTTTGTTATCCTAAATGGAATTCCTAGGGTTAGTTCATCTGTCTGCATATCATGAGCTAGAGGATATTTTTTTAGTGTGTTCAATTTTATAGAGCATCTTCATGGCTCCCATTAACACGTTGCTTTCATGGAAGATTTCATTTTGGCATTAAACACATAGGTGTGTAAGGCTCTCTTCACTTCCTTTTCTGATGCATTGGATCACTAGCATGCCCAAAGGGTGGTCTCAATGTCTATGTCATTAGTTCACTTATTTGGAGACATCATGCCCATGTTCCATCCATAGGTATTGTTAGTTTTTAGTGGGTGGATGGTGGTTAGTGATGGGCTAGTTACATGCTAGAGTTTTATTTCTTCCCACTTAATGGCTTGCTCAGATTTTACCTAATATTTTGATGGGATTATAGGGCTACTTCATTGAAATATTTGATCATAGAAGGTGAGGTGGTCAGGGTAGTACGATGTTAGGAGTGGATGAGGTGGTATTGACTAAAAATAGTGTTATAGGTGAATTGGTGATGTTTTTATCTGTGTAGCCATCAAGTCATGTGGGGTTAATTAATGACATGGTGTTTGGTTTTAGTAGTGGAACTTTGACTCATTAATGGTGGATCTATGATGGGGCTTCCCTATGGAGAGGTTGTTTCTAGGGTTTAGCTACTCTTTGGTATTTTTTTGTATTTTTGGGCATGTTGGGATTTTTTTCCCCAGGTTTTAAGATTGTATATCTAGTTGTTCAGTTGGTTGGATTTTTGGTAGTTTTTTCCTATATTTTGTTATTTGTTTCATGGATTGGGTATTTTTAGTTTTATTATAATGTTGTATCAGATATAGACTTGGCTATGTGTAATCTCATTTATTATTAATGAAGGGGTAGGGACCCATTAACCCTTAATTACCTTTATTAAAAAATCATCCTTAATATCTATTCATTTTTCATTTTTTTGATTGAAAATCACACTTCTATTAATTTAAAAAATAATATAGTATAATAATAGTCATAAAATAAACAGGCAAAAAAGTCACACCCCATATGCCAAATCAAGCTAAGAGAGCCTTAGGAGAAACCAAAGTAAAAAATAATAGGCCACAAGCTGATCAACAACCATAGTTAAATTAACTCAAGTGCACATCAATCAAAAAAAGATAATGAAAATGCACAAGCAACAAGGAAAACACTAAAAAATAACTAAAAACATGGTGTTTAGTGAAGGAGATGGAGGTAGAGGGTCTTAAGGATTTCCCTCCTAGCCATCTTGGACTGAGGGATCCCTGTCCATCAGGAGGGGGTCCCAACCATCAGCTTGCTGGTTAGTTTCAAAATCATGCTACATGATTTTACATACCCTTGAATTAAGATGTAGGATCAAATCATTCCATATCACTCTAAATGAAATTCTAACCCATTTAAAAACTTGGGCCACTGCTAAAGAGAAAAAATGTAATTAAATCTGTAAAAAGGGACCAAAAATTGAATATAATAATATAAATAAACATAAATTATTTGGTGAGATTTTTAGATTAAAATACCACTAGGGTCCTATTTTTGTTACTTATTAAAATAGTGGTGTTGTATCATTTCAAGGTATGGGCTAGTAGAATGATAAGTTTGAAATGGAGAAAAATAAAAAGGATCCAAAGTGGATCACAAACAATTTTAGAATTTAAGGCTTCAATTCTATGTAAAATCATTCTTGTTGAAATAAGAAGTTACTCTCTAGAGGAAACCATTATGTCCATGTTACTTTGTTACCTAAACAAATAGAAAAAATGAAGACTAGTAAATGGCCTAGGGATGCAAGAGATGAAGAGTTGCATATAAACATGAACATGTGGATGAAATAGAAACAAAAGTGGATGAGTAGATGGGACATCAACGTAAAAAATTTACCAAACCTTAACAAACAAAAAAAATTGTCAATGAAAAGATAAAAACAATGACATGAATGAAAAAAAGTAAGAAATGACTCAAACATAAACTAAATGAAATCAAATGAAGGGAGAAGATAAGAATTTCTCAACTAATGAGAAGCTCCCATAGGATCAAATGTAAACTAGGGAGATGAATGTCACCTAAGGAGTGGTGGAAAGAGAGGGTTTATGTTGTATGGACTATACAGGCAGTCAAAGTGGAGGACCATTTCATCCTTGAATGTCTAAAGAATGTAGACATTTGACAAAAATATGCAAAAATCTCTAAAAAATTCCATGTTAGAACTATTTAAGAAATATAAAATAAAATGACTGGGGGAGATGTTAACTCAAACTAGAGAAAATAGGATAATCCTTATAAAGGACATAGTTGGGCTTGAGAATATTTGAGTGGTTGGATCAATTTCTATATTATTGGTCCCATAGGATGTTTGGTATCATGGACAAAATGAAAATCATTTCCTTTCATTTCAAAGCTTTCAAGAACATGATATATACAAACATAACTAGATAAGTTGTTCTCCAATGATTTTATGTCATTCTTTTATAAAATTCATTATATTTCTACCCTACAATCACATTCACCTCTTTGCTAAGAAAATGCAGTGATAAATTTTCAACTTTAAAAAGTGGCCATGGCCCCTACTTGTTGATTACCAACATAATTATGGGAAAAAATATTCTGGATACAAACTATTTTAATTTGTTAAGAAAATATATTGTTAGTGCACACTCTTCAGAGAATAAATAATAATTTATATACAATGAGAATAATGGGTTTACAAACATTACATGTGAAAATACTAAAATCATGATGTTTATTGAAAATCCATATAACTAGCTATAGATAAGTATGAGGGTAATCTGCACACAATGTTTTTAGAAATCATCACCATCAATATAAAAAAAATGTTTGATTCAAACCATGCCTACCCTAGTTTTATTATTTAAAAAAAAGAAAACAAATTTAACACATGATGATAAGAGTAATATACACATGATGTTTTTTGAAATCATCATCATCAATCTAAAAAAAATGGTTGATTCAAACCACACCTACCCTAGTTTTAATCTTTATAAACAAAGATAAAACAAATCCAACATAAACACTCATAATTAATACCAATAGGAGTAAGAGGAAACCACAATATCATATAGATTATTTTTTAATCATTCATGAGGTTTCCCTGCCAATACTTGAAACTTTTGTTTGTAATTTCACTATCAATTTGTAGACATTAATAACTCTATAAATCCCATGGGGTTTTTAGGAATACAATCTAATGTATTGTTTAAGTTCCTAAAATCATCATCCATGATTGAAGATCCTCCCTCAAAGGCTTGGGCCATTTTACGAGTGCTTACATCAGGATCATATCAAGTTCTATTCCATATAAATCACCTCTATGTCAGTTGGTTTCCATCACTCAAAAAGAGGAAAGAGCACATTCATGACATGACCCATGTTTGGATGTTGGGAAAATTTCCAAATAGTTCAGTGAACAATAAAAAAATCCAATATGTAGATGCTTTAGAAGGTCTCTTCTATGATTTATTAATTTCCTAAGGTTATCTCTCATATAAGAATCATAAGATTGCATCAAATTTTTTTAAAAAAAAACATATTATTAGGCACAATAGTAATTCTAAGAGGTTATAGGAGTGGATCATGCCTAGGAGGCTGGGCATTCAAAGCAAAAGGTTAAATTGAAGGAGGATCAAGGGTAGAATGCATCAATATAGTATGGACTATATCACTGTACTACTAATTGTGCAATGCATGGTATGGCATTGTTAGCTACATATGGATGGTTTGATGCATATGTGTGTAGTTTGATCCCCCTCTACTCTATATACATGGGGTTAGGTCAAGTGCACCACCAAACCATCCTGAGTGGTCTAATGGGGAGACAGAGAAACTATGATACCCCATCCAAAAGGAGATTAAACATAATTACCAACCTAATCACCTCCTACTCTATATACACGGCATTAGGTCAAGTTCATTTTAGATTTTTAAAACTTTACAACTGTAAAATCAAAGATAAAATTATTAATAAATATTTTTTATTTTTTATTTTAATAATTTTAAATTTTTAAAAATTATAAAATATTTATAATAAAAAATTATAAACAAAAAACAAAATATATAATAAAGATTAAAAAACCTTAAGATAACACATAAATAAAATTAAATGTTTTATATGCAATTTCAAAAATTATTTATTATGAAAAAATTATAAATATGAAAGATACAATATATTTTATTCTTAAATAACAAATTAAACTTTAGATCCACAATATCATTGAATTATTATAAAAAATTATTGGACCTCATCAATATATCATTAGTTTCAGTGAAGTTTTAAGAATTCAATTGATTTCTTTCATTCAACTCTACTAACTAAATAATATATACCATACTCTAAAGTTATAAGTTTTTATTATAAGCACGGATGATGATCATCTATAAACTCTCTTGTCAAGTTGCAGAGTGTAAAATGTAGCAATTGTTGTTTTCCCTTTACTGATGTTTTTAATTGTATGGTGTTCAATGCTCTTGCATCTTCCATTGTTAATTAACTATTATAATCATCTCAATAATTCCATTTCAATGTAGATAGTTTATTTTTAACAAGTACAATATAAGTAATAGAAATATCTAGTTAGGATAGACTTACTATTTGAGCTAAGATGTAAACTAATTATATACTCTTTCAGTCAATATATTCTAAAACATAAATTGAGATTAATATTAAACAAATGGGGAAAATGCTAATTTATAAAGATAGCATAAAAATATGCTTGAATAAAGAGTTGGTAGTTTTAGCAAAGTAGATGCCCCCTATACCTTAACACTAATGACTGCATAAAAAGGGATGATTATTCTTACACCTAATAAAACTAAACTACAAATTTCAAAATCCCTTTTAAAATCATAATAAGCATAAAACTATCATACTTACCTAGAAGAAACCTCATTCTTGGGCTACTTAAGAAAGTTTTTCCAAAGCTTTTAGCTGTTTGTGTATAATTTACATGTCAATTACTAGGATATAGTTAGCTTTGTATAGTGGAAAATGACTTAAATTTGATCTATTATGCTCAGGGACCACATATTTTTCAGGCAGATCATAGAGATTATCTAAAGGCAATCCCTATATAATTGGAACTAAAATGTATTTTATATTTCCTATAGTGGGGTCATGTATACTCATGGAATCAAACGTGTTTCTAAGGCTAAGACATGAGATTCAAGTGTTTTATATAAATACTATGATAGAATTATCTTTGTATGATACAAAGTGAATTATATTTGATCTATCATAATCAAAGGCCACATATTTTTCAAGTAGAGTTTGGAGATTCTTTAATGTCAATTCCTGCACAATTGGAAATGAAATGGATTTTGATTTTTATATAGTGATGTCATGTATAATCATGGAATTAAACATGATGTTAAGGCTACAATATGGGATTCAAGTGTTTTATATGAATAATGGAATAAAATTAACTTTTTATTGTGGTAGAATGAGTTAGATTTTGTCTATCATGCTCAAGGGCCACATATTTTTCAAGCAAAGTGTGGACATTATCTAATGTCAATTCCTACATGATTAGAACTAAAATATATTTTGTGTTTCCTATAGTGGGTCATATATATTAATGGCATAACATATTTCTAAGCCTACAACATGAGCTTAAAATGTTTTATATTATTTTTTATATATGGATTTTTCCATTAATACACTCAAGGGTGATGGAAAGTTTAGATCAATAAAGGCATCATTCATTAATATTAAAAAAAAATTAATCTTTAACCATAAATGTTATTTCATGGTATAAGAAATTATTGATGGGGAATTATTTATTTATTTATATATAATATATGTCATTTAATGCTTTCTTGGTGACTAGATTTTTCCATTTCTATGCCTTGACACTATAGTTCAATATTGGACAAAAATATAGTTCACACATTTTTTGGGAAGTAGGGGTGTCATAGGGACCTACCACTAGCTACCCATTTCATTGGTCAATGAGTCAAATCAAGTGAAAGAAACATCTAGTAGTCGGTATCAAATTTTTATCATGAACGTAAACAAGTTGTAAGAACATGCTTTAATGTTATCATGATGAGAAAGAGTCCTTGATTTAACACAACGAGTATTCAATAATTAAGTGGGGTCCCTTAAGATATAATTAACTTTGGGTTCCAAAGGTCCTATTGAAGTATGAACACACCCAAAAATGGATCTATTGGAAAAGGGTTTACAAATTTTTTAGTCAAGTGTATTTGGTCCTTAAAAACTCTTCATTTCAAAAAATCACTTAAAATAAATTAGAGGGGGTGAGGGGGTAAGTTGGGTTTGTGGGGGAGCTTTTGGGTCATCTCACTCTCAATCTAAAATGCTTGCATTCACCATATTACTATGCCTAAATAGTTATATTATAATCTAACCCATATCATTATGATGACCCAGACAACATGTACATTACAGAAAATTCAAAACTTGATCTACTTCCTTCACTATCAATTACAGATCCATACCTATTTTTTATCCTTTTGGGCACTATTGGACATAGAAGGACACTAGTGTCGATGTTAATGTATAAATCCTTATTTAGTGTCCAACACTCATAAGTCATCCAAATTATAAATGATTAGAAACCTATGTATCAACCCATTTTTATTATTAAACCCTACCCTAAGATATTTTCAAAAGGTGTGATATAAATACAAGTCTAAGCCTTCTCATTTTTCATCTAGAAAATACCAAGCAAGTACCTATAAAGGATCATTTAATCAATCATATAATTGAGTTATTCTTCCATATTCATCCATATTTATATATCAATCATAGGATTAGTTATATAAAATGTTAGAAACACCCAAATAAAAACCCATGGAATGTATTTTTTAAGTTACAAACTAGATCATACATGAATCTACATATATCATATTACATCATTTTTCTCACACACTCCCACACATAGGAGAGAACTACATAAGTTTGAGTCCCTCGTAGTATTAGCAATGTGGGTAGAACTCATTAACATATGGGTCTTTGAGTCATCTTGTCAGCATGATCCCACTATCCCCCTTTTTTTTTGGTCAAAATACGTTCTAAAGGGTGAAGAACTAGTGTTTGATCAATAATAAGCGAGTGACAAACTATATTATAAATCTAAAGACATCATCATAAAAATGACATAAAACCCAGAATGGTAAAGTTGGTTGCATCGAGATCCAATGGATATTTTATACAAGATAGTAGCATCATAACACAGATAATAATATCTATTGTAGTGTCCATAGCTTAAGAAAAATCATTTCTAGAGTCTGATGACTATCTTAGAATCTTGATCCTACAAACTTTTTCATGTCCAACTCAGATCTTCTTGCACATAATAAACAAAGTAAGTATCATTTTTATTTGGTATTACAATCAATTGAACATCTTTCAAATCTAATACTTTTTATATTTATCATTTCTTAGTTTTATAATTTAAAATATTATTTTATTTGAGTTTGTAATTAATTGACCTACTATGAAATAGTTTATCACCCTTGTATATAATATATTTCTATTTTGTCAACCCTATCCCTACCAATCTAAATTTAGGGTTAAACATAAATAAAAAGTGAAAAAAATCTAGTTAAAAACTAATAAATGCCTAGGGATCCTTTTTTTTATAGAATATGAAACATATAAAAATAAAGAAATCATATTCACCAATAAAAAAAAGTGTTTATGTTATTATGGTTATAGGTATTCTACAATAGCAGCGGTGGGGTGGAGAGTATAAGAGTGAGTTGTTAATTTTATATCTGACCTTAAATTTTAAATCCATTTGACCATCACTTTAAGGTATTTCTTTTTGTTGGAAGAATTCAATCAAAAAATCATTATATATTGGCCTTATGGTGGAGTTTGGAGCTCCTTTTCTTAGAAATATTTTTTCGAGGTTAATACATTGGTCTAGATAGATAGATGCCATTATCACTAGTGAATGTGAAAATGAAATAGAAGTTAATGAATTCATTAATATACATGTTATGTGATTAATCCAAGATAATAACCTCAAGATCGGTATCTCTTAGTATATTTAAGAGAGATATATCTAAGATATATGTCTTAATAATATAAAATAGTTGTAAGAAAATAATAATAAATTTAATTGTAATTTAATTTTAAACATGTATTATACAAATCATCATTACATATTTATTAGTGTGATCTTTTGGAAAAAAATATAGCTTAAGCCAAGGAATATAATTATTATCAATCAACATACCAATAACATGATAACATTGTTTTATAAAACTTATAATTTTCATATTTGAAATTTTCAATTTTTGTTTAAAAAATTAAAAAAAACCTAAAAAATATTTCAAAATATTTTAATTGTTTATTAATACTTTAGAAATTTATTAGTCACTATCATGCAGTATTATAGTTTTCACTTTTCAATCAACTTTTTCCCCTTCAACCAATGAAAATGTTTAAAATACATATTACATTAACAATTATAAAGTTTTTTTGTCCCCTTTCTTATTTTCATGTTCTATTTGATCCTGGCCTAATCTTAGACTAGTGGATTCTTTGGGAAAGTCTAGTGTTGAGTATTTTGTTGACATCGATTCTAACCCTCTATTGGAGTGATAGGGTGCAGTGATGTATTTTAGTGGAGACTGTCCTATAGATGATCCTTTTCTTAACCACTTTGCCAGTGTTTATTGGTCTTTTGGATTGATTTTAGATGGTCTTTGGTCTTTCCTTGTTTGTATGTTGGTTTAAAAAAATAGTGTCAGTTCGAAGCTTGTTGATGGAAGGATTTGTGAAGGCCCTGCATCAGGTTCAGGGGGTAGTTTTTTGAGTGCCCTATTTTGGGTCCTCTCTTGGCCAAAAATCCTAAAGATGGCATTGTGTCAGGATGATGAAATCGGTTCAAGGTGGACATTGAGGGCTTTATGAATGGGTCGAGGCATCAAAGAAGGTAGTCTATTTTCTCTAGCCACTAGAGTTAACCCTTTTAGAGCTCTTTACCAACACATGACCTTATTGGGAATATCTTATGTGTTATGGAATATTTTAAAATATTTATTTCTATTAGAGCTCATCCAAGGTATGATTACAGGATCACCCCTTCTTGAAGACAAGATATGATTTGGGTCTCATTTGGAGGCCATCAATATAATTTTTAGAGCTCTGAATAATGGATTTATTAAAAAAATGTAATTTTTATCTCTAGTTAGAAGGGAGATCTAGAACCATAGTAGTAAGTTCTTGTCCTATTTAAGATCAAGGGATTTAGTGATGATCTCTAGATTTATTGGTGTCATTGGACAACAGGACCAGAAAGTAACCATGATGGCATTAATTCTACAAGACTAGGGTTGTGTAGAGCTTGTGGTAAGAAATTTTATATTATTGGTCGTAATCTGATGGATGGAATTATTTGTGAAAGCTTCTTGCCTATTATTGATAACTTTATGCCTTGACCCTATTTTGATTTATTATGGTTGTTTGATGGGTTAGAAGGGTCTATTGGGTGGATATTTTGGTTTACTAATGACTTCAAAAATTAGACTAGAAGGAATAGTTCTTTGTGCCCTAATAGATAGATTAAGAGATGTTTTTTTTTGTTGGAACTCATTCTTGGATTCAAATCCAAACTTTTTAATTTTGTCCTTCATGGGTGAGGGTTTCCTTGGGATTTTATGTGTGAAATGTCTTTTGAGGACCTAGTCCCCCTTGTGCTTAAGAATGGCCTCATGGCTATTTTTTAAGACCTTTTTACTTTATTTTAGTCTTTGGTTATCATGGACTCCCCATGGGAGACTAGGTTGTATCTTTGGAAAATTTGGTTTGGGGGTCAGGCCAAAATCCATAGATGCAAGCTCAAATGTACTTTTAGAGACCTTGGCCTCATGCTCTTTTAGTCCAAGATGGTTGTCAGTCCTTATAAAACTGGTAGGTTCTTGTTTAAGGGAGAAGAGATTGGTGATCCTTCCGTTGTGTTTCCTTTTTGAGACCTGGGCCTCTAGCTCTTTCAACATAGGTTGGTTCTCTATCTAGTTAAAATTGGTTATTTGCCACACTAATCAAATGTGGTAGTTGCCTTTTCTCTATTTGGTTTCTAATTCATCTAAAATTGGTTAGTTTCTACATTAGTCAAATGCAGTAGTTGCATTTTTTTCTATGGTTCCTTTTTTTTGTTGGGTCTTTCTGCTCTCTTCTATGTTGGTTCCTTTTTTGGCTACATTTTTTCACTACATGGTTTTTCGTTCCTTCTTCTATATATTATTTCCAAGAGGAGACTAGAACTGCCTAACGTGTTTGGGTTGTATTCTACACTAGTCAAAAGTGGGGATTACCATAATCTAAGAAATTATAATTTTTTGCCTAAAGTTTTATATTTTAATTTTAGAATATTTCATAAATATTATTTAGGCATATTCCTTTAGATTGAATGTAACATTAACATGTCTCTCTTCAAATAATTCAAATTTAAATGTTCCTATTTTATGAGTTAAAAAAGGGAGTTAATATTGGACAACTCATCATTATATAAATTTCAAAATATTTTCTTCAAATCTAATACTTTTAATAATCAATTTAATTTAATTTGTATGGTTTGGTGTGACTAAACAATGGGGAATTGAAAGTACCCACCAAGAGAGCATTTATTTCATACTATGGGAATGAAGTATAGTATAACAAGTGTCACCAAGTTGTTGGTTTCAATTTCTTGTGAATTTCTATTTGTGTGATTGGTAGCAAAGAATTTGTGATGGTACCTCAAAATTATTTTAAAAATATATCTTTTATTAAAACTTGATCAAAGCTTTTGATTATGTATATATATATATATATATATATATATATATATATATATTATATATATATATATATATATATATATATATATATATATATATATATATATATATATATATATGTATATGTATATATAGATATATATATACATATATATATATATATACATATATATGTATATATATATATATATATATATATATATATGTATATATATATAGATATATATATATATATGTATATATATACATATATATATATATGTGTATGTATATATATATGTATATATATATATATATACATATATATATATATACATATATATATACATACATATGTATATATATATATATATATATATATGTATATATATACATATATATATACATATATATATATATAATTTAAAAATTAAAATAAATTTTCAATGTATCATAATTATAGGGAATAAATATGTGTAACACTCAAAGAGATCAATATTATTATATTAAAATATATACTAAAAATTAACTACTGAAAACATTTGCAATCAGTTTGGTCCCCATCTCCTTAATACATTGTACAAGTCTTTAGTATTCTTTAACATTATTAATTAGGCCATATCTTATTATAAATGCTACTTATTTTCTAAATAAATTATTTATTAAAACATATTTTGGAAATTGTGAATATTTTTTTTTCTAATATTAAAATTAGAATTGCCAACTTAGAAGTATGTATTATTTTTATTATTTTATAAAATCCTTCATCTTTTTTATAACTCATATTAATCATGACAATTTGAATCTATATAATTATTTATGTATTTTTTATTTTAAAAAAAGATTATTAATATAATTTAATTCTCTATAATAAAAAATAATAATCCATTAATTTAAATTTTAAATTTCAATAATTATATGCTAATGAAATAATTTATTAAATTATATTATAAAAATCCTAATGATAACAATATTGCAAATTAAATATTAACTGAATTCTCTAAAATATCAGACATAACCTACAATGACACTAGAACCATCTAGAACTGTGACTGTGAAAAGCAAATTTGGCCCACATTATTTTAACATCCTCTTTTAAATATAAAAAATATATGAGAATGATCATTCCATATAAAATAAGTGATGCATGGCTAGTGGGGATGAAACCAGTGATCAAACTTGAAGGGCTAATCCTAGTTTCAATTTGAAGTGTATTTAATTATACAACCCTTCCATGATGAAGCTCTTTAAAACTACCATAACATTTAAAACTAAGAATTAAGAACAATTAGCTAACCAAATCTTGGTGGTAATTGCTCTAGCTTAATACAAGTTTTTAAATTCAACTTCATTAAAGATGAGATCTCCCCAACCACTTCTGTTAACTTGTCCAAAATACTACAATGATAAAATTGTAGCTTCTCTAGATTAAAATTTAACTAAACATGATAAATTTGTAATGTTAAAATAATATAAAGCCAACTATGAAGATAAAAAATAGAAAATCCTTAAATATCACATTTCATCCAATATAATATTAAAATAAATCACCATATTTCACTATTTAAAAACTTTAACAGGTTCAAATATCTATCCATTTTAACACATAACTCTAATCCTAAAAATCCCATACTTCATTAGTTGTAGGATACTACACCATAATTGTTGGCCATTTTTGGTCCACATTCCAAAATTTTGCCCAAGTGTGAGAAGGTGGATTGTCAAGCAAAATTGGCAAGTTCAAAAAACTTTGGGTTCTTGGAAGGAGAAGTCTTCAGGTTCTCTCTCTCAGAAGTCTTTGGGTTCTCCAAAGTAGAAGTCTTCAGGCTTTTAAAGTCGCAAGACTTTGAGTTTCTGAGGGCACAGTGTAAATCAGGTTTCTAGCGATGCTTGACTTCTAAATGTTTTATAAGTAGAAGTAATTCAAGTTTATGAACCTGAATTGCTCATGGACAATATAGATCAAATTCTCCAAGGTGAACAACTTCAAGATTTCTCTTAAAGAAGACTTTGGGTTCTCTTACAAAGATAACTTTGGGTTTCCATATGAGCACTACTTAAAAAACTTTATAAGTAATCAACAGTCAAAAACCTAAAATAAGTAAAGGGGCTTGATAAACCCGATTTGGTCTCAAAAACTAGTGCTTCTTAGGTTCTTTAAGGAAGAAGTCTTCTCCAAAATCCAAGGGTCATTTCTGAAAGAAGGTGGTCCTAGCAAAAAACCTGAAGGTCCTTTTCACTTTTCCAAAGGGTCTTTCAAAAACTTGAAGGTACAATTCAAATAGGCCAAAGAAACTTTTTTTGGAAAAATGAATCTTTTCAACATTTCTGAAGGACCAAACAATTTTGCCGAAGGGCACATATAAAATATCCAAGGGCCATTTCAATATTTTTGAAGGGTTTTTAAACCTAAAAGTGGTCCATTTCAAAAATCTTGGGGGGGGGGGGGGGGGTGTGTATTTCAAAAAATGCAAGGTGCATTTCAAAAAGCCCAGTGGGAAAATTAAAATTTTTGAAGGCCACTTTCCCTTTGGGAAAGTTCCCAAGTCCAAAATCCAAAAGAAAAAAGAACCTGGGAAAATGTTCCAAAGAATTAGACCCGTGAAATTTTTTTGGGGAAAATAAGCCCAAGGGATAAGTCATGAGTAGTACAAAACCTGAAGTGTAAGGAGTTGCAGATGAAAAATCTAAAGCAAGAAATGGGAAATGAGAAGGTTGAATTATGTTTTAAGGAGTGTGAATCCTAAATGAGTAAAATGGAAAGTTCTAAAAGGAAAATTATGCAAAATAGTATGTGGAAAGAAAACATCCATGGAACATTACAGTTAATGGAACATTAAGGTTAATGGTCATCAAATCCAAAGGGCCAATCAATCAAGGACAAGTGGAACAAGTACATCCAATTCACTTCTAAAATATGCAAAGTGGTCAAACAAGGATTGGATGCATCTAGGTGGACTAGTGAACATGCAAAGACCAATCTGGATAGTCCAAATTAAAATAAAGAACACGTTGTGTTTTAAATGTAAAGGAAAAAATTTCTCATGCTTGGTAAAAACATGTAGCTACCTCTGTTATGGCTCCATCAATTCTAAAGAGGAATAATTGAATGCTTGAGGAGCTTGAGGAGATGGCTTGAAATTATGGGTGGTTCATCCTATGGTCAAGATAAGTTGCATGCTTTGAATGGAAAGAGCTCAAGTACAATAAGCAATGGTAATTTTGGTCATCAACAACTTCCTCTCTCAAGTTCCCCATCAGCCACAAGCTCTTCCTCTTCCCTTTCTCTATATATATCTCACATCTTCCATTTTGTAAGGGGTTCCAAGTTTTTAGACTTTTTCAGCTTTCTGGGAGATGGACATTCATTGAGATACTATAAAGTATGCTCCATTTGATTAGGCTTGACCCTTTCAAGTCTATTATAAGAACTACCTTTTGATGTAATGAGATGATTTCTTTGCCTATCTCTTGTCATTGATTAGTGCCTTAGTATGTTTGTGCTAAGTGGATTCATGAAGGAGATTCTTCCTAATCTATCAACCTTCTACTTACTTCATTAATGTATTTTCAAGTTCTTATAGGTCTGGATTAGTGTTCTACCTAAACCTCATCGCGTGTGTTAACTTGATCTCGAGATTATGTAAGCCATATTTGTCTTATGACTGATCTAGTGTGGGTTCAAGAATAGATGAATGTCTATTTTACTTTGGTGCATCACCTGGTTTTCTTTCTTAGGAGCTCGTATCCCCTTTCTAACCCTTTTCTCTTTGAATCATTAGTTTAGCTTTTAGTTTAGGTGAGCATCAAAGAGGAATCCAGCCTTCTCTGGAGGTTCAACCTCACTACAAGATACCCATATCCTGAGGTTATCCTAATGCTTGTAGCTAGTAGTGAGAGAGTCTAAAAAACTCTCCCATAAAGGGTGTAATTCTAGCTTACAATAGTTTTTGGCATGCCCTGTGGGACTAAGGTCCAAAGAAGTAGAAGCATTTTTGGTGTTGTTCTTATGCATATCAGCCTTTTGAGGCATTTAACAAACATCAATGGTACTCCAAGCATATATCATTTGGCTTAAGGTAGTCCAAGTGCCTGATCATCATTATTTGGTATGTACAATCAATCATATTTTAATGAAACTACTCATTCTCTACCTCAACATCCTTCATATCAAGTTAGTAATGTTTATGGCTTCACCTCAAGTGGTTCTCAAGATTCTTATGGGTAGCCTTCTCAATCTCAAAATATACTTAGTTTTTCTGCAAACCAGTCCATTTCAAGTTGGAGGCAAATACTCTTATCGTATCAAAAGTACATGATGGAACTTAATAACAAAGGGGATATGGTCAACATATCCTTGAACACATCATTCATGACATAAGAGCTACATTGAAGTAAATGAAAGATAAATGGGCACCTATTGAAATGGTAAATTAGAATAACCTCTCAGATGAGATGTTGAATGTGAGTGGTTACATCTAAAGCATTGAGGATAAACTGAACAACCTTGAAGAATAGCAGGCCCAATTCCATCAACACTTATCTATCTTCATACACACCACCTCAAACCTCATATATATCATCCATTCTTCCCCAAAAGGCCACTCCAAGTGAAACCCCTTATGTTCCAAGTTCTTCAAGTGTCCCTCAAATCTTCCCTTCTTGGAATTCAATTCAAGAAAGCTTTCAAAGAAAGGAGGAAACTATTATAGAGAAGCCTGTCATTAAGATCTAAGACCCCACTTATCTTCCTCAAGAACCCTCATGTACATCATATCAGCCCTATTGTGTTCCTTATCTTCATAAGACCCCTGACCAACTTAAAGAGAAGCTTTTTAAATAAAATATAGATAGGCAGATCAAAGAGTTGGAATTGTAGATGAAGAAAGAGGAAGAGAGTCAAAATATAGAAAGGGTAGTTGTTTCCCACATGTTCCCCTCATGTAAATCAGTTAGGGAAGGCATACAAAAAAGGGAGGAGGTATCAGTTATGAAGGTCCAAGAGCAAATTTAAAAAAAAAAAGAGGCTACTCCTAATGTTTTTACTTCATGGGAATCAGTCCAAAAAGGCTTTCAGAAGGAGGAGGTGTTAGTTGAGACAATCCAAGAAGAAATTTTTGAAAAGGAGTTGGTTGTGACAAATCAAACAACCATATGTCAGCTCAATGAGCTCAATTGAAAAGAGTTCTGAGACTCTCTCTTCTTCTCTCAATAGCCACCAAAGAGACCATTCAAAGTCCCTAGCTGGAAGCATACTTTCCTAAACTGCAATCAAGGTGAACTTTTTCACCCTCCTACCATATCCCTCTTAAAGGAAGAACCTATTCTACAAGGGTTAGAGGAGGAGATTGAAATCAAAGTTGAGTCTGAAGAAGACAACATAAGTGTCTGTGATGAAGAGATCATGATAGGCATCCCACTTCAGTCAGAGGGGGAAGAATCAATTTTAGACCAATCTTCTTCGTATGGCTTCGATATCAATAAGCTAGATCTTAAAGAGGATATCCCTTAAGATGATAATGAGACAGACCTTGAATGGATTTTAAAAGTCCATTATACATATATGAAGAAGAGGATGATTCATTTCTGGATGAATTAGAGCTAGAAAAAGGGAAATCAAACCTTGGGCAAGACAAAGATGTTCTTTTAGACCTTGAATGTTCAAATTAATCCTCATTTTTAGTTGAGGAACAAGAAGAAATATTTATTGAGGTTGATGAGGAAGACATCTTAAGTGCTCAAGAAGTTTAGCTTGAAGAACTACCATCTTGTGTGATGAAGGAGAACCTTGAGGATAAACAAAGTTTTTAATATTCTCATGTCCTTAAAGGAAACTATGATTTGATTATGCCTAATAAGCATGATGATGAAGCAAAAAAAAAGTAAGAGCGAGGTAAAATTTGACTACTCAATGTTTGTGTTGACAAAGGGATGTCTTGTTAGGCACATTGCTCAGTTGGGAGATGAAAAGGAGGAGCCATCATAGGTTATTCTCAATTCAAATCACAAATTTGAGAACAAATAAGAATAAGACCAACTTGCATATCCATTCTAGGATGGTGGCATAATCAATCAATTAGGATGGATAAGCAAGTCTATTTTTGTTCTTTTCCTTGGAGAAGTGTGTCATCAACTTGTTAAAAATATAGTACTTCTCCATATTTGTTTAACATCTCTCAAACATGTAAGGTATAATGTATTAGTGAGGAAGGGTAGCTATTTTGTACAACCAGTCAATGGTTTTGTATAATTTCTTTTCTTTTTGGTTAGATTAGAGTAGGATAGATTTCCATGCTTTCCTCCAAGTGCCTTGTGCACATTCCCTTTTTTGTTGTGTGTTTCCTTTCAATAAGTGCCTTGGGCACTTTGTTTTGTTTTTTCTTATTTCTTCAGTAGGAGGTTCCAGGAAGGGTCAACCTTGTTGAACCAAAGTAGAGACTCCATGCCCAATGGACTAGACAAGGCAACATGAGTTGGGTTCTCAATCATAGTAGGCATGCTTCCCTACGAGTCACCAAAAATGTTGGCCATTTTTGTCCCACATACCAAAATTTTTCCAAAGTGTGAGAAGGTGGACATTCAAGAAAAAGTGGTAAGTTCAGACAACTTTAGGTTCTTAGAAGGAGAAGTCTTCAGGTTCTCTCTCTCAAAAGTCTTCGAGTTCTCCAAAGTATAAGTCTTCAATATTTTGAAGTCGCAAGACTTTGGGTTTTTGAGGGCACAATGAAAATCAGGTTTCCAATGGTGCTTGACTTCTAAATTTTTTATTGGTAGAAGTAATTTAGGTTTATGAACCCAAATTAATCATAGACAACGTAGATCAGATTCTCCAAGGTGAACAACTTCAAGCTTTCTCTTAAATAAGCTTTAGGTTCTATGATGAAGACAACTTTGGGTTTCCAGAGGAGCACTACTTAAAAAACTTTATAATTAATAAGTATTCATAAACCCAAAATAAGTAAAGGGGCTTGACAACCCTGATTTGGTCTCAAAAAATAGTGCTTCTTAGGTTCCTCAAGGGACAAGTCTTCTCCAAAAACCAAGGTTCATTTTTGAAAGAAGGTGGTCCCTAGAAAAAGTTGAAAGGTCCTTTTCACTTTTTTTAAGGGTATTTCAAAAACCTGAAGGTACACTTCATATAGGTGGAAGGGTATTTTCAAAATGCTGAAGGGCCTTTTTTTGATAAAAGGGATCTTTTTAACATTTTTGAAGGACCAAACAATTTTGTCAAAGGGTACATACAAAATATCTGAGGACCATTTTGATATTTTAGAAGGGTTCTTTTTACCCAAAAGTGGTCCATTTCAAAAAGCCTAGGGGAAAATCAAAAATTCTGAAGGGCACTTTCCCTATGGGAAATTGCCCAAGTCCAAAATCTAGAAGAGCAAAGAACCCAAGAAAATGTTTTGAAAAATTAGACCCAAGAAAATGCTCTATGGAAAATAACCCTAAGGGATAATTTGTGAGTAGTACAAAACCCAAAGAGTAAGGAGTTGCAGATGAAAACTTCAAAGCAAGTAATGAGCAATGAGAAGTCTGAAGTAAGTTACAAGGAGTGTTAAGCCCGAATGAGTAAAATGGAAAGTTTTGAAAAGAAAATTATGAAAAAGAGTCCATAGAAATAAAATGGCTATGGAAAATTAAGGTCAATGGTCAACAAATCTAAAGGGCCAATCATTCAAGGACAAGTAGCACAAGTACATACAAATCACTTCTAGAACATGCAAAGTGGTCAAAAAGGACTGGACACGTCTAAGTGGAGTAGTGAACATGCAAAGACAAACTGGGATAGTCTAGATTGTAGTAAAGACCCTGTCAAGTTTTAAATACAAAGGACAAAATCACTCACACTTGGTAGGAACATGCAACTACCTCTAGTATGGCTCTGTCAATTCCAAAGAGGAAGAATTAAATGCATGAGGAGCTCAAGGAGATGGGTGGTGATTATGGATGGTGTATTTAGTGGTCAAGATAAGTTGCATGCTTTGAATGTAATGAGTTTGAGTACAACAAATAGCACCAGTTCTAGTAATCAATGATTCCTCTCTCAATTTCCCCATTGGCCACAAGCCCTTCCTCTTCCCTATATATATATATATATATATATATATATATATATATATATATATATATATATATATATATATATATATATATATATATATATATATATATATATATATATATATATATATCACATCTTTCATTTTGAAGGGGCTCCTAGTTTTTATACTTTTTCATCTTTCTGGGAGATGGACATTCATTGACATATTGCAAAGTATGTTCTACTTGATTAGGCTTGACCTTATCAAGTATATTGTAAGAAATACCTATTGAATTAATGAGATGATTTCTTTGCCTATCTATTGTCATTGATAAGTTCCTTAGTATGTTTGTGCTTGGTGGATTCTTGAAGGAGATTTTTCCTAATCTATCAGCCTTCTGATTGCCTCTTTAATGTATTTTCAAGCTCTTGCAAGTCTAGATTAGTGTTCTGCCTAAATCTCATCCAGTGTGTTAACTTGATCTCAAGATTGTGTAAGATATAGTTGTCTTATGATAGATCTAGTGTGATTTCAAGCATAGATGAGTGTCCATTTTACTTTGGTACATCACCTAGTTAGTTTTCTTAGGAGCCCTTGTCCCCTTTGTAACCCTTTTCCCTATGAAACATTAGTTTAGGTAAACATCAAAGAGAAATCCGGTCTTCTCCGGAGGTTTAACCTCACTATAGGATACCCATAGCCTAAGGTTGTCCCAATGCTTGTAGCTAGGAGTGAGAGACCCTAAAAAAATCTCCCACAAAGGGTGCAATTCTAGCCTACAACAATAATAACATCAATTATATTTTGAATTAAATATTGACTATGATAAAAAGATATTCATATTTTAATAATTCATGTTCTTTCTTGATAAATTCACTATGAGGGGAATGAAAATTAAAATTCCTTGCAACAGTTCAATTTTCAATTTGCATATATATTTTTTGTGTTTATTTGTAGATCCTAAAGAATTGAAATTCTAGTATGTGGCCTAATTTTTTATCTTCAAGATAAATGGTGATGAATTTTTGGAAGAAGAGAAAAATTAATTGGAAATAGACAACACAATGATTCAACACCATCTTTGAGTTATTATGCCTATATTATTTTGGATGTACGCTATTTTTAACATCCATATTGGGCCCAATCTACCTAGAATAACACGATTTTTTTTCTTTTAAAATTAATCAATGTATTCATTCATTAGATTTCACCACAAGAATATAATTAGTGATCTAGAAAAAACATTCTATTTATTCCATAAAATAAGCATGTGACATCTATCTATGACTGATCATTATCATCAGATGAAACACAACATAATTGAATATAGAAAGTTATTATAGAATTCCAATTGTGGCTGGTAGAAACATGCAGCCACTGTTATCCTGGTATAATAAGTAATAATTACATCTCATTAGAATAATGTATCAATAATAATAAATATAATATAATGTACAAGATATAAATCTTCACAAAGCATGATTTCTCCAAACTCCAGTATCTATGACAATATCAAGTGTCATTTCCAAATAAGTATTGTTGTTGGGAGGGAAAATATCATTCGAACACTTTTCCTCACCAACCATGGACCATCAATCCCCCACATAATCAACTATCATAGAATAACCCACCCTTCACGGATGAGTAGATAGTGATGGTGCAAAAATCTAGAGAGACAAGATAATACCCATGGGTTGTATGATTTTTAAGAACATACAATATACCATAAAGATATCCATTCTAACATGATATCGCACAAACATGTAAATCATACATATGAAATGACAATGTCTAACTAAAATTACTTTGGTCAAAGTTTTCAATAGTTATTTATCTCCACGATCAATAAATTTCATACACACCACTTGATCAGATTACCTTCATCTGACATAGTGATTCTAGTAAGCTAGTGAAGTCTATCTCACTACTTACTTAGTATCAACAATGCATAATTTGGTTAACATAAATATAACCAATACATTCATATAGATTACTTCCTTCTAAAAATTACAAAACATACTAAGCAAAGGAATAATAAAATGCATACATTTAGTCCATCAAACATATGAATGAATCTCCACAATATCATCTATTACATAAATAATAATCAAATAAATAAAGTTTATACCAATCGGGCATAATCTATGTTTAGACTGCATAATCTAATTTCTTTAAGTAGATTCAAATATATAGTATAAATAGTAATAACACAATCCACTATTTTTAAGTACACACAACTTACTTTCAAGTGGTCAGTCATAATATTTATAGAGAATTAGATAACTCATAAACCAAGTTATAACAAAACCCTTCTTTTAAACAATATTTTATGTTTCTATGAGATTGTTTTCATATGGTTATAGTCTCTAGTCCCTCAGAAACCTTATGATTTATTTTAACAATCCATTTATCTATAATTATATTTCTTATATATGAGTAATTATACATCATAATATGTACCAAATGTGATTACTAAAATGATATGTAATTACTATATCAAAGTTCATTTATATTTTCTTAGTCAAGAACTCCCTATGATTTCAATAATCCTTAAAACTTTCATCCTCACAAAATATATTGACGATCTTTAAGGGATTCAATAATGTAAAACTCATTCATAGTTTTTATCCCTAGCTAAATATATTTTCATCCTGATATATTCAAAATGTATGTAGCCATGTACACAGTTCCCAAGACAACATAGTCTTTCATATTATGGTTCACATATAACTATTCAAAAATATATAAATTTATCTTAAATGATACACTAAATTTTTATGAAATATATAATTATACAAGTCACTAAAACTATGTTAATATACTAGTCAAAATCTATGCTTATAGGCCTGCATCCCAATGTATAGATAGGTTATATATGTATAAAACTACCTATGTTATCAGATAGCTATAATTTTTATATTTACGCACCCTTCATAATATATAATACATAATACATATGTTTTAACTCAATTACTTCTACCATATTAGAAATATTCTTCATTTTTCTAAAAGAAAACATATGATCTTCTTAACACTATTTAACTTTTTCATGAAAAAGACATCAATTCTATATGGTTTTTTTTGCATTTTCAACAACCTTATTTTGACTTACTTAATCCTACATAAAGGATATAATAAAACTATAATCAAACTCATTCCAATTCAATTTCCCTCTTTTCCCCATATTCTATGTCCTTAGACTATATTTAATTATCCAAAAATATTAAAAATGGGGTGTAATGAGCAAACATTCATATGTACCTATCTCTGCCTTTGTTTTGTCAATTGGAGCTTTATACTTTTCCAAGTTTGACATAGTCTACTTATTACATATAACTTCGTAAAATCTAAAATAACTCCTTGAATATTAGAACTCCAGCTACAGTGATCCTCTAGTTAATAATGAGATTGTAACAAAACTCCCACTAATTAGAGAATAGTCCATATTAACAAGTATGATAGTTATTAAAATTATTTAAGTGATCGCTTATCTTATTAATACTATGAGAAGAATAAAATACGTGAATATTGAATCCCACTAATATTATGGATAATTCATTCCAATGTTTTTGAATAGGAGTCAAAAGAGAGTATTCTTGATTATAATTATAAAAGCTACACCCAAGCTTTCATATGGTAGTTTATCACCTAAATATATTTCACGTCAAAAGATTTCATATATAAATAATTATAATGTCACCCAAGCTACACCCAAGTATAATAAAGTAATATGAATTATAATATTTATAAATATCACATTTATAATTATGAATAATAATATATACATAATCATATATGTCACTTTTTTCCTGATTATCTATCAATATGGAGTGTTGATTATTGCTTAGATAGTTATATTGACTCACTTATCATAAGATAGTATGCATACTTTAAATTATTTAATGATGACTCCTCTATGTATGTGTTGTATCTATGCTAATACTTATTTTATTACCTATATCTATGCACTAAATCTAATATTTGGATAGATTTATTCCAATAAATCATTGTATATACACCCAACATTGTTTTAGAACATATGGCTCATTGTTTTAAATATATGTGAATTTTTGGCTTTATATAACAAGAAAACAAGATGTTAATACTGATTTTCATATATTCCCCTATATAGAATTAAATCTCTATTTTCTATGAATGAGGAAACATGAATTGGATCATTGTATATATTTATCAAATTTGTTGCATGGCTGAATATATGCACAAGGTACATACATAGTTTAATATAAGTTGAACCCCTACTGGAATGCATTATGATGCCTATATATTCATGG
The DNA here is from genome assembly GCA_037957365.1 of Torreya grandis. Classification (NCBI taxonomy): domain Eukaryota; kingdom Viridiplantae; phylum Streptophyta; class Pinopsida; order Cupressales; family Taxaceae; genus Torreya; species Torreya grandis. The sequence goes on from JARHVA010005920.1 coordinate 453,073, forward strand.
TTACATTGTTAAACCCAATATAACAATTTATTGGTCATTTGTATTATATAGATCAATGGTATATATATCAGATCATTTATTTTATATCCCTAGTTCACCATATATATTCAATTCAATATATATATATATATATATATATATATATATATATATATATAATTCTCAATATATAAACATATTGCCAAAAAAAATAAAGCATCCAAAGACCCTAAAAAAAGAAAATTTTACCATAACAAAGGAAAGATAAGCTCTAAATACCTTTTAATTTTCTTCTCCCATTATCATTATTTCAAATATCTTTCATAAAAATCTCTTTCCTTAGTAGTGAAGATACGGTGTTCATTTTTCTAGACAATGTCCAATAATTTAGAAAGTGGTGAAAGGCAAGATGCCCAAGGAGGGTTAGAATATGTAAGAAATGGATTCCTTAATGCATAAATCCCATGCCCATGGCTAGGGAATTGTTAATACCACATCAATGTGTACCTCTGCCATCACCACATACCCCAACATTACCCACTGTAATGCCATTCTTATTTGTGCTTGTTGCCGCATCTTTTCTTCTCAAGAGACAATAAAGAGAAATTTTGAGAACTTGTCATCAAAAGTAATGCATCTTTAAAATAAAAATATGGTGGGGTCTCAAACTTTATCTTAACTTCCTCTGTAATTACTTCCCTAACTTCTCACTTCTTCAATGGCACTTTTTATTCATATTGACCCCTTTTTTAAAAGTTTTTCTATTCTTTTCATGCCTCTGGTGCTTTAAGGCTCACCCTTTTTAAAACTTGCCATTAGTATTTTCATTTATTGAATGATTTTTATAGAATTCCATATTATTTCCTTTATTTGATTTATGAATCTTTTTTTCCCTTTATATATATTTTCTAACTTAATGATTACTTTATTTCCTAATTATATATTTTTAATTCTAAAATGATAATAATTAGATCAATTTATTTTTATCTTTCAAAACCTTTTAATTAATTTGACAATAATTAGCTCACTAATTTTGTCAATACATTTGATTTTCTACTAATAAATTGACTAGGTATTCCAAAAAACATTTATTAAACTAAACACAAACATAATCATTATGTTATTGCTATGCCATCCACATAGATTTATGTTACTATAAATATTAATGATCATGAATACAATAACATGACATTCACACATAGTACCATCATGTAATCACATGAGGTTAACTCTACATAAGCAATAAAATAATATAACACACAACTAACCATGTGTAAACAACTTATCTAAATGCAAACATTATCAAAATTCACTGATGCTAACCATTCAACTTATTTATATAACATGTACTAACCAATATGGTGTATGTAGGGTTTTAGCCCTTTCTTTGTCACCCCTTAGTAAATTCATCTACATCACCTTCTCTGATGATGCTCTCCCTCCATCATGCCCTGAGAGATGAATCTCTCATGTGTCCAACTCATGAAAATAATTTAGTTATCCCATACATCATGACATGGGTATCATAAAATACTACTGAATTCTCATAATTTAAATAATATACACTACAACTAACTCATAATAATGTCATCATGATATCAAATCAATATTCAACTATCCCATAAGAACATATAACTGATAACTTAGTTAATAATAACCCAAATCAAATTACCAACTATATAAAATGCATGGATAATCAAGTAAATTTTTTTAAAGGAATCAAGATGTAACTTATTTACTGTCTAAATCTGGTCATCATTCTAATGATATTTATTCAAACATTTGTTCTAAATTAATAACACTATTTAGTAGAAAAATAATATAGTATGAAGTATCAAACCAAACAAATAAATGTGGGAATCACATGTAGAACTTATCATAGTCTTCTTAAATAACACTATCCTTAGAGTATTGGTCCCACAATACCTTGCAGTATGACATCTCCCTATTATGTAAATAAAATTTGAGAGTGTTAATTACTCTGATTAGTTCTACCATGACCACCCCGAGGTCCAAAACCTATAAAACATTCCAATCCAACACATGTAAAGGATAAACTATATACTTTTTAGGATAAGAAACATGGAAGACATTATTTAATAGAGTTAGGGATGGTGGCAATGTAAGTCTAAATTCTACAATATTGAGCACTTATAACATTTTGAAGGGCACCACATATCTCAATGATAATTTTATTGACTTCCTAAATTTAATTTTTAACCATAAGCACATGAAATCATCATAAAATCCAAAAACAAATGCCTAGGGAGAGTTTCACAAAACCTTACATCCCCTCTACACACCTCTCTAACTTAGAGAGTGTTTTTATGATTCTTGAGAAAAGTATTTAGAGAACTTGGCAAGAACAATGCGTATGTGTTAATATCATCACTATTCCATGTAGTTCCTGATGAGTATGACATGTCAATACAAATGCTAATCCACGTAGCTCTAGATAAGTATGATGATGAATAGGAATTAAAAATAATATATTTCTAATGTATACTAAACTAATCAATAAACATTCTTTGGTATACATGTGTATAATCATATGATTTAATTTGACAAGTCCTTTACAAAACTTATTTTTGACAAAATTCCCTTGTCAGATTTAAACTTAGTAATTACCAAGTCAATATGAGACTAACTACGATCCACTCCCATATCTTAATACTCACATTCCTAGTTCATCACTTGTCACTTAGATATCCATGATCTAATGATCCCAAAAATATGCACATGGTTCAATGAATCCATACTAACAAATCTTATAGTGCAATGATATATGCTAAATTTGAATAACTCTATTGGGTTAGACATAGAAATACGTGATTTTTTTAAATTGAAACACATATACTATAAATAGATTACACCATGAAAATATAAGTAGTGATCATACAAAATACTCTAAGTGTGTAACTGTAAATAAGCTTGGATCTAACAATCACTAACACTATCAATATATAAAAATGCATCATAATATAATCATAAAAATCAACTATAAATAGCCAACCACTATTGGTACAATACATAGCCACTATTATCTATCCAAAATATATAAATACTTATAATTATTTATGATAATGTTTTCAATAATAAATATAATATAATATAATCTACATAAATAAGATACATGGCTCTCTAGAGCATGAGTTCCCCAAATTTTATAGTATTTGTGGCAATCTCATATATCATCTCAAAAAGAGTACTATTGTGAGAAGGGAGAGCATCATTCAAGCACTTTTCCACACCAACCATGGATCAATGATCCACCACACTAATCCCATCAAGAAATATTTGTCCCTTCATATATGAGTAGATAGTGATGGCGTAGTAATCTAGAGAGATAAGCAAGTATCCATTTGTTGTATGATTTCTAAAACTAATCATGCATTGTATCATATAAAACCTATTTTATTGTAATATATCACAAAAACATGTAAATCATGCTCATGAAATGATAATGTCTCATTAAACATACTTTGGCCAAAGTTTTAATAATAATAATAAATAATAGCAATCTATAGATCAATCAAAATTCATATGCACCAATTGATCGGATTGCCTTCATATGACATTGTGATGTTAGTAAGCCAATGATGTCCATATCACTCCTTACTCAATATCAACAATGAAAGATTGGTCAAATATAATTTAACCATAAGACTCATATAACTTACATCCTACTAGCAATCATATCACATATCATGATAAACATATGACTAATCAAAAACATACATTTATTTCATTAAACATATGAATTAATATTACATTATTATCTATCCCATACTATAAATAATGAATTTAACTAATACCATCTAATTAAAATACATATTTAACTACAAATTCTAACTACCATAATTAACTTCCAAACATACTACATCTTATGATAACTCATATTACCATAATCTAGTATTCTAAGATATAACTGTTAAGTACTTCAACCAAGCTAATAAATCAATTATCAATCCATTTAAATCACAAGCTTCTATATGAGCATCTAGATATAACAAAATATGTCATACTTCCCATAGAACAAAATAATATTCTATCATAGCATCCATTAAAATATCAGGGTTTGTATGCACATATACGTAGATTCTTACTAATCATCATAAAATAAGCGTTTCAAAGTAATAACCAATGTGTATATATTTAATTAGCTAAATATAGGTGTGAGTTTTGACATAAAAATTACATTATGCATCACTCGAATATAATATAAATTTATACTATAGTTCTCTATGACATCCCATAATATCATAGTTCTTTATTTATAAACACAACAACACAATTACAAAATGTCAATCTTATAATTCTAAGTAATAACTAACCCATAATCACAAATAATAATCCAGTATGGGTTTATACCACATTGATATACCCTATGGTTAAACTACATACAATTATAACTTATAGGCACATATCATGATGCACTAACATATGTTAAATATGTCTAAACACTTGTTCATAGTTTAATCTAATCATAAAATATACAATCTATCATGTTGTTCTCAAGGAGTCAAGAAACTTATAAATAAATTATACCATAATATTTCATTTAAACAATTTAATTTCATTTTAAAATATTATTTTCATATGGTTGTAATCTCGGTCCCTTAGACATCGTATGACTCATTTTAGTCATTTATTTACCTATAGGTATTGTTCCTATATACATGTACTTGTTCATCATAACATGCATCATATGAAATTAATCTAATGATGTGTAAAAACTATATCAATGTTCACTATATGTCTTAATCAAGAATCTTCCGTATACTTCACTACATTTGCATGAACTTTTACTTTTGGTTAGGAGTCTATATTCATGTTGATTTAGTTTCTCATCTCTCAAAGTCTACTGACCAATTATTTTATATTTGTCAACAACTTAGAAGTATTCAATCTGATATGCCCAAATTATGTTATACTCATAAAATGGCTCCTAAATCCTTAGATAGGTATATTTCCTTTATACATGATATCAATAATATTTTACGATCCCCAACCAATCTACTTAGTCAAAATATCTTTATTGAAAAATTATTATTAAATATAACAATAATCTATAATATTAAGGAAAAAATAATCATATTCACGGGAAATAATAGATTTAACATTAATAACCATTACCATTTAAAATGGGTAGAATAGATAAGATCATTTCCACTAATTCTTTTTCATAAATTCTATTCATAAAAGCATATGTTCAGGTAATTAACCCATTCATAAAGATACGTTGTAAGTATAGTATAGCATATATTGATATATAATGGCTTGAACTATAGGTACAAATCAAAGAATGTACTATGTATAATATTATAGAATATGCTTTAGATAAATAACATATTAATATAACTAATATGATCTTATTCTTTTAACACACCCTAGCATATTTCCATTATACCATCTTTTTCATGAACAATAAAAGATAGAACATATTGATCAAGGATCCTATAAATGGTAGCTCTATTCACTTGGCTCTCATTTTCCCATTTGCGGTTCAAATGTTTTGTTATAATGTAGCTCCACTATATTATTATTATAAAATCCAATGAATATAATGTTCAACATAGGTTATCATTATCTTGTCATCCTATCTTGGGATAAGTTATATCTTATAATAAGTTCATAAGGTCGTTATCATGTTAAACCTTGAACTTATGATGAGCATATATTGTCTATTAGTAGATTATAATAAGTATCACAGACCGTATCATAATTTATAAAAGATACAATTTGTCATTTTTCACCAATGAATTATAATAATTATTAGAAATTTCACATACCATCAGAATTATAATTTAGGTAATATTCTCATGTTAATAAGCTCATTATACCTGAGCAGACCATTCTCTTATGTATAAATATGAGAAAACTAATAAAATAAAATAGCTCCTAATGCATATTTCTTTATTCTTAATTTGATATTGCATATTACTTGTATATATAGTTTTTATTTATATTTAATCCCCTTGTCTTAAATAAATTAGTATAGATGTATATAATTATATATAAATTTACTCTATGTGTAGTTGGTATACTAATATTAGATCACCCCATATATTTTATTATACACCACATGTGTCATTAATTTCATGTATGAATATAATAAGTCACAACTCATATTCAGTAAGTCATTGCTCTTATTCGGGAAGTCACTGCTCTTTTTTCCTTCAAATCATTATTTTATAGATATTTAACATTTTATGATTATCCCTAAATCATGTAAATCACACTAAATCACTGCATTTTATGATTATTACTAAATCATTGCATTTCCTTCAGATAGTAGGGTATAGGATCAATTACATAATTATTAGGAGTCACTACAACATTTTAGTTCATTGCATATTGATACAAAGTAAATTGTTACTATAAGTATACCTATATTTCACTTTATACTGTAGCACCTATTCTAAATTATACTTCAAATATGCTATGTGATCAAACATAAATCTTTATTAATTTATTTTTTGTGACCTATATGTAATCATATCACTATTGAAAATAATAGATATATTTGAATATAATGTTTTTTATTTAAGTTGCTAGACTATGTCTATAATAAGGTTAACTAACTTATTCATGCCATAGTATGAATAAGAGGATATAATAATCAAACATGGTAAGTGCAGTCCCTTATGGTATAGATCCATGCCAAGGGTATATTTTGCTTCATCTAAAACACCTTTTTTTTTTTTTTTGCATTTACGAATCAAAATGTTGCATTCACTAATGTTATTACGTATTTTTAGAAATTATAATTAATTAATCACATAGATTGTTTCACTTAAAAGTATTTTACCAATTCCTAGATTTCTACAATAATCAAGATGAATAAATGAAAAATAATAGCATTGCCTACCTGGCAATCCACACAACCAATCTTTTTTCATTATTTTTCTCTCTTTCATTCCATGATCCAACATCCTTCTTGTTCCTCTCCATTCTGGTTTTTTTTCTTGTCTCGTCCACCTCTCTCTCCTCATGCTCCACACTTCTCTCCCTCTTTATGTAGCACTATTTTCTTAAATTTTAAGGATGATTCCTATGATTGTTAACAACTTTATTCCATGATTTTCCTTTTTATTTTATTCCCCTTTTTTAAGATTTCTTTTCTTTTTGTTTTCATTTCCTTTTTTCTTATTTATAAACTTTCTTATTTTTAGACTAATTTAGTTCTTTTTATTGTTTATGTTATTTGCTATTCTTTTTTCATTTTTTCCTTCAAATATCAATTTTCAAATTATTATACATTTTAATATTAATTATCAAAATCCATAAATTTATTAATTTAATTAAGATCCTTTATTACCATAGAATTTTCATGATAATTTCATCAATTAATAATCTAGAATTTAAATCTAATTATGCTAGTAACATTTTTACTAGATTTTAATAATCAAACATGATAATTATGCAAAATGGGTTCCATTAAAATATTTATCCTACACTATCAAATCATGGAAACCAACTATTTAATACAGGCATGAATAACCATACATGCAAACTATTTATTATGTATTCTAATATGTGCTAGCTATTATGGTGTATGCAGGGTTCTATTTAGTTTCTTTGTCATAATCCAACATATCAATATATGTTACCTTATTTGATTATTCTCTCCCTCCATCATACTCTGAGGGATGAGTTCTCCTACGTCAACCTCACAACAAGTAGGTAGTTAGATCATATCAACATGATATACATATATCATAAAATATAATTGAAATAATACATCAACATATTTATGATATAAACACATATACTAAAACTAACTCACAATAATGTAAACATTTATTCTAAGCAATATCTTACTATCAAAAAATAGTATATATATCAAAAATTATTTAAAATATCTAAATTCAAATTTATCAACTATAAATATCCATAGATAATCAAATAGTTTGTTTAGTGAGGAATCGGGATGTAACATCCTTCCCTCCTAAAACTAGTCATCATCTTGAATGAATCTTATTCAAACATAAGTTTTGAATTAAAATCATTATTCAATAAAAAAATAACATAGTATAATAGTTTTTAATCAAGCAATAAATATGAAATTTACCTGTAGAACTCATCATAGTTCTCCTAAATAGTAATATTTTTAGAATATTGGTCCCATTAGACCCTGTTCTATGACATCCCCCTATTATACAATAACATTTGTGAGTGTCACTTACTCTGATTGGTTCTATCATGACCACCTTGAGGTTCAGAGTGGAAAAGATAAACCTATAAAGTACATGACTGACCACTTATAATACCTTGAAGGGTCCCACATATCTTAGTGAATATTTCACAAACATCCCCAAAAGCACATGAGATTGTCATAAAATCCAAAAACAAATGACCAAAAAGAGTTACACAAAACCTTCCAACCCCTCTACACATATCTTTAACTTAGAGAGTGTTTCTCTCATCCTGAAGAGAAGTGTTTAGAGAATCTGGCAAGAATAATGTATATAAGTTAATACTATCACTATTATCACTACTCCACATATCTTGATAAATCACCACTCTTTCCTTAGGTCTCCATGACCTAATAATCTCAAAAATATACCAATAGATCATAGAAACCAATATTGTATGCTAAAAAATTCTAGATGTACTAACATATATACAAGAAAAATCATACAATCATTTTGTAATTGTATTAAGTTACCACTAGCCAAACATAACTAATATCATATTTCATAGCTTAACTTATAGTTTTATCTTCATAGTAAAGAATAAATAATGTTAAAATTAATATAATGTACAAAGGTTGAGGATCATACCATCCTTACAACCTTATAAAGGTAATAGGCAAGACAATGTCTCCCTGCTTGTTTGGTTAGTACACAACAAGTTTAAATTTTATCTCAACCCTTACATTGACAAAATGTTCTTTACATCCTATACCCTACTTGGTTTTGAAAAAAAGTACATAAAAATATTTTCAAAACGACATGCTTTAAGAAAAATAGAACAATATCAATCTAATAAAGGGTATATAATAACATAATAATTTTAAATAACATATAAACCTTAATCTATAATTAATATAAATTCAAGGTTTACCACTCCACATGGTCTAGGTTTACAAAATTAGATAAAGTAGCACTGTAAAGTATGAATATAAAAAAGTCACAAGTGGAAAATAGAGAACTAACATCTCAACAAAACTCTTCAATACCCTCACATGGTAAAAACAAAACACCGCAACTCAAGTTTCTAAAATCACTACATACTTATCAAATTTGTGAGATTAGTATCATACACTACTTTCAAAATCAGAAGAAAATTTCTAATCCACATAAACACATCATCAATCCATCCAATTATTCAAATTCTCTATCAACAAGAAGTAGGAGACACTATTCTATGAATTACAAGAAATATGGTCTAAAACAACATTTTAAAAATAAGTTTCTATTTAACGAAACACTGAATCAATATTATGAAAACATGAATCCACCTAGTGGTTTATAATGATGTCAAAGGAAAGTGAGGGATTGACAACTCACCTCAATTCTAACTATGGAATATGACATTTCTTCCTAATACACATAAACGTAAGGGTGCCAATCCATAATTACTCCTAACACATAGGAATTCTCAACCAAGACATCTACACTCTACTATAAGAAAATTCTCACCACATTAGGTGGTAACAAACTAAAAATAGTTTTATAATATTTTTCACTCCTATGATTAGTATATAAGACACAAAACTAAAGCAAAGATACTTAAGTAAGAACCATCCCATGATTTTTAAATACTCGCAACATAAAACACAAATGGTAAAAGTGATTTGCTTACCAAAAAATATGTAATCGTACTCGAGGTGTTCAATATAAGTGATCAAATTATGTTAGGAATATCTTGTCGATGACTCAATAACTATGTTATGCACTTACCTACCTAGACATCTTACAAAACCATCACCATTGAAACACTCGATAAACCAACCCTTTAACAACTCTAAGAGGGTATGAGTGTTTCTAAGTTACACACTCAATGTACCATACACATTTCATTATTCTCATTTTTTATAAACAAAAGGATATGAAAATGCTAATAGAATCATTAGGTCCTAGAGTTCAAGCCACAGCTCTGATACCACATATAATAACCCTGTTGGGTTAGACATAGAAATAGGTGAAGTTTTTTTATTTAAACACATATACTATAAATATATTATACCACGAGAATGTAAGTAGTGATCATATAAAATACTATAAGTGTGTTAACTATAAATAAGCACATGACATCTAATAGTTACTAAACACTATCAATGTATGAAAATGCAACATATTATAATCATAAAAAGTAAATACAAATAGCCAACCACTGTTGGTACAATACATAGCCACTTTTGTCAATCCATAGTAAATAGATAATTACAATTCTTCATGATAATATTTCCAATAATAAATAGAATATAATAAAATGTACATAAATAAAATACATGGCTCCTCAGAGTATGAGTTTCCTGGACTCTCTAGTATCTATGGCAATCTCAAGTGTCATCTTAAAATTAGTACTATTATGAAGAGGGAGATCATCATCTACAAACTTTTATACACCAACTATAGATCAATAATCCTCTGAACTAATCCCATCAAGGAATGGACCTCTCTTCACAAATGAGTAGATAGTGATAGCATTGGAATCTAGACAGACAAGCAAGTACCTATGTGTTGTATGATTTTTAAAACTAAACATGAAGTGTATCATAGAAAATCCATTTTATTTCAAGATATTTCACAAATAAGTAAATTATACTTATGAAATCATATGTCTCACTAAACATACTTTGGCCAAAGTTTTAAGAATAATAAATAATAGTAATTTATAGATCAATTAAAATTTATAAACACCACTTGATCGGATTGCCTTCATCTAACATTGTGATGCGTGTAAGCAAATGAATTCCATCTCACTCTTTATTAAGTATCAGAAATATAATATTATTCAAATATAATTTAACCACAAGATTCATATAATTTACATCCTACTAGAAATCATATCACATATCATGCTAAACATAAGAGTAATCAAAAGTAGACATTTATTCCATCAAATATATGAATGAATCTTACATTATTATCTATCCCATACTAGAAATAATGACTACAGTTAATACAATTTGGGTAAATTACATATTTAACTAAAGATTAAAACTACTATAATTGATTTTCAAACATACTACATCCTATGATAACCCATATTACCATAGTCTAGTATTATAATACATAATTACTAAGTACTGCAATTAATCTAATAAAGGAGACATAATTTTATGGAAACCATAAGATTTTATACAATCAACTAAATATAACAAATCAATTCATAGTTATCATGGAACACAATAATATTCTACCATAGCATTCATTAAAATCTTAGGGGTTATATGCATGCATACATAAAGTCCTACTACCTATCATAAAAATTGCTTTTCAAAGTAATAATCAATCTACATATATTTAATCAAACAAACGTAGGTGTGAATCTAAACATAATAATTACAGTATGCACCATCTGGATATAATATTTATCTATACTATAGTTCTTTATGACATCCCATAATATCATAAGTCTTTATTTATGAACATAACACAATTATGAAAATTTAATATTATAATTTCATGTAACAACTAAACCATAATCATAAATAATAATCTAGCATGTCCAGATTTATACCCCTTAGGTATATTCTATGATTAAATTACATACTATTATAACTTATAGGCACACATCACAATGCACTAGCATATGCTAAATATGTCTAAACACTTGTACATATTTTAATCCACTCAAAAAATATACAATCTATCATGTTGTTCTCAAAGAGTCAAATAACTTATAAATAAGTTATACCATAATCTTTAATTTAAATAATTTAATTATGTTCTATAATATTTTTATCATATGGATGTAGTCTCAGTCCCTCAAACACCATATGACTCATTTTAACTATCTATTTAATTATAAGTATATCTATTATATATGAATATCATGCATCATATATAAGTACTCCAATGATATGTAAATACTATATCAATGTTCACTTATATATCTTAATCAAGAATCTTCCATATACTTAACTACGTTTTACATGAATATGACCTTACAATTTTACATTTGGTTATGATTCTATATTCATGTTGACTTAGTTTCTCCACTCTCGAAGTCCCATAACCAATTATTTTGTATTTTTCAACAACTTAGATGTATATAATTCAATATATCCATTTTTTTTATATTGATAAAATGGCTCCTAAATCCTCAGATTGGTATATTTCCTTTATACATGATATCAATAATCTTTTACAATCCCCAGATAATCTATCTAGTCAAAATATCTTTATTGACAAATTATTACTAAACACAACAAGATTCTATAATATTAAGGAACAAGTAATCATATTCATGGGAAATAATAGCTTTAATATGAATACCCATTACCATTTAAATAGGTATATTAGATAAGATCATTTCCATTAATTATTTTCCATAAATTTTATAATAAAATCAGACATTTAGGTAATTAACCCATTCATAAATATTTAACACTGTAAGTATAACATAACATATATTATTATAAAATAGCTTGAACTATAGGTACAAATCAAATAATGTACTATGTGTAATATTATAAAATATGTTTTAGATCACAAATTATAAGTAACATATTAATATAACTAATATGATCTTGTTATTTTAATGCACCCTAGCATATTTCCATTATACCAACTTTTCCATGCACAATAAAAGATAGAACATGTTGATCAAGGATCCTATAAATGGTAGTTATATTCACTTGGCTCTCATTTTCCCATTTGTGGTTCAAATGTTCTATTATAATATAGTGCCATGTTATTATTATTATAGAATCCAACAATTCTAACATTTAACATAGGCTAAAATTATCTTGTCACATATTATCGTGGGATAAGTTATATATTATAATAAGTTCATAAGGTCATTATCATGTTTAAAATTGAACTTATAATGAACATATCTTGTCTATTAGTATATTATAATAAGTATCACAGACAGTATCATAATTTCTAAAAGATGCAATTTGCCATTTTTCACCAATGAATTATAATGCATGTATCAAAAATTTTGTGGACCATCATAATTATAATGTAGGTAGTTTTCTTATGGTAATATGCCCATTATTCCTAGGTGGACCATTCTTATGTATAAATATCATAAAACTAATAAAATCATGTTAGGGTGTGGAGCTAAAAGCTTCACCAAGGAGCATACAAATCAGGTTCGGGTCTACACAGATGCCGGCGTCGGTCAGGAGCGACCGACGTCGGTCACAGGTAGTTGGAGAGACGCCGACGTCGGCAGAAGGGTCAGTCGACGGCGGTCACAGACAAGCAGTAGGAACCGACGTCGGTTACCTGCGTGTCCAGAAAGCTATTTTTGTGGACAGAAGCGAGTGTTTGCATGATAAGTTTGAGTTGTGAACTCAAGCACGCGTCTCTATTGTTAGCATTACTATTTTTAGAGCCCTTGTTCAAGAGGCTTAACTGCTTGTTGGTTGTACATGCTCAAGTCTCCTAATTCTATATGTAGAATCAGATCTTCTTAGCTTAGGAAGTAATTTAGTAGTGAATTATTGGAATTCATTGTGTGTGAAGAACAGTACAGAATTGAATCAATCCAGGCTTGTTGGAGTTGATTGTTCTTGAGAGAGAGCTCTTGAGGAATTGAGATCTATTGAGAGATCTATACATCTAGGAGAGGTGTGGAAGAAAGAAGCTTTCTTCAATTGTATTCCTTTGTAAAGAGTTTTGTTAATACAAGTTTTCAGGGTGTTTTCTTGTATCTCTTGTTCTTGATATTATCATTCTAATTACTTGTCAATCTGGTTTAATTCCGCATTTATTGCTGTCATAGTTGTAATCTATTGTTGGATTGATCCCCCAACAAGTGGTATCAGAGCTCAGGTTCACTAACAGGTGGTTCAGATCTGTGTAGTGTGTATTGATTACAGGTTCTTACAGAGATTTCTGTTTGAGTGGGAGAAGCAATGGCAGATGAAAGTAAATTGAGAATGGAAAAGTTCAATGGCAAAAATTACCAACACTGGAGAATGCAGATAGAGGATTATCTGTATTAGAAAGATCTCTACTTACCGTTAGGAGGTCTTGCAAAGAAGCCCAAAGACATGGAGGATGAAGAATGGGAAGTTCTTGACAGAAAGGCTCTAGGGTCTATAAGACTGAGTCTAGCATCCACTGTGATATCCAATTTATCACAGGCAAAGTCTACGGTAGAGTTGATGACTACGTTAGCTAATCTGTATGAAAAACCCTCAGCTTCAAATAAGGTATATTTAATGAAGCAGTTATTTAATTTGCATATGAATGAAGGTGGATCTGTGTCTACTCATCTGAATGATTTCAACGGTATTGTGAATCAATTAAGTTCAGTGAATATAGTGTTTGATGATGAGATAAAAGCTCTTTTGATATTATGTTCTTTGCCTGAAAGTTGGCATGGCTTAGTAATGGCAGTAAGTAATACTGCATCTGCATCAAATATTTTGAAAGTAGAGGATGTTGTTAGTGTTATCTTGAATGAGGAAATACGCAGGAAAAGCACAGAAGAGGCATCTGGGAATGCTTTAAGTTTTGAGAGCAGGGGAAGGCAAAAAGAGAAGAGCAAGAAAGGCAGAGCAAGATCCAAGTCAAAGGGGAAAGGCAGATCTAAATCCAGAAATGGCAGGAAGCCACAATGCTGGAATTGTGGAAAGATGGGGCACATAAGCAGAGATTGTTGGTCAAAGCCTAAGGAGGACAACCAGCACGAAGGAAAGGAAGAAGCCAAGATTGCAGGTATTGCACAGGATGCTTTAATTTTCTCTCTGCATAATAATATAGAATCTTGGGTATTAGATTCTGGTGCATCTTTTCATGCTACTCCTAATAGGGAATATTTCAGTGACTATATCCAAGGAGATTTTGGAATAGTGTACTTAGGGGATGATGAGCCCTGTAAAATAATTGGCAAAGGCAAAGTGCAGCTGAAGATGCAGAATAGCAACACATGGGTGTTGAGAGATGTGATGCATGTTCCTAGTTTGAAGAGAAATTTGATCTCTGCAGGTAAGCTAGGTGATGAGGGTTGTACAGTAACTCTCACAGCAGAATCTTGGAAGGTAACCAAGGGTGCACTTGTTATGGCCAGAGGTAAGAGAGAAGGTACTCTCTATTTGTGTAATTGTGTTACTAACAAATCTCCTTCAGTTTTATCTACTTCAGATGTGGACGCTAAATTGTGGCACTCAAGGCTTGGCCACATGAGTGAGAAGGGGATGTCTATTCTTAAGTCTAAAGGTATGCTTTCAAATTTAAAAGGCATAGATCTAGAGTTTTGTGAGCACTGTGTATTTGGAAAACAAAAAAGGGTTAGTTTTCTCAAAACTGGGTCTACTAAGAAGAGGCACAAGTTGGAGCTTGTTCACACAGACGTGTGGGGACCGGCTCAGGTTGCTTCCATTGGAGGATCACAGTACTATGTATCATTCATAGATGATGCCACAAGGAAGGTATGGATCTACTGTATTAGAAGAAAATCTGATGTATTTGATACTTTTAAAGTTTGGAAAGCTATGGTTGAGAATGAAACAGGTAAAAGATTAAAGTGCCTGAGATCAGACAACGGTGGTGAGTTCTGCAGTCATAAGTTCAGAGATTATTGTTACATGCATGGAATCCGTAGGCAAAGGACGGTTCCAAGGACACCTCAGTAGAATGGTATTACTGAAAGGATGAACAAGACAATAATGGAGTGTGCAAGATGTATGAGATTGCATGCCGATTTGCCCTTACAGTTCTGGGCACAAGCTGTTGACACTGCAGTGTACCTGATTAACAGAGGACCCTCTACAGCTCTGGATGGTGGTATTCCAGAAGAGGCATGGACAGGTAAAAAGGTTGATCTCTCATATCTCAAAGTTTTTGGTTGTGAAGCCTTTGTGCATATAGATAAGGAAAATAGAAAGAAGCTTGATGCTAAGTCTATGAGATGCACGTTTATTGGATATGGCTCAGATGATTTTGGTTACAGATTGTGGAATCTAGAAACTAATAAGGTAATCAGGAGCCGTGATGTTGTTTTCAACGAAAGAGTGATGTATTGTGATCAGCTAAGGAAGTTGAATCAGCCTGAGCAGAGCAATGGTGAATTGGATGAGATGAAAGTCCAAGGTGAGCTCATGGGAAAAAGAAATAATCACTTACAGGAAAACATAGAGACCGACGTCAGCAGGTTAGGAACTGGCATCGGCAGGACAGAAACCGGCGTCGGCAATACAGAGACCGACGTCGGCCGTACAGGTACCGAGGTCAGTCAGGCAGAACCGACGTCAGCCAGTAACAGGTCTACAGGTGGCCGAGGTCGGTCACTGTCAGAGAATTTGGGTGGACAGCGTGTTGAGAACGAGTCCAAGACACCCATCAGGAGGTCAGAAAGGGTGAGTAAGCCTCCAATTAGATATTCTCCTTCTTTATATTATTTATTGCTAACTGATGGTGGAGAACCAGAGTGTTTTGAAGAAGCAATACAGGTGGAGTCCAAGAGTGAGTGGGAGCGTGGCATGGTTGAGGAGTTGGAGTCCTTAAGAGAGAACCAAACATGGGATTCGGTTGAATTGCCAGCTGGTAAGAGAACACTTAAGAACAGATGGACCTACAGGTTGAAGGAAGGCGAGAATGGACAAATGAGATACAAGGCCAGATTAGTGGTAAAAGGATTCGCACAAAAGCCAGGTATTGACTTTGGTGAGATTTTTTCTCTAGTTGTTAAAATGACTTCAATAAGGGTTGTATTGTCTTTGGTTGCTTTTGAGGATTTGCATCTTGAGCAGCTAGATGTTAAGACAGCATTTCTTCATGGAGATTTGGATGAGGAAATTTATATGGAACAGCCAGAAGGATTCGAGGTCAAGGGTAAGGAGAAGTTTGTGTGCAGGTTGAAGAAAAGCTTGTATGGCCTCAAGCAAGCTCCTAGACAATGGTACTTAAAATTTGACATGTTTATGACTGAGCATGGCTACAGTAGGTGTCAATCAGACCATTGTGTATATTTCAAGAGATTTGATAACGGTAGATATATTATTCTATTATTGTATGTAGATGACATGCTGGTTGCAGGGTCTCACATGCAGGATATCTCAGAGCTTAAGGTAAAATTAGCTCAAACATTTGCTATGAAGGATTTGGGAGCAGCAAATAAAATCCTTGGCATGAGCATTAGGAGAGACAGGAAAAATCACAAGTTGATATTGTCTCAAGAAGATTATGTGGACAAGGTGTTGAAACGGTTCAATATGCAGGATGCTAAACTGGTAAGCACACCTTTGGCTGGACATTTCAAGTTAAGTAAAGAACAATGTCCCAATTCATATGAAGAGGTAGAGTACATGAGTAAGGTTCCATATTCTTCCGTGGTAGGAAGTTTGATGTATGCAATGGTATGTACTAGACCGGATATTGCCCAAGCAGTGGGAGTGGTAAGTAAGTATATGGCCAATCCAAGTAAGGAACATTGGAAAGCAGTTCAATGGATCCTTAGATATCTGAGAGGAACCAGCGGTAGACACTTGTGCTATGGAGGTTCAGATACTTTTCTACATGGCTATGTAGATTCAGATATGGCAGGGGATTTGGATGGCAGGAGAAGCACCACAGGTTATGTTTTTACTGTAGGTGGAACAGCGGTTAGTTGGATATCTAAGTTGCAGAAGGTTGTAGCCTTGTCAACTACAGAAGCAGAGTATATTGCAGCTACAGAAGCTAGCAAGGAGATGATATGGATGACACGGTTCATGGAAGAGCTTGGAAGGGAGCATGGAAGTTGCAGATTGTATAGTGACAGTCAGAGTGCAATCCATTTGGCTAAGAACTCAACTTTTCACTCAAGAACCAAGCACATACAGCTAAGGTATCACTTCATACGACAGGTATTGGAAGATGGTGAGTTGAAGCTGGAGAAAATCCATACAGATAGGAATCCTGCTGATATGCTAACAAAGCCGGTTACTAAGGAGAAGTTGAACTTTCATTCAACTTCTATTGGTCTTCATGATTGAGTTGAAGATGGAGGAGCTAGAAGATGTTGCTATACAGGTATTGGTGCAGCTGGTTTATCTCCAAGTGGGAGATTGTTAGGGTGTGGAGCTAAAAGCTTCACCAAGGAGCATACAAATCAGGTTCGGGTCTACACAGACGCCGGCGTCGGTCAGGAGCGACCGACGTCGGTCACAGGCAGTTGGAGAGACGCCGATGTCGGCAGAAGGGTCGGCCGACGGCGGTCACAGACAAGTAGCAGGAACCGACGTTGGTTACCTGCGTGTCCAGAAAGCTATTTCCGTGGACAGAAGCGAGTGTTTGCATGATAAGTTTGAGTTGTGAACTCAAGCACGCGTCTCTATTGTTAGCATTGCTATTTTTGGAGCCCTTGTTCAAGAGGCTTAACTGCTTGTTGGTTGTACATGCTCAAGTCTCCTAATTCTATATGTAGAATTAGATCTTCTTAGCTTAGGAAGTAATTTAGTAGTGAATTATTGGAATTCATTGTGTGTGAAGAACAGTACAGAATTGAATCAATCCAGGCTTGTTGGAGTTGATTGTTCTTGAGAGAGAGCTCTTGAGGAATTGAGATCTATTGAGAGATCTATACATCTAGGAGAGGTGTGGAAGAAAGAAGCTTTCTTCAATTGTATTCCTTTGTAAAGAGTTTTGTTAATACAAGTTTTCAGGGTGTTTTCTTGTATCTCTTGTTCTTGATATTATCATTCTAATTACTTGTCAATTTGGTTTAATTCTGCGTTTATTGCTGTCATAGTTGTAATCTATTGTTGGATTGATCCCCCATCATGTTAAAAATTGAACTTATAATGAACATATCTTATCTATTAGTATATTATAATAAGTATCACAGACAGTATCATAATTTCTAAAAGATGCAATTTGTCATTTTTCACCAATGAATTATAATGCATGTATCGAAAATTTTGTGGACCATCATAATTATAATGTAGGTAGTTTTCTTATGGTAATATGCCCATTATTCCTAGGTGGACCATTCTTATGTATAAATATCATAAAACTAATAAAATCATATCTCTCCTAATGCATATTACTTTTTTCTTAATTTCACAATGCATATTGCTTGTATATATAGTTTTTGATTTATATTCAATCCCCTTGTCTTGAATAAATTAGTATATCTATATACAATTATAAATACATGTCACTTTATGTGTTGTTGTGTACTAATATCAGATCACCCCATGTATTTCCTTATACACCACATGTGTCATTAATTTCCTACATGAATATAGTCAGTTGTAACTCTTATTCAAGAAGTCATTGCTCTTTTTGCCTATAAATAATTGTTTTATAGATCTAGAACATTTTATGATTATCCCTAAATCATATAAATCACACTAAACCATTGTATTTTTAGATTATTACTAAATCATTACATTTCATTTGGCTAGTAAGGTATAGGATCAGTTACGAAATTATTAAAAGTCTCTACAACATTTTAGTTTATTGCATATTGATAAAAGGTAAATCACTACTATAAGTATACCTATATTTCACATTATACTATAGCACCTATTATAATTATACTTCAAATCTACTATGTGATCAAATATAAATATGTATTAGTTCATTTTTTATGACCTATATATAGTCAGATCACTATTGACTATAATAGATTTATTTAAATCTAATGTTTTTTTATTTAAATCACTAGACTAAGTCTCTAATAAGGTTAACAACCTTATTCATGCCATAGTATAGATAAGAGGATATAATAATTAATCATGGTAAGTGTAGTCATTTATGGTAAACAACCATGCCATGACTATATTTTGTTCATCTAAAACACTTATTTAGTCTGCATTCACTATAAAATCATTGCATTCCCTAATGGTATTACATGTTTTAGAGAATTAGACTTAATTTAACATAGATAATTTCCCCTAAAAGTCTTTTACCAATTCCTGGATTTATACAATAACCCAAATGAATACACATAAAATAACAACATTACCTACCTGGCAATCCACATAGTGAATCCTTTTTCATTATTTTTTCTCTCTTCTGTTCCATGCTCTAGCATCTTTCTTTTTGATCTTCTCCTTGTTGGTTCTTTGTTTAATTCTCCCATCACGTCCCTCTCCTCATGTTCCACACTTTTATCCCCCTTTATGTAGTGCTATTTTTTTTATTTTTAAAGTTGATTCCTTTGATTTTTAACAAATTTATTCCATGATTTTTCTTTTTGTTTTGTTTCCTCCTTTTTAAAGATTTATTTTCTTTTTGTTTTCATTTCCTTTTTTCTTATTTATAAACTTTCTTATTTTTAGATTATTTTTTTTTTAATTTTTGTTGTTATTTTTTTATTCTTTTCTCATTTTTTACTTCAAATGACAATTTCAAAAAAATTATACATTTTAATATTAATATAAAAACTTACAAATTTCTTAATTTAATTAACATTTTTTATTTCCATAGAATTTTAATTATAATTTCATCAATTAATAATCTAGATTTTAAATCTGATTACATTAATAATATTTTTACTAGATTTTAATAATTAAACATGCTAATTACATAAAATAGGTTCAATTAAACCATTTAGCCTACACTAACAAATTATGGAAACCAATTATTTAATGCAAGAATAAATAATCACATGTGAAAACCATATATTATGAATTCTAACATGTGTTAGCTGCTATGGTACGTACATGGTTCCAGTTAGTTTCTTTGTCATCCTCTAACATCTTGATCTACGTCACCCTCTCTAATGAATTTTTCCCTCCACTACACTCTGAGAGATGAGTTCTCCTGCGTCAACCTCATAACAAGAAAGTAGTTAGATCATATCAACATGATATACATACATCATAAAATATAACTGAAATAACACATCAACATGTTCATAATGTAAACATATACACTACAACTAACTCAAATAAATGTAAACATATCTTCTACTGTCCCATAATAGTATATATCTCAAAGCTTAGTTAAAATAGCCAAATCTAAATTTATCAATTATAAATATCCATAGATAATCAAATAGTTGCTTAAAAAAGAATTGAGATGTAACATAAGTAATTTAATATGTATCAACATCCATCATAATAAAAATTATACAAACATTATATAATTTTATTGATTTATCATTAGCCAAACATAACTAGAATCAAATTTCACAACTTAACCCATCTCTGTTATATTTATAGTTAAGAGGAATTAATGTTAAAATTAACATAACAAAGGCCAATGATCATATTATACTTAAAACCTTATAAAAATAACAAGAGAGACAATGCTTCCCTGATTCCTCATTTAGTTATACAACAAATTATAATCTTATCTCAACCCCTTAGACTAACAAGATGCTCCACACATCCTATTTCATACTCACTCCAGGTAAAAAGTACATAAATGTCTCATCAAAATAGCATGCTTCAATCATTATGACAATAATACCAATCTAATAAAAGGATGAATCATAACATAATGATTATAATCAACATATAAATCTTAATTCAAAACCAATATAAATTTAGGGTTCATCACTCCATGTGGTCAAAGTTCATAAGTGTAGATAAAGTACCATAAAAAAGTGTGACTCTAAAAAACCAAAAGTGTAAATTAGTGAACTAACATTTCAATAACAAAACTCTTAAATACCCTCACATGGTATGAAGAAAATACTGCAACCCAAGTTGCTAGAATCACTACATACTTAACAAACTTGTAAGAGTAGTATCACAACTTTTTTTCACAAATAGAAGGAAAAATATTAACCACATAGATGCATCAATCCATTCCATTCCTACAAATTCTCTATCAATAATAATTAGAAGACAATATCCCACAAACTCTAGGTAATATTGTCAAAACAACATTTCAGAAACAAGTTTCGGATTAAGGGAACACGTAGTCAACATCATGAAAATATGCATCCACTTAGTGTGTTTACAATGATGTCAAAGGAGGGTGAGAGAGTAAAAACTCACCTCTATATTAACTATGTGTGATGACACCTCTTCTCAATCAACATATTCTTAAGTGAAAAGCATCCCCTACTTTATAAACATTGGCAATAATAAACATAAGTGGCTGAGGTGAATTGATTACCAAGGAAGGATGTAATCATTCTTGAGGTGTTAAACCTAAGTGATCAAAAATATTATATTAATCTTTTATTCATGTCTCATGAACTATGTTATGCATTGATCTACTTAACATCATATATAACCATCACCATCAGGATACATGATAAAATAACCATTTAATAATTTTAAAAGGGTACGAGTGTTTTTTAGGGTACACATTCAATGTACCACACAAAATTTCATGGAATAAACTATCAATCCTCATCACTTCATAAATTAGGTCACATATGATTATGTTTTATCCTTTCTATAATTCTCTTCTATTATCTTGATGTTCCACACATCGGATAATTTAGTGAAATATATTCATAGGCAAATCAGACCAAGAATTATAGATGTCTATTACCTACAATAGTCATCAATCCATACATGAGGATCTACTGTATCTCACAACTCTAATTATGGTGTAGCATGATTCTACATTGAAGCACTATAATTCTAAAATACTCTTCAATTAACTAATATAATACTACCTATGATTTTACATCTTTAGGGTTTTCCTGCTCAACAAGATGCTCTTCAAGTTCATCTTGGTGTTCTTCCTCTTCATGGCCATGAACCTCCTTCTCTAAGGTTGAATTTTGATCCTTGGTTTCATTTATGGTTGAGAGAATATGATCTAACATTTCTTCTTACTTAGTGGCAAATTGGTTAGAATCAAATGGAGGGTTAATATCTTTGACATATGAAATACTCTCTCTAAATATTCTATCTTTCACCTTTCTCCTTTATATTAAGAATAAGGATATGAAAATGCTAGTGGACTCATTAGGTCTTAGAGTTCAAGTCATGGCTTTGATACCACATGTAACATCCCCATTGGGATCTACCTAGAATAACGTGATTTTAAAAAAAAATTAATCAATATATTTGTTATTAAATTTAACCAAAGGAATATAATTAGTGATTAGATAAAATATTATAAATATGCCAACTATAAAATAAACATGTGGCATTTATTCATTACTGATCACTGTCATTAGATAAAATATAATATAACTAAATATAGAAATTTATTACATATTTATAACTATGACTGGTACAAACATGTAGCCATTGTTATCATGGTATAATAAGTAATAATTACATCTCATTAGAATAACGTTTCAATAATAAATATAATATAATATACAAGATACAAAGCTACATAGAGCATGAGTTTCCTAAACTCTAGTAACTATGACAATCTCAAGTGTTGTCTCAAAATAAGTATTGTTGTGAGAAAGGAAAGCATCATATGATCACTTTTCTACACCAACCACAGACCATCGATCCTCCACACAATCAATAATTAAGTAATAGTCCTCCCTTCATGAATGATTATGTTGGAAATATTGTCATTGATGTCAAAGGTTTAGTATTATTGGTGATAAAGGCCCCATTGCATTTAATGTTGTTTATCTTGGCTAATATGAGTCAATATTTATTTAATATTAACGAATATAATTTTGGTTTCATATGAGAAAAAATAAGGGCCCATGGAGAAGTTGAAGAGTCATGGGATAAAGACAAAAGAAGGATGGGATGAATTTTCCCATGAAGAGTCATCTTGGGGAATACCAAGAGTCACCAAGTGAAGACAAAAGAGTAAAGGGTGAATTTCTCATGAAGGGACACTTTGAGGAATAAGAAAAGTCACCAAAGATAAGGAAAAAAGTGGGAAAGACATTTTTGGTCATGAAGGGTCACCACATGACTTTTCAAATGCTTGGATATGAAGGGTCATCCAAGATTGGTACCATTTTCCATGAGGATTGACAGGTCACAAAGGGGGAAGGCCAAAGGTCATTTGGAAAGCTATAAATAAAGGCTTGAGTAGCCATTTGTAATATGAGAGTGAGAGGTTGATTTGATATTGTGATATCTAGCTTAGAAGAGTAATTATGAGAGATGAATATGATTTGTATTTGTTATATCTAGCTTAGAAGAGCAAAGGTGAGAGAGAGGAAGGAGATGTTGTATTGATCTATCATTTTTTGAGATAGCAACATTGAGAGATAGGTGTGTGGTATACACAAAGGGGTTGGTGCTCCTATGGGTTGGTGCTCATGAATTATTGCTGAATTGGTGCTCGGAAAAGGGGTTGGTGCTCCTGTGGGTTGGTGCTCACAAATAAGTGCTAGGTTGGTTTTTGGCAAAGGGGTTTGAAGCTCTTGTGGGTTGGTGCTCACAAATTGTAGCTGAGGTTTGTACTTGGCAAAGGGGTATGGTGCTCCTATGGGTTTGTTCTCATGAATATATTTGAGATTGATTCTCTATGGTTTTTCCCACATTGGGTTTCCACGTTATATCTGGTGTCTCTCTCTATCTTGTGTGATGTTTATTGTTTGAGTTTTATTTCATATCTTGAATGTTTGATTAAGTGGAATTTGATAAAGGGAAAGTTTTATAAGGTATATAATATACTGATTCACCCCCCCCCTCTCAGTATATTTTGTGCTTAACAATTGGTATCAGAGTAGGTTCCTTTTTGAAAAGTTTTACATCTTGAAGGTAGATCAGGAAAGCACGATGGCTGGGTCACAAGAAGGATTTTCTAAAAATAAGGCACCTTTGTTTGATGGGATGAATTATGCTTTTTGGAGCATGAGAATGAAGGTTTATTTGATGGCCCTTGGATTCGACATATGGAAATCAGTGGTGGAGGAATATGAAGAGCCATAGACATCTACAATTACTCCAGCAGAAAAGAAGACTAGTGAATGTAATGCTAAAGCTTTAAATGCTATTTTATGTGGTTTATATGAATTTGAATTTGTTAAAGTTATGCAATGTAATCTACTCATGAAACTTGGGTAAAACTTGAGAATATTTACAAAGGTGATGGAAAGGTTCAGTAAGCTAAGTTGTAGACTTTTAGAAGGTAGTTTGAAAGTTTGAAGATGGAAGAAGAAGAAGATATAGCAAGTTATCTCTTGTGAGTTGATCAGATAGTAAATCAGATTCAAGGTCTTGGGGAAACATTGGAAGAATCAACGGTGGTGCAAAAGGTTTTGAGATCTCTACAAATGAGATATGATGCAAAGGTTTTGGCAATCGAGGAGATGAAAAATTTAGCCAAGCTAAAGATGGATGAGATTCATGGTATTCTTACGGCATATGAGATGCAGACAGAACAAGATAAACCCTCAAAGAGAGAAGCGGCTTTCAAGACATCAAAGAAGGATAAAGCTAAGATTCAAGAATCAAGTGATAGTTCCAGTGATGATGAAGATGACAATGAAGCACTTTTCATTCACAGGTCAAAAAGAAGAACAGGTAAATATCAAGGAAAATTACCTTTTAAATTTTTTTTTTTTTACTTAGGCTGGGGAGGAACTTAGCCCTATCGTAGCCTTCGGCCTCCAAGTCAGAACCTACAAACCTCCCAGGTGCCCATCGGGTAAACTTTTTAATGTGACCAGTGATGCGAGTGAGTCAACACACCATCCAGTACCACGGGGTGGGGGGACTTGAACACCTGACCTACAGAGCACGACGCAATTACCCTAAATCCACGAAACCAACCGATCTAACATCCCCGCCCTTAAATGTTTTAATTGTGGAAAGATTGGACATTTTTCAGCTAGATGCCCAGATAAGGTTAATGATGATGAAGAAAATCCTACATAGAAGAATTTCAAAGGCAAATATAAGAAGGGTTTTGAGAAGAAGAGCCTGTATTCTAAGGATCTTAGTTCAGGTGAAGATAGTGGAGTCAGTGATTCAGAAGAAGAAGAGATTCTATTCATGGTCATACATGATAATCAAGAAGAAGAAGAGGAGGAAGCTAAAGTAGATATGGAAGGAGAACTCAATTGTGCCCTAGAAGAATTAGAAGCTATTTAAAAGAAGAATCAAAGGTTAAAGCACCAGATCGAGAAAAATGAACAAGAGTCAAAAGAAATGATTGAAG
Organism: Torreya grandis; assembly: GCA_037957365.1. Classification (NCBI taxonomy): domain Eukaryota; kingdom Viridiplantae; phylum Streptophyta; class Pinopsida; order Cupressales; family Taxaceae; genus Torreya; species Torreya grandis. Next base: position 479,175 of record JARHVA010005920.1, read on the forward strand.
ATCTACAAGCACACTTTGAAGAAGCCAAGAAGAATGAAGAAGATCTCAAATCACAGTTGGAAATAGCAAGAAAAGATTGTGAAAGGTATGTTATTGAAATTGCCTCTTAAAAAGATGATATTAAGAAAGCAGTTAATGATAAAGTAGTTAGTGATTCAAAATTTGAGGATAGCACTAACATGCTGAATAAGATATTGGAAAGTCAAAAAGCATATTCAGATAAGACAGGGATTGGTTTTGAAAAGAAAAAGAGCTATGCTAAAGCTCTTACACAAGAGGAAACAAAAAGGGGAGAAGTGAAGAATACAGAGAACATTCCAAACATAGAAGGCTGGAAGGAATAAAGCTACAAAAGGCAATCAGCTCATAGATATACAGACAGCTCTTATTTCTATGGCTATTGTTTTTATTGTAATGGATATGGTCACAAGAAATTAGAATGTAGAAAAAGAGCTAACAATTTCAGTAATAAGGAGAAGGAAAGTCTAGTAGAGTCAATCAGAAGCCACAACTCTTTTGCTCCTCTATCAAGCTTTGATGAAGAGACCATAGTATGCTACAAGTGTAACAACTTCAGACACATAGCTCAGTATTGCAGAAGCGTGTTTGAGTTAGTCAAGAAGGATCAGAGGTTCAAAGCTTCATTCATCAAGAAGAAGAATCAGAGTCTCAAAGCTTCATTCATCACGGAGAAGGTTCAGACATGTACATGGCAAAAGAAACAACAAGAAGATTCTATGATGGTGCAGATAGCTCTGCATGTGGGAGGTAAAGATCAGCCATGGTTAATTGATAGCGGATGTTCGAGGCATATGATAGGAGATAAAAGTAAATTCATATCTCTAAAGAAGATCAATAGTGGTACAGTGAGATTCGAAGATAAAACCACTGCCAAGATAGCAGGAAAAGGTACTTTGAGTTTGGATTATGGTAGAACTAAGACTAAAAATGTTTTGTATGTAAAAGGTCTTAAGCATAATCTATTGAGTGTTAGTAAAATTTGTGATCAAGGATACACATTAAGGTTTTATGCTGAAGGTTGTGAGATTAGAAGAAAAGATTCAAATGAGTTGATTGCAGATGCTCAAAGGACAAGGAATAATGTATATGTATTGTCAGATATCTTCTCAAAGGCACGATCAAAGAATACATTCAAATATCGGTGAGAGGAGTTGGGAGTAATTTCTATTACTTCCTGCCATTGATGTTCAGCATCAAGTGAGGGGGAGCTAAGTGTTAACTCCAGGTAGGTCCTTTGCCATTAATGTCAAAGGGGGAGAATAACAGGTATAGGTATAGGTACAGGTGCAGGTGCAAAAAATAGGTACAAGGAATAGGTATAGGTTGTTACAGTAAGGGGGAGTTACTGTATGTTTTTAGATGACAGGATGTGCAAGTGACAAGATGTGCCAGTTTCAAGATTGAGGTTGCCATTAATGACAAAGGGGGAGATTGTTGGAAATATTATCATTAATGTCAAAGGTTTAGTATCATTGGTGATAAAGGCCCCATTGCATTTAATGTTGTTTATCTTGGCTAATATGAGTTAATATTTATTTCATATTAACGAATATATTTTTGGCTGCATATGAGACAAAATAAGGGCCCATGGAGAAGTCGAAGAGTCACGGGATAAAGACAAAAGAAGGATGGGATGCATTTTCCCATGAAGAGTCATCTTGGGGAATACCAAGTGAAGACAAAAGAGTAAAGGGCGAATTTCTCATGAAGGAACACTTTGAGGATACAAAAAGTCACCAAAGATAAGGATAAAAGTGGGAAAGACATTTTTGGTCGTGAAGTGTCACCACATGACTTTTCAAATGCTTGGATATGAAGGGTCATCCAAGATTGGTGCCATTTTCCATGAGGATTAAAAGGTCACAAATGGGGGAGGCCAAAGGTCATTTGGAAAGCTATAAATAAAGGCTTGAGTAGCCATTTGTAATATGAGAGTGAGAGGTTGATTTGATATTGTGATATCTAGCTTAGAATAGCAATTATGAGAGATGAATATGATTTGTATTTGTTATATCTAGCTTAGAAGAGCAAAGGTGAGAGAGAGGAAGGAGATGTTGTATTGATCTATCATTTGTTGAGATAGCAACATTGAGAGATAAGTGTGTGGTATACACAAAGGGGTTGGTGCTCCTGTGGGTTGGTGCTCATGAATTGTTGTTGAGTTGGTACTCAGCAAAGGGGTTGGTGCTCATGAATTGTTGCTGGGTTGGTGCTCGGCAAAGGGGTTGGTGCTCCTGTGGGTTGGTGCTCACGAATAGGTGCTAGGTTGGTGCTCGGCAAAGGGCTTTGAAGCTCATGTGGGTTGGTGATCACGAATTGTAGCTGAGGTTTGTACTTGGCAAAGGGGTATGGTGCTCATATGGGTTTGTTCTCACGAATATATTTGAGATTGATTCTCTGTGGTTTTTCCCACATTGGGTTTCCACGTTATATCTGGTGTGTGTCTCTATCTTGTGTGATGTTTATTGTTAGATTTTTATTGCATATATTGAATGTTTGATTAAGTGGAATTTGATAAAGGGAAAGTTTTATAAGATATATAATATACTGATTCACCCCCCCCTCTCAGTATATTCCATGCTTAATAGATTAGATAGTAATGGTGTAGGAATCTAGAGAGATAACTAGTATCTGTGTATTATATAATTTTTAAGAATATACAATTTACCATAAAAAAATATTCTAACATGATATCACACAAACATGTAAATCATATATATGAAATGACAATATCTAACTAATATTACTCTGGTTAATATTTTCAATAGTTTTTGATCTCTAGGATTAGTCAATTTCATACACACCACTTGATTGGATTACCTTCATCTGACATAGTGATGCTAGTAAGCTAGTGAAGTCAGTCTCACTACTTAATATCAACGATGTGATATTTGGTTAACATAAATATAACTAACATATTCATATAAATTACTTCCTATTAGCAATCAAAAAATATGCTAAACATAGGAATAATCAAATGCATATATTTAGTTTGTCAAACATATGAATGAATCTCTACAATATCATTTATTATATAAACAATAAATAATACAAATATAGTTAATACCAACCGGGTATAGTCTATGTTTATATTACATAATCTAATTTTCGTAAGTAGATTTAAATATATAGTACAATTTGTAATAACATATTCCACCACTTTTAAGTACATACTACTTACTTTCAAGTGGCAGTCATAATATTTGCAAAGAATAAAATAACTCAAACTAATTTATAACATAATCTTTCATTTAAACAAGTTATTCCATTTCTAAGAGATTGTTTTCATATGGTTATAGTCTCCAATCTTTAATAAATCTTATGAATTATTTTAACCATATACGAGTATATATATATATATATATATATATATATATATATATATATATATATATATATATCCTATGTGAGTACTCAAATGATACATAATTACTATATCAAAGTTTATTTATATTTCTTAATCAAGAACTCCCTATTATTTCTACAGTCCTTAAAAATTTCATGTTCACAAAATATATTGATGATGTTTAAGGGATTTAACAATGTAAAACTCCTTCATAGTTATTATCTCTAACTAAATATATTTTCATCCTAATATATTCAAAACATATGTAGCCATATACATAAGTTCACAATACAACATAGTCTTTCGTATTACGGTTTGCATATAAGTATTCGACAATATATAAATTGATCTTATATGATACACTAAAGTTTCATCATATATATAATTATACAAGTCACTAAAACCCTTTTAATATACCAAACAAAATCTATGCTTATAGGCACCCATCCTAATATATATAAGCTATATATGTATAAAAGTACATATGTTCTAAGATCATTATAATTCATATATTTGTGCACCCTGCATAATATATACTACATAATACATATGTTTTAATACTCAATTATTGTTCTGCCATACTAACATTATTCTTCATTTTTATAAAAGAAAACATATGAGCTTATAACAACTATTTAATTTTTTCATGAAAAAGACATCAATTTTATATGGGGTTTTTTGCATTTCCAACAACCTTATTTACGTATAAAAGTACCTATGTTCTAAGATATCTATAATTCATATATTTGTGCACCCTATATAATATATACTACATAATACATATGTTTTAGTACTCAATTACTATTCTGCCATACTAACATTATTCTTCATTTTTATAAAAGAAAACATATGAGCTTATAACAACTATTTAATTTTTTCATGAAAAAGACATCAATTTTATATGATTTTTTTAGCATTTCCAACAACCTTATTTTGACTTACTTAATCTTACATAAAGGATATAATGCATCTATGATCAAATTAATTCCAAATCAATTTCCATATTTTCCCAAATTCTATGTCCTTAAACTGTATTTTTTTATCATGAATTATTGAAAATAGAGTGTAATGAGTAAATGGCCATACATACCTCACTCTGCCTTTGTTTTGTCAATTGGAGGTTTATACCTTTTGAAGTTTGACAAAATCAACTTATTACATAGAATGTAACATCCAAAATAACTCCTATAATATCAGAACTCTGGCTATGGATATCATCCACTTAATAACATGATTGCAACAGAACTCCCACTAATAAGAGAATAATCCATATTAACAAGTATGATACTTATTAAAATTAATTAAGTAATCACTTATCTTATGCATACTATGAGAAGAATAAAATACGTGAATATTAACTCCCTCCAATATTATTCATACTTCATTCCAATGTTTCTGAATAGGAGTCAAAATATAGTATTCTTCATTATAGATTATAAGAGCTACACCCAAGCTTTCATGCAATTTTATCACCCAAGTATACTTCATGTCAAAAGATTTCATATATACATAATTATAATGTCACCCAAGATACACCCAAGTATAATTAAGTATAATGAGGTATACTATTTATAATTATGATAATTGTATATGTCACTTCTAATAGTATATGTCTCAAACTTTAGCTTAACTTCCTCTGTAATTACTTCCCGAACTTCTCACTTCTTCAATGGTGATATTTATTCATATTTACCCTTTTTTTAATATTTTATTCTTATTTTCATGCCTCCAACACTTTAAGACTCACCCTCTTTTAAATCTTTCCATTTTTCTTTTATTTTATTGAATGATTTTTCTAGAATTCCATAATCTTTTCTTTATTCGATTTATGAAACTTTTTCCCTTTATATATATTTTCTAACATAATGATTACCTTATTTCCTAATTATATATTTTTTCTAATTCCAAAATGATCATAATTAAATCAATTAATTTATATCTTTCAAAAGCCTTTAATTAATTTAACAATAATTATCGTGCTAATTTGTTCAATGCATTCAATCTTATACTAATAAATTGACTAGGTATTTGAAACATCTATTAAACCAAAAAAAATGTTATCATTGTGTTATTTCTATGTCATTCAATCAAATTTATATTATCACAAACATTAATGATCATGAATATAATAACATGACATACACAATAGTACCACCATGCAATTAAACAAGGTTAACTCTACATAAGCAATAAACTAAGATAACACACAAATAACCATGTGGAAATAATTATCTAAATCTAAAGAACATCAAAACACATTAATTCTAACCATTTAACTTATGCATATAACATGTACTAACTAATCTGGTGTGTTCAGGGTTCTAGGCATTTCTCTATCATCCTCAAGCAACTCCATCTATGTCACCCTCTCTGATGATGCTCTCCCTCCATCATGCTCTGAGGGATGAATCTTCCTTGCATCCAAATCAAAAAAATAAGGTAGTTAGTCTATATAATGTGACATGTATATCATAAAATACTATTGAAATAACAAATCGACATGCTCATAATTTCAATAATATACACTACAATTGACTCATAGCAATATCATCATGATATCAAAGTAATATACAACTGTCCCATAATAACATATAATTCATAGATTAGTTAATAATAACCCAAATCAAATTACCAACTATAGAAAATACACGGATCATCAAGTAAATTTTCTTAACAAAAAATCAAAATGTAACACTATTTAACATGATAAACATATAAGTTGGGATAAGAATAACTAAATCAAAACTCTTTAATGATTTTAAAATCACAAGGAAGGTTGGCTATGGATGAAAACTACTAAATTTGGAGATAAACATTGATTTAAATATCACTAACAAGTATTTGGTTAGTAAATATTTTTCAATAAAAATAAACAAATATAGTTTACAAATTAATTCTGAAAAAAAATTATAAAGATAATAACTTTATATAATAGTATTTGAAAATGGTTGATTCAAACCACACCTACCTTGATTTTATTCATTACAAAAAATGACAAAACAAATCCAACACATAATGATGAGGGTAATATGCACATGATGTCTTTATAAATCATCACCATCAATCTTAAAAAAATGTGTGATATGATGTCTTTATAAATCATCACCATCAATCTTTAAAAAATGGTTGATTCAAATCACACCTAACTAGTTTTATTATTTACAAAAGAACATAAAACAAATCCAACACAAACACTCAGAAGCAATACCAATAGGAGTAAGAGGAAACCACGATATCATGTATATTATTTTTTTATCATTCATATGGTTTCCCTTCCAATACTTGAAACTTTTTTTTTAATTTCACCATCAATCTAGGATCTTATAGGATCATATGGTTTCCCTACCAATACTTGAAACTTTTTTTTTAATTTCTCTATCTCAATTGGTTTCCATTACTCAAAAAAAGGAAACAACACATTCATGGCATGAACCATGTTTGGGTGATGAGAAAGTTTCAAAATAGTGCAATGAACAATAAGCAAATCCAATGTGAAAATGTTTTATAAGGTCTCTTATATGATTTATTACTTTCCTTAAGTTTTTTCTCATCTAAAAATCACAACATTGCATCAAAAGGAATAAAATCACCTATTATTAGGAACAAGATTAGTTCCAAGAGGTGGCAGAAGTGGAACATCCTTGGGAGGTTGGGCATTTAAAGCCAAATTTTCACCTCATGGAGGATCAAAGCTGGACTACATAAATATATTATGGACTACATCACTACATTAACAAGTATATCATGCATGGTATGGCATCATCAACTACATATGGATGGGTGGATGCATTTGTGTGTATCTTGACCCCCTTCTACTCTATAAACATGGGGTTAGGTCAAGTTCACCACCCAACCATCCTGAGTGGTCTCAGGGGGATCTAAAGAAACTATGATACCTAAAAAATATATAGATTGAACATAGCTACCAACTGAACCACCTCCTACATAGGTGAGATCCACTATGACAACAAAACACTAGACTTACCACAAGTCAAGGACAAACTCTAACCCCTACTATGGAGTTAAGGATAAATGGATACAATTGTGAGAAAGGCTTCATCGATAATTATTTGCTAAATGAGGGATTCCATTTCATCAAAATAAACATATCCCATAGTGTAAAGATCATTCCCTTAGTGGTTTAATCCCTCCTAAAAGTGCTTAAACTCAAACACTACCTTTTCAACACAATCTTAGATTTACATAAGAGCTAAATAGATAACACTCACCCTGTCAATAAAAGAAAACTATAAAGGTTGGGTTTCATGGTTAAAAATAACTAAAATTATATTTTTCCATTGCTAAAATAAAATTATAACTCTAAATAAGTTTTATATGCAAGTAATGTTTGATGGCCACTGAAATTTATCTACAAAAAAAATCACATGGCAAGAGAAGTTTTCATGTCTAAAATTTAACATGACAAATACTTTTTAAAAAGTTCCATTTTTAAAAAATGTGTAATTAACATTAAATATCACAACATTACCAATAGGAAAGCCACTTGTGGCATGAAACACAAAATATGTTGAAACAATATAGGTCATAGTGAAAAGGTGGCCAAATGATCTCTACAAAACAATGTCACCCCCACTTGCACTAATTAATCTAAAAAACTCCATGACACTCTGGGATCTCATACCATGATGATGATGCTTAGGTAAAATGCTTCCCTAGTGACCAAATTTGGTTGCTTCTAATTCTAGACATTGTAAGTCAAGATTAGGACAAAAAATAACTCACTTAATTTTTTGGAAAGTAGGGGGTCCCTAGGTAACTCCCTTTAGCTTTTGAATTCACCGGTGATTTATATTTTTTAATATTATGGAATGTAACCCTAAGGTTTATAAAGAATTGAGTATCAACAGTCATGGATTTACACAATAATTAGTATATTTGAATATTCTATAAATAGAAATGAATTAGAAATGGTGTATATAGCTGAAAAATATGACTAAGATGAACAAGTGGAAGGAAAGGAAGTGATGCATGAGTAAGGTAGACATCAATAGATAAAAGGTGTCAGAACCCTCTTCAAACAATATCATGACCTTCTTTGCCAATAGCGCATTATGTTATTGACCTTATATACTACACTAATGACCCTATGCAAGTGAAGTAGTCAAATTTTGGGTAGACATTCAATTTTTTTTGGAAATCATGTGCCTATATAACTAAGACATGGATCATCATCTCTCTATGATTTGATTAATTTCACTATGAAACCCTAAGCCTCCATTATTTCTAAGTTTTTAATGAATGCAAGTGGAAGAAGAGTAGAATTAGTAGGGTAGGGTAGGTTGGGTGGCCCTCAACACCCCATGTGTTGAGTATTGTTTGTACATACCAATACCTCAAAAGGGGATCAAGCCTAATGTAGTTCTCCCAATATAAGTGCTAGTGCTAGTGATAATGATGTTATTATGCCTGAGTATGAATCCCAATTTGAATGCTTTGAGTTTGAATTAAGAATGGAAACCTAAGTAAAAATAATCTCTAGGCTATTGTAGATGAATGTATGCATAAATAGCCCTAGTAAATAAGGATCAATAACCTTAGTTTACACAACTATTTTTGAGCTTGTTCATGAGAATTTCCATTTGGAGATAAATTAATGAGAGTGTTCTTTATATAGTGTTCTAATTCTTGTAAAGACATTAAATAAGTCTAGGCCAACCCTAAGATGCTTCAGGGAGTGGAAAGATATTTGTTAGGGGTAAAAGAAGTTAAGGGTCAATAGCATTGTTCCTTAACCATGCTATAAACTAATGGGGATGCACTATTGTCTAGGCAGTTAAAATGTATGAAAAATGATCAGGGATGGCTAGGTGATGGTTGAATGTAGCTATTGGTATATGTGAGCAAGGGATAGATGCACATAGATGCTAGAAAAGAAGCAACAGAGACCCCAAGATAGGTCTAGGGCTAAGCTATAGATAGGGTGGTTATAAGTGGCATTCATTGCATTAAATGAAATTTTAAATGACTACATTTCCCCCCCTCTTTATTATATAATGCAGTAAAGTGAAAAGAGTAGTATAAAGGAAAGATAAACATTATTGGACTTACCTATGAGGTGAAGCCAGTGAACATGGATTTAACTCTATAAAATGTGCTCTATTATAGGTCCTGCAAATGCAACATATATGAATCAATCCTTAATAAATATCAAAATCAAATACAAAATTGATTAAAGCAATGTGAGAGAGATGAAAGGAATGAATACACCTCACTCAGTACGTGAACAAATCCAAAAACCTAGTGAAATCATGTGTGTGCATGTAGCTGGTGATCAAATAGTGAATAGTTTGGATTGGGCTAATGGCTTACCCAATCCCCATGTGTGGGTGGCTCATAAACTAAATATGGCTTTGACTCCATCATTGCCTACTAATGTGTAGTATAAGAAGCTAAAACTGAAATTGTGTGGTGTCATGAAGTTTTAAAAGATGGTTATGGGCCACTCAAGAATTTTGAAATGTAAAATGGCTTAGGGGTCACTCAAGAACATGGGAATGTAAAATAGATCTATTCCACTCAAGAATGCCAACCACTGTAGATGTAATGAGGCATATATCCAATGTAATCCTAGTGCAAAATTGGTGCATATGTTATCTCCACAGTATGCAACATGGAGAATGGCATGGGGTTGTCATTCCATCTGAGTGAACTAGTGTAAAACTGAGCATATGGAAATAATTTGTGGTGCACATGCCCCAAATTATTTTATCTATTCATATGGATTTTGGACTAAGTCATAATAATATGTGTCTATGCATATTTGAAATTAAAATGGGAGTGATCATGTCACGCATGATGCCCCAAATCTAATAAAACCTATGTAATTCTATATAAAAATAGAGTATATATCGATCATATTTGATAATCTGTGATTAAGACTATGTAAATATAAACTATACCTATTGTACCTTTGTGATAATTCTATATATTTTTTTTAGGCTACTAGTCAATAGCATGATGGGTGGACTATAACACATTACGCTTCTGGTAGTGTACTATGCTAGTATCTAAAAGTGTTTTTTTTGTGAAAATTTGAGACTAATCTATGTGTGATTGTATTCCATTATATTTTCTTGAGTTTGGGCTCTATAATCTATGTCTAAATGTTGAAAATTGTGTTTTTGGGTGCACTAGGATAGCCTGATCTCTATGACAAACACATGTGAATTCCCCCTTTTTTTAAGGGAATTGTTGAAACTCTGCAATAACTATCCTCAAAAGAAAATTTATGCTTCATGTGTGTTAGACTTAATATATTATATAAGTATGATAAACCAATATAATTTGTATATATGACATCAAAATGTAAAATAGATTGAGTATAAGTTGTAAATGTATGATGTATGTTAGATCTAACATTCACAAGGTTGTAAATATAAATATAAAAATGTAAGCATGAAAATGAATAGAAATTTTGAATATAATCAGAGTAAACTTCTTTGGTGGATGGGGCATTATGTCCATCAAGGCACCCAAGGAGGAAGGGAGATGCACGATGTCCCTCATGGCATCACAAACTAGATGTGAAAGCAACAAGAAAGAGAGAAGTGTCTTGTCCATGACATATACATGAAAATATACATATAAACATAGGAGGACCACAAAGTAGGCCTAGGTACCATAATACAAGTGACATGGGCACCTATTACTAAGTCTAAGAAAAGGAACACATACAAGGACATGTTTAAATGTCTACATACACAAAAGAGCATGCAAATTGTGCTTAGAGCCACATGGAAGGACATGTTAAAATACACAATCAATAAGCATACACAAGGACATGGGCACATGTCAAAATCATGAAATCAATGAAAGGACAATGGTATATTCAATTTACCTCAAGTAGATGTAGAAGCATAGAGACACAATCAAATATAAACTACTAAAGCTAGAAATGAAAGTATGCAATAATCATGTTATACAAATCCATATAAGAGTAAAGATGTAATAAGTTGAGTCTATAGTAGTAGTGGTTAGTACAAAATCAATGTAATATAGATTATTAATATCAAGATATAATGCTAAATTTGTGATATGGAATATAAAAAGATATAACCTGGAAAATTGGAAGTTGTGTGTATGATGTCCCCAATGGGCCAATATATTAATGTTGAATCAGTATATATGTGTATGTACCCATAATAGGAAGATAGTATAAAGTATGGATCTATGTAGAGGACTGGAGTCCTATATTAATCTACAAACACTCAAAGGGAACAAGTGAAGCATGTAGGTATGATAAAACTGACTACACTAACATAAATAACATATGTGATACCTTTAAAATAGAAGGAATGTAAACATGTAAATTCATACAATCTTAAATTTGTATTTTTTGAGTAATATTTGAATTTTTTTGTATTTTTGAACAAATTATATTGGTTTTTATTTTTTGAGTATAAGATATGTACAAACAACATGAAGATGAAACTATGTACAAGGAGCAAGATAAAGGAAACTATGTACAAATAAATTGAAATAATGAAACTATGTACAAGCAGATTATGATTTGTTTATATATAGAATCTTTTTACATGCATGATGTTCATTGGATTCTTCATTACCTTACTATTGAGTGAAACTAGATGGTATACCTTGGGGCTAATATTTTCTATAATTAAGTACAGGCCAAGCCAATTTGGTTTGAACTTTCGTTTTGTCTCTTCTTTGCCATTGACATTTCTAAGGTTATCTTTTAGAACAAGATCATTGAATTCAAATTCTCTACTAAGAACATAAATATTTAATGCCTATTGTATTAGTTTTTAGTATGTTCTGAGGTGCTATGTAGTTTGGATGAGTGCGTGATCTAAACATTTTAACCCATGAAGATGTCTTTCTCTTTATCAATCATTTTTGATAAGCCTTTTCAACGATACTCATAAAGATGGGATTTATAATTCCAATGAGCTAACTACTTCAATTCCATTTACTAGTGAATGAGGAGTAGCTTTTGTTTATGTGTGAATACTAGTGCAGTAAACCCATAGTGCATAGATGAACTGATTATGCCAATCATCACCAAATTTGGTAACTATTTTCCTCAAGATAATTTTAATTGTATTGTTTGTATATTTTTCTTGGCCATTACCCTATGGGTAGTATTTATTAGAGATTGTGTGTCAAATCTTATATTTAACATAAAACTTCTTCACTATTTTTTTCTTAAAAGAGGTTATGTTATTTATAATGATGGCCATTGGTACGCTGAAATGGGAAATGATGTTCATCATGAGAAAGTAACATACATATTCTCATTATTTGGACTGTAATGGAATGGTTTCCATCCCACTTAGTAAAGTATTTTATAGTTTTAATGATGAATCTATGACCCCCTAATGATTTTGGGTTGATTTTATCAATTAGATCAAATCCTAATACCATGAATATTTTGTCTAACTTGATTTGCATCTAGATAAAGAGTAATCATCTATAATATAATTGAAGGATTGATGCCTGAAATATCTAAATATGACCAAGCAAAAAATTTAGGGAAGTCCTATAAATTATGTCAAATATTTGTATCCTCTTCTTTACATAGGGTTGTAGCTACTAATATTATGTGTGGATCAATGTTTGTGCCATTATTGAATTCACCAAATGATTTATCTTTTTTATGATTATGGAATGTAACCCTAAGTTTGATAAATAATTGAGTAATAAAGTGGGTAATAAAATACTATAGTGTTAACAGACACTGATTTGCATAATAATTGATTTATTTGAATATTTTATAAATAAGAATGAATTAGAAAAGGTGTACTTAACTAGAAAATATGACTAAGACAAAAAAAAATTGGTGGGTAGGGAAGTGATGTAGGAATAGGGTATGGTGTCTTCAATAGAGAATAGGTGTCAGAACCCTCTTCGGATAATAGTTTGGCCTTCTTTGCCAATAATGCACTACACTATAGACCTTTTGTACCAAACTAATGACCCTTTGTACATGAAGCTATGAAATTTTGGTTAGACCTTTGCTCTATTTTGGGAAGCCTATGTATGTATGACTAAGACCTAAATGATCATCTATTATGTGATTTGATTGATTTCACTATGAAACCCTAAGCCTCTATAATTACTAAGGTTTTGATGAACACAAGTAGAAGAAGAGTGGTGTAAGTAGGGTAGATTGGGCATGACCTCAACACCCCATGTGATGAGAATAGCCTATATACCAATATATTGATTTAGGATCAAGCCCAATGTAGTTATCCCAATCTAAGTACTGGTGTAAGTGAGAGTGATGCTAGTATGCTTGAGTATGAATGCCAATTTGAATGCTTTGAGTGTGAATTGAGATTGGAAACCTGAGTAAAACTAAACTCAGTATTATTATAGATAGATGTATATATAAATAGGGGTAAATAGGGATCAATAACCTTAATTTTCACATTGGAGCTTGTTCATGAGAATTTCCATCTGGGGGATAAATGAATGAGAGTGGTCTTTTTATAGTGTTTTGATTTTGTTGAGACATGAAATAAGTCTACGCTGACACTAAGATGCTTTTGGGAGTGGAAATATATCTGTTAGGGGAAAATGAAGCTAAGGGTAAATAGTTTTGTCCCCTTTTCTAATAGGACACTACTCTATTGATTAATGGGGTTGTGTTATTGTCCAGGTGGATGGAACATGTGAAAATGATCAGGGATGCCTAGGTAATGACTAAATGCAACTCTTGGTATATTTGGTCAAGGGATAAACATGCATAGAAGTTGGAAAAGGATCAAAAGAGGCCTTAAAATAGGTCTAGGGCTAAGCTAAGGATAGTGTGGATTCAAGTGATAATCATTTTATTAAATGACATTTTATATGACTACAACTCATTAAGGAGTCAAATTAAGTGAATGAAACCTCTAGTACTTGACATTGAATTTTTGAAATTCACAAACAAGGCATAAGAATACACATTAATATTATGGTGATTAGTAATGGTACTCCTTTTAACATAGTGTGTGTTTGGAAATTAAGTGGGGTATCTTAAGGTTCAACCCACCTTTGGGGTTCATTGGGTCCCTCAAAATTTTGAACATGCCTAAAAGGGATCTCTTGGAGAAAGGTTTAAAACTTATTTAATTAATAGTCTTTAGTCCCTAAAAAATCTTATATGTAGAAGAACATGAAAAAATAAGGGGTGTGGGCCTTTTGGGCCACCCCACTCTCGAGCCTATATAATGCTCTAAATTGGTTGTCAAAGTTCCAAGGTATTAGCCCCTTCATAAAAGGGATATTTTTAGAAAAGTTTGGAAATTTTTTTGAATTCACATTTCTGAACATGATATATCTTGCATTCAAAAAAACATTGGAAATTGGGGGTGACCCTTTGTCATTGGCCCATATGGGCCTTTAGAGTTCCCTAAATAAGTCATGAAAATTCATGGGACTAAACTAAAGGGTTATAAACTTAAGCTTGCAAGTAGGGTGAATATTATATGACCCCCACCCTATTTCAAGAGGGTAGATAGGGGTTCATGCCTTGGCATGTGTGTGTGTGTGTGTGTGTGTGTGTGTGTGTGTGTGTGTGTGTGTGTGTGTGTGTGTGTGTGGATTGGGTGACCACATTATAACATATTAATTAATTATGTTAAAAAAAATTATTATTAAAATAATAATAATTTTGATTATATAAAAAAAGACATGGTCGAATTTCAAAGGATAGACATAGGTTTGTAGGAAGTGGGCTCCACCATCCCACCACTAGGTGGCCCCTTGCGATTATAGATCTAGATACCTCTGTTGACTATAGCTTAGAAAAGTTTGATCCACCTCACCCTTTCAACTCCCATCAAATATTCCAAGTTTTTTTTGCCCTTTGCAGGATTTTGGATGGTGATGGGACTTTCATCCTGTCAGAGGAGTCTTAGGCAAGGGTCCCATGGAGGGGATACTACTCCTATTTTTAATGAGTGGGTGGCTCCATGAAAAATGGAAGGCAATGAAATAGGAAATTTTATAAAATTTTCCTAAAACTAAGGAGTTGGCATGTTTTTAGGAGGAAAGCTTGAGTGGATGGAAAAAAGAGTATGTGCTTCTATTTTATAGGGAGATATTTTATGAAATGGAAACTTTTGAATGGTTGAATTTCATTTAAAATTTTATTGTAAATTAAAATATAATAGGGTTAAATATTATCTCTTAAAATATTGCAGCATACAATCATAATTTTTATACCATGGGACCACTTTTACTCCAAATGCTCTTAAAGTTATCGTGCAATACCACCTAAGAAAATTTAGGAACTCCCTTCCATGAGACCGCTTCCTTAGAGCCTTCGGATGTGATATGCAACATAGCCTCATAGGCCTATCATCACCTTCTCTAGTGGCACTTGTAGTTCTATGAGACCACTTCCTTAGACCCTTCAGATGTGCCATGCAACATAGCCTCATAAGCATGTCATCACTAGCTCTAGTGGCACCCATAGAAAATTTACTCCCTTGGAGAGTTAATGCTTAAAGAAAGGGTTAAAAACTACTAGTTTTCTAGCCTCTCAAGTAAATAATATTGACAGTTTATTAGACATCCCTTTTTTTGGAACTAAGGAAGTTCACATGTTTGACAAGCTGCCAACCCCTATGATTTAAAATTATGGTGTTCCTAACTAAAAATTAACTTACACAGGTGTCAAAAAATTTTTAAAAAAAATTGTGAGCAAACCGTTAGTCCTAAAAATGTGAAACAAATTTATATGAGTAGTAAAAGTTATAAATTTTCATCTAATATTACTTTGGGCACTAATTTTTATCATTTTTTATGAATTAAAAATTTATGAATATTAAGTATTTTACAAAGAGAAATAGGGCAACTTTAGTCATTTATATCTTTTCAACCATAAATCTAAAAATTATTCTACAACAAATCACAAAATTATGAAGTCTATTTTCCAATATAATTATGTTTGAGACAAATTTATGACCCAAAAATTCAGAAAAAAATATAAACGTGAAACAGTATCTTTTGTACCTAAAAGAAAATAAAGGAAATTGATCATTATGATGTAATATTTAAAATTATTTTTGCACTATTATAATAAACAACAAACTGAAATTCCTAGACATATATTAGATTTAATAATAAAATATAATATCTTTTTGATACAATTTTCTTGTCTTTCTTTTGACTAGAATTGTTATGAAAACATTTAATGATTAAAAGCTAAAAAAAAATATTTTTATTTCACTTCTTTCACAATATTTATATACTAAAATATTATATACCAATAGTTTTCAATAGCCAATAATCATTTGCATAAACATTAACAATCAAATGTAGAGAAGCTAACCTTTAAATCTAATTTCAATGCACACTTATAGAACCAAACAAAGAAGGGGATTGCCTCTCATCCTACTCAAATTTTAATTATTTAAAATTAGGAAAAAATAATTAATAACGGTGGTCTTTAGAACTTTATAAATTCAAATTAAAAAGATTTTTTTTAAAAAAATTGCAACACATTACTCTATCTAGTGTTAATTAATAGGTAAATCTATCGAAATCTTTTATGCTCACCATTGAAAATGTTAGTGATAAGATGTGGATGCAAATTGATGCTGAAAATGGTATTATCAAACGAAGATGACTTTAAAACTCATGCAATAGTGATAAGATATGGATGTGAATTGACAACTTTAACATCTCCTACTATTAAAAGTGGTAAAGCATAACTCATTTACAGTTGAAATGAAATGATAACATAATTAAAGGCCACACATTCTATTGTTGGGCTGAGACATCAAAAATATAGTTCTACTTTTGGATTTTGTAAAATCAGATCATCTCTTACCTACGGACTTGACTTTATATTGCTACCTATTTTGAAATGTTAATTCACATGTTCCAAGCCTATACATTCCTCAACATTATTGATGGACATCTTTGCCATCTTTAAATAATGTATACCTAGTTTAAAGTTATAAGTTTTTGTTATCAACAATGATGATGGTCATCTATAAACTTCCATGTCAGGGTGTGGAATGTAAAATGTAACTATTGATGTTCTCTTACTCATGTTTGTAACTGTATAGTGTTTAATACTCTTGCATCTTCCAATGCTAATTAACAAATATGATCATCTCACTAATTATTAATTTAGATGCATGAGGGACCTCATGCATCTCCCATTCCTATTTGGGTGCTATGATAAACATCATGCACCATCCCCTAAGTAGCTACTCATGTTTTACTCAGATTTGCAATTACATACATTGTTATATATATCTTGGTAACCTTGTGAATACTAAACATTACATGCACTGCACATTACAATCTTAGACTCATATTATCTTACATTTTGATGTTATTATGTAGATTATATTGGATTATTATGCAGATATGATATATGCTCTAACTAACACACATCTTTTAGAGCTTTTCTTTTAAGGATAGTTATTGCATGGGTCAAACGACTCCCCTCAAAAGAGGGGGCATTCACAAGTGTTTGTCATAGAGATCAGGATACTAGAATGCACTCATAGTATATTTTTTATCACACAAACACAAATTATAGAAATCAGACTTAGGTAAACATAGTGGAAAAATAGTGACACAGAGATCAGTAGAGTTGCACAAAAATCAGAGCAGACATAAATTAGCATCCAAATTAGGACATTAGCTCTACATGGATCTACTATCCAAGATATGGCACTACTATCTAGTAGGCTTAGTTTTAGAAAAGTCGATATTAGATAGAAAAGTACAATAGGTATAGTCCAAGTTTACATATGTTCAATTATAGATTTACTAGTTTTGCTTAGTTTAGCTCAGATTCATACTAGTTTAGCTCAAATTAGTACCAATTTTCTCATATTGAGGGCATCATGTACAACATTACAGTTCCCATTTATAATTCAGATACTTAGATATAGATTATTATAACTTAGTCCAAAATATAAGCTCAAATATCATATTTGAAGGCATGTGCATGACACATTATTTCTGTATGCTCACTTATACAATGATTGATCACATGGAATGACAAATTCCATGTCATTATATACATTATATACACATTAAATCATATTACAAGTTACCCACCATTTTCATGCCTTACTCCATCTACAATGGTTAACATTCCCAAGTGGCCTAGAGCCACATAATATACCCGAGTGACTGCAGAGCCAACATTTCCAATTAGACATTTCTAGTTACATCACACAGTTATAGTTTTAGATGCATATACTACACATGGGTAGGCAATGATGGAGTCATAGTTTACTTGATTTATTGAGCCACTTACATGAGAGGGTTGGACACACCATTAGTACAATCCAAGCTATTCACATGTCATATTCCACCAAATAGAGGTGGGTAATGATGGAGTCAAAACCAGATTTAGATATTGAGCCACCCACACATGAGGATTGTGAAATCCATCAATTCAGTCCAAGTTGTTCATTGATTGATCACTATATACATGCACATGTAGGTTGTCACTAAATGTATGCATTGGTTCATGTACCTAGTGAGGTGTATTTGTTCCTTTCCTCTCATATCCATTTGTTCAGTCTTACTCAGTTTTACTTCTTTTCTCAATTTGTCTTTATATATATATATATATATATATATATATATATATATATATATATATATATGTATATATCTTAAGTAAATATTGATTCATGTGTACTTCACTTGTAGGACACCCATTAGAGCATGTTTTACATACTCAAACTTAGCTTCATGAGCTTCATCTCTTAGGTAAGTTTATGTACATTTTTTTCCCTTTATCCTAGTCATTTCACTTTTCTACATTTATAGAATAAAAGGAGGGTAAATGTAATCACCGAAAAGTGACACTTGAGTTATAAGAGTGTTATTTTAGGCCACCTATCCTTAGCTTAACCCTATCTTAGATCATATTTTCACATTTATCCACCCTTCGTGTGTGCCACAAGCATCCCTAGTCATCCCTAAAGCAGTCCTTAACCCTCATTCTTGCATCCTAGCCCTTCATGCCTAATGTTATACCACTTGGACACTAGTGCCATAACAAGGATAGTAATGACATATGGCATTAATGTCTCACTAATGGCATTACTATCATTTTCCTCATTTTTTAATAAATAGATATATTTTCAAATTTTAGACCTCCTAAGGTTAACTTAGACCATTTTTAGCACCCGCACAAGCACCAAAATAGTATAAATATGTAAATTTTAGCCCTCTAACCACTAGATGGAAATAAAATAGAAATTACATATACAAACTCAAAACAAGTTGTGCATAATTGAGGTTATCAATCCCCATTTTGCCTTATGTATACTACCATATACAATATTCTTAAGCTCAAATTACTTAGATTTCTAGTCTCAAACACATTCAAAACACTAGAGTCAATTATCATACTAGATTCACTTGCACTTGCACTAGGATGGGGAGAACTACATTAGGATTGGTCCCTGTTTAGAGTATTAGTATATAGGAAACACTCTTCATAGTAGGGTGTTGAGGATGTTCAATCTACCCCACTAATAAACACACTTTTCAACTTGTATCAATCAAATGCCCTAGAAAAAAGGAAGATTAGGGTTTTTTCAAAAAATCAATCAAAATAGGTCATTTGTAGGGTTTCTACACTTATGCATGCAATAATAAACCTTACAAATCCATACACATGTGCACCCAAAAGCTCAAGAAAATACTAAATAGAGGACACTACCGCTAAGATAGGGACACTAGAACCATAAGGCACTACTATATAGAATGGGTTTTGACACTAGGATCTTGTTTTCAACACTCATACTAACTATTGTCTTGATTTTCAGCCTCTAAATCATTTTCAATCATTTTGTAGCTCAGTTCTTATTTGTAAATTATTTATTACTATTTATAGAAAGGTCAAATTTAGTCAATTTTATAAAAAATCAATTGTTGTATTTATTACATATTTATACCCTAATTTATTATACTCAGCTCTTTAAAAACATAAGATTTATAAACAATAAATCATAAAAGTTAAAATATAACCAATCAATACTAATATGTTTGCAACTCACTAGTGGTGGTTGGTTGGTTATAGGCTTAATAAAAAAAGCACACACATCATTTTTTGTTATTTTTTTACCATTAGTTTACTAAATTTGACCTTAGGTCAAATTTGATAAAACCCCTCTATATATCTAAACTTGTCATAAGGTCTCCTAGGTTTGAAAATGTCCAGCATGGTCTTAAATGAGGTCATATACTATGTTTCATCTTGGTCACACTTGTTTGTTTGTACTTAGTGTCATTTTATATTCTTTTGAGTCACGTTAATGAAATTATATGATTTTAAATGAAAATACAAGTGTGTCAAAGTGTAAGTGAATGTGTCTAATGTTATGAAAGTTTAATAGGTAGTTTTGGAACTAACATGATACAGGTTCAATGTATAAAGAAATAGATTATCTAAAGAGAAAGGGAGTTATACAACATTTATATCAAATGTAAGTACTTTAAGAGATTCTTTTCATATCTTCACAAGTCATATCCATGTTCATGTGGCTTTTACATCTCAAAAAATGGTGAAAACTAGTTCTTCTCTCTCTTTGCTCCCTTTGGCAGGTCAATTGGTTTACAATTAGTATAGACAAGAGGAGCAGAGTTCAAGAGATTCACTTGGTGGGTGAAAGTATCCTTTATGTCCTTTTTCATGGAAATAGTTTCTAGTTTTGTGGTATGTGCTTCATGAACCATCACTAAGACTATTAGGGACTCCAAATTCCCTATGCATCCCCAATGGTTTCAGTTTTCATATCTAATGGATTTGGTATGTTCAAATCAAGTTTTGTACATGGACTTGTAGGAGATTTTATTCCTTTTTATGTTGGATTAATCTCATTTGTCATGTTTAAAGTTGACTATATTAGCAAGATCAACTTCATTATGTTATAAATGAACATTATTGGTTTGTAAAGCATTGTATTCATAGTTGCAGAGCTTATCTTCATGTGGGTGACTTCAAATCAATAATGGTGCATGTTTTATTTAAAATTCATATACATTGGTTGATTATATTCTTAATTTAAGGTTTGTTTTCAAGAGGATCATGAATTAAAGTGAAGGTTAAAACATAATTCTATATCATATAGACCTACATGCAATCTCAAACATGGTCTGAAAGTCAATGTAAATGAGATAGAGGAGTGTTGAAATGCATGTGTTTGAACTTAATTAAGACCTTTAATTAGGTTTGAAAGCATAAATAAGGCCATTGTGATGATGATGATGAAGCTATTGCACACATTCAAACTTACATCCATGGTCATGGAGTGATAAAGTTGCAAACTTGATTGAATACCTAA
This sequence comes from Torreya grandis, assembly GCA_037957365.1. NCBI lineage: Eukaryota > Viridiplantae > Streptophyta > Pinopsida > Cupressales > Taxaceae > Torreya > Torreya grandis. Next base: position 500,844 of record JARHVA010005920.1, read on the forward strand.
ACTTATTTTAATGAGGTTTTACTCATGCAATGAGTCATCTTTTGGTAAGTGTCTATGAGGTCTAAGAAAGTCTAATCACTTCATTATTATATACTAGATAGATATGTCACTCTTCAACATGAGAGGAAGTTGTTTGATCTAAATAAATGAGGGTTGAGTTATTTTTAATTCATTTAAACTCCCATTGTAGACACTCAATAAAAACAGTGCCAAAAAACCATATGAACCTTGAACTACAAACCTAACACCTAGTATATGGATGTTAGTGGGATGGTTGCATGAATTTAAGGTAGGAATGGGTTCATTTAGAAATGATATGGTCCTTAGTGACCTCAAGAGAGGATGGAAGTGTGAAAAATAGTAGTTACATATAAATGACCACCTACAAGAATCTCATGATTCCCCAAATAAAACATCTATAGTCTAACTGCAGACCCACAATATGTTGATGGTGAGAGATAAGAAGCATGGTCTATAGGAATAGATGCTCATTAAAATTTTATATAACCTAATTACCTTAGATGGAATCAATATAATATAATTTAGCCCTCAAACACTAATTCAAACACTAATGATCACCTATAGGAACTCTTTGTTTTCCTTAGTGAGACACCTATAGTCTGACTAAAGACTTGTTCTAGCTCATGAAAGGTGCAAGTGTGTTTGATAGGTAGTGGTATAGCATGGATTATCAAATTTAAACCAATATTATATTGGTTTTATCACACTCTATGTGATTCTTTGAGATGAAAGAATCATATCATAGTTTGAGCAAACTAGGTTTCTAAACCTCATTCTTAGTCAATCATAACACTACATACAGTCCTCACAAACCTAGAAGCTATTCTAGACAATTTGAAGTATTGAGGACTCTATAAGAGTTATCTAACCTTGAATATGGTCTCAATGACATAATAAATCCATCCATAATCTCACTTTGTTCAGGTAAATAGGGGAGATTCCTTATGTTTTATCTCAGATAGAGGGCATTCCACTATCAAAAAACACCTTGCATGTTTCATATATGAATGTTGGAAGGATAGAATGAAGGGTTTTGAAACACTATAGAATAAGTTAAATGGTTTATATAAATATTAAGGAGTTCTAATAAGCATATGTATCTATTAAAAAAATTCACAGGTGGCCATATACCTAGATACATAGTCTAGGCCAATTAGGCCTAGAAATAGGCATAAACCCTCAAGGTGCCTAACTTGGTTCACAAGACCATATGACCTTTATTATTTGTATAACCTTCATGGGAGGGTTGAGGATGGATTATACCCATTTTCAGATAGAGATAAACTCAAAGTGATTATTTTTGGCATAAACCTATCTCAAGGGTACTCAAAATGCTTAGAGGGAACTCGAGAGACATTTTATTTTGCTTATATCTATATGGACGAGCTGCATGGTGCCTCAATAACTTAGAGGTAGTTTAGGAGGGTCCTAAAATCAAAATTTGTGGAATTGGTTTGATATTTATATGTCTATATTTTATGAATGATTGCTTAGAAGCTAGATGGCTCAAAACCCTCCTAAAACCCTCATTTAAACCCAATAGAGAATATATGGAGAGTTATGCATCTAGAAGTTTCCAATTGGACTTGGAATTTATTTGAACCTATTTATAATTCTCCTAGGCTCCTTGACACCCAATTGATCCTTACTGTCACTTGTATGGATAAACCTAATTATGGGTTTTATTCAAGTTTTGATGTGTTTTATAGGTGTAAAAGGGCATTGATGAATGAAGATCATTGTTTAAGGTGTTTAGGTACTTTTATTAACTCCCTATACTCATATCTCACCTTAGATAATAATGGAAACCTCTTTTCTAATCCATTTATTATAGGTAGTCTTGCACAGATAATGAGAAGGCAAAGTGACTACCTAAGTGTGATGGTGAGGATAGTGACTTTGATTATATTGAGGTATATTTGATAGACTAGAAGAAACTTAGGGCTTGTAATTTTTTATAACACCCTTTTCAATTAACTTTCTTTGAGAAACTAAAATTCAATTGATTGACAGATGTGAAGAGAAGCCCAGAACGGCTAGTGAGTGGCTGTTAAGGAGTGAATAACAAATGTCCATAAGGATTTCATCATTTGAAGAGTATTTTATGAATATCACATTCATGTTTCTACCTTCTCAAGATAGTTTATATGTGTCAAGGACTCCTAAGATGGTTTAAAACAACCAATTGGATTCATCACCAAAAGGTAGTTTCAAAGAAGAACATGAAGAGTCTCTATGCCAACATGAGGGAGAATGATGAATTTTTTATGGAAACTTGTGAATGACATCTTCTTGACATATTTTCCAATTAATTATCTTGATTTTTAACTTGTTTCCAAGTATTTACTCTTGATATTATCTTATTCTCTCCCCTCTCCTATGCTCTATATATGCAAGCCATCCAAGCATTTATATTTAATCCACATTTAGTGTGGTGAAGCTCTACTAATTTGAATACTATGTTTGCCTTTGAAATAAATATTGATATTCTAGTTTTGAGTCAATATATTCTTTTCTAAGTGTGTGAAGTAGTGCATAGTGAAATGGCAAGTGATAACTATCTATCCTTATGTTCTCTTTACTCTTTCATGTTTGGTGCAAGTAGTTCTCCCTCTAATAGGGCAAATGAAGTATAGTTAGTGTATTTGTCTATATTTAAGTGTAAGGAGTATCATTATTGTTTTCAATTTTACCTCTTGTTCACTCACTTTGAGAAGTGAAATGCATATCACCTCCATGTTTGAAACACTTATGTTAGAGCAGTCTAGGATGTTGGGATTAATATTGTGAGTCATTTTTCATAGTGAAAGTGTATGATAGTATAGTAGATATCAATCTGGTGTATCACCTCATTATAATTGGTTGATTTTTTGTTCCTTATATGCCTTTTCATCCAAACAAGCAAGTAGTATAGGTGGTATGCTATCAAATACTAATCTGGAGAGCTAACCCTTAAATCTAGAGGTTTACCTCTACTATAAGCAACCCACAGACCTAGAGGTAATCCAATTTTTCACTCAATCTAAAGGAGGCTTGAAAAACCTCTCTAGGGTGAAATATTGAGTGATAAAAACGTCCTCATATGATAATTTATCATAATAATATTGTTTTGATACCTTTCTTTGATGTAACATTGAAGAGAGTTGTGATGTGACATTTCCCACTTCATTTAAAATGGCCTCCAATGTACTCATAAGTGAAATTCATCCACTATGATCTGAGGATTGATGCAAACCATGGATAATAATTTCTAATTATTCACATTTTACATTATTTTTTTCATATAATTTAGCTTATTCTTATGCAAATTCAAACTAGTGAGGATTTTGATCATGATTTTATTCTACATTTTCTTCGGGTAATGGGTCCATTGAATTTTATCTAGATTTATAAAAACAATTTTTTTTAGGCAATGCGAGAGAGTTCAATGCAATTTTAGTTTCAAACCCATATGCATAAAATATATATATTTAAACACCAAAATTGAAATTTAACAATCAACATCCTTGAGACCATGATCAATATGTGAAATTATGTTCACAGGATGCAAACCAAAGCACATATGTCCTCAAAATGCAAGCTCGCTTCTTCCAAGCATAAAACAAAGCACATGTTTTAGAAAATAGGAGGAAAAGCTATAAAATATGGAAACAAAACTAAATGACATATGCCATTTTTCCCATAAAAATATTGCATGCCATTTTGGCTTGATGGCATACCAAATTTGAAAAAATAAGGTGTATGCCCTTTTTCAAAAGGTGTATGCCTTTTGAAAAAAAACCTCTATTGGTGTCACCTTTTTTGTCCCTCAACTTTGTGCATTCACCCATATCTCAAAGGAAAGAATACAAGGTATGTAAACATTCAATATCATCCATACGATAGAAGAATATTAACTAACAACTATACTCAATAACCTTTCTTTCATGTGATCTATAAAATATTTATAGAGAGTCTTTTTGACTCATTACCTTCTTTCCCATTCATTTCATCTCATTTTCCTCTTAGGAGACACTTTATATCTATTTATTTTATATACTTACAATTTATTTTATAAAATACACATATATCACAGATAGAATATTACAAAATACTTATGTGACAATAATCACAATGTCATACTAATATTTGTTTTTTCACTCGTTTGATGTTGGTTTGTGCATAAATAGGGTCCTAATTTAAATTCAATAAGTCTATAAATATACATGTGTCTTAGTATATTTAAGCATTTGGAGGCATCTAGACAAAATATGAAAGAGTATCTAGTAGTTAGTGTTATAACAATTTATTGAGCATTTACAAACATTCTATAGAAATAAAGCAAGAATTTTAGAGAGCATTCATTATAACATTAAATTTCATAGTAGTGACACAAAACAAAGCATTGGTTTTTCTATTTGAAGCATTATTATATTTATTGGAGTTTTGTTTATGATATTGTATAATGTTGAGGGACTTGATAAGTAGTCATTGCTTAAAACTCTTGTTAACCCTAAACACAATCCCTAAAAACATATGTTTCCTTATCATTTCCAGTTCCCACTTTACAATTCAAGTTTTGAATACGTATAATTTATTAGTGATTAACATGAATTCTTAGAAAACTAAGTGAGATTTTTTGAGGGCCCCAAATTCAATGAACATAGTCTCAAAAAAAAAAATTACCCTTACACTTCCTAGAAACATACACTCCATAGTTATGGTGACTAGAAACAAAACTTGATGGTTATAGGGAGGTTCTCTATTCGTTCTAAATTTTTTGAGTTATATTCATCTTATTGTTTTAGTTTTTTTTTGCATTGTAAGATATTAACAACTATTTCCAAATAACCCAGTATTCAAAATATTTATATGAAACCCTTTCGTAGTCATTTATATTCTAGTTTGGAAAAATATATATATAATATATAATTTTGTATATTATGACCCTTATTAAATGTTTATGAATATTTATGTTGAAAATTGATTGAGATCCTATTATCCATAACACAAATGTGTGCCTTAAAGGTAGTTTCAAGATTCCAACTTAATTAATAATAAGACCTTCCATTATAAGACCAATAAATATTTTCTCTTCACTTTATATATAATTTAATATCTAATTTTTTATTAGAAATGGGAATGGAATCTTTTTAAATTTCACCATGACAGGTGCCTTGGTTATGATATGTAAGATAGCTTATAGTATATAAGACCACCTTGTACTCTCAATATGCAAGAGGCACCTAACTATGCTTCAAATACGAGGCACCCCTACAAGATTTGAACTTGTGACCTCCATACAAAAAGAACAAGTTATTAACCATTATTCCAACTTGTGGATGTAAAAAAGTAAGTTAATATTAAGTTTTAATTTTATCACAAAACTCAAAAATACATTAAACTTGGTCAATACACCAACCCTATAAGCTAGAGATACCTAAATCTAGTCATAAGTATTTGATAATGTTAATTCTTGACATACCTCAAACAACTTGACTTGTGCTCATATTCAAGCTTCTTGTTTTTCATTCTTAAAACTATTTACCTCTATACGGGCTTGATTCCTCTATTTGTCATTTTTACTACACAAGATTTTTCATGTTATTGCTCATACTACTTTATATCATCTCTTAATGTATTTTTGGCCTCAGGCCAACTATCCTTACTTCTCAGGACAAGTTCGGTGAAGGTGAATAACTTAGCAATACAAACTTGTCCAACTATCACTAAGTTATCCCCACACCAAGTTTTTAAAATTTGAAACATTCATAAGGGTCAGTGCACATTTTGAGGATGGTCTAGCATGAGAGTTTACCCAATTAGACCCATATAAATATAAATTTGTGTCATTAATTATTCTTTAGATTGACATTATCTATTAACCACTTATACACTATTGCATATTAAACAAATTTTCTCTATTCTTCCTAAATTCAAGATCATTCACTATGAGTAGTCAGAAGCCAAGTCAAAATCACCTCAAGTCAAGTCAACAATGAACATTGTTGAGTAGCAAAGCCAAATTATCAATTGCTTACACACAATGTAGGAGCACAATTGTCCAATCAAACTAGGTGGGAGAACTACATGTGTTTGGATTTCTTTCCTTGAAGTATTAGATATGTTAGAAATAGTTAGTCACATTAGGGTGTCTAATGTTTGCTCAACCCAACCCCTTCCCCTATTGTCCCAATTTACATTATTTACAAGTGTACATCTAGGATTTGAAGTAAGGAGAAGTAAAATAGAGATTTTTTCATGGCATTGACAATATCATAATATCTCAACACTCTGATTAGATATATGTGAAGGCAACAAAATAATCATTGTTCATCAATTTTACATTCAATCGGGATAATAGTAACTAGATAAGTTTGCATTACTAAGTTCTTTGCATTCACTAGACTTATCTTGACACTAGTACAAACTATGTTCCTGGACCTAAGCAATCATAGACCTATTTTGGTGCATATCAGATGACTTTACCTAATCTCAAACCAACTGAATCTCAAAATCTAAACTAAATTATATTTTTCCTAATGTTTTCTAAACATAATATATTACTATATTTAACAACTTGCAATCATAATATTTAATAAATTGTATATAATTAATATTCTAATTTATATAATATTTTTATACTTATTAAATTATATAAATTCAAAAATAGACAAAACACAAATACATACTAAAATTCTTAAAATTATGTCCCCTCTAACAACCAAATACATTCGCACTAAATACGTATTGTAAAAAATGTCACCCAACAAAGTAAAGGGAATTTTTAATTATCTCAATAATAAAAATATTATATTCCATTGCTAATTAACTAATATAATCAACTTGATAACTCCATTTCAATTTAGATAATCTATTTTTAACAAGTACAATATAAATAATATAAATATCTAGTGAATATTCCAAAAAAATATCTAGATAAGATAGAGTTACTATTTGAGCTAAGATGTATACTAAAGTTACCATTAGCCAATCTATTCTAACATATGGATTTAGATTAATACTAAACAAAGGGGCGGGGGGGGCGGGGGGGAATGCCAATTTACAAAGACCCTATAAATATATGCAAAGAAAGCACTGAAAATTTTAGCAAATAGATACCCCATACCTTAACACTAATGACTACATATAAAGGGACGATCATTATTACACCCAATAAAAATAAACTACAATTTTAAAACTCCCTTTAAAAATCATAGTAAGCATAAAACTATCATATTTACCTAGAAGAAACCCCATTCTTGGCCTACTTAAGCAAGTTTTTCCAAAGATTGTATGTGTTTGTGTTTAATTGACATGTCAATTACTGGGATATAATTAGCTTTGTATGGTGGTGAATGAATTATGTTTGGTCTTTCATACTCAGGGACCACATATTTTTTAGGCAGAGCATAGAATTTATCTAAATGCAATCCTTACACAATTGGAATTGAAATGGATTTTGCATTTCCTATAGTGGAGTCATGTATACTCATGGAATTAAACATGTTGCTAAGGATAAAACATTAGATTCAAGTGCTTTATATGAATATTAGGATTGATTTAGCTTTGTATAATAGAAAATGAATTAGATTTGGTTTATCATACTTAAAGGCCACATATTTTTCAAGTAGAGTTTGGAGATTCTCTAATGTCAATTCTTGCATAATTGGAAATGAAATGGATTTTGCTTTTTCTATAATGAGGTCATGTATACTCATGGCACTAAACATGATGTTAAGGGTACAACATGAGATTCAAGTGTTTGTGTTTTATATGAATATTGGGATAAAATTAACTTTCTATTGTGGTAGAATGAGTTGGATTTGGTCTATCATGCTCAGGGGCCACATATTTTTCAAGCAAAGTGTGGATATTCTCTAATGTCAATTCCTATATGATTGGAACTGAAATAGATTTTGTGTTTCCTATAATGGGGTCATATATATTGATGGAATAACATATTTCTAATGATACAACATGAAATTCAAATGTTCTACATGAATTTTTTTATATGGATTTATCCATTAATATACTTTAGAATGATGGAAAGTTTAGATCATTAAAGACATCATTCATTAATATTTTAAAAAATAGTTCCTCACCCATAAATGTTAATTCATGGTATAGAAAATTATTGATGGGAAATTATTCAATTATTTAAATGTAAAACAATATGAGTAAAATAAAATAGGCCATTTAATGCTTCTCTGGTGACTAGATTTTACCATTTCTATGCATTGACATTGTAGTTTAATTTTGGGCAAAAACACAATTTGTATATTATTTTGGGAAGTAGGGTATCCCTTGAAGGACCTCCCTCTAGCTATCCAATTTGTTGGTTAAAGATACAAATCGAGTCAAGGAAACATCTAAGATTCATCATTGAATTTTTAGAGTTTGTAAATAAGTTGAAAGAACATGATTTATTGTTATCATGATGAGCAAAGGTTTTATATTCAATGTAGTGAGTATTTAATAATTAAGTGGGATCCCTTAAGATCTACTTGCCTCTGGGTTCCTAAGGCCCTGAAAAAATCTGAACATGCCTAAAATGGATCTCTTGGAAAAGGGTTTACAATTTTTTTAATCAAGTGTCTTCGATCCTTGAAAACTCTTCCTTTCAGAAGAGCACTTGAAACAAATTTGAGGTGAGGGGGGAGAGGAGGCGAGGGGAGAAAGGGGTTTCTGGGGGAACTTTTGTGTCCTCTCGCTTTCAAAGTTTAAAATTGGAGTTAATATTGAAGAACTCATCATCATATAAGTTGCCAATTTTAATTTATTATAAATTTCTATTTGTATAATTGGTAGACGTAGAATTTATAATGTTGCTTCAAAATTATTAAAATAATATATTTTATCTTAAAAACTTGACCAAACTTATATTCATATATATATAATAATATTTTAAAATTAAAATAAATTATAACGTAATAGTATTATCATTACTGAAAATAATTATGTCTAACACTGAAGAGCGCAATATATATATAATGAAATATATACTAAAAATTAACCACGGAAAACATTTGCAAATTATTTATTCCCAGTCTCCATAATTTATTGTATTATTTTTTAGTACTCTTTAACATTATCAATTAGGCCATATCTTACTATAAATGCTATTTATTTTTATAAATAAATTATTTATTAAAATATATTTTGAAACTTGTGAATATATTTTTTTTCCTAGTATTAATATTAAAATTGTTAATTAATATATATTTTTTTTTCCCATCGAAGGGAGATTCAATTAAAAAGACAGTGAAACATTTAGGTTTTTTACTCGCTGGGATTTTCGGTCTATGTTTAACATTTAACTCTGTTCAAGAGAAACCACATAACAATTCATTCCTGTAATAAGTACCATCCCATTGTTAATGTTGGCAGCAAAACTGCTGGAATTCATTTCAAGCAGGGGGCAAGATCTGTATTAAATAAGAATACAATGGCATTGACTTATATCATTAATTTCAATGAAGTTTTACAAATTCAATTGCTTTCTTTCCTTCAAGTCTGCTAGTTAAAACATGTAGACCGTATTCTAAGGCTAAAATTTTCCGGTATAAGCAGGGATGATGATCATCTATAAGCTCAGGGATAGGACCCACTTCCATATCAAAGTGTGGAGTGTAGAATGTAGCAATTGATGTTCTCCCTTTACTCTTGTTTGTAACTGCACGATGTTCAATGCTCTTGTATCTTCCATTGCTAATTAACTGTTATAATTATCCCAACAATTCTATTTCAGTGTAGATAATTTTATTTTAACACTACTGTAAGTAGTACAATATAAATAGAAAAAAAGGTTTTTTGGATAAATTGTATGCAATGTTATTTGATTGATATTTTGGATTACATTCTATGATCTATCATCAGAGAGAACATAAATGATGATAGATCAAAGAATATGATCCAAATATCGATCAAATAATCTTCCACACAATTTAACAAAAAACGTTCTCCTTTATTTTATGAATTTTGAAAACATCAAATCTTTTAAATCTATGAAATGCAATATAAATTACAAAAATAGTAATGAAAGTTCCAAAAAAATATCTAGATAGCATAGGCCTACTATTTGAGCCAAAATGTAAGCTAGATTTACTATTAGTCAAGCTACTCTAAAATATGAATTTAGATTGACCTGTTTGTTGAGCCAGAATGCAGATCACAATTTATATTTTATTCAGGTAACAATGCTGAAAGTAGTAAGAATAATCAACCTGGTGCAAATTTCTTAAAAGATGTACCTCAAGATAATCTCCAATGTTGATAACAAGAGCATCGGGGATGGGGGGAACAGGAACCCACTTGTCATCCTTACGAACATGAAGAGCTTCCCATGGACACTCGTCATCCTGTAGCAATATGGTGATACCTGCTCCATCTGAGTGAGGACTTAACCCCAAAACCAGATCTGGCCTTGGACAAGGTGGATAATAGTTTATCCGTACACTTCCACATAATTCTTCGAAGCTTTCAACAAAACAAGTTGGATTTATCCCCAGGCCTTGTGCCAACACATTCAGAAGCCTTTCTCCAAGATTTTGTGTTTCGATTGCATATTCATTCATGGTCTCACTGCAATACAGGGTTTTAACAACATTAAACTGGAGAAAGTTTGTTTAAAATTGCTTAGGAGAATGTTTACCTGAAATCTCCCAGTCAAAACATTGCCTAGAATTATGTGGATGGGTACAAATAATAATTTTAGTAGATCTGGCCTTGGACAATATAATTGTGGGTAGAATAATAAGTAGTGATAATATTCTTATTCTATTATATACCTGAAATTTACAGGAGTTTTTGGCCACTGGTTCAAGTCCCTGGCTTCAACAGGGAGGGTGTGCAAAAAAATGATATCAGCCCAATCAAGGCGTTGGTCTTCAGAGGCTACAAATGCCTGACCATAACCTTGATTGTTTTACATTGCATACTTGAGCTTTTCTTCCCTTGGAAGTTGAAAGAAGCCCTTAGCAAGACTCCTCATTCTACCCATTAGAGACCCAGAAATCCCATGGTTTATTACCTGTATACATATGTCATAAATCACAAAGTTAATGTCAATGAAAGTAAAGTATGTCATGGGTGAAGAATTATAGCTTACACAGAATCCACTAAAGTTCCTCAGAGAAAGCCCCGACAACTTTTGCCTAGGAGATACTCCTCCATACCCTAACATGGTAAGAGACGATTATTCTTGCACCGTATAAAATTAAACTACATTTTCCAAAAACCTTTTCACAAATTACAACAGGCATAAAATTATCATGCTACCTGGAAGAATCCCATACTTGGGCTGCCAGGAGGGGACGATTATTCTTGCACCTTATAAAACTTGACATTTTTGAAAACCCTTACCTGGAAGAAACCCCATTCTTGGGCTGCTGAAGCAAGTTTTTCCAACTCTTTTGGGTGTTTGTGTACAATTGACATGTCAAATATTGGAATAGAATTATCTTTGTATGGTGGAGAATGAGTCAGACATGGTCTGTCTTGCTCAGGGACCACGTATTTTTGAGGCGGAGCATGGGGATTCTCGAATTCCAATTCTTGGACAATTGGAACTGAAAATGTTCATGGGTTTCCTGTAGTGGGATCAGGAACAGTCATGGCATTGAACATGTTGGTAACACCACAGGATGAGCTTCAAGTGTTAGAAATCAATATCTTCGTGTCCTTTAGCTTGGTCTTGAGTGCTATAGACCATAATGACATCTACTAGCTTGGTCTTGAGTGATATAGACCAAAATGGCATCCACTATAATAGATAGTGATGGATAACCAATGTCTAAAAGAAAATTTGTGATGAATGGTTAGAAATCAATATCGTCTAAGTATTCAACGGTAGAAATTAGTATCTCTAAAGTGTCATTTAACTTGTCCCTGAGTGATATAGTTTATATATTGGGTAGTAATTAATAGTTAAAGTCCAAAAAAAGATTGTGAATAATGGTTAGAAATAACATAGTTGAAATGCCCTACATATAAATCAACATTTTCAATATGTCCTTTATCTTAGTCTCGAATGCTATAGACCATAATGACATCTAGTATAATTAAAGGATGTGTTACGTGTGCATAGGGTATGAGGGTGGATGATGGTATGATGCTTAAGGTTAAGATTTGGAATAATATAGATCATTCAAATGAGGTAGAATGTAGGTCACTCTAAGAACTACAACATATATAGATCACATATCAGTTTGGTTGCACAAACATAACTAGGGATACCCATATGTAAGGGGATGATACATGTTATGGAATAAGCAGTTTAAGATAGTTTAAAGCCATCAATTAGGGATGGATTATTGAGAGCCGTCCCATAGATAGAATGCCTTAGAGTTCAATATGCCATATATAGGTTATTAGTGCTATGTCAAGGTTTGAGGGAGGTGTGGAGAGCCTAAGGAGGGACGGATGAGTAAAATCCAATATTACTTGGGGTTCGAGTGAGTGTAATCATGTAGGGTTCGAGGGTGTGGTAGTGATTAATCTATTTTAAATTGAATTCATCACACTAATAGATTTAAATTATCTAAATTGATATACAAGAAATATACAAATCTGGAAGTAAAATATAAAATTTACAGATTTAAAAATTAGTTAAAAATATTATATTGATCAATAGATATACAAACCTCCCTTGTACAGATAAATTATGCTGACTATGTAGGTTAAATGTGAGTGAAACTACCTGAGAAGACGTGTATCATGTTGTGTCTAAAATTAGAAATTCAAACTGCATTGGGATTAGACCACATTGGGACAAGGTTATGTTAGGAGAACAGGGTTGCACTATGGCCTTGTCTATTGACTGTGAGTGCATCTTGGTTGACTATACATCTAAGTTTTTGATCTAGGTCTGTGTTCTTGTATGTGTATGTTGATTTATATGTACATATCTATTGAAATTACTAAAGTAAAGTAGATACAAACTTAAGTGTGTATACACACTTTGTCTTTTGATACAAATATTTGTCGTGCAAGATGCCTTAATGTAAAAATTGCAAAAAATACCACTAAAAGTAGTTACTGACCATACTTGAAAATTGAAACTTTAAATTTTGCAATTTAAAATTTAAAAAAAGAATAAGGAAGATATACTCCTAAAAGAATATGCAATTTAATTTACTTATAACTTAGAAATGAAGAAGTTCATGCCCCCTTGTTATTTGTAGAAATTATGTTGAACCTGTAGCAAATTGAGAGTGATCGAATCTCAATTTTGAAACCAACAAAATCCCTTGTGTTGGAAAGATTGTATGTTCCAAATCGCATTTACTCTATAAAATAATTAAAGGAGTGGAACCACCAATTATGGCTCACTACATATAAAAAGTGCAACCATAGACATTAAGTGTCATTAAAATATAATGTATCCCACTTGCCACAAGAAGAAGAATCACCTCGTTGTAGATGGATATAGATTCTACTTTAAGATTTGAAACTTTCAAACTTGATAAATTTTAAATTGACATGTAGAAAATTGACCAGATGGTGGTCAGTCTCAGATAACTAGAAATACATGATTCAAAAAGGCCTAAACCTGCTTAGTTTAGCTTTTTCATCAAAATAGGTACTTCACAAGATCTGAAGAAGGTTTGAGGTGTCCTTAAAATCCTCTACTCAGGTTTCTTCGAGGATGAACTTTCACTTTGATAGGCTTACTCTTGCGACTGTGACTAGATTAGGAGTTATTGTCTTGTTATCTTACATTTTGATCAATAGACCTGGAGGGGTTTATGTCCTTATAATCATGTTGTCTGTTGTTTCAAGTCAAGGGGAGTGAGTTTGGGGAACCACCATTAATGGTGGAATCATGTTCAGTGTGAATTTCTACTTTGTAAGGCTCTGATATGTGCGAATGGATTTTGTAAGGATCATTTGGATCCTAAGATGAATTATGTGAGCTCTAAAAATTAAGTTGTTGACCCAGTCACCATTATAACCTTTGGTAGTGGGTGGGGGAGTATTTATTTGTTTCTCAATCCAAGTGTTGTAGTCTCAAGTCAGTTTTGATCATGGAAACTATATGTTTTAGGTTCAAGGATTCCCCTTTGGTATAACTTAAAGGGGATTGAAATCCCTATCAAAGCCCACATAGCCCCTAAGTTTTTCATATCTAAATGTTTCATGAAATTGGATCAGTCCTCTGTCTAAGGGGACCTACTTCAATTTTGATACCTCAAGGATGTTATGTGAGAGATTTGGGGATGTTGCAAGTTTTGGTCCACAATTGAGTGGACTAGTGTCAAGATTATTTATCTTTGAGTCATTTGAGAGATTTCATGATGTTATGTGAGAGATTCAAATTTGGTTTCTTCCAATTCTTCACATTGTAGCTCAAGATTGGGCAAAAACATAACTCACATAATTTTTTTGAAAGTAGGGATCCCCTAAGGAACTCCCTTTAGCTTCTCAATTCACTGGTGATCTATCTTTTATGAGATTATGGAATGTAACCCTAAGGTTTATAAAGAACTAAGTAATAAATCAGGGAATAAAATACTACAATATCAATAATCACTGATTTGCATAATAATTAATTTATTTGAATATTCTATAAATATAAATGAATTAAAAAATGTGTAAATATATAAAAATATGACTGAGATGGACAAGTGGTGAGAAAGGAAGTGATGCAAGAGTAAGGTAGAGTTTCATCATGAGATAAATGGTGTTATAACCCTATTCAAATAATGTCAAGACCCTCTTTGCCAATAGTACACTGTGTTATTGACCTTCTGTACTACACTAATTACCTTATGCATGTGAAGTAGTCAAGTAATGGGTATAACTTCTCTCTATTTTGGGAATCATGTACCTATATAACTGAGACATGAATCATCATTGTTATATGCTTTAATTGATTTCACTATGAAACCCTAAGCCTCCATGCTTGTTAAGGTTTTGATGAACACAAGTGGAAGAAGAGTAGTGTTACTAGGATAGGTTGGGTGTGCCCTCAACACCCCATGTATTGAGTGCTTGCTAAATACTAATACCTTGAAATGGGATCAAGCTTGATGTAGTTCTCCCAATATAAGAGCTATTGTAAGTGAGAATGATGCTAGTATGCTTGAGTATGAATGCTAATTTTAGTGCTTTGAGTGTGAATTAAGATTAAAAATCTAGGTAAAATTAATCTCTAGGCTAATATAGATAGATGTATGTATAAATACGGGTAAATAAGAATCAACAACCTTTATTTGCACAACTATTTATGAGCTTGTTCATGAGAATTTCCATTTAGAGATAAATTAATGAGAGTTGTCTTTATATAGTGTTTTGATGCTTGTCGAGACATGAAATAAGTCTAGGCCAACCCTAAGATTCTTAGGGGAGTTGAAAGATATCCATTAAGGGTAAAGGAATCTAAGGGTCAATAACATTTCCCCCTTAGGTGCATTATAGACTAATGGAGCCACACTATTGTACAGGTGGCTAGAACATGTGAAAAAATATCAAGGATTCCTAGGTGATGGTTGAATTCACTCTTGGTATATTTGAGTAAGGGATAGATGCACATAGAAGCTAAAAAAGAAGCAAAAGAGGCCCTACGATAGCCCTAGGGCTAATCTAAATATAGGATGGTATTAAGTGACATTCATTGCATTAAATGAAATCTATATGACTACATGTGTCCACCTCCTTTATTATATAAATGTAGTAAAGTAAAATGGATAGGATAAAGGAAAGATAAACGTACCTAGACTTACATATGAGGTAAAGCCAGTGAAAGTGGGTCTAAGTCTGTAAACTATGCTCCATTATGTGTCCTGTAAATGAAACATATATGAATGAATACTTAATAAATTGCAAAATCAAATACAAAATTGATTAAAGCAATGTGAGAGAGAGGAAAGGAATGAATACACCTCTCTAGGTATGTGAACCAATGCAAAAACCTGGTAAAATCCTATGTGTGTGTAGATGGTGATAAATCAGTTACTATTTTGGATTAAGATGATGACTTGCCAAATCCCCATGTGTGGGTGCCTGATAAACTCAAGATGGAATTTACTCCATCATTGCCTATTCATGTGTAGTATAAGAAGCTGAAACTAAAATTATGTGGTGTCATGAAGCTGTAAAATATGGTTATGGACCAATCAAACATTTTGAAATGTAAAATGGCTTAGGGGTCACTCAAGAAATCAGGATTGTAAAATAGGGCCACTCAAAAATGCCAATTATTGTAGATAGAATGAAGCATCAATCTAGTGTAATCCTAGTCCAAAAACAGTGCATATGGTGTCTAAAACATACAACATGGAGAATGATGTGGGGTTGTCATTTCATCTAAGATAACTGGAGCAAAACTAAGCATATGGAAACAAGGTGTCATGCACATGCATCCAATTTTGATATCTATGCATATGGATTTTGTACTAAATCATAAAAATTTATGTCTATGCATATATGAAATTGAAATGGGAGTGATATAGCAAGCATGATGCCCCTAATCTAAGCAAACATGTGTAATTTTATGTAAAAACTAAGTATGTACTGATCATATTTGATAAGTTATGACTGAGATTGCCCAAATATAAATTGTACCTACTATACCTTTATGAAAATTCTAGAATTTTTTATTTTAGAGGCTACTAGTCAATAGCACGATGGGTGGACTATAACACACTGTGCTTCTGGTAGTGTATTTCACTATTATCCAAAAACCTTTTTTTTGGTAAAATCTAAGACTGATCTATGTGTGATTATATTCCACTATATTTTCTTGATTTTGTGCTCTATAAAATGTGTCTTTTTATTGAAAAACTATGTTTTTAGGTGCACTAGGATGGCCTGATTTCTATGACAAACCCATGTGAATGCCCCCTCTTTTGATGGGATTTGTTTAACCTCTCCAATAATTTTCCTCAAAATAAAATTTATGTTTCATGTGTGTTAGACTGAAAATATATGATATCTTCGTGATAAACCAATATAATTTGTATACATGACACCAACATGTAAAAGATATTGAGTAGAAGTTGGAAATGTATGATTTATGTTAGATCTAACATTCAAAAGGTTGTAAATATAGATAGAAAAATGTCATCATGTATATAAATAACAAATTTGAATATAATCAGAGTAAACTTCTTGGGGGGATGGGGCATGATGTCCATCAGGAAGCCAAAGAGGAAGGGGAGATGCATGAGGTCCCTCATGGAATCACAAAGTGGATGTGCAAGTAACAAGATAGAGATACATGTCATGTCCATGACATATACATGAAAACATACATATAAACACATGGCGTATGCAAAGTAGGCCTAGGGGCCACACTACAAGGGACATGGGAACATGTCACTAAGTTTGAGAAAAGGAACATGTATAAGGACATGTTCAAATGTCTACATACACAAAAGAGCATGAAATTTTTGCTTAGAACCACATGGAAGGACATGTCAAAATTTAAAAATACACAATCAATAAGAATACACAAGGACATGGGCACATGTCCAAATCATTAAATCATTGAAATGACAATGGTGTATTCAAAATCATTGAAAAAGAGACACAATCAAATCTAAACTAATAAAGCTACAAATGAAAGTATATAATAATCATGTGGTACAAATCCATATAAGATCAAAGATGTACATAAATTGAGTCTATAGTAGTATTATTTAGGAAAAAATTAGTTTAGTATAAATTATCAATATCAAGGTATAATCAATGCTAAATTTGTTATATGGAGTATCAAAAGATATAACTTGGCAAATCAGAAGTTGTGTGTATGATGTCCCCAATGGGATAATATATCAATGTTGAATTGGTGTATATATGTATGTGCCCCCGATGGGTATATAGTATTAGATATGGATCTATGTAGAGAACCAGAGTCCTATAGTATTCTACAAACACTCAAAGGGAACAAGTGAAGCATGTATGTATGATAAAACCAACTACACTAGCATATATAGCCTATGCAGTACCTATAAAATAAGAGGAATGTAAACATGGAAATGCATATAATCTAAAATTTGTATTTTTTGAGTAATACTTGATGTTTTTGTATTTTTTAACAAATTATAATGTTTTTCATATTTTTTTAGTATAATCTATATACGAGCAACATGAATATGAAACTATGTAAGGAAATTATGTACAAGTAAATTGAAATAAATAAACTATGTAAAATTAGATTATGAGTTGTTTATATATAGAATCTTTGTAGATGGATGATGTTCATTTGATTATTACTTGCCTTACCATCGAGTGAAACTAGATGGTATACCTTGGGGCTAAGATTTTCTATGATTAAGTATGGGCCAAGCTAATTTGGTTTGAACTTTAACTTTGTCTATTGTTTGGCATTGGCATTTCTGAGGTTCTCTTTTATAACAAGATCATTGAATTCAAATTATATACTATGAACACAACTATTGTATGCCTATTGGATTTTTTTCTGGTATGCTTTGAGGTGATCTGAAGTTTGGATGAGTGTGTGATCCAACTGTTCTAACTCATGAAGATGTCTTTTTTGTATTGGTCGTCTATGATAGGCCCTTTGAGGGATACTCATGGGTAAGTGCACACATTTTGGGGACAAAAAAGGGCCTATACATGGACATGATATTTCTAAAATTTCATAAATTTGAACTTCTGTAGATAATTTGAGATGGCTACACTCAAAATTTGAAGATGGTATTAAAACATGAATTGTAGCATTTCGAGTCTAGTTTCCAATTTTTTTTTTTTTTTTTAAATGGTTAAGTATAAATAGGCCAAGAATATAAAATTTGAAGAGGACCTCCTATTTTTTTCAAGAATACATAGTAGATAGATGGTCATGTGACCCGCCATTTTTTTAGCATCATTACATATTGTTTGAGACCCTTTGGTGAATATTTAGATAAGATCTTCTAGGGTGTTATGATTTTTTTTTAAATTTTTTCAATAAATATTTTTTTTATTAATTTTATAATTAAGTAGATCCTAAAAACTGATAAAAAATGGATATAGCTAACTGTGCACCCCCACCCCCCTCCCCAATTACCTAAAAAAAAATGTAAATTGATTTTTTAATGTGTGCAGAATTAGGCCTAGTTTGTTACCATATAATTTTTCTTGCATTTGGATCAATGAAAAACACACTACATAAAGATTAATAGGTATGTATATGTGTCGCATGTAGTGGCCTAAAAAAGGTGTAGTTAGAAATAAATATAGTTTGAACCCTTAAAATAGACTAAAAATTATAAAAATCATATATTTGGAAAGAGGACAACGTGTTCATCATGATGGTAATAATTTTTTAAAATTTGATGATGAAATCCATATCATATTTGGGGATTGAAGTTGAAATTTGTTGGTTTTTTTAAAAAACTCTCAATCTCAACTATAGATGCATAGTCACAAGCCTCTAACTCAGAAATCCAAGCCATTTCTGAGCCTAGAGGCTTAGTTTTGAATTCAAATTAAAATAACGTGTATGTGATATATAACACATATGTATTTAATAATGTGTATGCATTATATAACACATTATGTAATGCATACATTTTATATAACACATATGTGTTGTTTTGAAATAACACCAAAAAAAATAAATTTTGTGTTTCTTATACTACCTTACTTTCCTAAAATCCTACTTTCCATTAAATTTCATGTTTTTTATTCATATTATCCTACTTGCCTAAAATCCTATCTTACCCTTTTGTTGTTTCTTTGATATCTTTAACCAGGCCCCTTTATTTAGAAAATTTGAACTAATTTGTTTAAATAGCAAATCCATTCCATGCATCTCCTTCATCTACCCCTCCATCACACATGGGAAAACCATCAACCACTCCATCCATTCCCACCTCATTTCAAGAGTGTGTCTTTGACATGGTACTAGTCCTAGGCACACCATGGATGTAACAATTGCAAGCTCAAAAACAAGCTAGACAACACTTGGTGCTTATCAATACTTTATATTTTTATACCTTACTATGTAATTGGGATGGTAAGATAGGAAAGTAGAATGATGGGTATAAGGTACATGTTTTTCTTAAATATTTTGATATTTTGGTCAAGTTGGGTATGCATTTTGTTTTGTATAAGATGTGGTTTTGAGCTCAATAAACTTGAAATGGTCACATGTATCTATTAGTGATGATGTGTTTTTAAGACGTTGTGTCTGTAGTGATGAATGTATAGCTTTAAAAATATCTAAATTCACTAGATACTTTGTTTTAAACCATTAAGAGATGGATATGATTTAGAAATATAGGGTGGCTTAAACCTAGCATTGACCAAGTATGATATATGTATAAGTTACCCTAGCTCAAACTCTATTGAGCTCAATATACATTAAAGGTGATAATGTCCCCTAAATCTAAGCCTTGCTTCCCCTCAATGATGATCCTAAGCAGAGGGACCCAATATTTGTTCATGTGGATGTTGAACTTCTCACCTCATATAGATCGTTGATCATAATTGAATACGAGTGTGCACCATGTCACCAAAGGTTTCAAGATTATATGTTTTGTACATATATTCAATCATCTTGATCATATTTCATTAGAATGAGCTCAAAAATTACGATGTGGACTCTAAGAAAGTAGTATATCTAAGAATTATTGCTCTGACTCAGAATTTGAGGTTGAGGAGTCCATTATTGAATTATGTTATGTCCTATGTGTAGGACTTAATACGAATGTACTTTGGGATCTAGAGGTAATTTAAGCTAGAGGGATATAAATAATTTGAATACATACATATTAAATTGATAACGTTCGGTGCTCTCTCAATTTTTATGGGACCATAAAGGGATTTATATGACAATTTTTTTATAGTAATGTCAAGTCAGAGGCTCACATCATGTGAATTATTTACTAGATTCATGTTGATGAGATCGATTTCAATATTTAAACATATTTGGCTTATATGTATGTATGTATGATAAATTTTTGAATAGGCATTAGTTGGATTGGTTGGAGGTGATGGGACCTATCTAGGTATCAAAGATCATGAGTTCCACTCATTTGAGATAATAAATGTAGAGAGTGCAACATACACATGCCTAGATTTGGCCCTCATGGCATCTGAGATGTGTTCATATTTTTACAATTTTTTCTTATTGTTGATGGGATCATCAAGTAATTTTGATGACTTGACACAGTGGGGCCAGGCCTAGCCTATTGATCTTATCTATTCGAATTGGCTAATTGGTGTACAAAAGTACACATGGCCATCTCTGATTGAATTAGGACTCCCTAGGTGCTAACGTCTTTTATTCTCTTGGGATCTAGAATGTATGTAAATATCTAACAAATCTAACACTTCTCTAGGTGTACTAGACCTACATGTGGAAATTTTTGATTGGATTGGCCATCTTGAGGCTCTAAAAAATCTTATGCTTCTAGGACTTGACAGTTAGATCTCTAACATAATTATGTGTGTGTACAAGATACACATGGTGATGTATCTAATTGGATTAGGACTCACATGGATATGATAGCTTTGTAATGCTTCTAGGACCTAACACCTCGACCAGTGCTGGCACTTTTGAGCATGTATGAGGTACACATGGTGATATGTAATTGGATTTGGCCTCCCAAGGCATTGTCAACTATGAAACTTCTAGGACCTGATGTATTTTTGATAGCTTTAACACTTTTGGATAAACAAGGTACACACATGACACGACAAACTTCAATTATAGGGGCAATTAAGGTCAAAATAAGCCATGTATGAACCTATTTTAAATTTCATACATGATGTGATTTAGAGTGAAATTAAACCTAGAATGTCATCATGTATATATACAATGAACCAAATCTTTGATTCATTCAATCGAGGATGCATGGGAGGCCAATTTGAACCCCTTCTTGACATAACTATAAGCTCATGATATATGATTTGGGACAAAATTAAGTATGATTTTAGATTATGAATTGAACCAATTAGTCAATTGGTGCAATTAGGGACATGATTTAGACAAAATTGAGCCCCTAAACCAAAGTTATGGCCCAATCAATTGTATAATCTATGTAACATGTATGGCTTAACCAACCCTAATTTAATCATAAATGAAAATGCAAATACAAATGTGTCCAATTTCAATGCATTGAACCTAAATTGGAGTATATGATCTGATTTAAGGCGCTAAATTAGGTCGTGTTTCGCGACGTGTTAATTGTAAACCCTAAATTCATCACTTGAACATGTACAATTCCCATAAACCCTAATTTCATGACATATACACATGTACAAACCCATTACACTAAAACCCTAATATTAAATCCTAATTTTTTAACAAGCACAACCCTTAAGTTCCCCAATTTCATCACAAATGCATAAATTCATAAATGTGATTAGTGCCAATTTGTGAACCCGTTATTCACGTAGTTTTGTAAGGACTTATGATGGGATTTCAAGTAAAATTAGCTCATTTCATCTTACATATTGAGCCTTATGATTGTCTTATTACTTCATATTCTTATCAAGAGTTTTATTACACCATGTATTGGAGATTTATGCATCATATTGGGGATTTATGCATCATATTGAGCATTATTTCATCATATTGATCCTTATTTCATCATATGATAGCCTTATTGCATCATATTGGAGATTTATTATATCATATGATAGTCTTATTATATTATATGATAGTCTTATTGCATCATATGATAGTCTTCTTGCATCATATTAGGGATTTATGTATCATATTATAGTCTTATTTAGTCTTATTACATCATAATATAGTATTATAGGGGCTTTTATGTATTGAATATGAGCTTTTGTGCTTGTTTTTATAGTTTTTGTTTTACTTCAAGGAATGCATATGCATTATATTAACATGTACGCCTTATAGTAATGTGAATTCATTCCTTGAAGTAAAACAAAAACTTACTTTTCAATGTTTATTTTTATCTCAAATCGAGATTATTGTCCCCACATAAATTCCCTATGTCCTTTGCATATTATCTGCGTACTTTATTTGTAGGTTTTTTTTTGGACCCCACATTTTCAAGTACTTTCTTGGTTGATTTTGAAAAAATGGGTTCTATTTCACATTCAAGGAATAGGAAGAAATTGAATAACAAAACACTGGAGTAATTAGAAGAGTTGAGAGAAAAAAAGTTATGAATGTAAGCATTTCATTTCATACAAGGTACAAACTCTAACCCTGATGAGCCAATGCCTTAGATAATGAGGTAATTCATAATATTGTATGGAATAATTATGAAATTGATAATAATGAATTGAATTGTGATGAAATTCATGATAATCAATTTAATTATGATGAAATTGACAATAATAAATTAGATAATGTTGGAAATTCACATTCAAAGTTTAAAGTTTTTTATTTTGTTGATGAAGAGCCTATGCATGATACTTTACCCACCAACAATGAAAAAAAATTTAATGGACTCAAATAATGATGAAAATAACAATGCATAAAATTTCATGAAAACATATAATGAAGAAACAAACAATGAAAAAATTTGATGGAAAGATATAATGATTTTGAAACACCCTCTAAATGGATTCTACCAATAACAACACCTCTAAGAATTGTGCATAAAAAAGATAAGTACTTAATTGAAGTTAATGAAAATATTTTGAAACCAATGCATAACAAAATGTCTGACTACCATTCAAGAAGACTGGCTCAAGAAATCACATATTGATTTGAGTATGATAGTCAAAGATGTCAATTATTTGTTTCGTTGATGAAATTGGTTAACATGAGAGCTACAATGTACACATTAGCACTAAGAACATCTAACATGGATGATGGAAATGATGAAATTATTAAAAATATAAATGATGCATATCATATTATAGGCTTGAATTCACGTAACAAAGATTTTAATTTTGCCTGATGTATAATGACAATTGTGTAGTAAGTGCTAAAATAGGGAAAATGATTGATTTCAAAAACAACGCGAACACTTGATATAAATAGAAAAAAATTAATGAAAGCAATTGCGTGACATGAAAGACTTAATAAAACCAATATGAAATATCTCTATGAATTTTCTAGTATAATTCCACAAAAGGACAAGGCTATAGCCAATGCTTTTAAAGACATATTTACACAATTTTTGAAAGATAGTACAAGAGTTTCACCCAATGCAAGAGATGTAGTGAAAAGAAGAGTTGGTTCTCATAATTGTGAACCATATCTAAAACATTTCTTGGATATGACTCAAACATAATTATACTCTAAGTTTTGGAAAAACATCCATAAACTATTAGTCAAAGATTTTTTGATATGGCCAAACCTTTTTTTATAAAAATAAATCACACACACACCACATGTTGTAGGTAACATGTTAAATTTTCAATACACTATGATGTTTTTTTGCCATATTCATTATACTTTGCATATTGAAAATATTTTTCAGGAGTTTTTCATATAAGTTTCACCAAAATCAGCCAAGGAAATTCTTCCAAATATTTTTTGTGAAAGATCAAAAGGACATTTCTTTTATAAGAAAGCATGTTTGGATGGAAATTGCAGTATTTACAGTGGATTGCCAAAATTAAAAAAATATATCCATGAGGAGTGTACAAGTAGAATTGGATACGAATTATTTGGTTTAAGAAAATACAAATCTATGACTTATCAAGTCAAGGATGGCAAAGAATCTAAAAGGTGTGAGCTTGTTACAAAAGAGATACCTGTTTCGAAATTTATGGTCAAATTCATAGAGATATGAGTATCCAAAGTACACACATAGGGATAAATGGTTAGATGAACATTTCAAGCTAAGAAAGGACACATTCCCACTTGATTCTATTATTTTAGTAGTCAACTTTGTTGAAAATTATACATTCAAAACACAAATGGAATTTCAATCATAGTATTACAACTCAACACAAGTTGCCATATTTGTGCATATAACATTCATGCATGCAATTTATAGTATAGAGTAAGATAGAAAAATATTAAGGGAGTACCATTTCTATATCAATGATGATTGATCGCATTGTACAAAGTATGTGTAAGGTTATTTTGAGAAGTTCTAAGGATAGTTGACTCAGAGGAACATTACTCTTAAACAACATTACATTTTGTCAGATAATTGCACAATGCAATTCAAGAATGCATGAATGTTTTATTGGTTGAGTAGGATGCACATTACCATTGGTGTAAATCATATTTATAGTTTTACTAAGGCTAGCCATAGAAAAGGGAAGCATGATGGTGTTGGATCATATGTAAAATGAGTCATTTCAAGGGATGAGTTAAAATTTGACCATGTTCTTAATTTTATTGATGCAAAAACTTGGTTGAATGGTGTAATGAGAACATATTTCATGGTGCTCAAGAAAATTCTAATTTTCTTAGATATTTTTAGTTAATGGAGGAAAAAGACATCAAAAACTATGAAGATTGTATGACTCTAACAGGTTCAAGTGAGCTCCACTCATTTTGTAGCTCAAATGCAATTTTTTGGACTATTCATACGTGACACTCTGCATGCTTTTGTTCTGCATGCATGGAATCTGTTTAGAATGAGCATGAGTCACATGATTGGGTGGATGACTGGAGTTTTAGGCCTCTAATTCCAATCAACACATATCAGGTTCCACTAGCATTGTATCTTTTAGATATGACATCATCACATGACTTTGACCATATATCTAATCTATTGTAGCCAAGTAGAAGATTAATATTTATGTACTATTTATTCTCATTATCTATCTTCATAGTGTCATTAATTTTTTTTTTTAATGATGTAGGCCATTTTTTTACATTTATTGTAGATGACGATAATGAAGAGGGAACAAATTACTACTTATGTTAGTGTATATGGAATGAAAAAATTGACTTCCCCAGTCATAGATGGAGAAAACATTGATTATTCCACTAGGTCTATGGTATTTAATGGAACTTGGCTTCAATTATATCCTATAAAAAATTCAAATGTATGGTTGTTTGAAGACTTTGAAATGCATAGGAAGATACTACACTATTCAAATTTGGTTCTTGTAATGAATATTCAATTACAAAAATATTATGGAGGCCAAGAAATAAAAATCTATGGAAAATTCGTGAGTCAAACCATGAATCTATTATTGATACTATCAATATCAGATCATATCCAAATGGTTTGTTGGATTTAAATGCATAGGTATGTTGACTTATAAAATGTAGATGTAATGAATTTTACCAAATGTTTTTGATTTATAGGTAGTATATGCATAAATTTTATATTTAATTACTTATTAATATTTTTTTATAGGTTAGTGGTGCCAAATAATATTCCACCTTCACATGGTTGACACCACTAGTAAAAACTTTCATATTCTTAACTCTAAGAGAAGATTATTAAATGTACTTGGCATTTTGTACTCCTGAACAATTGCTCATGATAAATCTATTTCTCCTTGTAGCCTTCCAAACACACAAAATGTCTTTGTTTATAATGATCTAAATGGATTCTAGATAAACCAAATGCATTAAAATTACCTCAAATGGAATTACATACCAATATTACACATAAAACAAACACACTTTTCATTGATTTGCATATTTTCATTGGTATGGCATTCCTAAACAATAGCGAAAATGTACTTGTGGGTGGAATTGGATGTCATGGTCATTGGAGAACATGTAATTTACCTATATAGATGTGTTCAAAGTGGTGGATTTGCACCTGCCTGTCCTGGAGGCAAAAACAATAGTTAGAGGTCAACAAGTTGTCTCTTCATTGCCAAAAAGTTGCATTTTAGCATCCGTTATTGCAACTTCTACCATGGATTGTTTAGAGAGGTGATTTAGGCTATATTTGGGGTGAAATTAGAGGTATTTTCCATTCATAGGAAGTATCTTATAGTTCATCCATACAACTTACAGGTTTGGTTTTATGCATGCCTAAATTTAGGCTAAAAATCATTATCTTTCTTGTATTGTGAAGGGAATTCTTGAGCCCAGGATGCATAGTGGGTTTGTTGACTAGGCTAGAGGGGAGGACAATAACTTGGTATTGGATGTTATCTACCCATTTGGACATGTTGGAAATGTTGGTTTTTAGCTAACAAGCATCATAAATGGAATTCTTAGACTGTAGCTTCAACTTTACAACATTTGTTGTCAGTGTTTTTGTGCTCCAAAACAATAGTGAAAATGCACTTACAAGTGGAATTAGATGTCACAATAATTAGAGTGCATGTTATTTGAATATATAGATGTGCTCAAAGTAGTGTATTTTCACCTGCTGGTCTTAGAGGCAAAATTGGTCATTGGAGGTCAACAAGTCATCTCTTGATTACCAAAACGTTGCATTTTAGGACCCATTACTACAACTTCTGCCATGGATTGATATTAAAGGAGCTTTAGACTAGATTTGGAGTATAATTATATGGATTTAAAATGCATAAGAGGGATCTTATGGTTAATCCATATAACTTACAATTTTGGTTTTATGCATGCCTGAAGTTAGGCTAAAAATCATCATCTTTCTTGTATTGGGAAGGGCATTCTTGAGCCCAAAATACATGGTGGTTTTGTTGACCAGGCTATATGGGAGGCCAAAAACCTATTCCTAAATGTTATATGCCCACCCAAACATGTTTTTAGTTCTATTTTTCTAGTTTTAGGCCATTAAGAAGTGAAAAAGGTCTATAATAGGCCTAATAGTCCAAGTGAACCATATACACATGGCTAGAAGTTAGTGCCATTAGAATTGGGTTTCAAGACCTTTGAAAGGTTTGTTTGAATCTTTTCAAATTTTTTCAAGGGTCAAAAAACTATAAATGGTCTCATATTTACAATAGAGTTCATAGACTAGTCAAACCAAGGAGAAATGTCCAAAAAAAGGCGCTAGAAGCCTTAGAAACCCAATATGAGCCTTGTATGTGAAATGGGATGTTGAAGTGAGTTGGATAAATTGAAATGGGTTAAGGAAAGTGTAATGAGGTCACCTAAAACCATCCATGATAAAATTTTGAGCTTTTGAAACCTAGATCAGTATTTTGCCTTTGAGACCTATGTGTATTGCCTAGTGGAAAACTAGTGAAAGGGTTATATGGTAAATAGACTAAAATAAATGCTTCTTGGATTTCAATGACTGGGATATTCATGCAAAGATAATAATAGGATTGGTTTTCCACTTAATGGATACATATAACAAGATTTATGAATCTTTCCAAACACCTTCAAGCATGACCCTAGTCTGTATATCACCTCAATACAACCAAGGAGTAGTCAAACAACTAATGGGGGATCTATCATCTAAAGGAAATATAGTTGGTTTTGGAAGGGTTTATTGGTTCCCAATTGTACATATCTCACACTTAGCCTTGTACACATGAATAAAATCGCAAAAAAAGATAAAAAAAACCCACTAGTATGTCATTATAGTTGGGCAAGGGCTTGGAAACAAGAATGAACCAAATGCAAAAAATGATTTGGAGGCATCGATAGAGAGAATGGTCAGCTCTCTACTACTTCTAGCTCTGTCTTAACAAAGGTGAGAGGATTTATAGGGTAGTTTTATAACATGGATAAACTTAACAATTCAACCTCCATGGATATTATTGGCATAAAGAGGCACAAATGTGACCAGGGTACATCCAAACTTGCACACTCCACCCTAGAAGGGTTGTCACACAAAATTCACAAATGAACTAAGTCACATACAAGATACTAAAGATAGATGTGAAAGTGACTCGAATCTTGATTCAAAAGAATGTTCAATGACATGGGCTAAATGAAAAACTATAGTTCTAAGCTTCAAACCATAAGATTCAAACACATGTTATTTAGGCAATATTTTATGCATTACAGGACCAATAACACTTATAGTATGAAAAGGGTGTATTATTTTTAAGGTAGGACAAGGTAGGATAGTTAGATAATTATAAGAGAGGGTGTGGTGTGTTTGTGGTTTTCAAATAGCAGGGTATCTTTCAATATTCATGACATGATTCTTTACAAAGATGCAAAAAAAAACTCAAATACAAGCTAGTGAGAATTACCAGGAGTAATTTGTAGCCAATGGTGTCATTGAAATTCAAATTCTCAAATGATTCTGAAACCCTAGAAACATACATTGAAACTAGTATCTCACATACCCTTTCCATTGAATCCATAAACCTAGGGTGCCTTAACAAGTTATTCACCAACATAATCTAAAATAATGCAGAAAGGGTTTTATAATTTAGATCTATGCTTAAAATGACAACCAATAGTAAGCAAGGAGTTAAATATCCAATCAAAAATATTTTCAAAACACATTGTTGCATTTCATCAAAAAGAAATAGAAAGAACCACAAAAATTTTGCATTAACTTTGCAAGAAAATATTGCATACATCAATTTTTTAGAATGTTGTCATGGGGACAAGCATGGTAAGTTTATTATTTTGACAAGGGAGACATAAACATGCTCTCAAATATTGCTAATGGTTGTACACTTTCAACCACCTTATCAAGGGAGACAAGAGCTACACATAGCATTTGATCCCAAAAATTTTTATAGAACCTAGACTTAAAGAAAATGAACAACCAACAACAACCTTGATAATAGAGAAGAAGCCCTTTATTTATACATTCTACACCCTTTTCAAACCTGGGACTGTGGATTTCCATTTTCAAAATTGCAAATTAGCCCTTCAAAATCCAACCAAGATGCTCCCAACTAGAAAATATTCCTTGTCATGCCTAAAATCTTCATCCACTTGATCTTCATGGTGGATGCTAAACAAACTTGATCTTCATATGAAATTGCCTAGAGATGTCCTTGCCCACTTGCTTGCATAGCTAGAACCTCCTATATAACTACTCTTCCTCTTTTGCATGCCATGGAACAACCTACTTTTGAAATGATGGTTGTATTAGAATGCTCCAACTATGGTAGAGGCAGAAAATGATCTATAGCCATCATTGAAAACATGCTCTAGAATGGTGCACATACCCTCTTTTGTACTATAGTTTCTTGATCATCCATACAATAACCATCAATTTCATCTCTTAGGCCAAAGTTTGCCACATATTGACACATGGCACACGACATCAAATCTAATTAGGCACTTTTGAGGCTTAAAAGTGACTAGGCTACTTAATTAGCTCAATCTTGACATGTATCACTTGCTCATGCAACCTTAAAATAGGATCAAATATGCACCATTTATCTTGTAATACATATCTAGGCATTGACCTTATCATGAGAAATTGATATTGATTTGGGCCTATGAGATTATGCCATTTGGTAGCTTTGTGGGTTCTCTATGGATAGTATCAATTACTTTGGATGTTATCACACTATGCAACAACATCTCACTAGATCTTTGGCCCCATTGAACTGTTAGTGGTCTACTTGCACCATTAGATCCTTGAAATATGCTCAAGCTTTAATTTATTAAAATGTCCACCTTCGATCACATGCACCATCAGATCTTGTTTGGGTGAGTGAATGTACTCCATTAGATCTCCTTACTAGGTTCCCATGGTGGTGAAACTTGTCACCACCTCACTCATCATGGGGTTTCATTAAAATATTGACCCATTACTCACTATCAATCAGAATTTATATGCTCTATTGCATACCATCGATTGACAAGAACATGCTTGAGCTTTAACTATGCACCACGAGATCAATGCTTGTCACTTCTATGTTTGTTTTGAATGATGTTAAAAAGTCTACCCTCATCTCATGCCATTGATCCTATTTTCATGGATCAAATTCTAGACATTGATCTCCATCCATAGGGCTCAATCCTTTACTTTGCATTCCATTGGATCTTTGATAAGGTTCCCATAATGGCAGCACTTGTCACCTTTATGCTTGTCCCAGGGCTTTGTTGAAACATTGACCTTTTACGTACTATCAATCAGGATTTGTACATTTTCCCACATATTGTCGATTGATGGGAACATGCCTAAGCTTTAGATCATGCCCCACAAACTTAAAATTTGGTATATCCATAGTCATCCTAAGTCCCTTTGACTATTCTGCATTGATGATCTGATGATGATACATATATAATTGAAAAGGGCTCAATTGTTTTAGTGTAATTTTAGGCACTAACATTAGCTCTAGCTCAAGGATGTACACCCCCTATAGGGGTTCAAAGAACCCTGGATCATAAGACCAGGTGCCAATCCATTGGCTCATAGACTCCACACTTAGCAATTTCATAACAAGTACCCATGAAGGTTCCCTAAACTAAGGAAGACTAATAAAAATAGATCAAAAGGATTTGAAAATGAACACAATATAAAAAGAACAAAAGGAAATTGTACAAACAAGGCCAAAAGTAGAAGGGAAACAAAATAATGAGACTATACACTATACAATAATGTACACAATTACAGATGGAATCAATCTAAGAAGTGTTTTAGATGTCTAACATTAACTGGCAGCTCTAGTATTTCACCATCTAGGTCTCTTGGAAAGAAAGTGTGTTCCCCAATCCAACAGTCAATGGATTAGGGACCCATCCACAAGGCATCAAATTTTCCATGCTTGCCTTTTTCCTCATGCCTGTTATCCTAAAGTAAAACTAGATTACCTACTTTGAAGGTTCTTTGAGTGACCTTCCCATCAAATATCTTCTTCAACTTTTCCTTGAGCTTCAGGTGTCTTTCATGAGCATATTTTCTAATCTCATCAAGCTCAATAATTAGCTTCATCCTTTTTTCATAGTGGTTTATTTTCTCATCATCTTCTAATTATTGCATGAGTTGATAGGTTGGCAACAACAAATTCATAGGCAAAACTGCTTGAGTTCCATATACAAGCTCAAAAGGGATTTTGCTTGTATCTCTCTTGGGTGTGATCCTGTCAAACCATAAATCAAACATCAATTGTTCACCCCACATCTTTTCATTTGCTTCCACTATTTGTCTAATGATTTTGAGAAAGTTCTTGTTACTAGATTCTACTTGTCCATTTCCTTAAGGGTTATAATTGGAAGTATAGGTCAATTCAATCTGGTAATTTTTGCATAATGTCACTAAAGGTATGGCTTTGAAACTCATGGAATTATCACCAATAACTTTGATGGGCACACCAAATCTAAAAATAATATAATTTAGCAAAAAATCCATAACCACCTAGTGTGTAGCTTTCTTTATAGGGACCACCTCAACCCATTTTGTGAATTAGTCAGTTGCAACTAGTATCCATCTATGTCCAACACTTGAAAAATAAACAATTTCTCCAATGAAATCCATTTTTCATTATCTAAATGGGAATTTAATCATCACAAGCTACAAGGGAAGAGAACCAAAAGCTTTCATCCTCCCAACAAAGTGCTAACAAATAAATACGACATAAGCTTTAGGATAAGACTCTGAGCTCAATTTACAACAAAGGGACTAACCATTATTTAGACCACACTAATAGATAAAAGGGTACCTCGGGCCATGTAAAATAAAAAGGAACCAATCTTAAGTTTTAGACTAAGTCTTGGTCATGTTAATAAACATGACCAAACCTTAGTGTGAAATTTAAAATAAGTCCATGACATATTAAAAGCATCTTAAATTGATCTTGCCAATTTGAATCAAAGGGTATAGGCTAGGGTAATTGGAATAAGGGTCTTAAGGTGCTCAGACATGAATTCAACTTGGCTTTTAATAGACCAAAGGTGAGACAAGACCCAATAAATAGGACACTTGACCTCTGATGAACACTTGAAAATAGAAAGTGGGCTAAACAAATTAGGCATATATATTTGAAAAAGGCTCAATTATTTTAGTGCAATTTTGAGCACTAACACTAGCTATCACCTATGGATGTACACCCCCTGTGGGTGTGCAAAGAACTCCAAATTATAATACCAGGTGCCAATCCATTGGCTCATGAATTTAACACTTAACAATTTCATAATAATTACCCATGACGGTTCCACAAGCTAGACTAACAAAAATAGATCAACATGATTTAAAAACAAACAGAAGACAAAAAGAATGAAATGAAACTATAAAAACAAGGCCAAATGTAGAGTGGTAACAAAGAAACAAAACAACAAGACTATACACTATACAATAATGTACACAGTTACAGATGGAATCAATACAAAAATTGTTTTAGATGTTTGCCATTAACTAGTAGCTCTTGTATTTCACCATCTAGGTTTCTCAGGAAGAAAGTGTGTTCCCCAATATGACAGTCAATGGAATAAGGACCCATCCACAAGGCATCAAATTTTCCATGCTTGCCTTTATCCTCATGCCTGTTATCTCAATGTAAAACCAAAAAACCTACTTGGAAGGTTCTTGGAGTGACCTTCCCATCAAATATCTTCTTCAGGTTTTGATTGAACTTGAGTTTTCTTTCATGATCTTGTCTTCTAATTTCATCAAGCTCAATAATCTAGATCATCCTACTTTCATAGTGGTTGATTTGCTCATCATCTTCTAATTGTTGTCTGAGCTGATAGGTTGGTAACTACAAATCCATAAGTAAAATTGCTTGAGCTCCATAGACAAGCTCAAAAGGGGTTTTGACTATAGCTCTCTTGGGCATGATCCTATCATACCATAAAATCAAACTTCATTTGTTCACTCCACTGCTTCTTATTTTCTTCCAATGTTTGTCTAATGATTTTGAGAAAGTTCTTGTTACTGGATTCTACTTGCCCTTTTCCATGAGGGTTGTAATTGGAAGCATAAGTCAATTCAATTCCATACTTTTTACATAATGCCACTAAAGGTTTGGATTTGAAACTCATGTCATTATCAACAATAACTTTGATGGGCACACCAAATCTACAAATACTCTAATTTAGCAAAAAATCCATAACCACCTGGTGTGTAGCTTTCTTTGTAGGGACCACCTCAACCCATTTTGTGAAGTAATTAGGTGAAACTAGTATCCATCTATATCCAACACTTGAAAAATAAAAAAATTCTCTAATGAAATCCATTCCCCATTGTTTAAATGGGCATTTAATTATCAAAGGCTACAAGGGAAGAGAACCAAAAGATTTTATCCTCCTAGTAAAGTGTTACCAGATAAATATGACATAAGACTTAGGATAGGACTTTGAGGTCAGTTTACAACAAAGGGACGAAGCATTATTTTCACCATGCTAATAGATAAAAAGGTACCAAGGGCCATGGGAAATAAAAAAGGGATAAAACATAAATTTTATACCAAGGTTTGGTCATGTTAATAAACACAAACAAACCTTAATATAAAATTTAAAATAAGTCTATGGCATATTAAAAGCATTCCTCCTTAAATTACTCCTACCAATTAGAATTTAAATCAAAGGGCCTAGGCTAGGGTAATTAGAACAAGGGTCTTAAGGTGCTCAAACATGAATTCAACTTGGCTTTTGATAGACCAAAGGCTAGTAAAGACCCAATTAACAAGACACTTGACCTCTAATGAACACTTGAAAATAGAAGTGGGATAAACAAATTAGGCATATATATTTGATAAGGGCTCAATTACTTCAATGTAATTTTAGGTACTAACACTAGCTCTCACCTAGGGATGTACACCCCCTATAGGTATGAAATGAAACCTAGATTATAAGACCAGGTTCCAATCCATTGGCTCATAGAGTCAACACTTAGCAATTTCATAACAAGTACCCATGAAGGTTTCATAAAACAAGGCAGACTAACAAAAATAGATTAGGAGGATCTGAAAATAAACACAAGATAAAAAATAATAAAAGAAAACTATACAAACAAGGCCCAAAGTAGAGGGGAGACAAAGAAACAAAACAATAAGACTATACACTATACAATAATATACACAATTGTAGATGGACTTAATCTAGGAAGTGCTTTAGATGTCTACCATTGATCGATAGCTCTAGTATTTTACCATCTAGGTCTCTCAGGAAGAAAGTGTGTTCCCCAATCTAATAGTTAATAAAATAGGGACCCATCCATAAGTAATCAAATTTTTCATGCTTGCCTTTCTCCTCATGATTGTTGTCCCAAAGTAAAACTAGATCACCTACTTGGAAGGTTCTTTGAGTGACCTTCCTATCAAATATCTTCTTCAACTTTTCTTTGAACTTGAGGTGTATTTCATTATCTTGTCTTCTAATTTCATCAAGCTCAATAATATGGTGCATCCTAATTTCATTATGTTTGATTTATTCATCATCTTCTAATTGTTGCATGAGCTGATAGGTTGGCAACTACAAACTCATAGCCAAAACTGCTTAAGCTCCATAGATAAGCTCATCAGGAATTTTTCCTGTAGCTCTCTTAAGCATGATCTTGTTAGACCACAAAGTAAAATTTAGTTGTTCACCCCACTTCTCATTGCTTCCAATGTTTATCTAATGATTTTGAGAAAGTTCATGTTATTGGATTCTACTTGCCCATTTCCCTCAGGGTTGTCATTAGAAGCATAGGTCAATTCAATCCCGTATGGTTTACACAATGCCACTAAAGGTTGTTATATAAAACTCATGGCATTATCAGAAAAAAAAATTGTGGGCACACCAAATATACAAATTATATGATTTAACAAAAAATCCATAACCACCTAGTGTGTAGCTTTATTTATAGGGACCACCTCAACCAATTTTTTGAAGTAGTTAGTTGCAACTAGTATCCATCTATGTCTAGAAATTGACAAATTAACAATTTCTCCAATGAAATCCATTCCCCATTGTCTAAATGAGCATTTAATCATCACAGGTTGCAAAGGGAAGAGAAATGGAAGATTTCATCCTCCTAACAAAGTGTTGACATGTTTTGCACCTTCTAACTTTTTGAGTAACATATAATGATAGCCACAAATAACAAGCTCTTAGAATTTTATGAGCTGTAACTTTAGGTGCAAAATGGCCACTACATACTCCACTATGGAGGTCTTCAATTGGGTCAACAATTTGTTCTTCTAGCATGAATCTTAGGAGAACCCCATCCAGATTCTTCCATGCAAGTTCATTTTCAATCAATAGGTATTTTTCGGAAACAATCTTAAGAGTTCTCCTTTGATTCTTGTCCAAGTCAAGGGGATAATCTAGTTTTGTCAAGTAATAGACAATGTTTTTATACCATGGAGACATGTTAAATTGACTCAAGGAATCATCAACATTGAAAATAGCAGTATTTACCTCAACATCTTGAAAATTGGTCTCATCCATGAGCTTGGCTAGACCGATCCCTCACACTAACTTGGTGGTCTAGATATCCATGTCATACTCTTATAACTTGTTGGCCCACCTGCATCTCTTGTTGGAGACTCATCTCACCATTCATTTGATCAGGATGGACCAAACCCGTGAATGACGTCTGGGATGTTGAAGCAACACATCCCTCATAAACTCCCCCACTTAAAAATTGGTGACATCCTCGACACCAGCACAACTCCACTAGTAGGAACCCATGAGGGCAACAATCTTCTATTCAGGCTCAATCCGAAGCCAAAAGATTAACCTGTCCCTTCTTCAGACCCATTCCAAGCCAAGAGGCTAACACTTCCCCTTTCCAGGCTCTATCTAAAATTCCAGGATATAGAGACCACCACGTCCCCTTTTCAGACCCAAAGCTAAGAGATTACCACACCTCCTTACCAAGCTTCCTTTAGAGTCAAGAGACCAAAACAACCCCCTTTTCAGACCCAAAGCCAAGAGTTCACCACGCTCCTTTTCAGGCTCTCTTCAGAGTCAAGAGGTTAACACAACCCCTTTCCAAACCCAAAGCTAAGAGAAACACATCCCCTTTTCAAGCTTCTTTCAGAGTCAAGAGATTAAAACACCTCCTTTTCAAACCCAAAGCCAAGAGAAAACACATCCCCTATTCAGGCTCCATATTAATTTAAGAGACCAAGGCCAAACTCCATGACCTTCCTTCAAGGGCTTTCAACTGCTCCCAGCTTGCTGAAAAACACCATTCCAACACCACTAGAAACTCCCTCTGCTTCAAACTGCCAAGTAACCCATTGTCTGCACCCCAACAAACTATTCAAGAACTCGACTGGCTACAAAATTGAGAAACCCACTAAATCTTTGGCAACTTCCACACGTAGACAAAGCCTGCCTACATAAGCTACACCAAACCAATGCAGCTTCAGAAGATCACCCTGATCTTGCCAACCCCCAAACATGGGGTGGAGGAAAATGGCCCCTGATGACCCACCTCTTCAAGACTCTACAACCCCAGCTGCCTTAGTGACCCCATCGAACTTTCCCCCAAATACTATTGAAACTCTAAACAAGAGTATAACAGGAAAAAGACAACTCTTCAGATCAAACACCCCAGGCCCATTTGTAGGAATGGAGTCCTTTCCATGAACTCTCCTCTGGAACCAACACGATGCAACATGATCAATTATCTTCCCACTGTGACACAAAAAGATGATGTTTCCTTGAGTATACGTCATGGCTGTGAAGAACCCACCCCACATCAATGGGAAAAAGGAAACATGCTACCCCTTCGTCATCCCAACTGCCACCAAGCAATACAAGATCCACTGACTAATCACCAATTCTTTCACTCTTCTGCATACTCAACCCAACACCACTTCCATCTTCCCAATCTCACTCCTTTGCACAATCTTCACCCTACACGTCTACAACGGATCTGGCACAAAAGAACTCTGAGATGAGGAAAAACTGTCACCTTACCCAACCTAGGTAAACCCTACCTCAGCACAACATAGATGACTTGTAACTTCACAAAGCCTACTCAAACCTCTAGACGTCTGGAGGCCAAGTCTCCAAGGCTAAACTGATGACTTCCAATTGTAGAACACTCGAGTCTACGAGCCCCTTCCCACAATAATCAACCGCAACAAGTTACACCACAACCACCTCCAAACCCAAGCTTTCCTTCAGCATTGAGCTCTTGTGAACACACACACTGTCTGCCCACACCAGTTCATCCAGATCCTCCCTTCTGAACTCAAACACCCACCTGCCGCTTCAAATAATCTCACTTGTAGTGATTCCCACCACACATCCAACATCTCAAATGAAACTGCTTCCCACTTGACTCTCCAACTAGAGACTTCATCTCACCACCCCTGGAAGTGCTCCAAGACTTACAAGATCCCTCTGACGACTCTGGAGTAATCTTCCTTCCCTGGTCACCCCTGGCTTTCTCGAAGACTTACTCAACCCCTTACCAGTGCCACCCCTCCTAGGTGCGCAAGGGCCCAAGGTGTTTCTAGATGAATAACCCTCTCTACAATCCAAGAGACGGTCTACTACAGAAATTGCTTCACTAACATCAGACACTTCATGGTGACGGAGCTCCCCCTGAGCCCTTGACTGAAGACCATGAGTAAACTAAAACAACTTATCTGCCTCTGACATGTTGGTGGCCTCCAACAAAAGGCTTTGGAAAGCATGGATATACTCGCCCATCTCCCCCACTTGCTTCAAGTGACTCAACTTGGTCCTAGCCAACCATGCTGCATTCCCAGGTCAAAACTGAACCCCAAGGGCTTCCTTCAGATCCTCCCAAGAGTCCAACCTCCGCATAGAACTCCTTGATGCAATGTCATTAGCCAAGGTCCTATACCAAACCTTTTCCATACCTGTGAGGTACCTTGCTATAGCACGCACCTCTTATGTTAGGTTGTGGAGCTAAAAGCTTCAACTTAATGCAGACGAATAACAGAAGGTTGCTGAAGACCCAGAAGCACCAGCGTCGGTAGCATGACCGATGTCGGTCATGATTAGTGTAGAAGGCAACTGGCATCGGCAGGGAGTCGGCTGACGTCGGCAGCACCAGGCAAGCAGGAACCGGCATCGATCACCTGTGTGTTCTAGAACTGTTCATTGCATGAACAGTTAGCTAAGTGAACTGAATGTTTGCATGTAAAGGCTATTTTGAGTCTTGAGCTGCATGGATAATCATTCCAAATTAAGAGTCTAAGTTATTGTTTAAGTCTGGGATCTATTTATAGACCCATTGGCATGTATTGTAATTATGAGCTGATAAGGAAGGCAAGGAAGATCCTTCCATTGTAAGATTATTGAGTTGTAGGTTGTTGCAAGCTCATAGAAGATCTACATGTGTGAGTATGGTCTATTGAATTGCAGGTTGCAGGTTCATGGGAGATCAACTTGAAGTACTATAGAGTGCTTGGTGTACTGGCAGGGTTATTACTGACTGGTTGGAGAGGTGAACACCAATTCTGTGTGTGAGTTGGTTGTTGGGACCGTTTTTGGTAGGAGAGTGTTTTGAAGAAGAATTACTATACACTTGAGGTGTAGCAAGCCTCTGTAAGGTGGAAGAGTGTGGCGGCTCTTTATTGTATTATTTTCTGTAAAGTGTTAATACAAGATAGTGTATTGTCTCTCATATTCTGTGTTATTTGTGAATTCTAGTTACTTGTGCTTCTAGTTATTTCTGCATGTTTAATTGCTTATATTTGGTAATCATATTGTGCTCTTTCTGAGGAGCAAGATCCTAACAAGTCAGATCAGAACAAGTGTGTTTGTTCTTGGATTCCTCGACAACTGGTATCAGAGCTTTTAGGTTGAGATACTAACAGATTGGATTAGATCTGGTTAGTGTGTTT
Organism: Torreya grandis; assembly: GCA_037957365.1. Classification (NCBI taxonomy): domain Eukaryota; kingdom Viridiplantae; phylum Streptophyta; class Pinopsida; order Cupressales; family Taxaceae; genus Torreya; species Torreya grandis. The sequence continues at coordinate 540,264 of JARHVA010005920.1, forward strand.
TGATTACAGGTTACTCGCAGGGTTTCTGTTTGAGTGGGATTAGAGCAATGGCAGAAGACAGTAAGCTATGAATGGAGAAGTTTAATGGCAAGAACTACCACTTATGGAGGATGCAGATTGAGGATTATCTGTATCAGAAAGATTTGTACTTACCGTTGGGTGGGGTTGATTGCAAGCCCCGGGATATGAAGGATGAAGAATGGGAGGTTCTTGATCGGAAGGCTCTGGGATCTATAAGATTGAGTCTTGCATCATCTGTGATTTCCAGCTTATCACAGTGTAAGACAACGGTGGAGTTGATGGAATCTTTGGCAAATTTATATGAAAAACCCTCGGCTTCAAATAAGGTATTTCTTATGAAGCAATTATTTAATTTGCAAATGTTGGAAGGTGGATCTATTCAAAGTCATCTTAGTGATTTCCATGGTTTGGTAAACCAGATAAGTTCAGTCAATATTATTTTTGATGATGAAATTAAGGCTCTCTTAATCTTGTGTTCATTACCTGAAAGTTGGGAGAGTTTGGTAATGGCAATTTCTAATACTGCGTCTGCTTTAAAAATCTTAAAAGTGGATGATATTGTGAGTGTGATCTTGAATGAAGAGATACGCAGGAAAAGCACAGGTGAATCATCAGGGAATGCTTTGAGTGTTGAAGGCAGAGGAAGGCAAAGAGAGAAGATAGAGCGTGGGAGATCAAGGTCGAAGATAGGCAGGAGATCCAAGTCCAGGTATGGCAGAATAACTTGCTGGAAATGTGGAAAGCAAGGGCACTTAAAGAGAGACTGCAGATCGGGTGAAGATCAGCATGAAGGACATGGAGAAGAAGCAGATGTTGTGGATTTCGTCGCACAAGATGTTGTGGTATGTTCTTTGGATAAAGTAGAATCTTGGACTTTAGATTCTGGTGCCTCTTTTCATGCATCCCCAAATAGAGAATTTTTTCATGAGTATGTCCAAGGAGACTTTGGAGAAATTTGTTTATGGGATGGTAAGCCTTGTTATGGTTGACAAAGGGAAAGTGAAGCTGAAATTGCAGACAGGTAACACATGGGTGTTAAAAGAGGTCATGCATGTCTCAGTTCTGGGGCAGAATTTGATTTCTGTAAGCAGTTTGGGTGATGAGGGTTGCACAGTAACTCTCACAGCAGACTCTTGGAAGGTTACCAAGGGTGCACTTGTTGTAGCTAGAGGTAAGAAAGTAGGTACGCTTTATCTATCTACTTGTATTACTAATTCTCTTTCTGGGTTATCTACTTCAGCTGGAGATTCGAAGATGTGGCTTAATAGGCTTGGTCACATGAATAAGAAAGAGATGCATGTTCTTGAGTCAAAGGGTATGCTTTCAGATTTGAAGAGCATAGATCGAGATTTTTGTATGCAGAAGAAGAAGGTAACATTTCTTGAGGAATTCGATGTTAGTGACAAGAACAGGAAAGCCTTGGTTTTCAAGGAGAAGGTGATGAACAGAGTTTAGCACAAGGGGCAGAAGAATTTTGAGCAGAGCAAGGGTGATTTGGAAAAGGGTTTGATCCAAAACGAGCTCGCGAGAAAAGGTCAGTTCTCACTAGAAAATACAGAGACCGACGTCGGCAAGAAAACTGACGTCGGCGTCCAGACAGGGACTGACGTCGACTATGTGCAGCCCGATGTCAGTGACTCAGGGAAGATAACTACCGGCATCGGCCAGGGGGAACCGACGTCGGCAAGGAGGCAATCGCAGGGAACCAACATCAGTCGGGTGCAGACTGAGATGTGACTGGCATCGGTCACTGAGACGAATTTTGGGTGGACAGCAAGCTGTCAAGGAGTCTCAAGCACCCATATGGAGGACTTAAAGGGTATGTAAGCCTCAAATTCGTCATTTCCCTTCTTTACACTACTTGTTGCTCACTTATGGTATAGGACCAGGAAGTTATTGAAGAAGCAGAACAGGTAGATCCAGGAAACAGTGGGAGCTTGGCATGGATGGAGGATGTGATTCCTTGGAGGAGAACCAAACGAGGGTTTTTGGTGGAGTTGCTAGCTAGAAGTAAGCACTGAGAGACGAATGGATGTTTAGGATGAAGAAGAGCGAAAATGGATACGTGAGACAGAAGGCTAGGGTATATGGTCTTGTATAAGCTGCAGGACAATGGAGGTTTAATCATTGTGTTTATCTTTACCAGGTTGGATAATATTAGCTACATTATCCTATTATTGTATGATGTGCTTGTTGCAGGGTTACATATACAGGGTATTGCTAAACTAAAGGTAAAGCTAGTTCAGAGGTGTGTCATGAAGAATCTGAGAGCAGCAAGATTCTTTGGCATGAGTGTGTTCTAGAGACATGGAAGGTCATACGTTGACTTTGTTTTAGGTTGATTGTGTGAGACCGGTTAGCACGCCATTGGTTGGACAGTTCACAGAACAGGTTCTTGATTCACATAATGAGGTTAAGTGCATGGTATGTACTAAGCCTGAGTTTTTCCAAGCAGTGGGAGTTGTCACAAGTTTGGAGCCAATCTGGGAGAGAAGCATTGGAGGGCAGTTCAGTGGATTCTTAGAGGGACCAGCAGCAGGTGCACATGCTATGCAGGTTCAAGTTATTTTCTACATGGGTTTGTAGATGTGGATGTGGCAGGTGATTTGGATGACAGGTGTTGCACCATAGGTTTTCTGGTGGTTGGTCTTCAAGAGTGATCTTGAGGAGGGATACAAAGCCAAGGGAACAAACTAGACAAAGTACAGGCACAGGTATAGTTACAGTTGTTTATCTCTAAGTGGGAGATTGTTAGGTTGTGGAGCTAAAAGCTTCAACTTGATGCAGATGAAGAACAGAAGGTTGCTGAAGACCCAAAAGCACCGGCGTCGGTAGCATGACCGACGTCGGTCATGATCATTGCAGAAGGCAACCAGTGTCGGCAGGGAGTCGGCCGACGTCGACAGCACCAGGCAAGCAGGGACCGGCGTCGGTCGCTTGTGTGTTCCAAAATTGTTCGTTGCACGAACAGTTAGTTAAGTGAACTGAATGTTTGCATGTAAAGGCTATTTCAAGTCTTGAGCTGCTTAAGCTCCATAGATAAGCTCATTAGGAATTTTTCTTGTAGCTCTCTTAAGCATGATCTTGTTAGACCACAAAGTAAAATTTAGTTGTTCACCCCACTTCTCATTGCTTCCAATGTTTATCTAATGATTTTGAGAAAGTTCATGTTACAGGATTCTACTTGCCCATTTCCCTCAGGGTTGTCATTAGAATCATAGGCCAATTCAATCCCGTATGGTTTACACAATGCCACTAAAGGTTGTTATATAAAACTCATGGCATTATCAGAAATTTTTTTTGTGGGCACACCAAATATACAAATTATATGATTTAACAAAAAATCCATAACCACCTGGTGTGTAGCTTTATTTATAGGGACCACCTCAACCAATTTTTTGAAGTAGTTAGTTGCAACTAGTATCCATCTATGTCTAGAAATTGACAAATTAACAATTTCTCCAATGAAATCCATTCCCCATTGTCTAAATGGGCATTTAATCATCACAGGTTGCAAAGGGAAGAGAAATGGAAGATTTCATCCTCCTAACAAAGTGTTGACATGTTTTGCACCTTCTAACTTTTTGAGTAACATATAATGATAGCCATAAATAACAAGCTCTTAGAATTTTATGAGCTGTAACTTTAGGTGCAAAATGGCCACTACATACTCCACTATGGAGGTCTTCAATTGGGTCAACAATTTGTTCTTCTAGCATGAATCTTAGGAGAACCCCATCCAGATTCTTCCATGCAAGTTCATTTTCAATCAATAGGTATTTTTGGGAAACAATCTTAAGAGTCCTCCTTTGATTCTTGTCCAAGTCAAGGGGATAATCTAGTTTTGTCAAGTAATAGACAATGTTTTTATACCATGGAGACATGTTAAATTGACTCAAGGAATCATCAACATTGAAAATAGCAGTATTTACCTCAACATCTTGAAAATTGGTCTCATCCATGAGCTTGGCTAGACCAATCCCTCACACTAACTTGGTGGTCTAGATATCCATGTCATACTCTTATAACTTGTTGGCCCACCTGCATCTCTTGTTGGAGACTCATCTCACCATTCATTTGATCAGGATGGACCAAACCCGTGAATGACGTCTGGGATGTTGAAGCAACACATCCCTCATAAACTCCCCCACTTAAAAATTGGTGACGTCCTCGACGCTAGCACAACTCCACTAGTAGGAACCCATGAGGGCAACAATCTTCTATTCAGGCTCAATCTGAAGCCAAAAGATTAACCTGTCCCTTCTTCAGACCCATTCCAAGCCAAGAGGCTAACACTTCCCCTTTCCAGGCTCTATCTAAAATTCCAGGATATAGAGACCACCACGTCCCCTTTTCAGACTCAAAGCTAAGAGATTACCACACCTCCTTACCAAGCTTCCTTTAGAGTCAAGAGACCAAAACAACCCCCTTTTCAGACCCAAAGCCAAGAGTTCACCACGCTCCTTTTCAGGCTCTCTTCAGAGTCAAGAGGTTAACACAACCCCTTTCCAAACCCAAAGCTAAGAGAAACACATCCCCTTTTCAAGCTTCTTTCAGAGTCAAGAGATTAAAACACCTCCTTTTCAAACCCAAAGCCAAGAGAAAACACATCCCCTATTCAGGCTCCATACTAATTTAAGAGACCAAGGCCAAACTCCATGACCTTCCTTCAAGGGCTTTCAACTGCTCCCAACTTTCTGAAAAACACCATTCCAACACCACTAGAAACTCCCTCTGCTTTAAACTACCAAGTAACCCATTGTCTGCACCCCAACAAACTGTTCAAGAACTCAACTGGCTACAAAATTGAGAAACCCACTGAATCTCTGGCAACTTCCGCACGTAGACAAAGCTTGCCTACATAAGCTACACCAAACCAATGTAGCTTCACAAGATCACCCTGATCTTGCCAACCCCCAAACATGGGGTGGAGGAAAATGGCCCCTGATGACCCACCTCTTCAAGACTCTACAACCCCAGCTACCTAAGTGATCCCATCGAACTTTCCCCCAAACACTATTGAAACTCTAAACAAGAGTATAACATGAAAAAGACAACTCTTCAGATCAAACACCCCAGGCCCATTTGTAGGAACAGAGTCCTTTCCATGAACTCTCCTCTGGAACCAACACGATGCAACATGATCAATTATCTTCCCACTGTGACACAAAAAGATGATGTTTCCTTGAGTATACGTCATGGCTGTGAAGAACCCACCCCACATCAATGGGAAAAAGGAAACATGCTACCCTTTCACCATCCCAACTGCCACCACGCAATACAAGATCCACTGACTAATCACCAATTCTTTCACTCTTCTGCATACTCAACCCAACACCACTTCCATCTTCCCAATCTCACTCCTTTGCACAATCTTCACCCTGCACGTCTAGAACGGATCTGGCACGAAAGAACTCTGAGATGAGGAAAAACTGTCACCTTACCCAACCTGGGTAAACCCTACCTTAGCACAACATAGATGACTTGTAACTTCACAAAGCCTACTCAAACCTCTAGACGTCTGGAGGCCAAGTCTCCAAGGCTAAATTGATTGACTTCCAATTGTAGAACACTCGAGTCTACGAGCCCCTTCCCACAATAATCAACCCCAGCAAGTTACACCACAACCACCTCCAAACCCAAGCTTTCCTTCAGCGTTGAGCTCTTTTGAACACACACACTGTCTGCCCACACCAGTTCATCCAGGTCCTCCCTTCTGAACTCAAACACCCACTTGCCGCTTCAAATAATCTCACTTGTACTGATTCCCACCACACATCCAACACCTCAAATGAAACTGCTTCCCACTTGACTCTCCAACTAGAGACTTCATCTCACCACCCCTGGAAGTGCTCCAAGACTTACAAGATCCCTCTGACGACTCTGGAGTAATCTTCCTTCCTTGGTCACCCCTAGCTTTCTCGAAGATTTACTCAACCCCTTACCAGTGCCACCCCTCCTGGGTGCGCAAGGGCCCAAGGTGTTTCTAGATGAATAACCCTCTCTACAATCCAAGAGACGGTCTACTACAGCAATTGCTTCACTAACATCAGACACTTCATGGTGACGGAGCTCCCCCTGAGCCCATGACTGAAGACCATGAGTAAACTAAAACAACTTATCTGCCTCTGACATGTTGGTGGCCTCCAACGAAAGGCTTTGGAAAGCATGGATATACTCGCCCATCTCCCCCACTTGCTTCAAGTGACTCAACTTGGTCCTAGCCAACCATGCTACATTCCCAGGTCAAAACTGAACCCCAAGGGCGTCCTTCAGATCCTCCCAAGAGTCCAACCTCCGCATAGAACTCCTTGATGCAATGTCATTAGCCAAGGTCCTATACCAAACCTTTTCCATACCCGTGAGGTACCTTGTTATAGTACGCACCTCTTATGCCCCTGACAGAACTTCTAACCCTGCCAAGAACTCCTTCGTGCTCCAAAAGAAACTATCCAGAAGATGGTTATCTCTCTCACCATCATAACACTCTAGTTCTTTCAACTTGGGGAGTCTCACGACTGAAAAAGAACTAGACCATGATGCTTTCACCAAACCCGACACTACTGATCGAACCAAAGCCACTTCATCCTATAACTCCATTTGGAACATCAAGCTCTTATCCAACCTACCAGTAAGTTCCACGATCGTCTGCCCCATGGTAGTCACCTTCTCCTCAAGCTCGCTAAGTCTTGTACCCACACGGTCTCCCATCACTTGGAACTGGGCACCAACTCGTTCAACAAGGCCTTCACCCACTTTGGCAACAACTCTCAACTTACCAACGTGGCAACTGCCACCACTTGCACCTTCACCTTTGCCTTGTTCTGCTCTCGACCCTTGTTGGTCGCTTCCTAAAGCAACATCTTCTTGAATAGATCTCCCACCATACTGACTCAGACACACTGGACTGACTCGACAGGGGAAGGCGACAAGACTATTTGACTCAAGCAAACACAATCCCACAAAACACAATCTGTGTGCTATGATACCAACTGTCATGGGGCCAGCTCTTCGGAGCCGAGCGGTCGTGCAACACTGCTTGTTCCAACTAGGAATCCCTCATTGCAACGGGATTCGCAAGAACTATGAACTACGCCTTCAGTGTTTACCTACACAAGCAACCCACAAACACAGTGGACAACAACTTGTATAAATAAAGGATTAGCAGTGGAAAGACAAACACACACTTGCAAAGATCAGGAAATCGACCCAACACACATGAGCATTCACACAATGCAAGAAAACTGGGAGTAACGTGTATTTTATTAATTCTTTAGGACAATCGGGTCCAAAGTACAATAAACGGGCCAACCGGGCCGACATACACAACAACCACTAAGTCAGGGTCAGCGAATAATGCTCAGAACCACTCGAATGATTACAATGAACAATTCCCTCCCCAGGGTTGATCACTCTCCGCTTAGGACAAACCCGCCCCTGCTTCACGAAATTTGAGACCACAAAACTGCTCACAAACACCCGCACAAGGCTTGCACTGACACGTGCCTACGATCCACATAAACTCTGAACCGACACACCAGCTTCAGAATGATTCACTTTTTACCACTTTGACAGTTCCAGAGTTGCATTCACCCAAATCACTGTGCAAAGAAAGCTCACCATTCGTTTGATCAGGGCAGACCAAACCCATGAATGACGTCTGGGATGTTGAAGCAACACATCCCTCATAACTTGTATGTGGAAAGCTGAACGGTATCCATAGTTATGAGGACCCACTAAACGATGACTTGCGTGGGTGAATATGATAAAGACATATTCGACCAATGAACTCGTAAAAGCAATGCTACCTTAGGAGTAGAATAATAAGTACGTAACGACTATGCACGACAAAGAGTAGGAATAATAATTAGGTAACGACTATGCAATGAGACACCATATTCTTCAACCAACAACCCATTTGGCGTTGATTGTGGTATAAAATCTGACTCTCCACGTCATAGTCAGATGAATAAACACGTCATTCATTAAAAAGAAGAAAGAGTCGTATCTGAAATGTCTCGTATAATTTTAAGATCAACTACTTGTGACACAAGGCCCACCGTCATTCAAACTTTCTAGATTTAAGAAAACTGGTTAGTAATTGTTGTCATTCAAATTATCCGGATTTTTAAAAAAAAATAGTTGATGATGGCCATCATTCAAATTATCTGGTTTTCAAACTATTCAACTTTAAAAAATAATAATAGAAATTTGAGTTATCCAATTTCTTTTTATTGGAAATATTAATATAATTATTATTTAAATAATAATATAAGTTAGTTATTAAAAAATATGAACAAAAAATTGTTGATCATATATATTATTATATGTCAAAAGAAAGTAAGATATATATTATTAAGTATAAAAATAGTTTTAAAAGGTGATGGAAGTAGATCATTTTTAGAAGCGTGAGGTATGTTTGAAATGTGAAAATATGATTAAAAGAGAGAAAAATACTATCTCATTACTAACGTGTCAATGAGAAAGTGAAAATTGACATAAAGTGGTCGTTTGATGTATGTAAGTCATCACTGTGATCCATATTGTCCCAATCACACCATTTTAGCTTGGGTTCAAAGTGAGTCATTTGTATTTTTCAATTTTGACAAGCCTAGAACTCCTAAAAATACTAGAAAGCAATCTAGAACGTACAAAAACTTAAAAAATGTCTATATGTTTATCAAAAAAGGACATCAATTGTAAAAGTTATGCCCTGAAATCTCTAAGTTCAATACTGAGACCCTGAAAATGCTTGAGTACTGACTAGATTAAATTTTTTAAAACTATCTTCCATATCCGAAGGTGTGCAGCCATGAGACCAACTCTATCAGATGTAGAGTGACCCTAATTTCTTATATTTACTAAAATAAAATTAAAATATAAGTTTACGAACATAAACTTATACTTAACATTTATTTTAGTAAATCGTCTACTAGTAGACTATCTGCCACTTCCAATATATCTTTTATGTTTTTTTTGCAGTGTGAAGATAACACGTACGTGTTCTTTTCACTATATAGAATGCATCCATGTTTAGATTTTATTTTTACAAGCCTAGTTTTAAATAATACATATGCATTATGGACATTACGTGTATGTGTAATGTCTATATCCCATACTCATTATTATAAATGTCCACAAAATTGTTCCCCAAATCCATACGCTTACCCTATATGAGTCCAATATATTAGGATAAATGAGCAACTATTCTATTTTAAGGGTATTATTTTATTTTTGTATATATTAAATATTTGAACATCTTGACCCACCTATATGTATTATGTGGTGTTGATCTACATTATATTTTGCATATTTTTAATTATTATAAATAGATATCATAATAGAAATTGTCTTATTATAATTATTTATTTTTTATTTTGATAATATTAAATTCTTAAAAACTTACACATTTTACAATAAATATAAAATATTTAATGATTACTTTAATATTTATTGGATAAAGTTTTTGTTGTGACCAACACGTCACATTTCTTTTGAAATGGGAACTCCTTTGATTTGAATGCATTTCTCATTGAAAATTGTTTGTTTTTTGGGGATTTGATTTTGAAAAAAAAATATATCTTTTATTTATATTCAGTTTGAATACAAACGTTATATTAATCACATTGTTGATTCTTTCTTTTGACTTTTCATGTTGTGTGTAAGTGTTTTGGATGTAGAGCTAATATAAAGACTTCATCTCTGTATATCGATTCATTCTATACCTTTTAGATAAAAAGATAAAAGGAATCATTAAAACCTTTATCTAAATAATTTTATTTATCAAATATCATCTAAATTATTTAGTTTAGGTTTATCTTTATTTGACGGATTGGTCACACTTATTTGTAAATATTCACAAATAATCACATTAGATTTTTGCATTTGTACATTCATGTTCACTCTTCATAGCCTTCGTACATTGCTCATATCAATCTTTGAGCCTTCAAACACAAGTTCTTTCTGCATGTCAAACTCACATTTGGTTACATTATGTAAAACCATGGCCTTCACATTCACATTTGAGAGTTGTTCACTGCAAAGTTTTGAGTCATCAAAACATCCCAATTGTCATTGATTTGCTCATATCAATCTTTGAGACTTCAAACGCAAGTTCTTTCTACGTGTCAAACCCACATTCAATTACATTATGTAAAACCATGGCCTTCACATTCACATTTGAGAGCTACTCACTGCAAAGTTTTGAATCATCGAAACATCCCAAATGTTATTGATTTGCTCACTCACATCATCTTATTTTATTTATCAAAACATTTATTTAAAAAAATAATAATCTAAGGATATTTGAATTTCAAATGTAAACATTGTATTGAATCACAAGCTTGTAGTGAAATTATTCATAGAAATTTACAATCATATTACAATAGTTCGTAGGAATGTAACCCAATCACCACAAGATGCCACATGTCCTTGCTTCACACCCTTATAGCACAAATTTAAAGTCTAAACGAATGTGACCGAATCAGATCATGTCATATGTCAACATCGCATGTAATCGTAACCTTGGTAATCAGTCTTTTTTGAAAGAAAATTCTACACACTACGGAACTATGACCGAATACTTTTTTGCCATTTATCATGATCACACGCTTTCACACTGTAGTCTATGGAGTGGAACTTCATCGCATGATGATGCCACGTATCATAATTTTTCAATGTCATAACATTGTATTGTTCAAAGCAGTGGAACTTCATTGCATGATGTGTAGGTTTTTTTTTTTTTTTTTTTTCTTTCAAATTGTGATTCAATGGGAAAGTGTCGCTTTTCATGGTTAAATCTACTCATGTAAAGGGAACTTTATACTTCAATACTCAAAGAAATAGAACTTCATTGCATGATACGTAGGTTTTTTTTTTTTTTTTTTTTCTTTCAAATTGTGACTCAATGGAAAGTGTCGCTTGTCATGGTCAAATCTACTCATGTAAAGGGAACTTTATACTTCAATACTCAAAGAAATGGAACTTCATTGCATGATGCGTAGGTTTTTTTTTTTTTTTTTTCCTTTCAAATTGTGACTCAATGGGAAAGTGTCGCTTGTCATGGTCAAATCTACTCATGTAAAGGGAACTTTATACTTCAATACTCAAAGAAAATCCATCATTGTTTGAAATGATGTTATATGGAAAAAAATAAAATAAGATGATACGATGACACGCAATTGTTAAATGTTAACTTTATCATTTAGAGTTGGCCATGTCACTATCACAATACAGAGTTAAAGATGAAATTCATCACCACCTATTTAATCACTCAAGCTTTGTGATAATTCTAATTAAGATAGATGCAAAATACATAACAGTGAAATCCTCAAAAAGTTCACAATTGTGTGGATATAAAAATGCGCTGACACTTTGCATGGTCAATCACGACCACAATAGGTCTAAATAAAGAAAAATAATGAATTTGAATGGCCTCAATGTGGAGATAATGTTTGAGTTTCTTTTAGATTTAGAATTAGTTGTAGTTGCTTTTGGAGTTTTATTTATAATTACTTTTAAATAACTTTAGTTTATCTTATTTTTTAATAAGTGATTATATGCAGAGATTTTTGTAAAAAAATAACGCTGTGACCACATGATTTTATAACTACATTGTATTGAAATGATTTTATTTAGAAAGAAAGGTTTTATTGGATTCAACAAGTTTCAGAAATCTTTAAATATGTTATGTGGATTTGTTTTGAATTTTTTTGTCATGATTTTATATTAATGTTGTGTATCTTTAAGTTTCGAGTCATTACATAAATATTTATTTGTTTATTATGAATAGGTTAGATTGTGCAATTCTACTATTTTGATAATTTTAATATGGTAATATTTGATCTTTTTTTTGGAGATACATGTGTTATTATTATTTTTTGCCGTGGATTTTGATATTTATAAAAAAATTATCGATGAATGTGCAATTACTATTTTTGTGATCAATTTATCTTGTTAAGAGATGTTAAAATTTACTCATAGTTAATTATCCCTTAGACTGTTACACTATATTAATTCATATTTGAATTCATAACTAGATTTGATTAATTTTTGTTGTTTTGTAGTAAAACTCATGTCGACGCTGTGGATTGCACCCTTGACAGAAGGTTGAGCTTCTGTCTTCCACGCGGCACAATAGAGACTCCTCTCTTGGCTATGGGTTTGACAAAACTGAGGTGAGAATCTCTAGATAAGGGCTAGCTCCCTTTGATGCATCTCTAAGTTATTCCAGTGCTATTGCTAATTATATATAGTGCGGGGGCGGAGGGGGTGGGGTTGAAAAGAGAGAAAGATGCTGAAAACAGAACCTAGATTTAAATGGTGATGCACCAAAAAAAGTTTGATCTACTCATTTGCTCACACTTTATATCAAAAGAGGACATACATACACTTTATTTGCTGGAAAGACCAGACTGTAGGGAGCTCAACAAGGAGGCTTAATGAAGAAACACAGAAAATGAACTTACCAAAGGCGCTATAGGAAAACACATTGTTTGGTAACCCTCTTCTACCTCTGCGCTCCAGATACAACACTTCTTGTTACCTGCAGGAATGGTGCTTTGTCTATACTAGGTATGTTGGTATCAAACTTGTGAAAGCATTATGAAAAAATCACTGAACACAAGGTTAATACTCAGGGACACTCAGAGATATATCCAACCAAATAGAGGTAAAAAACATATCTTATTGATTCAAGGTGAAAAATTGGCAAGGCTGCACCATATAAAAATGAGAGATTTTTTTTTTTCAAATGAGAAATTACAATATATAGCCTTTTGCTAAAGACTTTGGCACTTTCTAAAAATAAAATGACCCATGTTGTGTCGAATGCCTTGGGAAGATGAAGTCACTAATGCTGATATCATCCTTCTAGAAATGGCCTAACAGAACCATGCTGTAGATATCATAGGGCTTGACTTTGGCATTCAAACATTTTTGTGAAAGCATGGGCCATGCCCCTTTGTCTGCAAACAAGACTGCTTCTTCAAGACATTCACGCGATTTGTCTACTCATTAATGCAAAATGGGGAAAAATAGGCCACGACATTCAATGTTCGCGCTCCTTTATGACCACTTGGCAGAGACTGCTTTAGCCATAGAAATAACTCCTCTGCCGACGCCTCCCTTTTACCACCTAAGTTGTTTTGTCCATATCTGCACTTGGCTCCTTGGGCTCCTTTCTCAATGGGTCAGCGAATTAACTCTTGGCTTTTGTCTTTTCTAGCTTTGCATTTTCTTGGAATTTGAGTTCTCAGGGCTATCCTTTCATCCTTTTTTGGCTCCTTTCTTAGCGGTCTCTTCCTTTTGACCCTAAGGCCTTTGAATTCCTTCAGGTTTGCGCTCAAACCTTTAAAGACCAACGGTTATTTCATTTTTCATGAATTTGACGTCTTCGGGCCCATCACCCCTTTAGCAATTCTTTTGGCTTCCCTTTCCTTCATCTTCCTTGTTTGATCCTCCCCGAAGGGAAGGTGTCCCTTCAGTCTTGCTAGAAGTGTCCCTTCATAGTCGTTGAGAGTCCCCTGCAAGGGCACCTACCCTTTGGAGTCCTTCGGGTGGCGTTGGCCTCTCAATTCCTTCAGATAAAATGTCTGAAGAAAACAAGCGGCCAAATGAAGGAAAGATTTCCTTCAGAAAAAATGTCTAAAAGAATTCCTTTAGACATTTTGCCCGAAGGAAATCTTTCCTTCATTTGGCTGCTTGTTTTGTTTCGGTCGGCACTTTCTCTTCGGGAAAATTCCTTTAGACATAATGTTCGAAGGAACTTTTTGTCTGAAGGATTTGCGTTATGAATTTTTCCACAAATTTCTTTCAGTAGGTTTTTTGCCTCATGAATTTCTTCAGACAAATTGTCTGAAGGAATTACTTCGGGCATTTTGCTTGAAGAAATTCAAACTTTGTTTTTATTCTATCTTTGCCTTGTCAATTTTTTGAAGGAAAACTCTGCCCCTTTTGGGCCTTTTGACTAGCTGCTCTCTGCAAGGGTAAATCAAATCCAAAGTTACCCTTCGAACCTTTTTCAATGGTCTACTTTACTCATCACTTGCCCTCCGCAAGGGTCCCTGTCCTTTAGGCTTTGAAAAACCCTTTTGAACCTAAACCGCTTGAACCAATACTTGAACCAACTGATTGAATTGAAGACTTGATCCAACTGATTGAACCAAACACTTGAACCAATTGATTGAACCAAACACTTGAACCAACCGATTAAACTGAACACTGGTTCAATATTTCTAAGTTCAAAGCTCTGGGAAGGATCATGTCATTAAACCTTGACGTTGAACCACTATTTCCAAGCTTAAAGAAAAGTGTTTTGAACATTTTTGATATCTTTCCTTGTGAATTTATTCAGACAAAATGTCTGAAGAAGCTTTGTAAAAACCTTGTATTCTTTGAGCTGGTTCATCTTTTTGCTGAAAGACTTGTGCAAACCAAATTTGAACTAGCTCAGAATAGTAGGGGAAGAAGGAGACCAATTTTGGCCTATAGGACCAAAATGGTCAACAAATTGGCAATTCCTAGGGGAAGCATGCCTGCTATGCTTAGAAACTAGTAGCCTCAAAGTTCATTGGGCACAGAGTTAGAACGCAACTTGAAAAAGTTAGCAACAGCCTCGAGAGATCCAAGAATCAATCATGAAGCTTTCACCCGAAAAACAAAGGAAAACACACACAATAAAGGCTAAAAAAAACACTACATGTGTAAACAACACTTAGGGAAAATAGGGAAAGAAAAATTGAAAGCAAACTACTATGTAAAACTAACCATGTATATTTGCCTCCCTCCTGGATCAAAGGGAAAACTTCTTAAGTCGCCTTCATGGCAAGAATACTTATGGTGCCAAACAAGTGGCTGAATGGAGTGGAGACTTGGTGACTTGCTCTTCTTGCCTCCCACATTGATTGGCTCGTATCCAAATGAATTGGGGGTAAACATGCTTCCAACATATATGTATTTTTCTTGTTCTTGGAAGCTTGCCTCTTGCTGGTTCTTCATGTTGGTGTGTTTCACCAATAAATCAATGGCTGCTAGCTTATCACCATAAGCCCTTTGATATGCATAGTCCCTTTGACATGCATCATGGTTTGACTCTTTCCCTTCTACTTCATTGAAGACCCTGTCAAACTAGTCCTCTATGTCATCATGGCTTTCTTGAAGAAGGTTGACTATTGTGATGTTTGAAATGAGATCACAGACTGATTGCTCATCCCACAGAACATCACCTTCTTGCTTAAGGATCTCTTCTTCAAATCTTTCCTCAAGATGAATAGGCCTCTCCTTTTCTTGCTCAAAGACCAGAGTCTCTAGTTGTTCCCAGACATGCTCCTGATCCTCTTCCAAGTCAGGTTCCATGGCTTGATCATCCTCCTCATCAAAGCAACAAGGAAGTTCATCAAATAAGGGAGAAGAGAGCTTACCATGATTACTTTCCTCTTCATACTACTGGAACATCCACATGTATGCATGACTTGCGTCTTCTCCATTGTTGATGATGTCTTTAAAAGGAGCATCCATGATGATTTCCTCCTCATTGTCATCCATGATAGCCTCTTGGACAACTGCAAATTGGATCCTCTCTTCTTCACTTGCCTCTATCAAAAAAGGTTCCTCCTTGAGAAAGGATGGAGTGGAGGATTGATGGACAGACTCATGTGGAAGAGGAGGCAATCCTCGAGCTAGAATCAAATGATTCTCCTCTTTCCATTTGGCCAGCACTTCATCTATATCAAATGTGGCCTGATAGCTGTCTTGAAGGAGTGTAGATGGGGTGTGTTCAGACATAGAATTTGTTGTTTGATCCAAACCGTCCATCACACCTTGGCTGAGGAATCACATTCTAGACTCTAACTCTATGATTTTCTTGGCTATATTCTCTTGGAAGAGCCTTTCTTGGAGATCATGAGGATCACCATGAGTAGGAGCCCCTTCATCATTTCCAAGGTTTTGAGCTGGTCCATGGTATTCCCTCCTCCAACTTGAAATCTTAACATCATTTTGAGAGACTTGAGGAGGTTGAGGAAGACTAAGAAAAGACTGTTGATGCACAAGAAGAATTTGCTGAAGAGAGACGTGCTATTTCATGGTATTCCCTCCTCTAAAGGAGGATTCACAATCTAAGGAATTGAGAAGGTTCATTTCCATGGGAGGCTGCTCTAATGCCCTTTGATGTTTGAAAGCTAGATGCAAGGGGTTAAGAACAGGATGGGTTACTAAATCATATGAGCTAGAGTGAGCAAGTGCTAACTGGTAGAAAAGATTTGGTGCACAAGAGGGGGCTTTATTTAGAATAGGAGGGGGCACACAAGGCTGACTGCCTTGAATGAATGGACTCTTCCATTTTTCTACCTCCTCCTCCATGGATTGCAAGGTTTGAGCTTGCCTGAACAAACACTCCTCTTTGTACATAAGCTCCTGTTGATATCTATACTACTCATCCAATCTGTCTATCTTCATCACCTACTTTTCAAACTCCAGTGTTACTTCCCTTATTATTGAAGGGCAACTAGGAGAGCTGCTTGAGGTGATACCATGAACAACTTGAGCTTGATCAATGTTATATGAAGGAATACAAGGCTCATGATGCTGAGCAATGGGATTATACATATAAAAATGTGATTTCTTGATGGCACTAAGACTGCTTAACCAGCTGATTCAACTCAGAGTAGCCATTGGTGTTGATGAAAAGCCTCCAAAGGCTAATTGCTTGAAGAACACACCAAAATTCTTCAACTCTTTGGATAAAAACTAGTTGGTCCCACCAGGCGTGCCAAAAATTATTGATAATGTGGATTGCACCCTTGATAGAAGGCTGAGCTTTTGTCTTCCATGCAGCATAATGGAGACTCCTCTCTTGTCTGTGGGTCTGGCAAAACTGAGGGTAGAATCTCTAGATAAGGGCTAGCTCCCTTTGATGCATCTCTGAGTTATTCTAGTGATATTACTAATATATATATATATATATATATATATATATATATATATATAGTGGGGGGGTTGAAAATATATATATATATATATATATATATATATATAGTGGGGGGGGTTGAAAAGAGAGAAAGATGCTGAAAACAGAACCTAGATTAATACAGTGATGCACCAAAAAAGTTTGATCTACTCATTTGCTCACACTTTATATCAAAAGAGGACATAAATACACTTTATCTGCTGGAAAGACCAGACTGTAGGGAGCTTAATAGGGAGGCTTAATGAAAACACATAGAAAATGAACTTACCATAGGCACTGTAGGAAAACACACTATTTGGTAACCCTCTTCTACCTCTGCACTCCAGATACAACTCTTCTTGTTACCTACTAGAATGGTGCTTTGTCTATACTAGGTATGTTGGTATCAAACTTGTGAAATCATTATGGAAAAATGACTGAACATAAGGTTAATACTCAGGCACACTCAGAGATATATCCAGCCAAATAGAGGTAAAAAATGTATCTTATTGATTCAAGGTGAAAAATTGGCAGGGCTGCGCCATACAAAAATGAGATATTTTTTTTTCTCAAATGAGAAATTACAATATATAGCCTTTTGCTAAAGACTTTGGCAATTTCTAAAAATAAAATGACCCATGCTGCGTTGAATGCCTTGGGAAGAGAAAGTCACTGATGCTGATATCATCCTTCTAAAAATGGCCTGACAGAACTATGTTGTAGATATCGTAGGGCTTGACTTTGGCGTTCAAACATTTTTGTGAAAGCATGGGCTGTGCCTCTTTGCCTGCAAACAAGACTGCTTCTTCAAGACATTCACGCGGTTTGCCTGCTCATTAATGCAAAATGTGGGAAAATAGGTTGCACCATTCAATGTTTGCGCTCCTTTATGACCACTTGGCAGAGACTGCTTCAGTCATAGCAATAACTCCTCTGTCGATGCCTCCTTTTTGCCACCTGGGTTGTTTTGTCCATATCTGTGCTTGGCTCCTTGGGCTCCTTTCTCAGTGGGTCGTCGAATTAACTCTTGGCTTTTGTCTTTTCTGGATTTGCCTTTTCCTGGAATTTGAACTCTCGGGGCTATCCTTTCGTCCTTTGTTGGCTCCTTTCTCAGAGGTCTCTTCCTTTTGGCCCTAAGGCCTTTGAATTCCTTCGGGTTCACGCTCAAACCTTTAAAGACCAATGGTTATTTCATTTGCCTTGAATTTGACGTCTTCAAGCCTGTCACCCCTTTAGTAATTCTTTTGGCTTCCCTTTCCTTCGGCTTCCTTATTTGATCCTCCCCAAAGGGAAGGTGTCCCTTCGGCCTTGCTAGAAGTGTCCCTTCATAGTCACCGAGAGTCCCCCGCAAGGGCACCTGTCCTTCAGGGTCCTTTAGGTGGCCTTGGCCTCTCAATTCCTTCAGACAAAATGTTTGAAGGAATTCCTTCAGACATTTTGCCTGAAGTAAATCTTTCCTTCATTTGGCCACTTGTTTTCTTTTGGTCGACACTTTCTCTTTAAGCAAATTCCTTTGGATAAAATGTCCGAAGGATTTGCCTTATGAATTTTTCTGCAGATTTCTTTCGGTAGGTTTTTTGCCTCGTGAATTTCTTCGAACAAAATGTTTGAAGGAATTCCTTCGGGCATTTTGCTCGAAGAAATTCAAACTTTGTTTTTCTTCTATCTTTGCCTTGTCAATTTTTTGAAGGAAAACTCTGCCTCTTTTGGGCCTTTTGACCAGCTACCCTCCGCAAGGGTAAATCAAGTCCAAAGTTACCCTTTGGACCTTTTGCAATGGTCCACTTTACTCATCACCTGCCCTTCGCAAGGGTACCTGTCCTTTGGGCTTCGAAAAACCCTTTTGAACCTCTCGATTGAACTTGAACCGCTTGAACCAACCGATTGAACCGAACACTTGAACCAACCGATTGAACCAACCAATTGAATCAAACACTTGAACCGACTGATTGAACCAAACACTGGTTCAATATTTCTAAGTTCAAAGTTCAAAGCTCTGGGAAAGATCATGTCGTTGAACCACTTTTTCCAACCTTAAGGAAAAGTGTTTTGAACATTTTCGGTCTCTTTCCTTGTGAATTTCTTTAGACAAAATGTCCGAAGAAGCTTTGTAAAAACTTTGCATTCTTTGAACCGGTTCATCTTTTTGCCGAAAGACTTGTGCAAACCAAATTTGAACTTGCTCGTAACAGTAGGGGAAGAAGGAGACCAATTTTGGCCTATAGGACCAAAATGGTCAACAACTCATAAAGTGTTACTTAAGTGAATGATTACTTTGTTTAAATTTGAATTTTTTTTTTTAATCTTATTATCCCTTTATTATTATTTTTTTATGAGATCTAATTATTGTAATACAACACTATTGTAAATATTCATCTTTAGATGTTGATTTCATTAGTTACGAGGATTTTCTTGATATGATGTAGGTGACATAATACTATTGCACCACAATTATATAGAATAGTCACAACATGTGACTCGTACCCTAAACAAAATTACCAATAATTCTAAAATGAGAAGATGATAACCTATTGTCTATCGTATACAATTAAACTCACATAAATAGTTTCATTCTTACCATCCATTTTTTATTTTCAAATTTTAATTTTTTATTTTAAAATTTAAAATTTTCAAAAATTTATTCTTATAAAAGAAAAGGAAAAATATTTAATAAAAATTCTTATTTTAATAATTCATTTTTTATTTTAATAATTTCATATTTTCATAAATTATAAAATATTTATAACAAAATAATATATAAACAAAAAGTTAAATATATAGTAAAAGATTTAAAAACTTTAAAATAACACTTATATAAATAAAATTAAGTATTTTATATTTAATTTCAAAATTGTTTATTGTGAAAAAATATGTTAATGAAAGAAACAATATATTTTATTAAAAAATAAAAAAATAAACTTTAATTCAACAATATTATTGAATTATTATAATTTTTTTATTAGAAATTTTAGAGATATCATTAATTTCAATGAAGTTTTAAGAAATCAATCGCTTTATTTCCTTCAAGCCTACTAGTTGAATAATGTACACTATATCGGTATAAGTAAGAATGGTGGCGGTCTATAAGCTCAGAGATAGGACCAACTTCCATGTTAGGGTGTAGAGTGTAAAATGTAGCAATTGATGCTCTCCTTATTTGTGTTAGTAACTACACAATATTCAATATTCTTGCATCTTTCATTGCTAATTAATTGTTATAATTATCCCAACAAATCCATTTCAATTTAGATAATCTAGAAATACTTGCGAATTTTCCAAAGAAATATCCAAATGGCATAGATATGATCTTAGAAAAGGTAGGTAGTTGTTCATCTGTACACTTCCACATAATTCTCCTGAGATTTAAACAAATCAGGTCGGATTTATCCCCATGCCTTGTGCCAACACATTCAGAAGCTTTTCTCCAAGCTTTTGTGCTTTAATAGCATATCCATTCATGGTCTCACTGCAATACAACGTTATAAAAAAATTAAACTGGAGAAAGTTTGTTTAAAATTGTTTAGGAAAATGTCTACCTGAGACCTCCCAATTAAAACATTGCCTAGAATTATGTGGAAGGGTACAATTAATAATATTTGTAAATCTGGTCTTGAACAATATACTTGCGGGTAGTAGAATAAGTAGTGGTAATATTCTTATTTTATTCTATATCTGAAATTTGCAGGAGTTGTTGGTCACTGGTTCAAGTCCCTGGCTTCAATAGGGAGGGTGTACAAAAGCATGATATCATCCCAATCAAGGCGTTGGTCTTCAGAGGCTAAAAATGCCTGACCATATGCTTGATTGTTTTGCATTGCATACTTGAGCTTTTCTTCCCTTGCTCCTCATTCTGGCAATCAAAGACCAATAAATCCCATGTTTTATAACTTGTATACATATGTCACAAGTCACAAAGTTAATATCACGTTAATATTAAATAGGGCAAAATCTCCCTAGCTTACAAAGAGCCATTAAAGTTCCCTCAGAGAAAGCCCTCACAATTTTAGCCAAGCAGATATCTCTCTAATTTATAAAGAGCCCGTGCTAGCAAGTTTTTAGGGACATGTAAATCACGAGGATAGAATTAGCTTTGTATGGTGGAAAACGAGCGTTTAGGGGCCATGTATTTTTTAGGTTGAACATGGGGATTGTTTAATTCTAATACCTACACGATTGGAATTGATATGTATTTTTTGTTTCGTGTAGAGAGATCAGATATAATCATGGCATTAAACATGTTGCTAAGGCTACAAATATATAATACTATTTATTGCATTTAAAATAACAAATATATACGGGGGTTATAAATATAAATTTAAATAAGTGATAAAATGAGAAAATAGTAACATGTTCTCAATTGAGATTAGATTATTTATTTAAATATATCTGTAACATATGAATTATCACACAATGCTTTTTTTTTTTTTCATCAAAATTTGAAATGGTAAAAGATACATTATTGAGTTTTTTATTTTTCCTACTTTTTATATTAAAACCATAAGAAACCCTAATTATTGCATGCCTTAACCCTTCACTACTTACAAGTATCCAAAGTAAAACTTCAATTAATAACTAGTATAAATATCTTAAATACATCTATATAAAAGACATCGAGAGATATCAATTAGAGTATATAGTACCAATCTATTAGAAGCATTGCAAACAAAACATGGAGTACCAATCCATCAGGTGGTCAGAATGATAAATTGGATGTAGAGTTATTAATTTTAAAGATGAAGGTTGATTGTAACCTCCAATATATAGATAAAAGTAGGACTTGTAAATAGAGATCGTGTAATACACGAACCTAAAAGTGCCCTACCAGAATCACCCACATATATTATGGTGGAATTTGACAGTTACTTTGAAATGCTCATTTTTAGATGCAACTCCACATACAAGCCAATTACATCAATACAAAGGGGACGAACATGACAACTACCCTTAAGATTGGCTTGGAGACTATCAATACACAAATCACAAGGGTTGATTGTTTCTAAAGCAACAATGGATATAGGGAATAAAGAAAGAACAAGATTAACATTTGTGGTGATCTCGTGTAAAATCTTTAAAAGTTCTTAGAATTTTGTCTCCATTTTCATACAACTGATATGAAAATCTAAAAACATCGAAACAACTTTCCAAATAGAAATCTAAGGAAGAGATACTCAAGTCATTCAAACTACAATAATGTTACATATTTAATAGCTTTTTATAAAAAACCATTCTTTCACATATCTTATACTCTTTTTCACATTTTGATGTATATGGAATTATTTTCTTTAATTGTCATTTAATGTGATGTACATTACCCATTTGGATAAATATAAAATGTTTCATTAACTATCATTTAATATGATATATGTTTCTTATTTGTTTCAATTAATTGATATTTAGTGTGAATTTTGCATCCCACACCTTTGTATATCTAACCTATGCCACAATCCAAATATAAGCACATCAAGATTAGTATCACCTCTATTTAAAACATTATGCTTTTTCTACAATTGATTGTTATAATAAATTATTCTTAATATACCTTATGTGTAAATAAACTATAATACTTATGTATTCATAGATAATTAAATTTAAATTAGGATCCCATTAACGCATAATAATCAACATCCATGACCAAAAAGAAGAAGAGGAGGATAGAGGGAACAAGTGTAGTATTACTATGCAAAGACTATAAATAGTGCTAAGGAGCTTGTTAGCCAAATTTTGGCTACCATTAGAGGGGTTCACAAAAAAACGTAACTTTTCATGTCTTCATAACCTTGTTCCTAGCCATTATATCTCTTATGAGGTTTTAAAATTATCTTGTTGAGGTCTTATTAGCACATTTAAGCTTGTCTTGACAAAATTAAGGTAATGACTTATGTTTGTCTTGTGCTAGTATATTCATAAAGTGATATGAAAATATGGATCCAAAAGATTTCAAAGGTTAATAAGCTATCCCTCAAGTCATCTCACACCTTTGACCACCTTGCATCAACATTTTATACACATTTGGAGAAGTTAAAGTTGTTTTATAAAGACTAATGTAAATTTCATGAAAGAGAAAGGTGAATGTAGTCAAATCCAATGCATGTAAAAGCCAAAAAATATGAAATATCCATACATAAAAAATTTTAAAATATTTGAAAGGAGTTATTTAACTTGCATGTATGTCAATAATGTCATATCATAGTCAATTTTTTTGGTTCAACATATAAGAGAGAGAAAATCACTCTTTTTTACGTAGTTATAGGCACTTGTACAGACTTGAAGGATCGATATTTAGGTGAAAACATATTCATAAGTGTCTCTTCACCTTCCTCAAGTTATTTCCATGTATAACAAGCTTTTACATGTCCTAAGAATCCAAAATTTGCATCATAACCTCTATCAGCTTCTTGGTAGACTAGTAGTGGTCAACTTCATGTGTTATGGACAAAGGAGATAGATTGATGACCTGATATTATGGGTAGAAGAAGGGGGTATAATGAAATTGAATTTTATGACATTGGTTCTGAAATTAGTGTCTATTCCTTTATGAACAATTGTTAAGACCATCAGGTGGTCTTAAACCCTGGTAAAATCGTAAGTCTCAATTTTGCACAAGTTTCATGCAATTTTGAACTCATTGGAACAATATGAGCATTATTTAATGTCTATATGGATCTTCACAAAGATTTCACATATTTATCCATCAGATTCACACATGTGTACAATTATGGATCAAGAGGAACCTCCATGAAAGACCTTCATAGGCTGAAGTTACAAGTTTACACTTAAGGTTTTGAAGTTCATGTAGGGATCAATACTTTAAAATTATTTTATAATGTTTTCCACAATATTCTAAATTAAATTATAGCTCTCCAACATGAACAGTCACTCCATACTAACCCTCCAAGAAGTCACATCATGACTCACATTAAGGACTATGTGTAGGTTGCCTACATAAAAATGGTTTGAAATGGTCTAACCCTGCATTATCAAAGATGTATGAGGGTCATAAAATATTAATAAGTGTAATGAGTCATTGGATAAGTTTTTTTAAGGTCAAAATTATCAAGATAGTTATCATGAAACCTTCAAGCAGTGAAAATGCAAACCTACAAGCCTGCAAACCTGTTGGTCTATTTTCATGTAAAGTGAAATGAAATGTGTATTAAGAAATTGAGGCTTAAAGACATAAATTATGGGGATCCAAGGGAAGATATTTGATTAAAACTATGTGAATGATGAGAAGGCTTGGTTTGATGATGACTCAAAGCATATCAACCCCTTGATACCTACAGTTATGTCTTAGATGGATTTGAGAGAAAAGATGAATACTTGTGTTGTGGAGTGAAGTATTGAAGGATTATAGGGATTAATAGTGAGATAAATGCAAGGTATCTTCCCTTGGAAAGTAAAAACCAATTGATAAAGTGTGGCCTCAGAGCCTAATACTCAATAAATTTAAAATGCATACCTACAGGCCATCTAGGGAAGTAACATCACCTTCAAGGATGGAGAGGGAAGATGCAATGTGTGCATGGGAGTTGGATTTATATGAAAATGAAAGGTGTATAGAATCAATATATACTAAGGAAACTCATTAAATATTCATAAGGTGATAAAAATAAAATACATCTTAAGCTTGCAATCATTCAACCCATCACCTACAGGCAAAATTTTCAAATTTGAGCAACATGAGGTCTCAAATCATATGGAGAAAATATTAAAGTATATATGTGAATTGAAGGGAAAAAATTAAGCCTATCCATTCATATTTTTATCCTCACATTAATCTCAATGAATGACTAAATTCTTGAAGGTAGTGAAGATCCTAAAAGGACTAATTAGACCTAGCAAGTCTAGATGAACATACACAGGCTTGTGTATGAGGTTGGATAAAGGCCCTAACTATGAGATAGATAAAGGCCATAATAAGGTTATGAGGAATTAAAATAGTCATTATATGATGTTTTTAACCCCTTCAAAAATGAGAAAAATGGCTAACACAGACACTAGGGTCACTTGCATTGGTTTTCTAGTAAATCCTAAGAATGAACTAATGAAGGATGCAATAGGTCTATGGATGTGAATGGTAAATAATAAAATTATGATATGCTATTATGGGTGAAAAATACCTCATTCAGGTGTCCAATGATAAAAAAATGAGCACTTTCCCCCCTTTTAACCTATTTGACTCTCTCTCTCTCTCTCTCTCTCTCTCAACCTCACAATTGTAGGGTTACTAACCTAAGAGGCATCTTCTTAAGCTTAGAAGTGTATGTAGAATTTTCATGAGATCCCAATCTCATTGGTAATATTATATGACCTTATAAAATTTTAATTTGTGTCATTTTTTCATTGATTAAGTCCCTAATATTTATGAATCATTATTAAGATGATAAACATGTCTCAAGTTGCCAAGAAGACTAGAAATCACCTGATAAAAGAGTTTGATCTGCTAAGTGATTAAAATGATTTTAATTTCCTTGTAAACATTTTATTATCATTCCTCACTCTAATAATACTCTTACCATGTGATTTCATTATACTTTCACCTATATGGATGCATTAAATGTTATTTTTTGTAAGGTTTTAGACTCAAAATAGGGTGTTTGACCTATTGGATAGATGTAAACTATTGGATAATATGGATTAAGGTGTATTATATCTCCTTATTTCCAAAAATCCATACATTTTATCCCGGAAGTACTCCTACAATTCTATTTCTTGAAGGTAATGTGAGAATGCTTGGGAAAAACTATGATTTTGACCATTTCTTGGTTTACCCATCTACACAAGGTTCTAAACCCTCAAATTTGACATGGAGCATGATTGGGAGGTCCTAAAATTAAATTACATGTGTGAGAGAGGTATAGATCCAAATATCATTTTTTAGGCCTATGGACCTAATTGAGGCCTAATTGGAGAGATAAATAGGTTGAGTAAGTCTTTCTTTCACTCAATGGATGGTAATGAAAATTTTCACAGAGCTATAAGAGCATATTTTGTAATAAAATTATGCTTATTTTTCCATGATCATTTATATATTTTTATACACAAGGAGATTTGTGTGTTTTGAGGGCTATAGGGAATTGATGACAAATATGAGCTTTAGGTGTAAAATGAAGTGTTGGAGAGTGTTTTATGCATTAAATAGAGTTAATTTAGTTTTTTCAAGATAAATAGGTCTCTCATGGAGAAAATTTACATTCATAAGGATATAATCAAGATTTAAGTATTTTGAATGAGAAAGGCGTAGTAAGACCAATTGGGTTTCAAGACACCTAAAAAAGTTGGATCATCATTGCAATGTTAATATAAGAGAGATCTCAAAGGTATGTAAGGTATCAAAAAAGAAATTAGATGACATTTTAATGTGATTTGATGACCAAGAATTCCATTTTTCATTCCTCACAAGCCAAGATGTGCAGTTTTTGAATGGATGATGAATCATTGAAGAAATGAAGTCTCCTATGCCAACTCTCTAAAATATAATGATCACACAAATCAAAACATATTGAATCAGTTTTTAAGACTGATATCTAACAACTTCTTGATTGTAATGTGTTCTCTCATGCTTGACACTTGTTAAATACTCCCTTCTATGCCATTTCTCTCTCTCATTCTCTATAAATGCATCCTTGATTGGGTTTGTAAGGATCCTCCACCTGGGTATGTAGAATCCCTAACCATTTGTATGTCTTTGATCAATGAAAGACTATTATTTTTACCTCCTATGATTTTACTTAGTGTGTGTGCATGGGTGGTTGATATTGTCAAGTGATTTACTTAGTCTTCCTTGGCATGTTGTCCCATTATAACACCTACATGAAATTTGAAAACTTCTTTTGAAGGTCTTGTGAAGTGTATAAGTGTAGTGTAAAGGTTGAGTGAGTTTGTCTCTTCATTAATGTCATCTTTGATCTCTTGATTAGTCCTCCTAGCTTAAGTATCTACCACAACCTCCACATTAAAATGCTAATGTGAGAGATTTAGATTAGGAGTAGTGTATGTTGAGGTTAGTCTCATGATCTACATGTGCACATGCAACTGGTTGGTATTGATCAACTAATTTGGTATATCACCCCCTTAGTTTGCTTTCATGTTATTCCTCTCCCTTTTTCATTTGAAAGTTAGCATTAGATCTTAATTGATACATCAAGGGGAGATATCCCTATAATATAGAGGTTTGGTCCACCTAAAGGTCACCCACATCATAGGACCAATCTCATTACATAGTTCAAGTTGAGAGGGCTTGAATCACCTTCTCAAGGGTGAAAATTTGAGCTATAATAGAGCTTAAGACACATTTGAAAAGTATTAGAAATGTTAGGATGCTTCTAGCATAGGGCCTAAAATACAAAAAAGAGAACGAATTTTGAGCGAGAAAAATGGAGTTAAAAGCTTATTTGGAGAAGAAATTAGAACCATTGAAAGTCAATAAAATTTCAAATAATAGACAATTTGAACCAACCATCGATATAAAAACACATACACTAAAACATGTTAATTAATAGTTAATAAATGTCTAGCATTTTTTTTTGTTTCTAGAAGACGCAACATCTCAACATAATGAAAATATAATTGCCAACTTCAAGAAGTGTTTATATTATAGAATAAAATAGTTTTACAATAATAGTAAAATTTATAATAATTTGATTTTAAACATGCACTACACAAATCATCTCTAAATATTTATTATTATGGCAATTTTTAAAATGATATAACTTTCATTTCAAGATAATAAATACAATTATTATTAATTAACCTATTAATAATATGATATTATTATTTTATTACAAATGTAATTTTAACCTTTAATTTATTATTATTTTGTTTATTAATAAAATATTTATGACACCTTTAATATATATTATATAATAATATAATATAATGTGCATTAATAAAAAAAAATTGATGATAAAACTTTGAGGTGTTAATCAACTATGCATTTAAAAAATAAAAATAAAAATCACAACGTACATCTTTAAAATAAAATAAAAGACAACATTTAATTAAACTTTTAAAATGTATTGGAATATGTCATATTTTTAGATCATTATTTATTTTGATAATTTTAAATTTAAAATAATTACATAAATAATAATAAATAGTAAAAAAAAATTAATGATTCCTTTAATTTATATTGGATAAGGGTTCGTTCTTACTATTCATTTTTTGTTTTAAAAATTATTTATTTTTGAATTTTCAAAAGTCTATGAAAGAAAAAGAAAAATTATTTAATAAAAATGTCTTATATTTTTAATTTTAATAACTTTAAATTTTAAAAAAAGTGAAGAAAGAAATAAAAATTATTTTAAAACAAAAAAATGGGAACATGTGATCCTTTTTAGAGTGGATTAGACACAAGTGTAGTTTTGGGTTTATATGAAAAGTTGAAATGAAAAAAGATACTTTAGATTTATTTCTATTTTTATATTTTTTTAGATAAGGATAAAGGTTGGTTATTTGGCAGGGGTCCATCCTTTATTACAAGAGGGTCAAAATCTAGATAAGCATAGAAAATTAGTCTAAGATATCTTAAACAGTAAAATCAATAGAGCTACTACAAAAGAAGCCAAAAAGTAGTAGAAAAGTAGTGAAAGTAGCTCAAAAAATAGAACATTTTAGTATTTTTGAACCCTGTTGAGGGTGTCCTTTATCTTTTTAATATTGTTACGCATGTTCTGAAGCCTACTAGTCATGGTATTATCAGTGACCTTCCCAGTATGTTTCTAAATGCTGCATCTACCTCCCTTATCTAAAATAGTAGCAATATCACTAATAATAGTATCCTGGGTACCAATGATCTCAACCATACCAGTAGTGATATTATCCAAATCGGTGAACTTAATATAAAGGATATTAACTTTCTCACTCATATTGTGAGTCTGAATCTGAGAAGTTTTAATATTATCCTCATTGTAATCCATCTACTTCATCTTATTTTTATAATTGTGATTGAGAATATTCATCTCCTTTCTCACATTATTGACTAATATTTTGAGATTGTCTAGCTCCTTATGAAAAAAATTATAGTTGGGTTGATCTGAAGGAGTACTCAAGGAAAGAAGGATTTGGACCGCATTAGCCTTGTCACAATAAATATTATTCCCCTATTTTGAGTGACTATGAAGAACCCTTTTGTTGGGGTCATTGTTCAGAACTTCAAAAATGCCCCTAACCCTTTTATGCTTAGAAGAAGAAGGCAAGGGGTTCTCAAGTGGAGGTGTTAAGGAAGGATTACTTCTCAAGGCTGATTTTAAGAAGTGCAGATGTAGAAATACAATAACAGCTTGGTGAGAGGGAGTGGATAACATCCCTAATTGCATTTTTTGAATAGATGTTTCAAGAGAAGTTAGAAGAAAGAAGGTAGACTTACCAGAATACGGTGCCTAAAGTGGTTCAAAAAGACCAAGTGGAAGCTTTTGATAATATGGTGTCATCCATCCAGAGTTAAGTACTACATAATGATCCTTGCAAGCTCATTAAATGGCTTAGGTAGAGGGGTTCTAAGGAAACCTCCATGGTACAGAGTCAGTTATTCGTCCCCACCGTGAATGTGTCCATTTCATGTTGTTTACTGCATCTATTACCTTCAAACTTATAACCTTCAGTACTGATCCCTATGATGAAGGACAATATACCCTCAGTGATGGAAACATTCTTACCTCTGATATTGACTCTTCTATCTTTCCAATTCCAAGCAAAGTTCTAAGAAATGTGAGAGTCATACCCTCTAACCCTATGAAGAAAATTTTCAAACCCACCAACCTGCAAATGCTCCCATAACACTTTAGTAGTATCCCAAGCCTTGTTGAAGGTAGCCTCTATTATGAGATGTTCTCCACCCATTTTGATGGAAAATGCAACTGTAACCAGGAGAGGCTCTTGCTTGAGAAAATTGAGGATGTAAGAGATAAAAGTGAAAATAAATCTGAAATGATCTTTCCAATCAAAGAGAGAGATACTCATGATCTTTTTAATGATTAAACTCCACATCCCAATGTGATATAAATCACAACTCAAACAAGTGTCCTTATGACAAGAATTAACACATTCTTGTCTCATTGTGAATCAATCCATCTAAGGAGTTGGTTACTTCGAACACCAACATTAGCTAAGAGATCAGCTAATTGGTTACCCTCTCTATAGACGTGTGAAACTTTAGTCTCAATGAGAGAATTACATAACATAAGGCCTTCATCAATAAAATGTTTAATGGTCCAACTAGGAGTGGAGGAGTTATTGAGACACATGATGATGTTTAAAGAATCTCCTTCAATTTGGAGCTTGTCAATACCTAAATCCTTAGCAAAGTGTAGACCCCAAAGACCAGCAAGAGCTTAAGCATAATGATTTGACTGGATTCCCATGTTTATAGCATAGGTAGCAATGAAACCACCTTTGTTATCTCTGAAGACTCCTCCCCCTCCAACAATTCTCGGATTACCTTTTTAAGCTCCATCAAAGTTAAGTTTTATCCAACCTGAAGGAGGACTTTTCCATTTCATAGTTTTCCTGTAGTTAATCTTATCCATAGTAGAAGAGTATAAAACTAAAGAAATGTTCTATCTAATATAAATATCCTCTTCAACATTAGAAGGTTGTTGGTCTTCCTTGATGTTACAAATGGAAATATTTTCTCTAATCCTAGAGAAAAGATTGATACTAGCCTAGTTAGTATTGCTATAAGTTTCTTTAAAAAATTTGTTATTCCTCTCATGCCAAATGGTCTATATAGTATGGGGAAAGGATAGCTTCCAAAGCATTTTCACTCTTTTATTATTGAAAGGAGATATCCATTGCTTTAAAGAATCCTAAATATTGTCCATGGTGTGACCCACTAAAGATTAAAACTTTCAAGAACATTATTCCAAAGAGTAGTTGCAAAAGGACAATGAATAAAAACATGATTAGTCATTTTCTCATGCTTCTTACATAACATGTATGTATTGTGAATCATCTAACCTCTTTTGATTAATTTTTCCATCATGAGATCTTTATTTTGAACCACAATCCAAAGAAAAATATTGATTTTGGGAATAAGATCCTTGTTTCAAACTTCCTTCTAAAGAGTATCAGGCTCAACTTGATTGTTAAGAAGCAAATAACTCATTTTAACACTATAATCCCCATGATTAGTGCCTATTCACATTAGTTCATCCAGATTATCATTAGAAGGGATGAAAACATGCTGTAAATTTTTTTGAAGGGTTTGATGATGGACCTTTAACTCTTGATTCCTCCCTTGTAGGCTTAAAAGATTCCAAGATTTCCTTGAGTTTTTCACATTGATGTAGTCCCTCACCAAATCACCCAAGATAGAAGAAAGAGGATTGCATAAAGGCTTCCCATAAGGAATATATGAAATTGCCATTGCCAGTCTTCTATTAGATTCCATTATAGATGAGAGATCTATAATAAACAAGATTAATCCAAAAAGAGGAGTCACTAGGCAGATTATCAGTGGAGAGAAAATTAGAAATATCTAAATGATTAAGATATATTTTTTTAATAACATCAGTCCACAACATATTTTCCTTAAGAAGATGCCAACACATCTTTGCAATAAGAGACAAATTCATTAATATTAAGTTCTTTATACCTAAACCACCCAAAGATTTAGGTTGAAAAACTTTTTCCCAAGCTATAAGATGATATCTATTGTGCTCATCAGCCCCTAACCACAAGAAACACTTCTGAATCTTCTGAATCTTGATAAATAATACTGGAAGGAATCTTAAACAAGGACTTGAGATAAAGTGGAAAATTTTAAAGAGTGATTTGAATAAGAAGGCACTTGGAAACTTGAGATAGCAAGGCTCCTTTCCACCCTGAGAGCTTCCTTTGAAATATTTATAGGAGTGGATTCCAAACCTCTAAAGGTAATCTGTCAGAGAAGAGTGGCATGCCAAGGTAAGTAGTTGGAAGATTTCCTATTTAGCATTAAAAAATCCTAGAATTTTTGTGTTGGCATCCTAGTGGAGTGTTGGAAAAGTACAAAAAACTTTTGTCAAAATTGATAAGCTGACCTAAAACTTATTCATAAAGAGTACGTAATCTCTTCAAATTCCTAGCTTCCACCACTGAGGCATAGAACATAAAAATAGTATCATCAAATTTTTTTGATGAGACAGAGTTTTACCATGAGTTGAAGGTTTGAAAAATTTCAAACTTTCCTCTCTAATATCATTAGAAATTGTTCTACTAAGACCTTTAGCCATAAGAATGAAGAGAAAGGTGAAAGATGATCACCTTGTCTAATGCCATAGTTACTAGAGAAGAAACCCACCAATGAACCATTCATAAGAATAGAGAAAATTAGAGTGGATATACATTCTTGGATAATACTTTTGAAATTTTCATCAAAACTGAAGTAGGCAAGGACTTTATTCAAAAAGCTCCAAGAGACCCTGTCAAATGCTTTATTCATGTCCAATTTTAAAATCATTCCAGATTTACTAATTTTATCGATGGAATAGACTACTTCCTGAACAACCACTATCCCTTCTTGAATTTGTCTTTCACTAACATAGCCTCATTAAATATAAATGAGCTTATTGAGCAAAGGTTGAAATTTGGAAGCTAAAGTCTTGGTGATAATTTTATACACCATATTAGTAAGAAGTATAGGCTTGAAATCTTTAAAGTTTTGAGCACCATTTTTCTTGGGAACCAACAATAAAAAAAAGTATTGTTTAACTCCTTGAGAAGAGTTCCTTTATCAAGAAATTCATTGATAGCCCTTAGAAGATCATTTTTGCAAATATCTCAGTAAATTTAAAAAAAAACAAGCTGGAAATCCATCCAGTCTTGGAGCTTTGTCTCCATCCATAGAGAAGACAATACCTTTGAGATCCTACATAACAATTGACATTTATAAAGAGAGAAGCTCAAGAGGACTTATCAAGCCATTTAGGATAGAGTCCAAGATGAAGTGTTTATCTTGCTAAAATAGCTAAACATTCTATTTAATATTGTCATTGAGATGATTTTTATAAAACTTAATGGATTCACTGTTGATAATCTCTTTTTCTGAGCTGAGGTTGCCATCTTCTTTTATCACTTCAAATATTCTACTAAATATCCTATGCTTGAGAGTTTTAAGATAGAATAAATTTATGTTGTGATCGCCTTCCTTGAGCCATAAAGCTCTATATTTTTACCACCAAAAAGTCTCCTCAAATGCATTGAGATGGTGATACTAACAAAGAAGATCCTTTTCCTCCAGACAGTCTTTTGCATTCATACCAATCTACTCAACTTTATTATGAAACCTACTAATTTTGTCTTTTAATTCATTTTTCTTGACAAAATGTTGCCAAAAACCTATTTGCTCCACACTTTAATATTGATCTTCATATTTTTTAGTTTTTGAGCTAAGGAGTACATCGATGTCCCTCTTCCATTAAATTCCCACCATTATTTGATTTTATCATAAAGACCTAGATGTTGTATCCATATCTTTTCAAAATGAAAGAGAGTCAGGTCCTTATATATGTCTATAAAACTCAAAATAATTGGATTGTGATATGAACAAGTTCTTGGTAGAGCAGAGAGGCATAAATCTTGCCTTGTAAACCAAAATAAAGAGATTAAAGATCTATCAAGTTTGCATTGAATGAAGTTAGGACATATTCTTTTGTTGGTCCAAGTAAAAGCAGTGCTCCTTAGATCCACATC
Source organism: Torreya grandis (assembly GCA_037957365.1). NCBI lineage: Eukaryota > Viridiplantae > Streptophyta > Pinopsida > Cupressales > Taxaceae > Torreya > Torreya grandis. The sequence goes on from JARHVA010005920.1 coordinate 573,901, forward strand.
CATAAGGTTATTATAATCAATGAAGTCTACTAATTCTTCCATACTTACTAAGAAATCCATATTTCCCCCTTGTTTTTCACTAGGAACTAAGGGCATATTAAAGTCACCCATTATGATCCAGTTCATATCCTGACAAGTATTTCTAAACTGACTAATGTTATTCCGAAGCCTTCTTCTACCATGTTGCATATTAGGGGCATAAATATTTATAAATATCCAAGTACTGTTATTGATAACTGAAGTAAAAATAATTGCTTGATAACCAATGCTATCAAAAATTATCTCACCTTTGATAGTCCTACTATCCCAAATTGTGGCCAAACTTCTCGGGGCTCCAATAGAATCATTGCTATGTAACCCAACCTCCTTCTAAATCAAAATTTTAATATTATTGAAACCTGAACTACTCATTTAGGTTTCTTAGATTGCTAAAATAGATGGCTTACTAGCTATTCTAAGATCCCTTAAAAATCTATGTTTACCACTACCATTAACTCCTCTTATGTTCCACGAGATGTACTTTATCTTTTAACTATTTGAGAGTTTTTGTTTCTAGTAAAGGACAATTACCATTGAGTCCCTTTTGCCAATTCCTTATCAGTATTGTGTTCCTTGGCTTTTTTATTTTCAAGTCTCCCTTTATTTTTGTTGCTTCCCACATCTATGGTATCCTCTGAGCTTCTTGTGCATCTGAAATTGTGTACATCTAAAGTGCCTTTTGCTTTAAATTTGATTGGCGATTTTAGTATGCTTCCAATATTATCCAGAACTTTGTTATACCTATTTTGAAAAGTCTTATTCTCCTTGTCTGAAAGAGAATGTTCTTCCACTTGCATTACTATTACCTCTTCCACTGAACATATTACAACTTCTTCACTATTTTTATCCAATGTACCTTGTAGTTTTGTTTCTTTATCTAAACAAAGTATGTATTCTTCATTATTCCAATCCATAGTATCATGTATTTAACGTTCTTCTAATGGTTTGTTTAACTATAAATCTTTCATTAAAAAAAATTGCTCTTGATCAGGACTCTGAATCGGACGTGTTCCTAGCATCATATGTTCCTTCACCTGGTTGGATTGTAGAAGTTCCTTTTCTGGATGTAGCTTAGGATTATAATCTATCACAAATTATTTTCCATTTGGATGGCTCTCCTCTTCTTGCAATCTTTTGCCATCTTCTTGTTTAATATTTTTATCTAGTTATGTCATCTTTGTTTTTACTTCCTTTTTCTTAACATTTTTTGGGCAGAAATTAATAGAATATCCCATAGTATAGCATTTGTTGCATCTATAAATTTTGTTCTCATATTCTATATCTTATTTCCAAATACCATTTTATAATGAAAAAAGATGAAATCTGGAAGTACCTAATCGAAGAGAACATTAATGCAGAACTTTGCATGTGTAAGTCTTGATCTAGTTTTTATTGCTCCATCATAGGTTATTAAGGAGCCCATTGAATCAGAAATACTCTTTAACACTGATGGATCCCATAATTCTAAGGGTAGTCTATGCAAATGAATCCAAAGAGGCATGACATTGATGTTTTATTTAAAAGGATCAAAAGCAGGGATCCATTTTTCAAGAAGAGTCCCATATTTCCCAAAAACCATGGTCCTTATGTTAAAGCTTTGAGACAATCTTCCTAGTTGTTGAACTGAATTAAGAAGAAACCCCTGGTCATGGTTAAGATTTCCATGCAGCCCTTTGGTGACCATTTCCTTAAAGCCCATTTCTTAGGAATATCTAAATTTTGATGAGGGCCAAGGAATTTACCTATCAATGCCATATTGTTTCTGGTTATAGATTTATGAACCACTGTGTTTGGTATGAGGTAGTGAAAGCCTTCTTTATTATGATGAAATTTTATTGCTTCTACTATATTGGGTATTTCAACATTATTTGAAACCCTATTTGCCTCCTTTTTTTTCCTTTTGGACTATCTTAGCCCATATGAATCTGCATGATTTTGTCTGACTGACTATCTTGTCAGGGCCAGCAACATCATTATCCAACTTCTCTTCCCTACTATCCTTACTTACCTGCAAATCCCCATCATCATTTTTCTCATGCTTTTCTTTCTCCCACTCACACTCCATTCAAAAAAAATGATACAAGTTTCCTATTTTTATATTAAAATAATATTTTTTTAATTCAATTCATAAATTAACCTTTTATTAATTATAAGTACTTAAAAAATTAAATTAATATTTATATTAAAATTAATGGAAAATATATTATAACATATGTCATATTTAAGTACACAATATTATCATTTTTTAATAATATAATGTAAATGTTTAAAATTATTTTTGATATACCTTATGTATATGTAAACACGATACAATAATTGAACTCAAATGAGAACACATTAATGCATAATAACTAACATCCATGGATACAAGCATAAAAGGCAAAATAAAAGGGACAAGTGCCTTGAGTCTTTGATTAAGTAAATATTAAAAATAGGACCCAATGCCTTGACACACTTCTGAAAAGGATTATAAATGTTAGCATGATTTCAGCATATATCAAAAAACAAAGAGTAGAGAGGTATGTTTGAGAGAAAAAAGGGAAACGAAAGATTGTTTGAAGAAGATATAAGAACCATCGAAAGTTAATAAAGTTTTTAAAAACAGATAATGTTAACCAATAATCGATAAGAAAATAATTACACTAAAAAAAAAATAATTAAAAGATTTATTTTTTATTTTTTTAAAAAAAAATGACATTTTAATATAACAAAAATCTAATCACCAACTTTAAAAAACTATTATAATATAAATTAGTTTTAAGAAAATAATTAAAAAACTTATAGTAAATTACTTTTAAATATGTACTACATAAATCATTATCAAATTATTTATTAGTTTGATCTTTTATAGAGCATATAGCTTTCTTTTTTAATTATGAAAAATAATTATTATCAATTAACCCACCAATAATATGATAGTATTATTTTATAAAACTTTAATTTTTTATTTTAATTTTAAAAAATATAAAACTTTTTCTAATTGTTCATTGATAAAATCTATTTGATAAGAAAATTTTAAGGTGTTATTAAATTATGTATTTTTATTAAAATAATTATTTAAAGTTTAGTTTTTAAAAATAAAATTTAAAATATTTAATTAAATTTAAAAATATATTCAAAAAAGTTTTCTTTTTCTTTTTTCATTTTTTAATTTAATAATTTTAAATTTCAAAAAAAAAATCCCATAATTTTCTTTTTACATAATTCCATTAATAGGGTTTCACTCTTACCATCCATTTTTAGGTCTAAAAATATAATTTTTTATTTTAAAAATAAAAAAACTAAAAGTCTACTTTTGTAAAAGTAAAGGAAAAAAATTTAATAAAAAAATATTATTTTTATAATTCATTTTAATTTTTAATAATTTTAAAATTATAAAAATTATAAAAATATTTATGTCTAAAGATTAAAAAATATTAAAATAACACTTAATAACATACATAGATAAATATATGTAAAAGATATCGAGAGATATCATTCTTAATATGTTTATATGATTTTGAATTTGTGAAATAAATGTAATGGATTGTCTCAAAAATGACATCTCTCAACATATTTTATATAGATTTATATGAAATATGTATACTAGTTAATTAACAATTTAAAAATATATATATATATATATATATATATATATGAAAAAATAATAAAAATAACTAATATAATATTTAAAATATTAATTTTTTAATTAAATTTCTTGTTATAGCTCATATTTTGTCTGGTACATATAATTGTACCTAAAAACCATGTGAAGGTCTTTTGTCTATGATTTATAGAAAACCCCATGAAGATTAGGAGTCACTTTAGAAACTTGCATTCTTTTCAAATTCATCCATAAAAACTTCACTTATCAAAAATTTAATTTTTAGAATTTTATTGTATGATGTGTCTAGTTCAAATGGGTCTAAATATTTTTTATTATTCAACATTTTTCATATAAAACAAAGTAAAAGATGGAAACAATAATGAAAATACATATATGATTTAATAGATTGGTGTGCTCAAAAAATTATATTATATGTACAATAAATTTTTATTGTAATTTAATAAAAATAATTGTGCATGAATCCATGACTCATATGATGACTAGATTTAGTTTACAAATCAAAGCATAGTTTTCTTTTTATTTTTGTTATAGATATTTACATTTAAAAAAAAAACACACACACACACTTAGGGATACTTTAACATAATTGGCATATCTATAAAATATTACTTCTCTCAAACTCCAGCCACAAACTCATATAAGAATAAAATAATATCACAGTTAGTAATCTATAATAACAATAATTTTTTAAGCATAGAAATGAGCATGGTTTTAGAAGCACTATTTTATTGATTTTGAGAGCTTAAATGCAATACCAATTAGAATACACATTGGTTTTTTAGATATAAGTAGAGCGATTCCATGAAAACACACACTAACATTGAACCTTAAATAAAAACAACCAATTTTATCATATCAAAAATCAAATTTATTGGTTGGACTTGGCACTACATGGATCAAATCAGAATGAAAGTTGGTATTATGGATAGTCATAATGGTATAACTTTAAAAGTTTACAACCTTAACATGCCAAAGAAGAGAAAATGAATATGTAATGGTTGAGGATGGACTAAAACTAGAAAATACGTGTATTAATTTCTTTGTAATAGTGTATGTCCATTAAATTATATTTTGAATAAAATTTAATATGGTATAATAATGTTGGTTAGGTTTGAACTTGCAATAGTTTCTACACATAAAATTATATCTTTAATAAAAATTAATATGATATAATAATGTTAGTTGGGTTTTTTAATTATTTTTTAAGTGATGGTCAAATGGATATTAAATTTAAGGTTCAAATTAAAATTTAACATACTCAATACATGGTAGTCCACCACCCTTCCTCGAATACCACTATAGAAATCCTCTTGGCATAATAAAACTAAGTACTTTATATATAATTTTGAAAATTGTTTATTATGAAAAAAACTATAAGCATGAAAGACATACTATTTTTTATCCATAAAAAAAATACAATATCATTGAATTTTTTATTATAAATATTTGATATATCATTTATTTTAATGAAGTTAAAATAATTTAATTGCCTTCTTTCCTTCATTTTTTAGATCATTAATAATGATGTTCATCTATAAGCTCAAGGATTAAAATATAAAATCTTCCCTATTCTTCCTAAGTTTCAAACATATCACTAGAATCAGTCACAATCCAAATCTTAAGCACTCACAAACCAATTAAGGAAAACATTGTCAAGTGTTAAGATGAATCATTAGTGGTATACACACAGTAACTAAGCATAATTATGAAATCACACTAGGTGGGATACCTACGTGTAGTTTGATTTCCCTCCTTGAAGTATTAGAGCTATAGGAAATAACCATTCATTATGTGGGGATGATTAGGTTCAGTTCATCCCATTACACTTCCTCCATTTTTGTAGGTTTATATCCCTCACAAGCAAATCTAGTGTTTCAAGGTAAAACAAATTGATTTATTGGTCTGAGTGTGTCATCAAGGTTCAGGATCACATACACAAAGTAAGAAAAGTCAATTTTAGGTGACCATATAGTCATTGTGTCATGCTTCTACTTAGGTTAGTAATGAATTCTTATGTTAATCCAATCCTATGAAACTAACTAATCAAAGACTCAATTGAGTTCCTCAACTGAATGAACTAGAGGTATGCTTATCATTGATTTTCAATTTTAGAACATAGTTAAATAGTTAGACATTCAACCAAAAAAGCTAAGTATCATGATCTCTTTATTACTTTCCATATTTAGAATATTTCCTTATCTAATAAGAAGAATCATGTTGGTGCATTTATTTGATTTATTACATTTACTTATATTTATTATTTAGATTGGTGCACTAATTATTTATTGTAATTAATTTATTATGTTTATAATAATTTGTACAAGATAGAATAAGCTTGCTCAGCTAGTAGTTAACTTGGACATCTATATTGTTATAGTGGAGTTCTAATACACTATTCAGAGTAAGATAGAATAAGATTGCTTAACTAGTAGTCAACTTATGTTGATCATTTACACAAGTTGGACACCTATCTTGTTAGTGTGAAGATGCACTCTATTATTCATGTATTCAGATATCAATTAAACTACACGTGTTGTGTGAGGTCCTTGATATTTATCTTGCACACTTTACTCTATATAAGTAATGGATATTTGTGTATTATATATCAGATTAATATTGAATTATCAGAGTAATTCATCATATTTGAGTTATTTATTCATTTTTATTATTATATCAAATATACATATTATTTATTGCTATTACTATTTTATCCTTTATTTATACTTTCTAGTAGATTTATTAGATACTATAGCTAATTCTAACATGGTACTAGAGCTATCTTGAATTTATAGATTGTTAAATATTTAAGAGAAAAATATCCAGATATAGGATCAATTTTTTAATTTTGTATACAAATATAAATTAGAGCTTTGTGGAGAATTTTTGAGTGCACCATTGAGTTCAGAGTGGCCAAGATAATCAAAATCATCTACATTTTATTCCAAATTGGACACAGGAGGTGAAATTGGCAAGGGTTTGATCTAAAAAGCACCATGCCCAAATCTAGTGGGTACATAAAACTTGAAGCATTTTTTAGCAAAATAGACCTCACAGTTGCATTCAGAAGGCTTCAAAACTTGCATATCCATATAAAATTTGTCCAATTTGAACACGGTTATCTAGAAGGCAATATTCTTTTTTGCTCCTAGGTACAATCGTACAAACCGTATAGACTATGCTAAACAAAAAAAAATTGACAGGCCTCACGAATGAGCAGATAGATTTGAAAGGGTAACTTTGGGATCCTACCATTTAAACACTAGGAGGTATTTTTGAGTGAATTATTTTTTGAAATAGCTTAAAATTTCATGCTCTTCATTGTTATACTTTCAAGTTTTTTTAAATTTTTCTAAAATTTCAATTTGTCTACAACAGCTCTTGCCCGTCCTCATTTTTACAACTTCAGAGGCTCATAACTTTCACATACAACCTCATATTGATGTCTTTTTTTTAAAGTTAACATTTTTTTGAGAACAACACATTGGTGTATAAATTTTTTTAATAAAGTGTATATTTTTTGTATTTTTAGATAAGAGGGCCTAATTGAGCTTTTTATAAACTAGAAAAATTATAATCCAGCCTTGTAATTGCACTCAATTATAAAGTGTCAATAACTACTTAATAGGTGGGATAAAACTAATTATTTCAGTGAAGTTTTGTGGTATGTTATGTATTTTAATTTCTGCTTTGTGATAGTTTGTTTTCAAAGGCATCATGGGGAATCTTAAGTTATCACTATTAACAAAATATAACTACAACACATGGAAATAGAATTCTTGGAATGCATAATGATGTTAGGATATATGCCTTCCATAACAACTCTTCTTACTCCACCTATTCATGCGAAAGAGTTACAACACTTTCTCTTTAAAACTACTAAGGTAATTAGATGCATTCAATCTTACATGTATTTAGATTTAAATTTCTATTTTGACAAATCTATAACTCCAAAAAAAGCTTGGGATAAATTACTAACATTGTTTACCAAAATAGATGAGGTCCGCAGTTACCAAATTGACAACAAACTTATTAGTTTGGATCCTAAAAATTATGCTACAATACAAGACTACATCACTAAAGCCATAGATCTTAGAGCACAACTTTCTACATGTAAAATTGATAAAAAAAGATATTCAATTGTTTTTCAATGCCTTACATAAATTAGGTCCTAAATTAGGTCGGGAGAAAATTGAAGAACCCGAGAAAGAAAAATTGGAGGAAGAAGAAGGAACTGAAAGCTGGGATACTAACTCTAATGATGATGAAGAATGCGCTGAGGAAAGTGAAAAAGATAAAGTCAATACAGAGGAGGATTCTGCTAACAGAACTGTAGATACGGAGGAAAACCAGAATGTGTCGGAGGAAGAATTTGTCCATGAAGATCCTGTTGAGGACCCAACTTCTAAGAACGAAAAGGAAAATTTTGATTAGAATGATATTCAAAATAAGAATATGGAAATACAATCTGGAATCAAGGAGCGGGAACAAAAGAGTCGAGAAGATACCTTTGAAGAAGCTAGGAATAGTCCTAATAAAAAGTCTGAGGACTGGAGAGGGAAGAATCAGAAGGATGAAACACACACTCCTATGACCTGGGTTAACTGTAAAGCAGAGGCATCTTCCCAAATTAATTCTTGGATGTGTAGGGAGATTTTGGATCCCAAGAGAAAAGTGGAAAACTTGGAAGACTCCCTGAAAACTACTTGGAACAAAATAAACATGGAAAATTAGTTAAGCGAGATCCCAGTCAAGCTCAACGCCTATGAAAACAACCTCCGGGAACTTATAAAGGACAATAAAAGGAAAATGGAGGAAGTAACATCCAACATTTGTGCTGCTGCTATCAATATAGGTAAATGAGCCAATGAGGAAACCAAAGCACTAGAGGGTCCCAGCAAAAGGATGAGGCAAAGCTCTAGAAAGAAAGATACACAAAAAGGAGCTTTGCTGGAGGCTACCACCGAGGAAACTGTTTTGAAAGGAAAAGAAGCCATGAACTTGATACTGGAACTAGATGAATAATCTGGTCCTTCTTGTTGGTTTTGAAACTGGTACTGTTCTTTGTTTTCCTTTTGTTATCTTTTGACTGATGTGTTACCAGATCTATGTTTTTTGGGTTTTGACCGGATGTTTATCTGGTGGTTCCAGGTCCATTTAAAACCTATTTTTGCTACTTCCTTGTAGTGTTTTTTAGGCTTTGCCTGTGGTCTTAGACGTTCTCTCTTTCACTCTTTGTATCAAGGTTTCGGGGCCCCTTCAAAACCTGCTTTTACCCTCAATCTAAAAAAAATTAGGTCCTGAATATTCATCTTTTGTCTCTAGCTTTCAGACTTATAGGCTCACATTGGGCACATCATATCAAATGCCCGTCTTTGAGGTATTCTCTGAGATTCTAATAGTTGAAGAAGAAAAGTTAATATCTATGGGTCTAATCAAGTCATCTAAATCTTAAGCTCTAATTACAAGTCAACCTCAACATAAGCAAGTTTCAACATCAACATCAAATACAAGTTCAAGTAAAAAGAAGTAGAATAATCAAAATAAGTCATAATAAGATAAGAATAAAGGTCAACAATCTTCCTCACAAGGAGATTATAAATCCACTAATAAGAAATGGGATTTAAAAAAAAGAACTAGAACTCCTTTCCCTTATTTCAAAAAGGAATTTCATAGTGAAAAAGATTGTTGGAAGAAAGAGATTGAGGAACTTAAGGGTCTTCTCAAAAATAATAACATCAATCAATCAAAGGATTCTTCCACTCTTTCAAATTTAGGGGAATGCCAATTTACAAAGACCCTATAAATATATGCTTAAAGAAAGCACTGACAATTTTAGGAAATAGATACCCCCATACCTTAACACTAATGACTACATATAAAGGGACGATCATTATTACACCCAATAAAAATAAACTACAATTTTAAAACTCCCTTTAAAAATCATAATAAGCATAAAACTATCTTATTTACCTAGAAGAAACCCCATTCTTGGCCTACTTAAGCAAGTTTTTCCAAAGATTGTATGTGTTTGTGTTTAAATGACATGTCAATTACTGGGATATAATTAGCTTTGTATGGTGGTGAATGAATTATGTTTGGTATTTCATACTCAGGGACCACATATTTTTTAGGCAGAGCATAGAAATTATCTAAATGCAATCCTTACACAATTGGAATTGAAATGGATTTTGCATTTCCTATAGTGGAGTCATGTATACTCATGGAATTAAACATGTTGCTAAGGATAAAACATTAGATTCAAGTGTTTTATATGAATATTAGGATTGATTGAGCTTTGTATAATATAAAATGAATTAGATTTGGTCTATCATACTTAAAGGCCACATATTTTTCAAGTAGAGTTTGGAGATTCTCTAATGTCAATTCTTGCATAATTGAAAATGAAATGGATTTTGCTTTTTCTATAATGAGGTCATGTATACTCATGGCAATAAACATGATGTTAAGGGTACAACATGAGATTCAAGTGTTTGTGTTTTATATGAATATTGGGATAAAATTAACTTTCTATTGTGGTAGAATGAGTTGGATTTGGTATATCATGCTTAGAGGCCACATATTTTTCAAGCAAAGTGTGGATATTCTCTAATGTCAATTCCTATATGATTGGAACTGAAATAGATTTTGTGTTTCCTATAGTGGGGTCATATATATTGATGGAATAACATATTTCTAAGGATACAACATGAAATTCAAATGTTTTATATGGATTTATCCATTAATATACTTTAGAATGATGGAAAGTTTAGATCATTAAAGACATCATTCATTAATATTAAAAAAAATAGTTCCTCACCCATAAATGTTAATTCATGGTATAGAAAATTATTAATGGGAAATTATTTATTTATTTAAATATAAAACAATATGAGTAAAATAAAATAGGCCATTTAATGCTTCTCTAGTGACTAGATTTTACCATTTCTATGCATTGACATTGTAGTTCAATTTTGGGCAAAAACACAATTTGTATATTATTTTGGGAAGTAGGGTATCCCTTGAAGGACCTCCCTCCAGCTATCCAATTTGTTGGTCAAAGATACAAATCGAGTCAAGGAAACATCTAAGATTCATCATTAAATTTTTAGAGTTTGTAAATAAGTTGAAAGAACATGATTTATTGTTATCATGATGAGCAAAGGTTCTATATTCAATGTAGTGAGTATTTAATAATTAAGTGGGATCCCTTAAGATCTACTTGCCTCTGGGTTCCCAAGGTCCTGAAAAAATATGAACACGCCTAAAACAGATCTCTTGGAAAAGGATTTACAATTTTTTTAATCAAGTGTCTTCGATCCTTGAAAACTCTTCCTTTCAGAAGAGCACTTGAAACAAATTTGAGGGGAGGGGGGAGAGGAGGGGAGGGGAGAAAGGGGTTTGTGGGGGAACTTTTGTGTCCTCTCACTTTCAGAGTTTAAAAACGGAGTTAATATTGAAGAACTCATCATCATATAAGTTGCCAATTTTAATTTATTATAAATTTCTATTTGTATAATTGATAGACGTAGAATTTATAATGTTGCTTCAAAATTATTAAAATAATATATTTTATCTTAAAAACTTAACCAAACTTATTTTCATATATATAATAATATTTTAAAATTAAAATAAATTATAACATAATAGTATTATCATTATTGAAAATAATTATGTCTAACACTGGAAAAGCGCAGTAATATATAGTGAAATATATACTAAAAATTAATTATGGAAAACATTTGCAATTTATTTATTCCCACTCTCCATAATTTATTGTATTATTTTTTAGTACCCTTTAACATTATCAATTAGGCCATATCTTACTATAAATGCTATTTATTTTTATAAATAAATTATTTATTAAAATATATTTTGAAAATTGTGAATATATTTTTTTTCCTAGTATTAATATTAAAATTGTTAATTAATATAATATATATATATATTTTTCCCATCGAAGGGAGATTCAATTAAAAAGATAGTGAAACATTTAGGTTTTTTACTCGCTGGGATTTTCGGTCTATGTTTAACATTTAACTCTGTTCAAGAGAAACCACATAACAATTCATTCCTGTAATAAGTGCCATCCCATTGTTAATGTTGGCAGCAAAACTGCTGGAATTCATTTCAAGCAGGGGGCAAGATCTGTATTAAATAAGAATACAATGGCATTGACTTATATCATTAATTTCAATGAAGTTTTACAAATTCAATTGCTTTCTTTCCTTCAAGTCTACTAGTTAAAACATGTAGACCGTATTCTAAAGCTAAAATTTTCTGGTATAAGCAGGGATGATGATCATCAATAAGCTCGGGGATAGGACCCACTTCCATGTCAAAGTGTGGAGTATAGAATGTAGCAATTGATGTTCTCCCTTTACTCTTGTTTGTAACTGCACGATGTTCAATGCTCTTGTATCTTCCATTGCTAATAACTGTTATAATTATCCCAACAATTCTATTTCAGTTTAGATAATTTTATTTTAACACTACTGTAAGAAGTACAATATAAATAGCAAAGGCGGCTGTTGGATAAATTGTATGTAATGTTATTTGATTGATAATTCAGATTACATTTTATAAGAACATAAATGATGATAGATCAAAGAATATGATTCAAATATGGATCAAATAATTTTCCACACAATTTATCCAAAAACTTTCTCTTTTATTTTATGAATTGTGAAAACATCAAATCTTTTAAATCTATGAAGTGCAATATAAATTACAAAAATAGTAATGAAATTTCCAAAAAAAAAAATCTAGATAGCATAGGCCTATTATTTGAGCCAAGATGTAAGCTAGATTTACTATTAGTCAAGCTACTCTAAAATATGAATTTAGATTGACCTGTTTGTTGAGCCAGAATGCAGATCACAATTTCTGTTCTATTCAAGTGACAATGCTGAAAGTAGTAAGAATAATCAACTTGGCGCAAACTTCTTAGAAGATGTACCTCAAGATAATCTCCGATGTTGATAACAAGAGCATCGGGGATGGAGGGAACAGGAACCCACTCGTCATCCTTACGAACATGAAGAGCTTCCCATGGACACTGTTCATCCTGCAGCAATATGGTGATACCTGCTCCATCCGAGTGAGGACTTAACCCCAAAACCAGATCTGGCCTTGGACAAGGTGGATAATAGTTTATCTGTACACTTCCACATAATTCTCCAAAGCTTTCAACAAAACAAGTTGGATTTATCCCCAGGCCTTGTGCCAACACATTCAGAAGCCTTTCTCCAAGCTTTTGTGTTTCAATTGCATATTCATTCATGGTCTCACTGCAATACAGAGTTTTAACAACATTAGACTGGAGAAAGTTTGTTTAGAAATGCTTAGGAGAATGTTTACCTGAAATCTCCCAGTCAAAACATTGGCTAGAACTATGGGGATGGGTACAAATAATAATTTTAGTAGATCTGGTCTTGGAAAATATATTTGTGGATAGAATAATAAGTAGTGATAATATTCTTATTCTATTATATACCTGAAATCTATAGGAGTTGTTGGCCACTGGTTCAAGTCCCTGGCTTCAACAAGGAGGGTGTGCAAAAAAATGATATCAGCCCAATCAAGGCGTTGGTCTTCAGAGGCTACGAATACCTGACCATAACCTTGATTGTTTTGCATTGCATACTTGAGCTTTTCTTCCCTTGGAAGTTGAAAGAAGCCCTTAGCAACACTCCTCGTTCTGCCCATCAGAGACCCAAAAATCCCATGGTTTATTACCTGTATACATATGTCATAAATCACAAAGTTAATGTCAACAGAAGTAAAGTCTGTCATGGGTGAATAATGCTAGCTTACACAGAATCCAATAAAATTCCTTAGAGAAAGACCTGACAACTTTTGCCCAGAAGATACTCCTCCATACCCTAACATGGTAGGAGACGATTATTCTTGCACCATATAAAACAAAACTACATTTTCCAAAATCCTTTTCACAAATTACAACAGGCATAAAATTATCATGCTACCTGGAAGAATCGCATTCTTGGGCTGCAAGGAGGGGACGATTATTCTTGGACCTTATAAACTTGACATTTTTGAAAACCCTTACCTGGAAGAAACCCCATTCTTGGGCTGCTGAAGCAAGGTTTTCCAGCTCTTTTGGGTCTTTGTGTACAATTGACATGTCAAATATTGGAATAGAATTATCTTTGTATGGTGGAGAATGAGTCAGACATGGTCTGTCTTGCTCAGGGACCACGTATTTTTGAGGCGGAGCATGGGGATTCTCGAATTCCAATTCTTGGATGATTGGAACTGAAAATGTTCTTGGGTTTCCTGTAGTGGGATTAGGAATAGTCATGGCATTGAACATGTTGGTAACGCCACAAGATGAGCTTCAAGTGTTAGAAATCAATATCTTCATGTCCTTTAGCTTGGTCTTGAGTGCTATAGACCATAATGACATCTACTAGCTTGGTCTTGAGTGCTATAGACTAGAATGGCATCCACTATAATAGATAGTGATGGATAACCAATGTCTAAAAGAAAATTTGTGATGAATGGTTAGAAATCAATATCGTCTAAGTATTCAATGGTAGAAATTAGTATCTCTAAAGTGTCATTTAACTTGTCCCTGAGTGATATAGTTTATATATTGGGTAGTAATTAATAGTTAAAGTCCAAAAAAAGATTGTGATTAATGGTTAGAAATAACATAGTTGAAATGCCCTACATATAAATCAACATCTTCAATATGTCCTTTATCTTAGTCCCGAATGCTATAGACCATAATGACATCTAGTATAATTAAAGGATGTGCTACGTGTGCATAGGGTATGAGGGTGGATGATGGTATGATGCTTAAGGTTAAGATTTGGAATAATATAGATCATTCAAATGAGGTAGAATGTAGGTCACTCTAAGAGCTACAACATATATAGATCACATATCAGTTTGGTTGCACAAACATAAGTAGGGATACCCATATGTAAGGGGATGATGCATGTTATGGAATAAGCAGTTTAAGATAGTATAAAGCCATCAATTAGAGATGGATTATTGAGATCCATCCCATAGATAGAATGCCTTAGAGTTCAATATGTCATATATAGGTTATTAGTGCTATGTCAAGGTTTGAGGGAGGTGTGGAGAGCCTAAGCAGGAACGGATGAGTAAAATCCAATACTACTTGTGGTTCGAGTGAGTGTAATCATGTAGGGTTCGAGGGTGTGGTAGTGATTAATCTATTTTAAATTGAATTCATCACACTAATAGATTTAAATTATCTAAATTGATATACAAGAAATATACAAATCTGGAAGTAAAATATAGAATTTATAGATTTAAAAATTAGTGTAATATAACTCTTTTGGGTGTTTGTGTACAATTGACATGTCAAATGTTGGAATAGAATTATCTTTGTATGGTGGGTAATGAGCTAGACATGGTCTGTCCTGCTCAGGGACCATGTATTTTTGAGGCGGAGCATTGGGATTCTCGAATTCCAATTCCTGCACGATTGGAACTGAAAATGTTCTTGGGTTTCCTGCAGTGGGATCAGGAACAATCATGGCATTGAACATGTTGGTAACACTACAGGATGAGCTTCAAGTGTTAGAAATCAATATCTTCATGTCCTTTAGCTTGGTCTTGAGTGCTATAAACCATAATGACATCTACTAGCTTGGTCTTGAGTGCTATAGACCAGAATGGCATCCACTATAAGAGATAGTGATGGATAACCAATGTCTAAAAGAAAATTTGTGATGAATGGTTAGAAATCAATATTGTCTAAGTGTTCAACGGTAGAAATTAGTATCTTTAAAGTGTTATTTAACATGTCCCTCAGTGATATAGAATATAGTGGCATCTAATATAATGGGTAGCAATTAATAGTTAAAGTCCAAAAGAAAGATTGTGAATAATGGTTAGAAATCAACATAGTTGAACTGTCCTACATATAAATCAACATCTTCAATATGTCCTTTATCTTAGTCTTGAGTGCTCTAGACCATAATGACATCTAGTATAATTAAAGGATGTGCTACGTGTGCATAGGGTATGAGGGTGGACGATGTTATGATGCTTAAGGTTAAGATTTGGAATAATATAGATCATTCACATGAAAGGGTAGAATGTAGGTCACTCTGAGAGCTACAACATATATAGATCACATATAAGTTTGGTTGCACAATCATAAGTACAGATACCCATATGCAAGGGTATGATGCATGTTATGGAACAAGCAGTTCAAAATAGTTTAAAGCCATCAATTAAGGATGGATTATTGAGAGCCGTCCAATAGATAGAATGCTTTAGAGTTCAATATGCCATATATAGGTTATTAGTGCTATGTCAGGTTTTGAGGGAGGTGTGGAGAGCCTAAGGAGGGAAGGATGAGTAAAATCCAATAACACTTGGGGTTCAAGTGAGTGTAATCATGTAGGGCTGGATGGTGTGGTAGTGATTAATCTATTTTAAAATGAATTAATCACACTAATAGATTTAAATTATCAAAATTGATATACAAAAAATATATAAATCTGGAAGTAAAATATAGAATTTACAGATTTAGAAATTAGCTAAAAATATTAAATTGATCAATAGATATACAAAGCTCCCTTGTACAAATAAATTGTGTTGACTATGCAGGTTGAATGTGAGTGAAAACTACCTAAGAAGATGTGTATCATGTTGTGTCTAAAATTAGAAATTCAAACTGCATTGGGATAAGGCCACATTGGGACAAGGTTATGATAGGAGAACAGGGTTGCACTATGGCATTGTCTATTGATTGCAAGTGCATTTTGGTTGACTATACATCTAAGTTTTTGATCTAGGTCTGTGTTCCTGTATGTGTATGTTGATTTGTATGTACAGATCTATTGAAATTACTGAAGTAAAGTAGATACAAACTTAAGTGTGTATACACACTTTGTCTTTTGATATGAAGATTTATCGTGCAAGATGCCTTAATACAAAAATTGCAAAAAATACCACTAAAAGTAGTTACTATCCATACTTGAAAATTGAAACTTTAAATTTTACAATTTAAAACTTAAAAAGAGAAAAAGGAAAATATACCCCTAAAAGAATATGCAATTTAATTTACTTGTAACTTGTAAATGGAGAAGTGCATGCCCCCTTGTTATTTGTATAAATTACGTAGAACCTGTAGCAAATTGAGAGTGATCGAATCTCAATTTTGAAACCAATAAAAGCCCTTGAGTTGGAAAGATTGTATGTTCCAAATCACATTTACTCTATAAAATAATTAAAGGAGTGGAACCACCAATTATGGCTCGCTACATATAAAAAGTGCAACCATAGACATTAAGTGTCATTAAAATATAATGTAGCCCACTTGCCACAAGAAGAAGAATCACCTTGTTGTAGATGGATATAGATACTACTTTAAGATTTGAAACTTTTAAACTTGATAAAATTTAAATTACCATGTAGAAAATTGAGCAGATGGTGGTCAATCTCAGATAACTAGAAGGACAGGATTTTAAAAGGCCAAAAATTGCTTAGTTTAGCTTTTTCATCAAAAGAGGTACTTCACAAGATCCGAAGAAGGTTTGAGGTATCCTTAAAATCCACTCAGGTTTCTTCGAGGATGAACTTTCACTTTGATAGGCTTAGTCTTGCAACCATGACTAGATTGGGAGTTGTTGTCTTGTTATCTTATGTTTTGATCGATAGACCTGGAGGGGTTTATGTCCTTATAATCTTGTTGTCTATTGCTTCAAGTCAAGGGGAGTGAGTTTGGGGAACCACCATTAACGGTGGAATCATGTTCAGTATGAAGTTCTACTTTGTAAGGCTTTGATATGTGTGAATGGATTTTGGAAGGATCATTTGGATCCTAAGATGAATTATGTGAGATCTAAAAATTAAGTTGTTGACTTGGTCACCATTGTAACCTATGGTAGTGGGTGGGGGAGTCTTTCTTTGTTTCTCAATCTAAGTGTTGTAGTCTCAAGTTATTTGATCATGGAAGCTATAGGTTCTAAGTTCAAGGGTTCCCTTTTGGTGTAACTTAAAGGGGTTTGAATTCCTTATCAAAGCCCACATAGCCCCTAAGTTTGTCATATCTAAATGTTTCATGAAATTGGACTAGTCCTCTCTTTAAGGAGCCCTACTTCAATTTTGATACCTCAAGGATGTTATGTGAGAGTTTTGGGGATGTTTCAAGTTTTGGTCTATAGTTGAGTCGACCAGTGTCAAGATTATTTATCTTTGACTCCTTTGAGAGATTTCATGATGTTATGTGAGAGATTAAAATTTGTTTGCTTCCAAGTCTTCACACTGTAGCTCAAGATTGGGCAAAAACATAACTCACATAATTTTTTTGAAAGTAGGAGGTCCCCTAAGGAACTCCCTTTAGCTTCTCAATTCACTGGTGATTTATCTTTTATAAGATTATGGAATGTAAACCTAAGGTTTATAAAGAACTAAGTGATAAATTAGGGAATAAAATACTACAATATCAATAGTCACCGATTTACATAATAATTGATTTATTTGAATATTCTATAAATATAAATGAATTAGAAAATGTGTAAATATCTAAAAATATGATTGAGATGGAAAAGTGGCAAGAAAGGAAGTGATGCAAGAGCAAGGTAGAGTGTCATCATCAGATAAAAGGTGTTAGAACCCTCTTCAAACAATATCACAACCCTCTTTGCCAATAGCACACTATGTTATTGACCTTTTGTACTACACTAATTACCTTATGCATGTGAAGTAGTTAAAAATTGGGCATACCTTCACTCTATGTTGGGAATCATGTACCTATATAACCGAGACATGGATCATCATTGTTATACACTTTTATTGATTTCACTATGAAATCTTAAGCCTCCATGCTTGTTAATGTTTTGATGAACACAAGTGGAAGAAGAGTAGTGTTAGTAGGATAGGTTGCATGTGCCCTCAACACCCCATGTGTTGAGTGCTTGCTACATACTAATACCTTGAAATGGGATCAAGCTTGATGTAGTTCTCCAAATATAATTGCTAGTGTAAGTGAGAATGATGTTAGTATGCTTGAGTATGAATGCCAATTTTAGTAATTTGAGTGTGAACTACGATTAGAAACCTAAGTAAAAATAAGCTCTAGGTTAATATAGATGGATGTATGTATAAATAGGGGTAAATAGGAATCAATAACATTAATTAGCACAACTATTTATGAGTTTGTTTAGGAGAATTTCCATTTGGAGATAAATTAATCAGAGTGGTCTTTATATAGTGTTTTGATGGTTATTGAGACATGAAATAAGTCTAGGCCAACCCTAAGATGCTTTGAGGAGTTGAAATATATCCATTAGGGTAAAGGAATCTAAGGGTCAATAACATTGCCCCCTTAGGTGCATTATAGACTAATGGGGCTGCATTATTGTACAGGTGGCTAGAACATGTGAAAAAGGATCGAGGATTCTTAGGTGATTGTTGAATGCACTCTTAGTATATTTGAGTAAGGTATAGATGCACATAAAAGCTAAAAAAGAAGCAAAAGAGGCCCTAAGATAAGCCTAGGGCTAATCTAAATATAGGATGGTATTAAGTGACATTCATTGCATTAAATGAAATTTATATGACTACACTTATCCACCCCCTTTTTTATATAAATGCAGTAAAGAAAAATGGATAGGATAAAGGAAAGATAAACATACCTAGACTTACCTATGAGGTGAAGCTAGTGAAAGTGGGTCTGAGTCTGTAAATTATGCTCCATTACATGTCCTAAAAATGAAACATATATGAATAAATACTTAATAAATATCAAAATCAAATACAAAGTTGATTAAAGCAATGTGAGAGAGAGGAAAGGAATGAATACACCTCACTAGGTATGTGAACCAATGCAAAAAACTAGTGAAATCCTATGTGTGTGTAGATGGTGATAAAACAGTTACTATTTTGGATTGGGATGATGACTTGCCAAATCCCCATGTGTGGGTGGCTCATAAACTCAAGCTAGAGTTTACTCCATCATTACCAACTCACGTGTAGTATAAGAAACTAAAACTAAAATTATGTGGTGTCATGAAGATGTAAAATATGGTTATGGACAACTCAAAAATTTTGGAATGTAAAATGGCTTAGGGGTCACTCAAGAACTTAGGAATGTAAAATAGCTTTGGGCCACTCAAAAATACCAACTACTACAGATGGAATGAAACAACAATCTAGTGTAATCCTAGTGCAAAAATGATGCATATGGTGTCTAAAATATACAACATGGAGAATGACGTGGGGTTGTCATTCCATCTGAGAGAACTAGAGTAAAACTAATCATATGTAAACAAGGTGTCATGTACATGCCCAAAATTCTGATATCTATGCATATGGATTTTGTACTAAATCATAGCAATTTGTGTCTATGCATATATGAAACTAAAATGGGAGTGATCTAGCAAGCATGATGCCCCTAATCTAAGCAAACATGTGTAATTTTATGTAAAAATTGAGTATATACTGATCATATTTGATAATTTATGACTGAGATTGTGAAAATATAAATTGTACCTACTATAGCTTTATGAAAATTCTAGATTTTTTTTTTAGAGGCTACTAGTCAATAACACGGTGGGTGGACTATAACACACTACACTTTTGGCAGTGTATTGCACTAGTATCCAAAAGTCTTTTTTTTGGTAAAATTTGAGACATATATGTGTGTGATTATATTCCACTATATTTTCTTGAGTTTGGGCTCTATAATATGTGTCTTCATGCTGAAAAACTATGTGTTTAGGTGCACTAGGATGGCCTAATTTCTATGACAAACCCATGTGAATGTTGCCCCCTCTTTCGATGGGATTTATTTAACCTCTCCAATAATTTTACTCAAAATAAAATTTATGTTTCATGTGTTTTAGACTGAAAATATATGATATCTTCATGATAAAACAATGTAATTTGTATGCATGACATCAAAATGTAAAAGAGATTGAGTATAAGTTGGAAATGTATGATGTATGTTAGATCTAATATTCACAAGGTTGTAAATATAGATATAAAAATGTCATCATGTATATGAATATAAAATTTGAATATAATCATAGTAAACTTCTTGGGGGGATGGGGCATGATGTTCATCAGGCACCTAAGGAGGAAGGGGAGATGTATGATGTCCCTCATGAAATCACAAATTGGATGTGTAAGTAACAAGAAAGAGATAATTTACATGTCTATGATGTATACATGAAAACATACTTACAAACACATGGGGCATGTAAAGTAGTCCTAGGGGCCACACTACAAGGGACATGGGCACATGTCACTAAGTTTGAGAAAAGGAACATGTATAAGGACATGTTCAAATGTCTACATATGCAAAAGAGCATGCAATTTTGGCTTAGAGCCACATGGAAGGACATGTTAAAATTTACAAATACACAATCAATAAGCATACACGAGGACATGGGCACATGTCCAAATCATTAAATCATTGAAAGGACAATGGCATATTCAAATTCCCTTGAGTAGATGTGGAATCAAAGAGACAGAATCGAATCTAAACTAATAAAGCTAAAAATGAAAGTATACAATAATCATGTGATACAAATCCATATAAGAGCAAAGATGTATATAATTTGATTCTATAGGAGTAGTATTTAGGAAAAAATTAGTGTAGTATAGATGATCAATATCAAGGTATAATCAATGCTAAATTGTTATATGGAGTATAAAAAGATATAACTTGGCAATTCAGAAGTTGTGTGTATGATGTCCCCAATGGGATAATATATCAATGTCGAATTTGTGTATATGTGTATGTGCCCCCAATGGGAAGATAATATCAAATATGGATCTATGTAGAGGACCAGAGTCCTATAGTATTCTACAAATACTCAAAGGGAACAAGTGAAGCATGTATGTATGATAAAACCAACTACACTAACATAGATAGCCTATGCAGTACCTGTAAAATAAGAGGAATGTAAACATGGAAATGCATATAATCTAAATTTTGTGTTTTTTGAGTAATACTTGAATCTTTTTGTATTTTTTAACAAACTATTTTGTTTTTCATATTTTTGGAGTATAAGCTATATACAAGCAACATGAAGATGATGTAAGGAAATTATGTACAAGTAAATTGAAATAATTAAACTATGTAAAATTATATTATGAGTTGTTTATATATAGAATCTTTATAGATGTATGATGTTCATTGGATTCTTACTTTCCTTACCATTGAGTGAAACTAGATGGTATACCTTGGGGCTAAGTTTTTCTATGATTAAGTATGGGCCAAGCTAATTTGGTTTGAACTTTTATTTTGTCTATTGTTTGGCATTGACATTTTTGAGGTTCTTTTATAGAACAAGATAATTGAATTCAAATTCTATACTATGAACACAGCTATTGTATCCCTATTGGATTTTTTTTTGGTATACTTTGAGTTGCTCTGAAGCTTGGATGAGCATGTGATCCAACTATTCTAACTCATGAAGATGTCTTTCTCTATATTGATCATCTGTGATAGGCCCTTTGAGAGATACTCATGGGTAAGTGCACACATTTGGGGGACAAAAAAGAGCCTATCCATGGACATTATTTTTATGAAATTTCATAAATTTGAACATCTGTAGATAATTTGAGAGGGCTACACTCAAAATGTGAAGATGGTATTAAAACATGAATTGTAGCATTTTGAGTCTAGTTTCCAAGAAACTATTTTTTTTAAATGGTTAAGAATAAATAGGTGAAGCATCTCAAATTTGAAGAGGACTTCCTATTTTTTTCAAGAAATCATAGTAGATAGATGGTCATGTGGCCCACCATTTTTTGAGCATCATTACATATTGTTTGGGACCCTTTGGTGAATATTTAGATAAGATCTTCTAGTGTGTTATGATTTTTTTTTTTTTCAATGAATATTTTTTTTATTAATTTTGTAATTATGTAGATTCTAAAAACTGATAAAAATGGATAGCTAGCCATGCGGCCACCCTAACTACCTCAAAAAAAATGTAATTTGATTCTTTTTTGAATGTCTGCAGAATTAGACCTAGTTTGTTATTATATAATTTTTCTTGCATTTGGATCAACTAAAAACACACTACATAAACATGAATAGGCATGTATATGTGTGTTATGTAGTGGCCTAAAAGAGGTGTAGTTGGAAATAAATCTTGTTTGAACCCTTAAAATAACATTAAAACTATAAAAATTATATATTTGGAAAGAGGAAAATGTGTTCATCATGATGGTAATAATTTTTTGAAATTTGATGATGAAATCCATAGCATGGGTATTGAATTTGAATTTTTTTGGTTTTTAACAAAAACTCTCACTCTCAACTATAGATGCACAGTCACAAGCGTCTAGGTCAAAAATCCAAGCCATTTTTGAGACTAGAGGCTTAGTTTTGAATTCAAATTCAAATAACATGTATGTCATATATAACATGCATGCATTTCAAAATGTGTAAACATTATATAATACATTATGTAATCCATATATTTTATATAACACATATGTGTTGTTTTGAAATAACACCAAAAAAACAAATTTTGTGTTTCTTATACTACCTTACTTGCCTAAAATCCTAATTGATATTAAATTTCATGTTTTTTATTGATATTATCCTACTTTCCTAAAATTCTATCTTACCCTTTTATTTTTTCTTTGATATCTTTGACCAGGCCCCTTTATTTAGAAATTTTGAACTAATTTGTTTAAGTGGCAAATCCATTCCATGCTTCTCCTTCATCTACCCCTCCATCACACATGGGACAACCATCAACCACTCCATCCATTCCCACCTTATTTCAAGAGTGTCTCTTTGACATGGTACTAGTCCTAGCCACACCATGGATGCAACAATTGCAAGCTCAAAAACAAGCTAGACAACACTTGGTGCTTATCAATACTAGAGAGTTTTATACCTTACTATGTAATTGGGATGGTAAGATAGGAAAGTAGAATTATGGGTATAAGGTACATGTTTTTCTTAAATATTTAGATATTTTGGTCAAGTTGGGTATGCATTTTGTTTTATATAAGATGTGGTTTTGAGCTCCATAAACTTGAAATGGTCACATGTATCCATTAGTGATTATGTGGTTTTAAGATGTTGTGTCTGTAGTGATGAATGTGTGGCTTACAAAATATCTAAATTCACTAGGGACATTATCTTAAACCATTAATAGATGGATATGATTTAGAAATATAGGGTGGCTTAGACCTGACATTGACCAAGTATGATATATGTATAAGTTACCCCAGCTCAAACTCTATTGAGCTCAAGATACATTAAATGTGACAGTGTCCTTTAAAACTGAGCCTTGTTTCCCCTCAAGGATGATCCTAAGCAGAGGGACCCAATAGTTGTTCATGTGGATAATGAACTCACCTCATATAGATGGTAGATCATAATTGAATACCAGTGTGCACCCTATCACCAAAGGTTTCAAGATTATACATTGTGTATATATATTCAATAGTCTTATTCATATTTCATTGTAATGAGCTTAAACCTTATGATTGGGACTCTAAGAAAGTAGTAGATCTAATAATTATTGCTCTGACTTGAGATTTGAGGTTGAGGAGTCCATTGTTGAATTATGTTCTCTCCTATGTGTAGGACTTAATACGAATGTACTTTGGGATCTAGAGGTAATTATAGCAAGAGGGATATAAATAATTTAAATACATACATAGAAAATTGATAACATTCAGTGCTCTCTCAATTTGTATGGGACCTTAAAGGGATCCATATGATAATTTTTTATAGTAATGGCAAGTCAGAGGCTCACATCATATGAATTATTTACTAGACTCATGTTGATGAGATTGATGTCAATATTTAAAAAAAAAATTGGATTATATATATGTATGATAAATTTGTGAATAGGCCTTAGTTGGATTGGTTAGAGGTGATGGGACCTATCTAGGTATCAAAGATCATGAGTTCCACTCATTTGAGATAATAAATGTAGAGAGTGCACCATACACATGCCTAGATTTTGCCCTCATGGCATCTGAGGTGTGTTCATATTTTTCCAAGTGTTTCTTATTGTTGATGGTATCATTGAGTAATTTTTATGACTTGACATGGTAAGGCCAGGCCTAGCCTATCAGTCTTATTTATTTAATCAAATAATTGGTGTACAAAAGTACACATGGCCATCTCTAATTAGATCAGGAATCCTAGGGTACTAACATCTTTAATTCTCTTGGGATCAAGAATGTATGTAAATATCCGACAACCCTAACACTTCTCCAAGTGTACTAGACCTACATGTGGAATTTTTTTATTAGATTGGGCATCTTGAGGCTCTAAAAAATCTTATGATTTTAGGACTTTATAGTTAGAAATACAACATAATTATATGTGTGTAGAAGATACACATGGTGATGTATCTAATTGGATCAAGCCTCACAAGGATATGATAACTATTTAATGCTTCTAAGACCTAACACCTCTAACATTTCTGACACTTTCAAGCATGTATGAGGTACACATGGTGATATGTAATTGGATTTGGCCTCCCAAGGCATTGTCAACTATGAAACTTCTAGGACCTGATGTATTTTTGATAGCTTTGACACTTTTGAGTATATGAGGTACACACATAACACAACAAGGTTCAATTATAGGGGAAATTAGGGTCAAAATATGCCATGTATGAACCTATTTTAAATTTCATACATGATGTAATTTAGAGTGAAATTAAACCTAAAATGTCATCATGTATTTATAAAATGAACCAAAGATTTGATTCATTCAATTGAGGAGGCATGGGAGGCAAATTTGAACCCCTTCATGACATAATTATAAGATCATGATATATGATTTGGGATAAAATTAAGTATGATTCTAGATGATTAATTGAGCCAATTAGTCAATTGGTGTAATTAGGGATGTGATTTGGGAAAAATTGAGCCCCTAAACCAAATTTATGGTCCAATAAATTATATAATCTATGCAACATGTATGGCTTAACTAACCCTAATTTAATTATAAATGAAAATGTAAATGAAAATGTGGCTAATTTCAATGAATTGAACCTAAATTAGAGTATACAATGTGATTAAAGGAGCTAAATTAGGTCATGTTTCATGACATGTTGATTGTAAACCCTAACTTCATCTATTGAACATGTACAATTCCCCTAAACCCTAATTTCATGACATATACACATGTACAAACCCATTACACTAAAACCCTAACCTTAAATCCTATTTTTCTAACAAGCACAATCCCTAAGTTCCCCGATTTCATCACAAATGCATAAATTCATAAATGTGATCAGTGCCAATTTGTGAACCCATTATTCATGTAGTTTTGTAAGGACTTATGATGAGATTTCAAGAAAAAATAGCTCATTTTGTCTTACATATTGAGCCTTATTGAATCATATGATAGTCTTATTACTTCATATTCTTATCAAGAGTCTTATTGCATCATGTATTGGAGATTTATGCCTCATATTGGGGATTTGTGCATCATATTGAATCTTATTTCATCATATTGATCCTTATTTCATCATATGATAGCCTTTTTGCATCATATTGGAGATTTACTATATCATATGATAGTCTTATTACATCATAGAATAGCCTTATTGAATTGTATGATAGTCTTATTTCATCATAGTAGGGATTTATGTATCATACTATAGTCTTATTACATCATAATATAGTATTATAGGGGCTTTTATGTATTGAATTTGAGCTTTTGTACTTGTTTTTATAGTTTTTGTTTTACTTCAAGGAGTCTGTATACGTTATAGTAACATGTACACCTTATAGTAAAGTGCACACATGTCTATTTTTATCTGAAATCAAGATTATTTTCCACACATAAATTTCCTATGTCCTTTGCATAATATCTACATATTTTATTTGCAGTTTTTTTTTGGACCCCACATTTTGAAGTACTTTCTTAGTTGCTTTTGACAAAATGGGTTCTAATTCACGTTCAAGGAATAGGAATAAGTTGAATAAAAGCCAACAGATCAATTAGAAGAGTTGAGAGAAAAAAAAAGTTATGAATGCAAGCATTTCATTTCATACAAGGTGTAAACACTAACCGTGATGAGCCAATGCCTTAAATAATGAGGCAATTCACAATAATGTATGGAATAATTATGAAGTTGATAATAATGAATTAAATTATGATGAAATTCATGATAATTAATTGAATTATGATGAAATTGACAATAATAAATTAGATAATGTTGGAAATTCACATTCAAAGTTTACATTTTTTTATTTTGTTGATGAAGAGCTTATGCATGATACTTTACCCACCAACAATGAATAAAATTTAATGGACTCAAATAATGATGAAATTAACAATGAAGAAAATTTCATGGAAACATATAATGAAGAAACAAATAATGAAAAAAAAATCATGGAAAGATATAATGATTTTGAAACACCCTCTGAACGGATTCTACCAGTAACAACACCTCTAAGAATTGTGCATAGAAAACATAAGTACTTAATTGAAATTAATGACAATATTTTGAAACTAATGCATAAAAAAATGTTTGACCACCATTCAAGAACACTGGCTCAAGAAATTTGTGATAGTTTCTTTCATAGATTAGAGTATGATAGTCAAAGATGTCAATTATTTGTTTCGTTGATGGAATTGGTTAAGATGAGAGCTACAATGTACACATTAGCACTAAGACCATCTAACATGGGTGATGAAAATGATGAAATTATTAAAAGTTTACATGATGCATATCATATTGTAGGCCTAAATTCATGTAACAAATGCTATAATGTTTCCCAACATATAATGACAACTTGTGCAGTAAGTGCTAAAATAGGGAAAAGGATTGATTTCAAAAACAAGTTGAACACTTAATATAAATAGAAAAAAATTAATGAAAGTAATTGAATGACATGAAAGACTTAATAAAACCAATATGAAATAGCTCTAAGAATTCTCTGTAGACTTCCACGAAAGGACAAGGGTATAGCTGATGAGTTTAAAGACATACTTACACAATTTTGGAAAGATAATACAAGATTTTCACCCAATGCAAGAGATGTAGTGAAAAGAAGAGTTGGTTCTCATAATCGTGAACCATATCTAAAACATTTCTTGGATATGACTCAAACATAATTGTACTCTAATTTTTTGGAAAAACATCCATAAACTATTAGTCAAAGATTTTTTGATACGGCTAAACCTTTTTCTATAAAAATAAATCATACATGCACCACTTGTTGTTGTAGGTAACATGTTGAATTTTCAATACACTATTATGTTTTTTTGCCATATTCATTATATTTTGCATACTAAAAACATTTTTTAGGAGTTTGTCATATAATTTTCACCAAAATCAGCCAAGGAATTTATTCCAAATATTTTTTTTGAAAGATCAAATGGACAGTTCTTTTATAAGAAAGAATGTTTGGATGGAAATTGCAGCATTTGTGGTGGATTGCCAAAATTAAAAAATGGTACCCCTGAGGAGTGTAAAACTGTAATTGGATAGAAATTATTTGGTTTAAAAAAATACAAATCTATGACTTATCAAGTAAAGGATGGCAAAGAATCTAAAATGTGTGAGCTTGTTACAAAAGAGATACCTATTTAAGAATTGATGGTCAAATTCATGGAAAAAGTTGTTTATGAGTATCCAAGGTACACACATAGGGATAAATGGTTGGATGAACATTTCAAGCTAAGAAATGACACATTCCCACTTGATTATATTATTTTAGTAGTCGACTTTGTTGAAAATTATACATTCAAACCAGAAATGGAATTTCAATCATAGTATTACAACTCAACACAAGTTGCCATATTTATGCATATAACATTCATGCATACAACTTATAGTATAAAGTAAGATATAAAAATATTAAGGGAGTACCATTTATAAATTAGTGATGATTGATCACATTGTACAGAGTATGTGTAAGGTTATTTTAAGAATTTCTATGGACAGTTGACTCGGAGGAACATTACTTTCAAACAACATTACATTTTGTTAGATAATTGCACATCATAATTCAAGAATGCACAGATGTTTTATTGGTTGAGTAAGATGCACATTACCATTGTTGTAGAACATATTTTTAGTTTCACTAAGTCTGGCCATGAAGAAGGGGAGCATGATGGTGTTGGATCATATGTAAAAAGAGTTGTTTCAAGGGATGAGTTAAAATTTGACCATGTTGCTAATTTGATTGATGCAAAAACTATGGTTGAATGGTGTAATGAGAATGTATGTCATGGTGATCAAGCAAATTCTAATGTTCATAGACATTTGTGGTTAATGGAGGAAAAGACTTGGAAAACTGAGGATTGTATGACTCTAATAGGTTCAAGTGAGCTCCACTCATTTTGTAGCTCAAATACAAGTTTTTGGACTATTCATACATGACACTTGGAATGATTTTGTTCTAAATGAATGGAATATATTCGGAATGAGTATGAGTCACATGAGTGGGTGGATGACTGGAGTTCTAGACCTCTAATTCCAATCAACACATATCAAGGTCCACCAACAATATATCTTTCATATATGACATCATCACATGACTTTGACCATATATCTAATCTAGTGCAGCGAAGTAGAAGATTAATCTTTATGTACTATTTATTCTCATTATCTATCTTCATAGTGTCATTAAAAATTATTTTTTATGATGTAGGCCATGTTTTTGCATTTATTGTATATGAAGACAATAAAGAGGGAATAGATTACTACTTATGTTAGTGTGTAGATGGAAAGAAAAAATTGACTCCCCTGGTCAAAGATGGAGAAAACATTGATTATCCCACTGGGTCTATGGTATTTAATGGAACTTGGCTTAAATGATATCCTACAAAAAAATACAAATGTATGGTTGTTTGAAAATTTTGAAATGCATAGGAAGATACTACACTATTCAAATTTGGTTCTTGAAATGAATATTCGATTACAAAAATATCATGGAGGCCAAGAAATAAGAATATATAGAAAGTTTGTGAGTCAGACCATGAAGCTATTATTGATACTATCAAGATCAAATCATATCCAAATGGTTTGTTGGATTGAAATGCATAGGTATGTTGACTTATAAAATGTAGATGTAATAAATTTTACCAAATATTTTTTATTTTGTAGGTGGTACGTACATATATTTGATATTTAATTACTTATTGATATTTTTTTGTAGGTTAGTGGTGCCAAATAAGCTTTCACCTTCACATGGTTGGCACCAATAGTAAATAATTTCATATTCTTAAAGCTAAGAGAAGCTTACTAAAAGTACTTGGCATTTTGTACTCCTGAACAATTACTCATGATAAGTTTATTTCTCCTTGTCAGCTTCTAAACACACAAAATGTCATTGTTTAGAATGACCTACATGGCTTATAGCTAAACCAAATTCATTAAAATTGCCTCAAATGGAATTACATACCAATAATACACATAAAACAAACACATTTTTCATTGATTTGCATATTTTCATTGGTATGATATTCCTGAACAATAGAAAAAATACACTTGCGGGTGGAATTGGATGTCATGGTCATTGGAGAACATGTAATTTACCTATATATATGTGTTCAAAGTGGTGTATTTTAATCTATTAGTCCTCGAGGCAAAAACGCTAGCTGGAGGTCAACAAGTTGTCTCTTCACTGCCAAAAAGTTGCATTTTAGGATCCGTTATTACAACTTCTACCATGGATTATTTTGAGAGGTGATTTAGGCTAGATTTGGGGTGAAATTAGAGATATTTACCATGCATAGGAAGGATCTTATGGTTCATATTTACAACTTATAGGTTTGGCTTTATGCATGCCTGAATTTAGGCTAAAAATCATCATCTTTCTTGTATTACGAAGGGAATTCTTGAGCCTGGAATGCATAGTGGGTTTGTCAATTGAGCTAGATGTGAGGACAAGAACTTGGTATTGTATGTTATCTACCCATATGGATGTGTTGGAAATGCCAAGTTTTAGCCAAAAAGCATCATAAATGGAGTTATTGGACCGTAGCTTCAACTTTACAACATTTGTTATCAGTGTTTTTGTGCTCTAGAACAGTAGTGAAAATGCACTTGTAAGTGGAATTAGATGTCATAGTCATTAGAGTTCATGTAACTTGACTATATATATGTGCTCAAAGCAATGGATTTTTACTTGCCGGTCTTAGAGGCAAAATTGGTAGTTGGAGGTCAACAAGTTATCTCTTCATTACCAAAAAGTTACATTTTAGGACCCATTACTACAACTTCTACCATGGATTGATCTTAGAGGTGCTTCAGACTAGATTCAAGGTATAATTAGAGGGATCTTATGGTTAATCCATACAACTTACAAGTTTGGTTTTATGCAAGCCTAAAGTTAGGCTGAAAATCATCATCTTTCTTGTATTGGGAAGGGCATTCTTGAGCCCAAAATGCATGTTGGGTTTATTGACCAGGCTAGATGGGAAGCCAAAAACCTAGTCATAAATGTTATCTACCTATCCAAACATGTTGGTAGTTCTAGTTTTCTAGCTGGAGGCCATTAAGATGCCAAAAAGGTTTAATAGGTCTAATAGTCCAAGTGAACCATATACACATGGCTAGAAGCTAGTACCATTGGAATTGGGTTTCAAGACATTTGAAAGGTTTGTTTGAATCTTTTCAAAGTTTTATAATGGTCAAAAATATATAAATGGTCTCATATTTTCAATAGAGTTCATAGACTAGTCAAACCAAGGAGAAATCTCCAAAAAAAAGGGCTACAAGCCTTAGAAACCCAATATGAGCCTTGTATGTGAAATGGGATGATGAAGTGAGTTAGATAAATTGAAAGGGGTTAATTCAAGTGTAATTGGCTCACCTCAAACCATCCATGATAAAATGTTGAGCTCTTTAAACCTATATCAATATTTAGCATTTGAGACCTATGTGTATTGCCTAGTGGAAAACTAGTGAAAGGGTTGTATGTTAAATAGAGTGAGACAAATGCTTCTTGGATTTAAATGAATGGGATATTAATGAAAAAATAATAATAATATTGTTTTTACACCTAATTGAGACCTATAATAATATTTATAAATTCTTTCCAAACACTTATCCTTATACACTTGAATAGATGGAACCTCTTAGATAACTTCCCTTCCTCTTTTGCATGCCATGGAACAACATACTCTTGAAATGATGGCTACATTGGAATGTTCCAACTATGGTAGAGGTATAAAATGATCTATATCCATCATTGAAAACATGCTCTGGATTGGTGCATAGACCCTCTTTTGTACTATGATTTCTTGATCATCCATAAAATAACCATCAATTTCATCTCTTATGCCAAATTTTACCACATATTGACACATGGCACACCACAATAGATCCAATTAGGCACTTTTGAGGTTTAAAAGTGACTAGGCTACTTAATTGGCTCAATATTGACATGTATCACTTTCTCATGCAACCTTAAAATATGATCAAATATGCACCATTTATCTTGTAAGACATATATGGGCATTAACCTTATCATGAGCCATTGATCTTAATTTGGGCCTTTGAGATTGTGCCATTTGGTAGCTCTACAGGTTCTCTGTGGATAGTATCAATTACTTTGGATGCTATCACACCACATGGTAACACCTCACTAGATATTTGGCCCCATTAAACTATCAATGGTGTGCTTGCACCATTAGATCCTTGAAATATGCTCAAACTTTAATTCATTCAAATGTTTGCCTTCAATCATGGACCATCAGATCTTGTTTGGGTGAGTGAATGCACTCCATTAGATTTACTTACTGAGTTCTAATGGTGGTGACACTTGTCACCACCTCACTCATCATGGGGCTTCATTAAAATATTGACCCATTACTCATTGTCAATTAGAATCTATATGCTCTATGCATACCATTGATTGATAAAAACATGCTTGAGCTTTAACTATGCACCACGAGCTCAACACTTGTCACCTTCTATGTTTGCTTTGAATGAAGTTAAAATTTTATACCCTCATCTCATGCTATTGATCTTATTTACATGGATAAAATTTTGGACATTGATCTCCATCCATAGGGATCAATCCTTTACTTTGCATTCCATTGGATCTATGATAAGGCTTCGACAATGGTGACACTTGGCACCTTTATAATTATTGTAGGGCTTTGTTGAAACATTGACCTTTTACACACTATCAATCAAGATTTGTACAATTTACCACATATTGTCGATCGATGGGAACATGCCTAAGCTTTAAATCATGCCTTGCAAGCTTGACATTTGGTATATCCACACTTACCCTAAGTCCCTTTGACTATTTAGCATTGATCACGCACCATTAGATCATCTTGCTCCATAATAATGTGCACTATTTGATTGTTATTTGCTAAGTCAGATGTGATTGGCTAAAAAGTAATAAAATAATTAAATCAGATCTCAAGAAATAGATAACTTACTATAAATTCTTAGTATTAGGTTTTTTGGTTCATAAATAAATACAACATAGGCTTTAGGATAGGACATTGAGATCAGTTTACAACAAAGGGACCACGAATTATTTAGACGACACTAATAGATAAGAAAGGACCAAGGGCCATGAGAAATAGAAAGGGACCAAACTTAGATTTTATACTAAGGTTTGGTCATGTTAATAAACATGACCAAACCTTCTTATAAAATTTAAAATAAGTCCATGGCATATTAAAAGCATTCCTATTTAAATTGCTCTTACCAATTTGAATTTAAATCCAAGGGCCTAGGCTAGGGTAATTAGAACAAGGATACTAAGGTTCTCATACATGAATTCAACTTGGATTTTGACAGACCAAAGGCTAATAAAGACCCAATTAATATGCCACTTGACCTATGATGAACACTTGAAAATAGGAAGTGGGTTAAACAAATTAGGCATATATACTTGAAAAGGGCTCAATTATTTTAGTGAAATTTTGGGTACTAACAGTGGCTCTCATTTGGGGATGTACACCCCCTACAAGTTTGCAAATAACACCAGATCATAAGACCAGGTGCCAATCCATTGGCTCACGAAGTCAACACTTAACAATTTCATAACAAGTACCCATGAAGGTTCCAATAAATAAGGTAGATTAATAAAAATAGATCAAGAGGATCTGAAAATGAACACAAGATAAAAATTAAAAAAGGAAACTGTATAAACAAGGATAAAATTAGAAGGGCAACAAAATAATGAGACTATTCACTCTACAAAAATGTACACAATTACAGATGGAATCAATCTAAGAAGTGTTTTAGTTGTCTATAATTGACTAGCAGGTCTAGTATTTCACCATCTAGGTCTCTTGGGAAGAAAGTGTGTTCTCCAATATGACAGTCAATGGATTAGGGACCCATCCATAAGGCATCAAATTTTCCATGCTTGCCTTTCTCTTCATGCCTGCTATCCCAAATTAAAACTAGATCACCTACTTGGAAGGTTCTTGGAGTGACCTTCCCATCAAATATCTTCTTTAAGTTTTCCTTGAGCTTAAGGTGTCTTTCATGAGCTTGTCTTCTAATTTTATCAAGCTCAATAATTTGGTTCATCCTAATTTCAGATTGGTTTATTTGCTCATCATCTTCTAATTATTTCATGAGTTGATAGGTTGGCAACTGCAAATTCATAGGCAAAACTGCTTGAGTTCCATATACAAGCTTAAAATGGATTTTGCCTATATCTCTATTGGGTGTGATCCTATTAGATCATAAAGCAAAATTCAGTTGTTCACCCCACATATTTTTATTTGCTTCTACTTTTTGTCTCATGATTTTGAGAAAGTTCTTGCTACTAGATTCTACTTGCCCATTTCCTTGAGGGTTGTAATTAGAAGCATAGGTCAATTTAATCCTACAATTTTTGCATAATGTCACTAAATGTTTGGCTTTGAAAATCATGGAATTCTCACCAATAAATTTTATGGTCACACTAAATCTAAAAATAATCTAATTTAGCAAAAATCCATAACCACCTGGTGTGTAGATTTCTTTATAGGGACCACCACAATCCACTTTGTGAATTAGTCAGTTGCAACTAGTATCCATCTATGGTTGGCACTTGAAAAATCAATCATTTCTCTAATTAAATCCATTTTACATTGTCTAAATATGTATTTAATTGTCACAAGCTACAAGGGAAGAGAACCAGAAGCTTTCATCCTCCCAACAAAGTGCTAATAGATAAATATGACATAGGCTTTAGGATATGACTTTGAGCTCAGTTTACAACAAAGGGTCTAACAATTATTTAGACCACACTAATAGCTAAATGGGTACCAAGGGCCATGGGAAATATGAAGGAACCAAACATAAGTTTTAGACTAAGTTTTGGTCATGTTAATAAACATGACCAAACCTTAGTATAAAATTTAAAATAAGTCCATGGCATATTAAAAGTGTTCTTGCTTAAATTTCTCTTACCAATTCGAATTTAAATCAAAGGGTCTAGGCTAGGGTAATTGGAACAAGGGTCTTAAGGTGCTCAGACATGAATTCAGCTTAGATTTTAATAGACTAAAGGCTAGACAAGACCCAATAAATAGGAAACTTGACCTCTGATGAACACTTGAAAATAGAAAGTGGGCTAAACAAATTAGGCATATATACTTTAAAAGGGCTCAATTGTTTCAATGTAATTTTGGGCATTAACACTAGCTATCACCTATGGATGTACACCCCCTATGGGTGTGCAAAGAACTTGAAATTTAGGTGCCAAACCATTTGCTCACGGAGTCAACACTTACCAATTTCATAATAAGTACCCATGAAGGTTCCATAAAACAAGGCAGACTAACAAAAATATATCAAGAGGATTTGAAAATAAACATAAGACAAAATTAATGAAATGAAACTATACAAACAAGACCCAATGTAGAGGAGTAATAAAGCAACAAAACAACAAGACTATACATTATACAATAATGTACACAATTACAGATGGAATCAATCCAAGAATTATTTTAGATGTCTACCACTAACTGATAGCTCTAGTATTTCACCATCCAAATCTGTTAGGAAGAATGTGTGTTCCCCAATCTGATAGTTAATGGAATAAGGACCCATCCACAAGGCATACAATTTTCCATGCTTGCCTTTATCCTCATGCCTGTTATCTCAATGTTAAACTAGAAAATCTACTGGGAAGGTTCTTAGAGTGACCGTCCCATCAAACATCTTCTTCAAGTTTTAATTGAACTTGAGTTGTCTTTCATGAGCTTGTCTTATAATTTCATTAAGCTTAATAATCTAGATCATCTTACTTTCATAGTGGTTTATTTTCTCATCATCTTCTAATTGTTGGATGAGTTGATAGGTTGGAAACTACAAATTCATAGGTAAAACTTCTTGAGCTCCATAGACAAGCTCAAAAGGGTTTTTGGCTATAGCTCTCTTGGGTATGATCCTATTAGACCACAAATCAAACTTCATTTGTTCACCCCACTTCTTATTTTCTTCTAATGTTCGTCTAATGATTTTAAGAAATTTCTTGTTATTGGATTCTACTCGCCCATTTCTATGAGGGTTGTAATTGGAAGCAAAGGTCAATTCAATCCCATACTTTTTACACAATGACACTAAAGGTTTGGATTTGAAATTCATGTCATTATCAATAATAACTTTGATGGGCACACCAAATCTACAAATAATCTGATTTAGCAAAAAATCCATAACCACCTGGTGTGTATCTTTCTTTGTAGGGATCACCTCAACTTATTTTGTGAAGTAATCAATTACAAGTAGTATCCATCTATGTCCAACACTTGACAAATCAGAAATTTCTCTAATGAAATCCATTCCCCATTGTCTAAATTGGCATTTAATCATCATAGGATACAAGGGAAGAGAACTAAAAGCTTTCATCCTCCTACCAAAGTGTTTCTAAATAAATATGACATAAGACTTAGGATAGGACTTTTAAGTCAGTTTATAACAAAGGGACCATGCATTTTTTTCACCACGCTAGTAGATAAAAAGGTATCAAGGGCCATGGGAAATAAAAAGGGACAAAACATAACTTTTAGACCAAGGTTTGGTCATGTTAATAAACACAACCAAACCTTAATATAAAATTAAAAATAAGTCCATGGCATATTAAAAACATTCCTTCTTAAATTGATCCTACCAATTTGAATTTAAATCAAAGGTCCTAGGCTAGGATAATTGGAAAAAGGGTCTTAAGGTTCTAAAACATGAATTCAACTTGGATTTTGATATACCAAAGGTTAGTAAAGACCCAATTCACAACACACTTGACCTCTAATGAACACTTGGAAACATGAAGTGGGCTAAATAAATTAGGCATATATACTTGAAAAGGGCTCAATTACTTTAGTTCAATTTTAGATACTAACACTGGCTCTCACTTGGGGATATACACCCCCTATGGGTGTGAAAATAACCCTATATCATAAGACCAGGTACCAATCCATTGGCTCATGGAGTCAACATTTAGCAATTTCATAACAAGTACCCATGAAGGTTCCATAAAACAAGGCAGACTAAAAAAATAGATCAAGAGGATCTTAAAATGAACACAAGACAAAAATAATAAAAGGAAACTATACAAATAAGGCCCAAAGTAGAGGGGAAACAAAGCAACACAACAATAAGACTATACACTATACAATAATATACACAATTATAGATGGACTTAATCTAGGAAGTGCTTTAGATGTCTACCATTGATTGACAACTCTACTATCACCATCAAGGTCTCTTGGGAAGAAAGTGTGTTCCCTAATCTGATAGTTAATGGAATAGGGACCCATCCATAAGGAATC
This sequence comes from Torreya grandis, assembly GCA_037957365.1. Taxonomy (NCBI): domain Eukaryota; kingdom Viridiplantae; phylum Streptophyta; class Pinopsida; order Cupressales; family Taxaceae; genus Torreya; species Torreya grandis. The sequence goes on from JARHVA010005920.1 coordinate 611,241, forward strand.
AAAATTTTCATGCTTGCATTTCTCCTCATGACTATTGTCCCAAAGTAAAACTAGATCACCTACTTGGAAGGTTCTTTGAGTGACCTTCCTATCAAATATCTTCTTCAAATTTTATTTGAACTTGAGGTGTCTTTCATTAGCTTGTATTATAATTTCATCAAGCTCAATAACTTGGTTCATCCTACTTTCATTATGGTTGATTTATTCATCATATTCTAATTTTTGCATGAGCTGATAGGTTGGCAATTACAAATTCATAGGCAAAACTGCTTGAGCTCCATAGACAAGCTCAAAAGGGATTTTTCCTATAGCTTTCTTAATCATGATCCTGTCAGACCACAAAGTAAAATTCAATTCTTCACCCCACTTCCTATTTGATTCCAAGTTCATCTAATGATTTTTAGAAAGTTCTTGTTACTAGATTCTACTTGCCCATTTCTTTAAGCATTGTCATTAGAAGTATAGGTCAATTCAATCACGTATGGTTTCCACAATGCCACTAAATGTTGTTATTTGAAACTCATGGCATTATCAACAACTTTTATGGGCACACAAAATCTATAAATTATATGATTTAATAAAAAAATCCATAACCACCTGGTGTGTAGCTTTCTTTATAGGGACCAACTCAACCCATTTTATGAAGTAGTCAGTTGCAACTAGTATCCATCTATGTTTAAAAATTGAAAAATCAAAAATTTATCCAATGAAATCCATTCCCCATTGTCTAAATGGGCATTTAATCATCACATGCTGCAAAGGGAAGAGAACAAATTAAACTTAGTCTCTTCCCTTTGCAGCATGACAAATTAAACTAAATTAAACTAAATTAGTCCTCCTTTGATTCTTGTCCAAGTCAAGGGGATACTTTAGTTTTTTCAAGTAATAGACAATGTTTTTATACCATGGAGACATGTTAAATTGACTCAAGGAATCATCAACACTGAAAATAGGAGTATTTACCTCAACATATTGAAAATTGGTCTTAACCATGAGCTTGGCTAGACTCATCCCTCACACTAACCTAGTAGTCTAAATATCCATGTCATACTCTTGTAACTTGTTGGCCCACCTGCATCTCTTGTTGGAGACTTTAGTTTGAGTTAAGATGTCCTTTACCATGGTATGTGGGACATAAGGAACAATATTTGAACTTAGAATATAAGGTCTGAATGCTTTAAAAGCCTTCAAGAAAGTGAAGGCTTATTTTTCCATGATGGTTTAATTTAGTTTAGCATCTTACATAGTTTTTCTAAAGAAATTTATTGGATGCTCATGACCATCTTCATTCTTTTGCAATAAGATAGCAACAACAGTGTTATATGATGCAAAAGAAAAAATCTAAAATGGCTTAGTGTAATCAATGCTGGCCAAAATAGGGGTAGACTTTAGAGCTCCTTTGATGTCATTGAATGTCTACATCACCTTCTCTCACTTTATGGTCTTGTCCTTCTTTGGCATGGAAGTAATAGGTAGAGTAATCTCTACAAATTTGGACATAAACCTCCTTATGAAATTAATTTATCCAAAGAAGGACTAGATTCCCTTCTTTAACTGTGGGATAGGCACTTTGTCAATGGCTTCTACCCTCTCAAGATCAATCATGAAACCATATTTAGATAATATATGTCCCAAGAACTTGACCTTTTGTACTCTCAAGTGACATTTTTTTGGATTGAGTGAAATGCCAAACTCCTTGCATTTGATCAACAATTTCTCCAGATGCTCTAAATGTTCTTATCTAGTATTGGAGTACACAGTAATGGCATCCTGATACATGACTATAAACTTGTTAATCACCCCTTCAAAATTAACATCCATAGTCTACTCAAATGTTGTACCAGCATTCATTAACCCAAAATGCATCCTCATATATAAATATGTGCCCTAAGGAATTATAAATATGAAATTAGGTCTCTCAGATTCCTTCACTACAACCTGGTTATATCTTGAGAAACAATGTAAAGTGGACAACATCTCTAATCCTATAACATTTTGCAATAGGTTATTCATATTGTGCAGGGGATAATTATCTTTTAAAGAAGCTTTGTTCACATTTAAGAAATCCACACATAAGCAGATGTCATCATTTTTATTTCTCACATGGACTAAAGTTTCCACCCATGATGAATACCTAATGGGTTGAATGATACCATCATCCCGTAGCTTCTTTAACTCATCTTGCATCTTAGTGACCAAAATGGGGTTATTAATTCTTTATTTCTACCTCAAAGGCTTGTTATCAGGCTATAATGGGATGACATGTTAGAGCAAATCTTCCCTGTATGCTTTCAAATAAAAATAAAACCATGCTAAATAATCTTAGTAATTTTTAAGTAGTTTTATGTAAACTTGCTTCTCAGTTTCACTTAGGTGAATACCCAGCCAAACCTTTCTCAAATTCTCATGAGAACTCAAATTGCGATTAGTCATGTCTTTTGAAATAAATAATTTTCAAGTCTTGATTCTATCCACTCCATAAAAAGACACGTATAAACTTACCAGTCCTCTATGGAGTGTGTTTGTCTTCAATTGGATAATGTTCTTCCCAAACAAGGTTTATTTTCCATCATAAACATGAACCATATATTCTAAGTGTATGATTTGATCATGGAACTTAGCTTCACAATTTAAAAACATCTTAATTTGTTCACCATCAACAAACACCTTCTAGTGATGAAAATTATCTGGGGTTGAAGGCATAACAAGCACCTCCACTTGATATTGACAATGAAGGATTGTTTTTATAATGCCAAATTGAGCACTTAACCCTGCAAGTCTATCAGCTTCTTGGTTAAAACTTCTATCATGATAACAAAGACTAAATGCATCAAATAATTCAATAATATCCCAAATAGTATTCTGATATTTTTCAACCTTTTTTTGGTGTGGCATAAGCATTGCAGACTTGCTTTACCACCAGCTCAAAATCACCCTTGATAATTAAGATTTTAATTCCATGTTCACAGGCAATCCATAAACCAAAAAGAATGCCTTATACTCAGTAGTATTATTAGTTCACTCAAAGGATAGATAAAAATAAAACTTGGAACACTTACCATTGGGGTCATAGAATACAACCCTTACTTCATTTCCAAGATTTTAGAAAGCCCCATCAAAACACATCTTCCAAATTACATTTTTTTTGTCAGGCTCAACATGAAGAATAACATGTTTTTCACTCATGTCAACATTTCCAAAAAAGTTCCCAATTCCAACATCTGTGTATAATACTTCATTTTGAGCATGTTTTGGATCTTCACTTACATGTAGCATATTTAGTTCTCTATAAAGTTTGATCATCTTACCCTCCAATGGAATGGTGACATAGGAAAGGTTGATTTGTACACTTCTACCCATGCTAACATCTCATTTAGATGATAGCATCATCCTCCACTTAGGTGAGTAGTATTCAACTACCACATCCATATTCAAATACTTACTTGGATGCACTTCCAACTGCACCACCAACCCCTTGACTTGTCCAACACTAGAACTTCTCATGAGTTCATGACATAACACTTGATAAAGGTTGATATAATCTTAACTCTGATCTCATTTAAGACATCCAAGGGAATTATATTACAATAAGCACCATAATCAAACATGAAATTATGGACAATAAGACCATTGATCAATAGGGTTGTATAGAATGGATCCACATTTAGTTGACTTTCTACTAATGCAGTCCCCAAATAGACTTTCATAGTGAGTTCAACAACCTCTTCAAATTCTTAATCACTTTCTGGGGGTGTTTAGGGTAAATAAATTTCATTTTCAACTAACTTATCACCAAATTTCATGTATTCAAATGCCCTCTTCCTATGCTCAAGTATTCTTAATAATTCAACAAGTGGCACGATGATTTTTAGTTGGCTCAATGCTTTTTCCATATCACATATGCTATATTGAAGAAGGTGAGTATTTAGTGGAAGGGTAACAACACCTTCAACTAGAATTAAATCACTTAAGGTCTGAAATGGAGTGGGATAAGGTGGATTTTGTTTAGCATCATTCACACCCTTAGGAATACTAAATAACAAGGGTACTTTATTTTTGGTGGGATATCCTTTAGGCTCAGTAACTTAGGAGATGGGTGCTAGTCTAGAAGCATTTAGGACTTCTGTATATTTCTTAGCTTCTTTACTTACATCTCTTACCCTTGGATTTTTAGGGGTAGTATCTAGAGGAGCATAAGTTGGTCGCTTACTTCTCAAGTTGTATTCCTTCTCTTGAGTAATTGTTGCATTAATTAGTAACTACCTATCTTCAACTTAAAAAAGTCCCCCATCATATATTTTAATCATAATTGATATTAAAAAGTCAAAATCATGAATAGGTAATGCATATACTTATGCCATATTAAACTTATAAGCAAATTCACAAGTTAGAATACATAACTTTTGTACTACACTCCAAAATTGATCAATAATAACAACATTCATCAATTTTGTGGAGGTAGATATCTTTTTTCAATGATCCAGGTGGATCCATGTCTCATTCTATTTTGAAAGTCTTCAATTTTTAGTCATACCACTTGCACATTGAATAATTCATTGAGAGATTTCTATCACTTCTTTCAGAATGCAAAATGGAGTTCAGATGCTCGAGATATAACTCACTGAAGTTTTCTTTTGACAGGCGAATAATGAGTGTCAAAAAGTGATTTGGCATTGTTAAAATATGCCAAGTGTTCCAATAACCATTTGACACATGGAAATATGAATTTGTACAAATAAATTGGTTTGGTGTTTGTTTTAGCCTCCGATCTTTGATAGGCAGTCATATGAGGATCTGTGGGCCCCACTATTTTCTCACTGGGGGCCCTCAGTGAGGGTCAGCACACTCTTTTGGAGGGGTGCCTTGGCCTCCTAATCTTCATGTATTATTATTTGTGGCATTTTATTTAATTTATAAAGTCCATAGAAACCCCATCAATGTTGGAATAATTATTTAAAGCTTTGTAAAGCACCACAAGCCAACAAACCAAATCTGCCACGATATCCACCTTGTCACACAAAGACCACATCCTAACCAATAATTCTCCAATGGTGGAAAAAGTATAGGCTCAAGATAATTTTAGCACCTAAATCTCCTTCAAAAGGGATGTCAGCACACATAAAGGAAACCACCCACCTATGTTAAACATGAAATCAATTTATAAATGACAAATGCGGGATAAATATAATTGCCCAAGCACCAAAAGAGAAGGCTAAAGGACTCGACCTTTGCACCTATCATGAAAAATTGATAAGCCTTGACTACTTGATCCACGGGATTCAAAGTGTTATAAAAGGAACAAAATTCCATTTGAAGGGTAGTAATCAGCCGACTGTGTAAAGAGAATTAAGAGGGTTAGAGACTTATTAATGCCTTATATGGCCTTGGGCCATTAATGATAGGTCTAAGAGATGTTTTTACAGGTAGGTAGAGACCAGAGAAGGAGAATTGAATACTTTTAATGATTTTGTAATCCATTTGTTGTACAAAATTAATGGAAATGGCCCTCACTTCGAATAAACCCAGAGACGTAGGCTATTAAAGCCAAACTCCATTATCAATTTGCTGGTGAATTATTTTGATTTTATGTATTATTTTTTAGTTCTGATCTTCATTTTCATTTTGGTTATTATTTATTTATTAAAAATTTAATGGAAAAGTTGAGAAATTATTAGATCTTTTAAATGCGATAGTGTGTTATTTGATTTTGTGACACTTGCATTTTCAGTTTTTAGATCAAAATTTTGGTATCATAGCGATTGTTATTTAATAGTGGTTTTTAGTGTATGTTGACAAGGTCTAAACCCCAAAAGGGTGAAGGAAAAATCTCTGAATATAATCTAGAGATTGGCTCAAGGTGTGCTTTAGGGATGGTCAAAGTAGAGATGGAATCCAAACAATCTTTCTGCCGAGCCTTCATGGAGATGAGAAGCATGGTTGAGGAACTTTACTGTGATAAACAAAGGAAATACAAGAATGAAAAAGAAGATGATTCATAAGAATCAAAAGGTAAAGAAACCAAAAAACCTTCTTCATCAGATGATGGTAAAAAAATTATGAAATCTCTCCCTTCACTAAAATTGGATATTAAATTTGAATTACCAATGTTTAATGGTGAAGTTAATGTTGAAAAGTTGGATAATTGGGTCAAGCAGATTGAAGTTTATTGTAAGGTCCAAAATATTAAAGGGGATGAGTCAAAAAATCATTTTGCTACTCTTCGTATAGGAGGCACAACTCTCATCTAGTGGGAGAGTAAGTTGAAGGAAGCCGATCTACAAAAAGGTAACTCAATTTCTACTTGGAATGAATTTGTTGAAGAACTCAGAAAGAATTTTTATCATTTAGGCTATATGCAACATGATGGATTGACAAAGTTCTAGACAAGGTAAAGGCCAAAATGTTTAAGATTATACACAAGAATTTAGGAGAAATGTTTTACTTTTGAATGTTCCTCTTTACACACAAGAAACACTGCTAAAATATATAGGTGGTTACTTAAGACATATGATTCTTATGTTCAATCCCACTAATTTAGATGAAGCATGTGTACAAGCCACTCATTTAGAGGCTAGAGGAAAATAATAAAAAGAATCTTTTCCTAAAGTTAAAAGTAAGTAATCTACTATTAAGCAATCCAAAGGGGAAAGTTCAATGGGAAAGGGTAAATAAAAATCCACTTTTACTGTCAAAAAAGAAGGAAAATGATTTTGTAATCATTGTAAGAAAAATCATGATGAATCTACGTGTTGGAAACTACACCCTGAGTTAAGGACTAAAAGGTTTCAAAAGAAAGAAAATAATACTAATGCTATGGTTCAGGATTTAGGTCTAGATTCAGGTGATGAAACTAAAATCACAGCCATGGGATTACATAAGGAATCTTCTCTTTCAGTTTCTAGCAATAAGTCATCAAATGATGCATCTTCTTTTAAATAGAATTCTATGCATGTTGATAAGAAAAGAAATGAATTGTTCCACATTACAGTTGTTTCAAAAGATACTAAGATTGACACTATATTTGATAGTGGTCCTCAAGAAAATTTAATTTATGAAGAGGTTGTTAAGAAGTTAGGCTCACAAACCAATCCTCATCCAAAGCCTTATCCACTAGGTTCAACGTGTGACAATGCAAAGATACAAGTCTCACAAACTTGTAGACTGAGGTTTTCCATCACATCCAAGTTCATAGATTAGGTTGAGTTGGATGTTGTCCCTTTGGACATATGCGAGATTATTTTGGGAAGCCCATATCTTTATGACATAAAAGCAATCTTTTATAGAGAGGAGAATAAGTACTTGCTTGTTAAGGATGGCATTTAATATATAGTCAGAGCACATCACATTAAAACAAGTCTTTCCTTGGTTACATCAAGGAAAATGAAAAGACTAGTTAATTCAAGCAAGACTTTTTGTATCATGTTGATCAAGTCTAAGGAAAAAGAATATTATCAGGCTTTGGAAAATTGTGATCCTAAACATAAGAATGAATTGGTTGAAATCATTTCTACTTATGATGATGTGTTTCAGGATCCTAAGGGTTTGCCCCCTAAAAGGGGAGTTCAACATGAAATTTAGCTATTGCAAGAATCTCCTCTCCTCAACATTGGCATGTACAAGTTATCAGTGGTGGAAAATGAGGAAATCAAAAAATAGGTAATGGATCTATTGGATAGAGGTATTATTCACCCAAGTTCATCCCCTGTTGGTTCACCAATCATTTTGGTGCCAAAGAAAGATGGCACTTGGCAAATGTGTGTTGATTTTCGTGATTTAAACAAAATTACTATTAAGAATCATTACCTTCTTCCTCATATTGATGATTTGTTGGATCAATTAAAACATGCTATTTATTTCACTAAGATAGATTTGAGAAGTGGATATCATTAAGTAAGAATTAACGAAGGTGATGTGTGGAAAATTGCCTTCAAAACAAAATAGGGATTGTTTGAATGGCTTGTTATGCATTTTGGGTTGTGTAATTCCCTAGCTACATTCATGAGATTGATGAATGATGTTTTTAGACAGTTCTTTGATGATTTTGTTATAGTTTACTCAAATGATATATTGATTTTCAGTATGTCTTGGGAAGAGCATGTGATCCACATTAAGAAAGTCATGGATGAATTAAGAAGGGAAAAAAATTATTTAAAAATGTCAAAATGTGAATTTGGAAAAACCTCTTTGATATACTTGGGTTACATTGTAGGACATGGTAAATTGAAAATTGATCCTGCAAAAGTGGTAGTCATTTTTAACTGGCCTACACCCACTAATACAACTGAGGTTAGAAGTTTTCTTGGTGCAATACAGTTTTAGAGAAAGTTTATTGCTCAATTTTCATATATTGCATCACTTTTGCATTCTTTGACAAGTGTGAAACAAGTCTTTTAGTGGGGAGGAAAGCATCAAAAGGCCTTTGATACTTTGAAAGAAAAGATAAGTACTGCTCTGATCTTGGCACTTCCTGATATACAAAAACCATTTGAGATCGATACGGATGTAAGTGAATATGCTATAGGAGCTATTTTAATGCAAGGTAAGAAACTAGTTTGTTATCATTCTGAAACCTTCACAAGTGCAGTAAGAAAATATCCAACTTATGATAAGGAATTGTATGCATTGGTTTAAAGTGTTAAAAAATGGAAACATTATGTAATGGGCAAAGAAAAAATAATACATACAAATCTTCAGCCCTTACAATATCTCCAATCACAAACCAAGCTACAACAATGTATACATTTTCATTGGATGGGTTTTTTACAATAATTTCATCTTGTGATTAAGTATAAAAAAGGTATTCAGAATAAGGTTGCATATATGCTATCTAGACCTCTTATGGTTGTTGCATCTATTCTTCTACAACATGGTTCTTTGTCTCATGAAAGCTATAATGAACAATATGTTAATGATCTTGATTTTTAGGATGTATATAAAGACTTGATGAGTAGTAGACAAGTAGAAGAATTGAACTATCATGTACATAATGATCTTTTGTATCATTTGGGTAAACTTTATATTCCTCAAAATGAGAGGGTACACATGATTAGAGAAGCACATACTTCTCTTATTTTTGGTCATTTTGGAGTTGTTAAAATGGTTGCACATTTGAAAATGTATTGTTACTGGCCCCCTATGCAGGAACATGTTGCCAAATATATTAAGGGGTGTACTCTTTATGCCATAATCAAACCTAGTAATAGGAAATTGGGACTTTACACTCCTTTACCAGTTCCTACTCACCCATGGGAAAGTATCTTCATGGATTTTTTGGGGGTTTACCTATGACACAAATAAAACATGACTATTTATATGTGGTTGTGGATAGATTTAGTAAGATGTGTGTTTTGATTCCTTGCACTATGCAAATTACTGGGGAAGGCACTGCACACTTGTTCTTTAAACATGTTTGGGTTCATTTTGGGTTGCCTACTTTAATTATTTTTGACCAAGATTCTTAGTTTATTGGGGATTTTTGGTCAACTTTGTGGAGAGTAATGGACACTAAATTAAAAAGGAGGACTGCATTTCATCCATAAATTGATGGGCAAACAGAGGTTGTGAACTGCACTATGGTACATTTTCTTAGGGGTTATAGTAATAAACATCTAAAGTTATGGGATGAAAAATTATGTTACATAAAGCATGCATATAACCAAGCACTTCATTCTTCTACTTTGAAATCTCCATTTGAAGTTTGTTATGGATACTTGCTTAAATCTCCTCTAGATGTTTTCTATGGATAGGATACAACTGTTGGTGAACCAAAAGAATCCATTCAAGTTAACAAGTTCATTGAACAAATATAACTCATACGTCATAGTGTTCATATTCAATTGGAGAAAAGTCAAGCCAAGTATAAAGCTAGACATGACAAACATCATGTTGATCACCAATTTGTTATAGGTGATATGGTATGGCTTCACATCAGTAAGGAAAGACTGATAGGTAAAGGTAAAAAGTTGAAACCAATCCGATATGGTCCTTTTTAGATTACAAAAAAAATTGGCACAAATGCTTTTTGATGATATTTACCATCTTATATGCAAATTTATTCAGTTGTAAATGTGGAAAATCTGAAATTGTATGAGCCTCCAATGATAATTGATCATGATGAAAGTGTATCCATTCCTTCTATTGATGATTTTACTCCTGAATATCTAACATAATTGCAAGAAGATACTATTCTTGATAGGAATGTGCAGACTTCATGAAGAGGTGATGTTGAGTATCTTCGTGTTGGTCTAAAAGGGATGCACCCAAACAAGGCCAAATAGATGGAAGCTGAAAGGGTGAGGGAGAAATACCCTCACCTCATTACCAATTAATTTCAACTTTTGGAGGTCCAAAAGTTCCTAGTGGGGAGGAAGAGTGATCCAGGTGGATCCATGTACCATTCCATTTTTAAAGTCTTCAATTTTTGGTCAAACCACTTTCACATCAAAGAATTCATTGAGAGCATTATAGTGTTTCTTCTTGAACGCAAAATATAGTTTAGATGCTTGAGATATAGCTTGTTAAAGTTTTCTTATGACAGGCAAATAACTAGTGTCAAAAAGTGATGTGGCATTATTCAAATATGCCAAGTGGTCCAATAACCATTTAACACATGGCAATATGAATTTGTGAAAAAAAATTGGTTTGGTGTTTGGTTTAGCCTCTAATCTTTGATAGGCAGTCATATGAGGATCTGTGGGCCCCACTATTTACTCATTGGGAGCCCTCAACGAGGGTCAACACACTCTTGTGGAGGGGTGCCTTGGCCTTTTAATTTTCATATATTATTGTTTGTGGCATTGTATTTAAGTTACAAAGTCTATAGAAACCCCATCAATGTGGAATAATTATTTAAAGCTTTTTAAAGTACCACAAGCTAATAAACCAAATCTACCATGCCATCCACCTTGCCATGCAAAGACCACATCTTAACTAAAAATTCTCCAATGGCAGCCTAAGTATAGGCTCAAGCTAAGCTTATCACCTAAGTCTCCTTCAAAAGGGATGTCAACACACATAAAGGAGACCACCCACCTATTTCAAACATGAATTTAATTTGTAAATGACAAATGTGGGATAAATATAATTATCCAAGCACCAAGAGAGAAGGTCGAAGGACTCAAACTTTGCACCTATCATGCAAAATTGATAATCCTTGACCACTTGAGCCATGGGCTTTGAAGGGCTATAAAGGGAATGAAATTCCATTTGAAGGGTAGTAATCAGTCGACTGTGTAAAGAGAATTAAGAGGGTTAGAGACTTATTAATGCCTTGTATGGCCTTGGACCATTAATGAAAAGTCTGAGAGATGTTTATATAGGTAGGAAGAGACTAGAGAAGGAGAATTGAAGACTTGTAATGATTTTGTAAGTCATTTTTTGCACAAAATTAATGGAAATGGTCCTCACTTCAAATGGGAAGATGTAGGCTATTAAAGCCAAACTCCGTTATCAATTCACTGGTGAATTCTTTTGATTTTCTCTATTTTTTTTGTTTTGATATTCATTTTAATTCTAGTTATTATTTATTTATTAAAAATTTAATAAAAAATTCAAAAAAGTAGTAGATATTTTAAAATGCGATAGTGTGTATTCGATTTTGTGACACTTGCATTTTCAGTTTTTAGATCATTCAATGACTTTGATAATTAAACATCATAATCTCATCACTATATGATGCAAATTTAGGTTCATTCACATCTTCATCAATCAGTTCAGTTGTATCACATGGAGGATGTGGAAGGAAGGACTTGTCACACCAATCAACATCAATGTCACAACCTCCTACATTTACTTTGTTGTCTAGTAGATTGGGCACTTCTTTCACAGCCCCTTTATTCTAATGTCTATCTATTCTTTCATCATGTGCAGGACTTTCCCTCTATTATTGTCTCAATTATGGAAAGCAAATCCCCTTTAACTCAAATTTTAAGCCTCTCTTGATTGGTAGACACATGCAGGATCCCCTTCTCAACCTTGGCAAGATTGTATGACATTTATTTGATAGCAGAGGCCAAAATCTTAATCATATCCTTAAGATTGACATTCTTAGTGGACTGATTTTTTTCAAGGTTGACCAAATTCACATCATCCCACTTTTTTGTGAGTTTTCCCACAACCTTTATATTGTTCTCAATTTGGATGGCCATATTGAATGTCAACCACAGGTTCATGGGAGCATTGTCCCATAAGTAGTATAGAGACTTCTTATCAAAGGCATCATAGTATTTTATCAAGCATGTTGTATTATTAGGCCTTATGATCTTAGGTATTTTCATCATATCTTTGTTAAAGCACGTGTTGAAGTCTTGCATGCACTCATTGGGTTTCTTCTTGATGTTTTCAAACTCAGCCAAAATAAACCTTAGATCAACTCTTTCACCATATTGAATTTTAAAAACATTCTTCATTTCCCATGAATCAATGCATCCACATGGAAGATAATTGAACCATTCATAAGCATCCTCCTTCAGTGTGTGCATAAACAAATTAATTCACACATCCTCTTGATCAACCTCATAATCTTCAATAATATTGTGAAAATCCCTTAAGTGTTGATCACCATTCACTGCATTGTTCCCTTGAAACTTTGGAAGACATTTCCTTACTTCATTTGGGACTTCATTAGGATAACCTTCCATGTCATCAAAATTTATAGGCTTGAATCTAGGAAAGTAGAATGCAGGGCATTCATTCTCATCTGGGTCCCCATGCATCAAGATTGGTTCAATTGGAGGTTTAAGAACAACTAGCAAAGGGATGTGAGGGGGTGAATGAGGGGGATTTGTAAGATCAAACTTGGGAGGGAATTCAACTGGTTGAAAAGGAGTTGGATAATAGATAGACTATGAGTTTTAAGATGACTAAAAGAGCTATGAAAGTCTTCAAAAATGATAAGTTCAACAAAAATTTCAATCCTATCATAATTTTCGTAGTTAGAACACTATTTAGTGGCTAAATGTTACCCTTTAATAGGCCTAAAAACTTGTCTCCCTCTTCTTTGATGAATACTTAATGGTGAGACAAGTTTCTTGGATGGATCACCTTTGAAGTATGATCTCATTCATTCCATCTTTGGAAGCAAGAAAACACTCAATGATGATAATTAAGATATTCAAAATAGTCACCAATCTTCTTTGAAACTAGATAATAAAGTTGGAGTCACCACTAGAATCATAATTATAGAATATAACAGTTAACACATTAATTTTGATACATGTTGAAAACATATTTATTGAATTTAATGATGAGATAAAAATTGAAGACACTGAAATTTAATAATATGTTCAAAAGGGGATAAATCACATTCCAACATGTTACTTTAACAACTCTTTACAATAAATGCAGAAGTCACATGTCAAATATCTCAGTTCTTATCATGTTCCCAGTGGAGTGATGCAGTATTGATGGCCAAGATAGTCCAAATGTAGCAAATAATTACAGATAACATTATAATATGAAATACTTGTAGCTCTCTTCAAGAGCCCCTAACAACACAAATAACTAAAACTTTTATTTAATCCTCAAAAATGATGCTAGAAAGGTGTTGGTTCCCAATTGTACATCTATCAAACTTAACCTTGCACACTTGAAGAAAATGGCAAACAAAGATGAAAAACTTGCTAGTATGTCATTATATCCAAAGAAGGGTTTGGCATCAAGAATGGACCAGGCATAGAAAATGATTGGGAGGCACTGACAGAGGGTATGGTTAGCTCCATACTACTTTTGGCTCTACCTAAACTAAGGTGAGAGGACATATGGGGTAGCTTGATCACATGGAGAGATTATGCAATTCAACCTACATGGAGATTATTGGCACAAAGAGGCATAAATGTGACCAGGTCACAACCAAACTTGCACTCTACCTGGGAAGGGTTGTCACATGGAATGCAAATATACACTAAGTCACATACAAGCTACTAAATATAGATGTGGAAGTGACTGCAATATTGATTTGAAAGAATGTTCAACAACATGGACTGAATGTAAAACTATAGTGCTAAGCTTCAGAGCACGAGATGAAAACACATGATTTTATGCATTTGCAGGGCAAATAGCACTTATAGTATGCAAAGGGTGTATTATTTGTAGCATAGGATAGGGTAGGATAGATAAATAATTGTAAGAGAGGGTGTGGTGTGATGGTGGTTTTTAAATAGTAGGGTATCTTGCAATATTCATGACATCATTCTTTGCAAAGATGCATAAAAAAACTCAAATGCAAGATAGTGGGAACTACTAGGAGTAATTTCTAGTCATTGGTGCCATTAAAATGAAAATACTCAAATGATTTTGAAACCCTATAAACATACATTAAATATAGAATCTCACATACCCTTTCCCATTGAATCCATAACCTACGGTGCCCTAATAAGTTATTCAACAACATATTCTAAAATAATGGCAAAAAGGTTTTATAATTTAGATCTATGCTTAAAATTACAACTAGTAGTAAGCATGGAGCTATATATTTACAAAACACATTGTTGTATTTCATCAAAAGGAAATAGCAAGAACCACAAATATTTTCCATTAAATTTGCAAGAAAATATTACATACATCAATTTTTTAGAATGCTACCATGGAGACAAGCATGGTGAGTTTGCTCTTTTAACAAAGGAGACATAAACATGCTCTCAAATCTTACTAATGGATGTGCACTTGAAAGCACCTTAGTAAGGGAGACAAGATCTACACATAGAAGTTGATCCCTAAAAAAATTGTAGAATCTAGACTTAAAGAAAATGAATAACCAATAACAACCTTAACAATATAGGAGAATCCCTCTATTAATACATTTTGCACCCTATTCAAATCTAGGATTGTGGGTTGCCATTTGAAAATTTTCAAAGTAGCCCTTCAAAATCCACCAAGATGCTCCTAAATGGAAAATATTCCTTGTCATGCCTCAAATATTCATCCACCTATAAGAAAAATCATTGCTCTAACTACTTCTATAGGGAATGATGAATATTTTCAATAAACCCTTTGACTTCTTGATCGGAGATGCCTTTTTTCATGATATGGAAGGTGAACTTTATGGTGGAGGCCAAACAAACTTTGTCTTCATGTGAAATTGCATGAAGATGCCCTTGACCACTTTCTTGCATAGCTAGAACCTCCTGGATAGTTGCCATTCCTATTTTGCATGCCATGCAACAACCTGCTCTTGCAATGATGGCTACATTAGAATGCTCGAGCTATGGTAGAGGTAGAAAGTGATCCATGGAAATCATTGAAAACATTATATGGAATGGCCTGTAGACCCTCTTTTGTGTTGTGATTTCTTGCTCATCCATAAAAGAACCATCAATTTCAATTCCTAGGCCAAATTTTGCCACATATTGACACATGGCATGCCATATCAGATCCAACTAGGTACCTGTGGGGCTTAAATGTGACTAGGTTGCTTAATTGGCTCAATCTAAACAAATGTAACTTTCTCATGTAACCTTAAAGTAGTATCAAATATAAATTATTGATCTTGTAATAATCTTCAAGTATTGACCTTATCATGATCCATTGATCTTGATTTGGGCCTCTAAGATTCCACCATTTGGCAGATTTGTCGCTTCTCTATGGATAGTATGAATTACTTTGGATGTTATCATGCCACATGGTATCACCTTGCTAGATATTTGACCCCATTAAACTATCAATAATTCACTTGCATCATTAGAACCTCAAAATATGCTTGGGATTTAATTCATTGAAATATCCACCTTTAATCACTCACCATCAGATCTTATTTGGGTGAGAAAATGTGCTTCATTGTATCTCCTTATTGAGTTCCCATGGTGGTGATACTTGCCACCACCTTGCTCATCCTGGGGCTTTATTTAAATCTTGACCCATTATTCATCATCAATTGGAATCTATATACTCTACCACATATCATCAATTGATGGGAACATGTTTGAGCTTTAACTATGCACCATTAGTTGACACTTATCACTTCTATGTTTGCTTTGAGCTATATATAAAATTCCACAATCATCTCATGTCATTGATCTTATTTATACAAATAAAACATGGGCCATCGATATCCATCCATAGGGCTCAGTCCTTTGTTCCACATTACATTGGATCTCTGACAAGGTTCTTGCAATGGTGTCACTTGTCACCTTCATGCTCATCCTAGGGATTTATTGAAACATTGACCTTCACATCATCAATCAAGATTTGTATACTTTGCCACGTAATATCGATTGATAGGAATGTGCCTAAGTTTTAAATCATGCCCTGTGAGATTGACATTTGGCACATCCATGCTCGTCCTAAGTCCTTTTGACTATTCAACATTGATCATACACTGTTAGATCATCTTGCTCCGTATTAACATGCACTATTCAATTTTGATCCTCTAAGTTAGACGTGATTGACTCAAAATTAATAAAACATAATTAATTCAAAGCTCAGGGAATAAAGAACTTATTATAAATTCTTAGCCTTAGGTATTTGTGTGCTTAAATAAATATGACATAGAATTTAAGGTAGGACTTTGATCTCAATTTATAACAAAGGGACCAAGCATTATTTAGACCATGTTAATAGATAAAAATGGACCAAGGGCCACAAAAAATAAAAAAGTACCAAACATAAATTTTAGACTAAGGTTTGGTCATGTTAATAAACATGACCAAACCTTAGTATAAAATTTAAAATAAGTCCATGGCATATTAAAATCATTCTCGCTTAAATTTCTCCCACCATTTTGAATTTAAATCAAAGGACCTAAGATAGGGTAATTGGAAGAAGGGTCTTAAGGTGCTCAGCCATGAATTTAACTTGGATTTTGATAGACCAAAGGCTAGTAAAGACCCAATTAATCAAACACTTGACCTCTGATGTAGTCTTGAAAACATGAAGTGGGATAAACAAATTAGGCATCAATACTTGAAAAGGGATCAATTAATTTAGTGTAATTTTGGGCACTAACAGGGTTGATACTATTAAGAAAGATTAAATTAAGGTTACTTGACAATGATGGTGTTTCATTGATTTCCATGAGCATTCAGGATTAGTGGAGTCTTAGATCATTTGAGAAATGTTCCTGAACACCTAATGCTTTAGTCACAGTCAAAAGCTTCCACCTATAGTCCATCCTTTAGGTTAGTGTGCATAGATAGGATAATAGATCATCTTGAATAATTCCATGGTGGGATGGTAGTGTTCAAGGTGAGAGGTGGGATTATATAAATTAAAGCATGCTAGGAGAGGTTTCGAAAGAACAATTGTAGTCATACCCTTAAAGCATGCACTTACAGCTAGGGAAACAGTCATGAAGTCAAGATTATCAATGGTGAAGTTTATTGGCCAAAGCAAGTTCTTGAAAACATGTACCTTCATCTATCATAGGGATTGATGACTATCTTAAAGTAAATATTTGTTGAGAGGAAAATTATTTATGAAAGGAGTTTCATGTATGTGACTATGTTTCTTGAAAACCCTAAGAAATAAACCTTAGAGATCATGAAAAGGTATTCAAATCAATACTACAACCAACATCAAGGCTCAAATACTCACCTACAAGTTTTATAGACACAAATTTTTTTGCAATTCAAATAATTTCTCAAGGGATGATGAGGTCATCATAGCTTAAGGAAGGTAAGTTGAAGAGGGTCTATAGTATAATGACACACTCATTTGATGCAAGTCATCAAGGATCAAGATACTTAGCACAGTCATATGTTTACAAGTGTGGACTCAAGTTTCTCTCAAGTCAATAAGGAGATTTATAAACAATTTCATCCATATTCAAATTTAAATGAACAATCTCTTAATCTTCTCAATAAAACTAAAGCAATGCTTGAACATGAAGATGTAGTAAATGCCTTTGTACAAAAGTTGAGTGTATGAGACCCAAATGCCTTGATAAGTTGTTAGAACATTTAGAGGAAGATTGAATATTGGTTTTAATTTAATTATAAGTCCTAATGGGATAAACAAGTGTGAATTAGAGAAAATATTCCCTTTTCTCATAGCATAAGCTCTAGGTATTATTGACATGTAGTCATATGAGGTCTTTTGAGAAGGTACAAGGTGACATGGATGATTGTGAGATAAAAAATGAAGGTTTGAATCATGAAAGGATAGGTTTAATGATATTTTAGAGGAAAATTCATAATGATAAGACACAAACCGATTAAAAAGAGGATGAGGACTCATTTGTGAAATTCGACTAAGTAGACACATGTCACTAGCTTTTGCCAAAATGGGTCTACATGTAAAAATATGCAAGATCTAATAATTAAATTTGGTGGAGAGGCTCATTATGACCTATTATACCCATTAAATATATTTTTTAGGAATTTTGATAATGCTAACTATTCACTACTTTGTTACAGTCAACCTTATGTCAAATCATGATCAACATTAGAGCCTACCTTAGAAAAATTAGTCAGTTTGGGGAATCTACATCTTGATTCAAAGCACAAAATATGGTATGAATGGTATCCATGACCTAAAAAAACAAAAAAATCCATATTAAAGGTAATATAAAGAGTTAAAGTTCCCTTTGTTTTGACACAATCCTCTTGCATTCAAGAAGTTAACCATTGGAGACCAAATGAAGTTTTGTCAATTCTGGATGCCAAGAAGTAGTTTAGGACTTAGAGAGGTGTTAAAACCATATAATATGATGTTGAAAACCTATCATGTCCTATGGAAGTGATCACATTAAGGGGTTTTGTAGATTTAAAATTATATATTTTATTTTATACTTTGGGACACGCATATATATTATTCAGCTAAGTATATAGGTGGTTAAATAATAATTTGGGTCATATTAATTAGTGGGGTCAAAGGAATATATTTTATTAAATTTTGGGAAAATATTTAAGACTCTAATTCCAATAGAAGGTATCCACGTGTCACTTTGGTACTCTTCTAAGGGAAAGTGAATATCAAAAAGCCTCCATTGAGCGTGGGGCTACCACGTGGATAAATTATAGTTCTTTTTGAAGTCAAAGGTTCAATGGTGAATTGATGATGTATATTACAAAAAATATATAAAAATGAGTGCTAAGCCTCGAAGGAGTCTCCTTTTATTAAAGCCTTGGAGAAAAGCTTCAAGACTCATATGAATGTGAATGATGCCACTTGTCACTTTGACACTCTTCCAAGGGAAAGTGAATATAAAAAAGCCTCCGTTAAGTGAAAAGCTTCCACATATTAGCACAAAAAATCCCAAATCCCAAAAGAGCTGAGAAAGCTAAAGATTTTATGGACTGAAGGGGAAGGAAGAGTTAAATAATTAATAGCCATATAAGTCTCCACGTGTCCATGCTTTGAGAGACTGCAAGTTAAAGACAAATAGGAGCAATAATTGAAACAAAATGAAAGAGATAGTTAGCATAAATGATTGAATTAAGCTCCAAGTTGTTCATTTACAATGGCATGTAGGTTTTGGATCTAGAATTTGCAGACATGCAGTTAGAATCTGAATAAGTGGTAGTGACCCATGATGGATATTTTGGGCTATAAGTAGCAGATCAAAGGATAAAAAAAGGGGGAGATCAGTAGAGATTCATCTATATCAATAGAGAGTTTAGGAGATAGTATTTAAATAATTTTAATGCCTTAATAGGTGTCTCTCTTGAGGGATCAAATATTGTATTTTGTGCATTTTTCCTTATGCACTTTGTTCTCCTATCAAACTATGAAGAAAGAGTGGTGTTTTGTGAAATTATAGTTTATTTCTAATTCTTACTTCTCATTTTATATTATTATCCTTTTTTTTATCTTTGCATAAACACTGAGATTATTAATCATGATATATGATATTTAATTATGTCAGTGAATGTTGTTAAAATTAATGTTATGTTACTAGGATAGATGATGATTTAGGTTATATTTTATATTATAATCCTTTCATTAGTCTATAGTCTATGTAGAGTTATTGATCATGCTTTATGCTCTTTAATATTTTTAGTGAATTATGTTAGTACTAGTTATTGTGTTCTTTGGTAGAGGAATATAATCTTGGTGTATCATCTTAGTAGTTTAAGTACTTTCATGCATTATTTCTTTCCCCTTTACATCAAACCCCAAAGAGAAGAGCCAACTTCTTTAAAATTTGGAGGTCATTTCAAGGGTCAAGTCCTACATCTTTGAAACTTCCCATGAATTTGGTGATTAGTTGCAAAATTAAGCATCGATAGTCATGATCTAGTCACTAGGAGGTTAGACCCTTCTTGATACTTGTGATCTTATTGTAAGAGGGGAAAACACTTTGATAAATGCTAGTAAATTACCCCCAAGGCCTCCTATGCTTATGTTTCCTGAATTATCTCTCCCTATTCAAGAAGATGTTTCTGGCACTTCTCAGGCCAATACTTCTCTATACACCTTTCCTTCAACTCAAGGAACATCAACCTCAATTCCATCTTCTTCCTCATCAGAGATAAATGATGTCAAGAACATCCTTAGAACCTTTTCTAATGAAATTCTCAATCTTAATAGGAACCATGCTTCATATCAATGACCCCCTTATTAGGGATTTCAAGGGAATAGACCTTCATATTAGCCGAATCAGTATCAAGGGACTCAAAGACCAACTCCATCACAACCATCTAACTAGATTGTCCCTGTACCCATACCATTTCAGATAGTTTCACCAAGCTTAGGAAGAGAACTGGTCCCTATCCAAAAAAACATGGTGAAAGAGACAAATGCATGGTTTTTTCCTTGTAATAAATCTCACATACCAAGAGATTACCCTATGGGAAATTTACAACAATGGGTAGCCAAACAAAGAAGAATGGGAAACCAAGAAACTACCTCAATAGAACCATATCAATCACCCAAAGTTTAAAATGCAACCATGGTGGCTCAGATACAAGGCATGTCATTGAAATAAGGAGAGATTACCCTTGAATATGTTTTTTTCTTATGGATTAAAGATGAAGAATATATGTTCATTAATGAGGCATCTACCTCTAAGATCTTGGTTTAGTCTGATTATTTTACATGGTCAAAAAGGAGAATGGTAGAGTCTATAGATGTTGTTCCTACTATTAATACTAAATCAAGAAAGGTACCATTAGATCCAGTTCCTCAAGTCCTTATGAAAAGACAAGATGTTCCAATGACTACACAAATTCAAGGAATCTCTAACATAGCAATTGAAAGGACAAGGTATCTATAGTACTCCAAAGTATAGCCACTCAGACCAATCAATGTGGTACAACAACTAAAGAAAGCTCCTGCTAATGTCTCATTATGGGATATGTTGGCCATTCATTAATAAAAGGAACTATTTCAAGAAGCACTAAAGGATGAAAATGAGCCAAATTCTAGTTCCACAAATGAAACTCCATCAAATAGAGACAAAGAGAAAATAAAAACATCTCAGTCATAAAAACCATCAACTCTGATGAACACCAAAGAAGAGGTAGAGAAATCTAAACCTAACCCTTTCTATATGACTCTTATAGTGGGTAAGAAATTGATTCATAATTCTATGATAGAATTAGGTGCAAGTACCACAACCATGCCTAAGTTAATAGTTGATGCCATGAATATTAAGTATGAACCACTAACCTAAGGAGTCATGCATCTTGATGGGAAATTAGTACAAACCATAAGGATATTTAGAGGGATTCAATTGTATTTGTATTCTTGCCCAAACATAACTACTTTGTAGGATATAATAGTCATAAATATCCATCTCATTTTTGTTTTATACTTATCTAATGAATTTACCACTAAAATTATAGGGTACATGTCTCTTGACTGGTCACATCTTATTCTAAGAACCAAGTATGGTTCAAAAATGAAGGTATTATCAGAATCTCTCAACAAAGAGGATATTACTAATCAAGTAATATCAAAGTTTGAAGAATCTCATGCAATGATCACTAGAGAAGAAAGAATATGTATGGATGAATGCACTAAAGATGATGATAATCAAAAGGGTGAAAATTATCTCACAACTATGACACCTAGAAACCCTTTAAGTAATTTTGACTCCACTAATTTGGGAACTTATGTGATTTACGATGAGAATCTTGAGATACCTAGGATTATGATAGAGGTGATAAATGAAAAGGAGAGTCCCATAGATGATTCTTTGATATGGAACCTAAATATTGATGGGGTAAAAAGCAAGATTGGCTTAGGAGTAGGTATATGCCTTATCTCTCCAAAAGGGAAAAAGATCCTTAAGGCACTACATTTTTAGTTTAGCTGCACTAACAATGAAGCTATTATGAATCTCTAGTGCATAGCTTAATCCTTTCTCAAAAGGAAGGAATAAATAATTTGAGAGTCTTTGGTGACTCAAAATTAGTGATCAAGCAAATCAGGGAGACTACAAAAACAAATAATACAAGAATGAGATCTTACTACCATAAGGTGTGGAACTTGGTTACAGGTTTTGATGCCTTCAATATTGAAGTTATCCAAATGTCTCAAAATGCTAAGGTAGACATAATGGCTCAAATTGGATCCTAGTTTGATCCAACCAAAGATATGCTGGTTAACAAAGAATTAGTCAAAATGGTCACACATCCTGCCATTCTTGACAACGTAGATAATTGACAACTAATTGAGAGTTATCTTCAGATCATTTTGTTTCTACAAAATCAAGAGAATTTACTAACCAATTGTAACCTAAGATTGAATAGGCATATGGTGACCAACTAATTCGACTAAGGTCCAACAAGCTTCCAAGGGGACTAATAACCCTTGAGAATATGTTTGACCTTGATGATACAAACTTGGACAAAAGAAAGTTCATAGAAAGCAAAGAAGATTATTCAGAACTTGAGATCTTAGAGGGGAGAAAGCTAAAAGTGGGTAAGGTTACCACTCAAAAAGAAAAAGAAAAACTAGTATCTTTGTCCAATAAGTATAATAAGGTGATAGCATGGATGTATGAGGATCTTCATGGGTATAAAAAATAAATTTTCCAACATACTATCGACCTGATAGAAGGATCAAATCCCTTATACCAAAATCAAAGGGCAGTGAATTCAAGAACAAAGTCTCTCATGGAAAAAAGAGCTCAAAAAATTATTGGAGTCCAAGATTATTTTTCCCATCAAGCATTCTACATGGGTCTCTAACGTGGTCCTAATAAGGAAGAAAAATAGAGAAATCAGACTCTATGTAGACTTCAAGGATCTAAATAAATCTTCCCTTAAAGATCATTACCCCTACCTTAAATGGAACAAATTTTATAGACATTAGCTAGAGCAGAGAGATTCTCCTTATTGGATGGCTTCTCAGGCTATAATCAAATATGGTTGATATAAGAGGATCAACACAAGACCACTTTCACTACAAAGTGGGGGACTTTTAATTATGTGAAAATGTCATTCAAACTCTCCAACACTAACACTACATTTCAATGAGCAATGAACATTACTTTTGGGGGGCTAATAAACAAAATGATTCTAATTTACCTAAATAATCTCACTATTTTCACCAAGTTTGTCGAAGATCATTTTAATCAATTGGAGGCCATCTTTTAGAGATGTCAAGAGTTTGG
This sequence comes from Torreya grandis, assembly GCA_037957365.1. Classification (NCBI taxonomy): domain Eukaryota; kingdom Viridiplantae; phylum Streptophyta; class Pinopsida; order Cupressales; family Taxaceae; genus Torreya; species Torreya grandis. The sequence continues at coordinate 634,735 of JARHVA010005920.1, forward strand.
AATCTCTCTAATTCTTAAAAAATGTGTATTCAGACACCTCAAGGTAAGCTACCCAAAAACATTGTTTTAAAATAAGGGAATGCCATAGACCTAGATAGAGTTAAGGAAATATTAGACATATCAATACCAGTGAATAAGAAAGTAGTACAGTCATTCCTTGGAAAGATTAATTTTTCAATTAGATTCATCTCAGACTTTTTTGGAATGGTTAGACCCATTACTTTGCTATTAAAAAGAAGATCTTAGTTTCAAATAGATGAGTGAAGGCCAACAAGATTTTAAAAATATTAAAAGGGCCATTATATCCATCTCAGTATTGTGCAATCTAGATTTCTCTAAGTTTTTCATCATGTGTGTTTATAGAGGAGAGCACAACATAGTAGCAGTACTAACACAAAAGGACATGGAACAAGAAGGAGAGAACCTGATTGCCATCTTCTAAAGGACTCTTTGAGATTGTGAATCTATGTATAATTTTATTGAAAATCAGGCTTATGTTATTGTAAAAGGTTTAAAGAAATTCAAGCACTTAGTAACAAGTAACAAGACTGTAGTATTGGTGGCTCACCCAAGTGTCAGAGAATATATTATGGAAGGGGAAATAAATTAAAAAAATCCAATTGGATAATCAAAATATTAGAGTATGATATTGATCTTAAGTCTACCAAGCTGATAAAAGGAGGGGTCTTTATTAATACATTGCCCAAGATTCTATAGCAAGAATCTATTATAGAAGCCATGCTATGGATACAAGAGAATCAAATAGACTCTTGGGTCACTGAAATAATTCATTTTATGAATTTTGGTCAATATCCAAGACAATTGCCTCCTAAAAAGAGAAGATACTAGCGACAACAAGGATCAAGTTTTTTTCTAATAGACAATTTCCTTTTTAAAAGGAATTTTAATAGAATCTTGCTCAAGTGTATCGAAAGTGAAGAAACTAAGAGGATCTTGCATGAGTTGTAATATTAAACATCTAGAGGACATTTTTTAGTGAGAACTAATACTGATAAAATACTCTAGGCAAGGTAACTCTAGTCTATGATGTTTTTTGATTACCATGACATGGTCAATAAGTGTCAGTCTTGCCTATTTTACATGGGTAATAGGAGAAATGTAGCCTTGCCACTCAATCCAATAATTGTTGAATAACCTTTTACTCAATGGGGCCTAAATTTCATTGGAATGATTAGTCAATTCTCAAGTGTGGGGGAAAATGGATTCTTATTGCCACTGATTACTTTAAAAGATGGACTGAGGTAGTTCCTGTAAAAGAAGCTACAAAAAATATGATCTTAGGTCTCCTAAAAGAGATTACCACTAGATTTGGACCTCCTCGCACTATCATATTTGAAAATGCTAAGGCATTCCTTGGGGTAAAGGTATCTAATTTTGCACTAAAGAATGGCATAAATTTGAAGATTTATTTGAATTATTATCCACAATTAAATTTTTTGGCAAAATCAACTAATAAGAATCTAATCAGACTCATCAAGAGAATGGGTAATGACCATAAGAGAGGATGTCATGAACATTTAAAGGTATCATTATGGGCAGATCGAATTACACCCAAACAAGTGATTAAGACTTCACCATATGAGTTGGTATATGGACTAAGTGTAGTAATTGTCATTTCAATTGAAATTCCAACCTTATAGTTAATAAAATAGCTAGAAATGGAAGAAAATGATCCAATGCAGTCAGACTTGTAGAATTATTGGAACTCCAAGAAAAGAGAGAATCATCTCATGAGTCAATGATAAATCATCATCAAGTGATCAAGAGCTGGTTTGATCAAAAGACATCTAAACCTGAGTTTAAGGTTGGGAGTTGGGTCTTAAAATGGGATACAAGGGCTAGAAAGCTCCAGAATCATGGTAAGTTTAACTCTTTGTGGATAGATCTGTTCAAAATAATTACATGCAAGAAATGCAATGCTTATGAGCAAGAGTCTCAAAATGGAGAGGCATTATATGTTCTTGTTAATGGGATCTTTCTAAAGCTCTTCACATAATTTTTTTGACCCTATATAGTTAAATTAGTTTCCCTTTATATTTTCTTATTTTGAGTTTGTTTACCCACCTCTTTTTAAATAAGTGTTCTTTGAATGCGTGTCAGCCACAGAGGCTCTCTAGACTCTCATATGAATCTCTTCACTTATGACCACCTCAAAAGATACCTATCTAATGGTTTTTTTAGGATCATTAAGTGGAATTTTAAAATTTGAATTAAGTATTTTGAAGATTTGATAATTGGTGCCTTACAGTATGGCAATAAGAGTCTTTTAATGAGATGTGACTAATTCATCAAGGAGAGTCATTAATTCAAGTGTATGGAATCAATGGTTTTAAAATAATTTTTTAGTCTCTTTTTCCCTTACCATCAAGCAAAGAGTTTAATTAGAGCCGAGAGAAGAACTAGAATTTGAGTTTGATCGAGAAAAGAATTGAGCCAAGGAGCAGTGAAGAGTATCCTCATAGCCAAGATTCTCAGTCAAAATGGTCGCTACATCAACGTCATTGAATTCATACACCTCAGCTCTTACATAGCCCAAGGCTACATACCCAGAACTAGGGAAGTGATGAAAGGTATTCTCAGAGATTCTTCCCTCATTTTTGATTATGTAGATGAGATTTTTTACCCTATTTTGAAGAAAAAGACTAAGACCCTAAGGGAGGTAGTACATGCAATAATATTGTATTAGAACAAGCCTAAAAATTTTAGTATGAGGGTTTAGACCTTAGGGTTATCCCAATACATGATGCCAACAATGCACCCATACCCATAATTGGTGGACCTATGTGCCCAACATTATGACCCTACTAATACAATAATTCAAAATGAACTGATCAGGGTAGTGATCAATCCACAAGCTATCCATGACATGTTAGGTTTACAAAATGATCTTCAGCCAATTTTTATGACATGGCTCAACTGATGCATGTTTGGTCTCAAATGCACTAGAAATAAGCATTTTTAAATAAAGAACTATGTCTTGTAAATGATAATACTAGACCTCAACCTCTACCCTTTCCCTTGGGCATGTTTACTCAAGATTCATAAGATGCATGTTCGATGTTCACCTTCATTTTTGGGGGAGATAGTGATAAAATAATACATGATTGGTAGCTAGTAGCTCTTTTCTAAATGAAGGCTATAGCTAGGACACAAGTGTACAAGTTTGATTTCATAAAGCATATTACCTACTCCTTGGGCCAATAGTTAATGAATTTTTAGGTACATTCTACTTTTAGGTATTCCTCATATCTATCCCACCTCATTTTATATCAAAATACTTAGTATTCTAGAATCATATAAATTTTACTCTATGGGACCTAGAGGGAGTAGATTCCCATAAATTTATCTCCATGTCTGCATGGACTCCTATGTTATCGAAGTCATTAGGTGTTTATGAGTTTTCTGAGTGTTTTGAGGTACCACTAGTTAGGGAGTTGGATTTAAGGGGTATAAGTAAAAAAATCAATGACTAAGTTAGGTCTATCTTATCTGATGCTCATCATCCTTGTCATTTTTTTCAAAGCCCATCATTATTTCATCACGGTTCATGGTTTTGGGGGAAAATATTTTATGCTTCCTATGGTTTTGACTAGTAGAGTAGTAGGTCTGGAAGTGGCCCAATAGTTGGTGGTTATAAATTCTAAGTTTGGGGTAGGAAAAAAGAAGAGGGCCTTCCACAACCTCCCATTAACCAAGGGTGGTATTACAGTGGTGAAAAGGCAAGTAGAATTCATTCTAATGAGAAAAATAGCTATATATGGGGTAGTTTTTATTCAAGATTTATGAAAATATGAACCAGATGGTTTTATGACTTCTTAGCTTGCAAAAAATAAGGTCCATACTTATTTTAATCATGAGAGTAGGAAGTTATTTGAGGATTGGAGGTCTACAAGAAAGGATGCACCAGATGTATATGTCAAAATGTAGGATATCCCACTCCCACCATGGGAATTATTTTATCAGCCCATTCAAAATTATGACACAAAAAGAGCAATGAAAAAAGGGTTGAGATAGGTATTTTTTAGGAAGGGTTGGAGTCAAGATAAAATAGCTACTTACTAGAAGTAGAGGCAAGAAATTTGTGCGTTTACTCCAAATTTTGAAGATGTAGACATATATGAGCAATGGGAAAATCTATGGGATGAGGCTCATGTTACTCCATCTCAAGCCTAGATACAAGCAACCTCCTAAAACCACAAAAAAAGATACAAGATGTAGGGACATTTACAACAGTGCACATAGCTTTGACCTGGCCACCATCTCTTAGTTAGTTAAAGAAGCAAAGGATGGCCCAATATATATTCAAAGACAATGTAGTTGAGCCCCCATTAGATTCCTCATAGGTAAAATCATCCACATAAGAAGTGCTAGACTCATCACAGCTTGTGACAGTCCAAACAAAAAAAGAGGATCCTGTGGAGAGCCCTCAAAGGAAGAAGTAAATAGTAGAGTCTCAAGAAGGAGACAAAGAAAAAGAGGAATATCCTACCTCATACATGACTTCTCCTCAACCTTCTACTCAAACACTATTAATTCCACCCCACCCCTTCACGTGTCTTAACATTCTTAGCCATTTTGGCTATGCTAACTCAAACACTAATGCCATCTAGTTCCCCATTTTTATTCACTTCCAAATAGTTAAACTTACCAACCTTTTCTCCTAGGGTCCTAAAAAGCTAAACTTCATCACATAACCAATCCCAAAATTCAATCACTATGGGTTATGGTTTACCCCATGGGTCTCCTTTTGTTGGTGGTGTAGTGACCTCTCCCTTAGACTTCTATTCTCAATCAAACATGGCCAAAAGGTTAAGAGAGGTAAGAAAGGAGAAGTAGAGGAAAAGGGAAGGTAGGGCAGTGGTTACACAAAAAATGAGGTCTCTATATGACCATGAATATCATACCCTCACTATCACCAACATGGTCCCTAATGTGAATAATCCACTTAAGCAAATGTAACCTGAAGATTATAAAATGAGTGCAGTGGCTATGGATTTGACTTGGTTCAAACCCCAGGATAAGGTGGAGCTTATGAATGTAATTGTGGTTGTGGTTACCATAGACTATCTTAAGGTCTTCAATAAAATACATAATGAAAAATTGACCTTAATTCAAGCCCAAACCACTGTAAGCTGCATGAATCAAGAGATCAAGACCAAGGATAAAGAATTAGCCCACTTCAACAAGGACTTAAAGGGGGTAGTATCCAAAGAAGTCTTGAAGAATTTAGAAGATAAATAAAACTCTGTACTATATGATATTAATACAATTAAAGCCTCTATTATCTCATTGCAATAGGAGAAGAGTCTCCTTAAGAAAATAATTGATGATAATGAAGCTGAGGTCACTCAACTACAAAAAAAAAAATGCTATCAAGGCAAAAAATAGTAACTCAGGTTCAATACAAGAAATCTAAAGATGAAGTAGCAAGGTTGACTCAAGAATTAGCCCAATGACCCTAGTCAGCTGGAGTTATATCAATGGTCAAGGAACTCTATGTCTCTTGTTGGAAGAGAATATCAATAGGCATGACCCAGTTGAAACCTACACTCGAATTCATATCCAATGCTCAGACCCTATGTGTGAAAGTGGATTCCTCTGTGGAGAATATAGTACTTTTAGTTGCTACTAAAGTACCTAAATCATAACTACTAATTCAAAATTGATATGACACATTGAAAGAAACTCTATAGGTAGCTAGAATCATAGACAAGCAAGTAGCAGCAAGAAGAGTAAGTGAAATTTTGAGATGCAATAAAGCTACATCCAAATGTAAGAATCTACTGAAACTTTTGAAAGAAGGTGTAAAGGAAATGAAAGGGCACTTTTAAGAATTGGTCTAATTGAGACTCCCTTATCCTTTTCTAGATGACAACATTGTGCTAAAAGAAGACCAAATTCATAATCTACTGGTCATGAAGCAAAATGATTAAATAGTTTTACAGTCCCTAAGTGATTCTTTAACTTTCATAGAAGTGGAAACTCTTTTAATCCCAACTAAAAAGTTAGGATTTCAATTGCACTTAGTATTATATAACCTCCAAACATTCTCCCACAAGGAAATAATAGAACTAGATAGATATTTCTACTCTCTACAGAAGAGGCAACATCCATCAGAGGTAGAATGGGCTGAATTATGGGCTGCATTGTAGAATCTCTAAGCAGCTATAACAAGAATAATTTTGATCAGGTTTTGGTTTGAGCAATTTTATGGTATTTCTTCCATGTAGGCACAAAGTCTTTGGTGAGTTACCATGAATTGCAGAGTTAAAATTATACATTTTATTTTATACTTTGGGACATGCATGTATATTATTTGACTAATTATATAGGTATATAAATAGCTTTTTGGGTCATATTGATTCATGGGGTTGAATGAATCTATTTTTTTAAAGCCTTGGAAAAGCTTTAAGACTCTAATTCCAATGAAAGGTATCCATGTGTCACTTCGGTGCTCTTCCAAGGGGAAAGTGAATATCAAAAACCATTTGTTGAGTGTGAGGCTACCACATGGATAAACAATATTTATTTTTGAAGTCAAAGGGTCAGCAGTGTATTGACGGTGCAGATCACAATGTCAAATCTAATGGTAAGCGCTAATCCTTAAAGGATTCTCCTTTTATTAAAGCTCTAGATAAAATCTTCAAGACTCAAATGAACATGAATGATGCCACTTGTCACTTCGTCACTCTTCCAAGGGAAAGTGAATATCAAAAAGCCTTAGTTAAGTATGAAGCTTCCATGTGTCAGCATAGTGGGTCCTAAATCCCAAAATAGCCAAAAAAGCTAAAGAGTTTGTAGAATGAAGGGGAAGGAAGAGTTAAATAGTTAATAGCCACAGAAGCCTCCATGTGTCCATGCTTTGAGAGACTGTAGGTTAAAGACAAATAGGAGAAATAATTGAAATAGTATGAAAGAGATAATTAACAAAAAATATTGAATTAAGATCCAAGTTATTTAGTTAAAATGACATGCAGGTTTTGGATCCAAAATTTACAGATATGTAGTTAGAATTTGAGTGAGTGGTAGTGATCCATGATGGATATTTTGGGCTATTAATATCAGATGAAAGGAGCAAAACAAAAGGGGAGATCACTAGAGATTCATCTAGATCAATAGAGAATTTAGGAACTAGTTTTTGAAGCATTTTACTACCTTAATAGGTGCCTCTTTTGAGGGATAGAATATTGTATTTTGTGCATTTTTCCTTATGTACTTTGTTCTATTATCAAACTATGAAGAGAGAGTGGTGTTCTATGCAATTATAGTCTTTTTCTAATTATTGATTCTCATTTTATGTTATGATCCTTTTGTTATCTTTGCATAAACACTAAGAGTGTTAATCATGCTATATGCTCTTTAATTCTGTCGGTGAATGTTGTTAAAACTAATACTATGTTGTTGGGATAGATGATGATTCAGGTTATCTTTTCTATTATAAGCCTTTAATTAGTCTATAGTCTATACAAGAATCATTGATCATACTTTATGATATTTAGTATTGTCAGTAAATTATGTTAGTACTAGTTATTTTGTTGTTTGGTAGAGTAATACAATATTAGCTTATCACCTTAGTAGTTTAAGTACTTCTTTTATGCATTATTTCTTTCCCCTTTACATCAAACCCCAAAGAGAAGAGCCAACTTTTTTAAAATTTAGAGGTTGTTTCAAGGGTCAAGTCCTACATCTTTAAAACTTCTCATGACTTTGGTGAATTAAGCATCAATAGGTTTCATGTAAAAGTTTGAATAAAGACAAGTTTTGGCATGAAGGAAGCATGTAGGTAGCTCAAGGTAAATTGTGGTAAAAAGGGTAGACAATAAAAAATACATATCCATATGCATTTAAAATTCTTATGATTGGTCCTCATGACCTAATTTACTCATCAATAATATTGGGAAAGTAATATGACAAGTGGAAGTGCTCATCAATTTGTCATAGTCTCCTCCATGTCTCATAATGGTCATTATTCATGTAGGCATACTTTTTGGAGTTTTAAGGTGTGGTTGAGGGTTCCAACCTTAGGTAAGTATTTTATAGGTATTTTAATATGGTTATAAACCTTTTAAACACATTTCAATGGTATTCACACTCCAAACTTCATGTAATCCCCATAGGCAGTCTCCAAGGCATAAATGCAAAGTTTGTTTTTGATCATTGGAAAGGTTTAATGGGATGTTTTAAGTTTCATGAGGATGTATTATGATTCCCTTAGTTAAATTTAGAATTAAATTGAAGTGACATAGTTTCAATATACCCTATATAGTCTAAAAAGAAATGCATAATCTAACATATATCAAGCTAGACCACTTGAATAGAGGGTTGATAACAACTTTCCAGTGATTAGATGAGTTAGGTAAGGTAAAAAAAGACCTAAGACCTATTAAAGTATATTTGGTCCTTTGGAATGTTGTGGATCAATAACAATGGAATTCTTTAGGCCCTTGGGTTTGTATAGGGTATGGAAAATCCTAGATTAGGTTTTGGGAATTTCTAAGAGATTTAACAAGGGGAATTTAATGAAACTTTGTAATATTGCTCCCCTATACATGTACAAGGTGAATGAAAATGTTTTAGCCTAATATTATATGGATTTATGAGGCCACTAATTGTTCCTTTTATAGCCTCATCCATACCCAGTTATGAATCCCTAGAACTTTCCATGATCTATGTAAATGAATGAATTAATGATTATATGTGTGAATTAATATATAAATGTTGTTTTATGGATTAATGATGATTTTTATTTGATTATATTATACTTGTGTAAGCTTATTTAACATATATTTGAAGGGTAAAATAAGACTGCAAAAATCTTACTTGGTCACAACACTTATAGAGAATCCCAAAGCAAAATGGACTTCCAACCCATAGCAACTGCCAAGCTACAAGATTTCCACCTACAGGTTTCCCATAGAAACTATAGGTTTTCACCTATAAGATCCTACAACCACTACACATAATAAACCATTGTTGTGATAATAAGTAATTGACTTTTTAATGGCACATATAGCTATCTTAGAATAAAATACATGATTGAAGAGGATCCTCCATAACAACTATATAGACCCCTCACATGCAAATAAACTTGAATGTGCTGCCAAATGATTAATAAGATAAGGACAATGGAAAAAAGAGAAAGAAAAAAAACAACATATATTGTCCTTTACCCAGTCAGGCTTAAAACAAAGTAACTTTAAGTTACTAACCACCTAAAGGTTGAATGGGTTAGTTGAAAAGTATTTGTACCTTTCCTAGATTAGTGTTATTAGTTGAATCTAATAAACCACCTTATGTATTTAATGGTAAAACCTAGATTAGATTAGGATGATGGAATTTTAGAAAATAATTGCATTCTGATTTATGAAATATTTTAATCTATTGTAGCAATTTTTAATTGCTACAGATCTAAGTAATGAAAAGGATGATTCTATAAGAAGGATTTGTAATTCTCTCAGAGAAGGATTAGAACTCAATTCTGAATGAGGAGGTCCCCCTTGAAAGGATTTACAGTGAAGATCCTGACCCTTCTTAGATTAAAGTGTGTTTTATGAGTTAATTTTATTACTATTTTGATTATAAGAAGTGTGATGAATGTGTGAATAATAAGTGTGAATATTTTTTGCATTCTATTATAATCATTTCCTTGTATATCTATATGTTAAAATCAGAATAAGTTTATTTTACTTCAACCAAAAATTAAGTTAGTCTTTGAATCAATGATGCATATATAGTGCTGACATCCTTGAAAATCCTATATACCTTGGGTTGACAATTAATGTTAAGAAAATTTAAGAATCTGTTATTAACTAGACAACATAGATGTGTACGTATTATAGGATTAAAGGTTTGGAATAGGGCTAATTAGGCCTAAATGAGGGTAGGATAATGAAGGAAGTGATAGTTAGATGTGGAGTTGGGCTATGAAATTTGACATAGATATGGAAAAGGATAGAGGGTACCTATAAATTACCTTATAATATTATTATCAATCATAAATTTTACATACAAGTTAAAATATAGTAAAAAATGGTTACAAGCCTTGAGACAACATTGTGTCCATAAGGTATGGAATGAGATTCAAAGATTGTTTGAGTAATTGAAATGGGTTATAACATGTATGTTATGATAATTTAAGACCATATGTGACAACAAGTTGAGCTTTTGAAACATAAACCAATATTTGGTCCTTGAGACCCAAAGAAAGTACCTAGTAAGAAACCAGAAAGAGATTGAAAGGAAGTTTGGGAATGAGATGATTGGAATGAGGTAAAAGATGAGTTGTGAATGTATGGACAAAGGTAAATTCCATCAAGGAGGTGATAATAAGATTAAAATGAATAAGTAATAGGTCTAATAATCTATTAAACCTAAAGAGTCAAAAGAGGAGCTAGCTTATGAAAGAAGATTCAAATCAAACCATAGCAAGAGAATGTGATTAGTTGGGTTTAGAACCAACTAATGATGTTTTAGAATTCTCCTCCATACCTTTACATAAGCATATAAACATAATTCAAATGCAATCACTGATATTATTTATTTCGTATAAGGGTCTATTTCCCTTAATCCCACTCCATGCATAAGACTTAGAATTGAGATAAGTGACTACATGTCTAACAACTACCAATCTAAGACTGATTCAATAACTAGTATAGGATTCAATTAATTAAAAGGTATGTTATACACAACATACTTCTTATTTCATTTACATTCTTATAGAAACAAATCTTCTTAAGAACAAGAAATGTCAATCTTCTAACTGTAGGCTCTGTCATACCAATCTGATTTGCAACATTACACTAAAAATTTATTCTCAATCTCATAAAATTTGTAATCCTTAATAATAATTCAAAACTAATCATTCATAATACTTTGAACACAAGTGATTCAAACAAGATTTACTTCATTAATTTTCTTAAATATTCATGTACAAAATAAGAATGCCATGTACGAATTACATATATAATAATACAATGTCAATAATACATGCATTTCCATATAGACATAAAAAATATTACATCATGCCTAAATATAAAATATCTAATTTCAAGTGAATACATCATATATGCATATACAATGCAAAAAATGCATACATTGCCATATAGGCATACAAAAAAGTACATCATGTATAATATCCTAATCATCAAATATTCTCCCTCTCTTTGCCTTCTTCAAAGAATACTATCCCTAGAATGCCCTACTCATAGATGCAAATATCGTGAATGCCTTGGATTATTCCAATGTTCAAAATCGTGTACTATGCTCATAGATTGCTTGTAGCTAAACCTATTTAAATATTATAAAATTAACAAGTATACATGAAACCAAGTTAAGAAACTCATTTTAAAATATAATAGAAAATCATTTAAAACACCTTTAAGAAGATAAAATGGTTTAGGATAGCAAATAAAATTTTGAGATGGTCGTTTTGGCACATGGAAGAGCTTAAATGGATCTACAGGTCAAATGTTATGGCTTCCAGAAGGTTGGTCTATTTTTTTGCATCATTCTCCTCTGGTTGAAAACAACTCAACTCTTACGAGTTACCTTGATTGTACTACTACCAATTTTTCTCGTCAATATTCTTTAGCTCACATTCTTTAATGCAAGTGTTTTTGTCTTACTAAAATCCTTCCCATGATACCAAATACCTATAATAATTCCCTTACCTAGTACTTATTATCTTCATATCCAAAACCTACATTATCATTTCCATCTTATTTAGAACCTGTTGCTCCCAATTTACTTCTTCATCTTCATCACCTTCACCATCTTCTCCATGGAATTCATATAAATATGAAACATTAAATACTAGAGAGATATCAAAATTTTATGGTAAACTCACCTCATAAGCATTATCATTTATTTTTTTCACAATTTTGCATGTTCCAATTTTCTTGTACTTCAACTTGTTATACATGCCTTTTGTAAATCTTTCTTTCCTCAAGTAAACCATTACCAGCTATCCTTGTTCAAATACCTTGGATCTTCTTCTAACATCTACTATTGCTTTATATGTCTCATCACTGTCTTGTAAATTTCTTCTTACTCCTTGTAACTATTGCATATGCTCTACAAATGCCCTTACATCATCACTAATTCACTCTGTAATCAGTAATTGTAATAAATCTAAAATACTGATACTATTTTTTCTATAAATAATTTGAAATGGTGAATTTCTTATTGATCTATTCATTGAACTATTATATGCAAACTCATCTTCTGGTAAATCCAAGTTCCATTGCTTGGGCTTCTCTCCCACTATGCATTTCAACAAATTTCCCAAGCTCCTATTCACAACTTATGTCTATCCATCTATTTGTGGGTGATATGCACTATTGAGTTGTAGATTAGTACCCATCTTCTTCCACAAATTCATCCATAAATAAATTATAAATTTTGTGTCCCTCACTAATGTAATAGTTTTTGGAACACCATGCAATCTCACAATATCCTTAAAAAATAACTATGCAACTCTAGTGGCATCATTTATTTTCTTACATGCAATGAAATGAACCATTTTAAAAAAATTGTCTATAACAAAAAAAATTGAATCATTACCTCTCTCTGTGTTTGGAAATCCCAACACAAAATCCATACTCAAATCTATCCATGGTCCTCTTGGAATCGGTAATGTCATGTATAATCCACTATTTTATGTATGCCCTTTAACCACCTGACATATCTTACACCTTGAAACATATCTTATCACATCTATTTTTATCTTTGACCAAAAATACTTTTTATCCACCAAAGCTATTGTCTTCATCTTACCAAACTATCTAGCCAAACCACCACTATGTAAATCTCTTATTATATTATCTCGTAGAGACCTAAATAGAATGCATAATTATTTCCTTTTGAAGAGATAATCTTCTTATATAATATACTCATCATGAATAATATCTATCCTACCTATTAAAGAATTCTTGCACTACTCAACTACCTTTCCAAATATGGATCAGTATCATGTAATTCTTTGATAGATTCAAATCTAATTACTTCACTCACCATAGTAGTTAATAACGCTACCTTCTTGCTCAATGCATCAACTACCTGATTTTATTTTCCTAATTTATTATTCAACACAAAAGTATACCCCTAAAATAAATAAATTCATATTGCATGCCTACTACTCAACTTATTTTGTGTATTCACATACTTAAAAGCCTCATGATATGTAAATAGGATAAACTCCTTAGGCACAAAGTAATGCCTCCAATGTCTTAATGCTTGTACAATTATATAAAGTTCAACATCATAGGTAGAATAATTTATTCTTACCTCATTCAATTTCTCACTAAAATATGCTATTGGCTTTTCTTCTTGACTCAACACAACACCAATCTCCACAAAAAAAATATCACAATCAACCTCAAACACTTTGTTAAAATCTGATAATGCTAAAATTGGTCTCTCTATAATTTTCTTCTTCAAAAAGTTAAATATTTTTTTGGCTGTTGTATTCCATGCAAATTCCTTCCCTCCCATATAATCTATTATTAGTGCCACTATACTACTAATTTTTTAAATAAATTTTATGTAAAAAGTTGCTAAACCATTGAAACTTCTTACCTCTATAATTCTTTTTGGAATAGGCCACTCAAAAATTGCCTTTATCTTTTATTCATCCATTCTCACACCATCTATTGAAACTATAAATCCCAAAAATACCAAACTATTTTGCATAAACCTACACTTCTTCAAATTTGCATACAACTTCTCCTTTCTTAGCGAATTCAGTACCATTCTCAATTGTTGTAAGTGTTCTTCTTTAGTCTTACTAAATATAAAAATATCATCAAAATAAACAACCAAAAACTTACCAATATATTCTCATATAACTATATTCATCACCCTCATTAATGTTCTTGGTGCATTAGATAATGTGAATGGCATCACCATCAACTCATATAAGCCATCCCTAATCTTGAATGCAGTTTTCCCCTCATCTCCTTCACAAATTCAAATATGATAATAACCACTCCTTAGATCAACCTTGGTAAAATATTTTTCTCCTACAAGCACATCCATCATATCATATAAATGAGGTATAGGAAATCTATAATTTTATTAATTTCTTTACTATCCACACACATTCTCCATCCTCCATATTTCTTTGGAGTTAGCAAAGCTAATGTTGCACATGGACTCATACTTTCCCTTATCACCTTATTTTTAGTAATACATTAACCTATTTATTTAATTTTTCATGTTTTGTTGGACTCATCCTATATGCTACTTTATTGGTTAGAGCTGATCTTGATATCAAATAAATTTGATGTTAAATATCTCTATTCAGTGGTAAACCATTTGGTAACTCATCAGGAAATTATGACCAAGATGCTCCTTCATATGATCATCAAACGTTATGATAAATACATAAGGAAATTATGACTGATTTACAAAGTAGTTATTAATGAAATCAACCAAATAATTCCAATGGTCTAATCTATTCAAATGATATACCAAAAGTACCAAAATTTAAAGATCCAATACCTGTTATCCTCAAATTTAGCTAACTCAATTCATGGGATAACCCCTAAAAAACTTATCTATCTCATAGCCCACAAGCTCTATGCATGTAAAATCAATCAAATCCATTGGTCTCATGCTTAATTCCCCCACCCCGCTCCCCCCCCCCCCCCCCCGCCAAAAAAAAAAAAAGTCTTTTTGACTTATCAATTTTTTACCCTTCAAGCATGCAAGGCTAGAGAAAAAACCTGGCGTTGCACATGCAAGGATGAAGAAAAAACTCAACATTGCACATGCAAAGTTGGAGAAAACCCCTGACATTATACATGTAAGGCCAAAGAAAAAACACAACATTCCACGTGTGAGACCAGATAATGTTTCCACTCAAGCATACTAATCTAACACACCTGGTACATGATGGGCATTAATTATGGCATGGTTATAAATAATTACCTTGTTAATTTAATTTTACCATTTATGTTCAACCTCCTTTGTTTTCACCATTTTTGTGCTCCATTTCACCTCGAATCATCATTTTTCCTTTGTTCTGCTGCTTTTGACTAAGGCATGGTTTTTTCTTCCTCGATGAATCTCATGTGAGTTTCATCATTTTCCTTCTACTTGGTTTTTTTTTTCTTGCTTTCTTTTTCTTTCTCTTTCCCTCTTTGTTGCATCATTTCATTTTTAAACCTTTGTGTATTTTTGAAACCCCTTTGTATTTTTTTGAAACCGTCAACAAGTTCCAAGTGTACTGTGTTCTTTGGAGAAAGATTTACAAGAAACACAGTCCCTTCCCATGATATGATTCGATGAATTTTATCCAAAGTGAACCCAATCATCCTACACCCAAGTGCTTTACCTAGATGTAGGCCAAAGAATTTTCTCTAACCTACATTAAAATGTCATGTAGTCCAAAGAATTTTCTTTAAATTACACAAAACATGTAGTCTAGATAATTTTCCCAGAACTACACCCCAAAGACCTACCAATGTGTAGTGTAAAGAATTTTCTCTAGACTACACCAAAATCATTTAACCTTGTGTAGTGTAGATAAATTTATTTGAATTACACGAGGCCTTTCCTATCCCCATGTAGTTTGGATAATTTTCTCTGAACTACATAAAATTTCTAATCAGATGCACAGGTCTAATTTTTCTCCACTTTTACATATTTCCTTCCAAATGAAAAATATGCTAACTCTAGAGATTTTCAATGCTCTTATGTAGTTTCTCAACCAATGACAGAGGTTTCTCCTATAAAAATATTCATGACGTATAAGTTCCAAGGAGTGGTTCCTTTATCCTCAATTGATTCAAATGTTGACCAAATCAGAGATACTAATATTGGGCACATGGACATGACAAAATTCCTCTAAAGAACTACATCAATTCAAGTTGGAATTTCTAGTTAAATAAAAGGTGATTACAAATAGGAAGATGTTTGTGGAATACAAGGAGGAAATTAAGAACAAAAAATAAGTCCTCTAATATCTGATCAAGGATCTCGAACAAGCCCTATACATGTGCATAGACAAGGGGCTAGATCTTACAGACAAGATTGGGGAACTTCCTTGCCAAATGATAAATGACACTCAAAAAATTCTCCCTGCAGAAATAATTATCTAAGAATTCACTTCCTTGGTTCACACTGAATTTGGAATAGGAGCATTCACATTGGAATCCATTGATAAGCTAGTTAAGTTCTAAGCAATTATGGATAAGTTACAGATAATTTTGGATAGGCACAAAGGCATACCTATCAACATAGTAGACTCCATCATAAAAGTCCTCACCATCTCCAGAAACACATCAGGGTTAGACAATAATGAAGTTTAGGCAGCCCTAAAGAGATATGAAGCTTACTTGGAGTAGAATAAAAAGAAATAAATTCTTGTGTCTTTAGACACTTAGATTATTTTCAAAGATTTTCATGTGTAGTTTTTTTATATGTAATTTACATGTAAGAAAAGTATAGAGTCCTAAGAAAAATTGAACTCTATCTAGAATAAGTCAAGGTAGTTAAGATTTCCCTATTTTTGTTCATGGCTCATCTCTATAAATAAGAGGATGCTCTTTTGTAATGGATCTTTTAGATATGAAAGTGAAATGTTGTTGCATTGAGAATCAACTTTGAAACTTTGTGTTTAAATTTTAAATCTTTATTCAATCAATATAAAAAAATCAAGTGGCCATTCAATCTTTATGTTAGAATAAGTTTGTGATGTATTGGGAATGTTCTTATGTCTTTTCCATTTCATTTTATTATGCATTTAATTGAATTATGGTGTGAATCTACATAAATTGGAAGGTGCAAGAAATCTAATTTTGAAGTCTTTGAGATATAATATCATTTTTGAATTTATATCTTGTGTTTATGATTGAAAGTGACTTCGGAGACTTTGGGAAATGAGTTATTTTCCTTGATTATTTAATCTTCATTGGAAATAAAGTGGAGACTTTGGACTGCACTTTGTTCTATCTATTTTTGTTTTGTGATTAACATAAGAAACAACAAAGGTCTTTGAGCCTTTGTGGGTTTCTTGTGATACACACTCTTGTATTATTTTAGTTATTCTTACATCTAGCTAATCTATATATTAGTTATTATTACTCCAATAAGTAGTTTTATGTTTTTATGATACATTGTAATAATCAAAAGGGCTTCTAGTATAGTTTTGTAAGTAAACATCAACTCTAAGAAAAGAGAATTGGATAATATTGAAACATCTACATGATAAAGTTAGTGTAAATAAGTGTAATTAATTTCTTATTGATTTTAGTTAGCAATAAGAAGGGCACCTCTCCTTTCCTTGAGGAGAGATTTAATCTTATCATGCTATGGTTGAAAGTACCATTTTATTGGTGACAAAATATTCACCCAATAGTTTTTGGTGACTCTATTGGGGAATGAAGATGTAACCAAGAGCTATACTCATTTGGTTGAAATGAAACTAATACCTTATTATTTATAATTTTATTATTATTCTTGATCTCTTTCTTTTTCTAGATAAGTCTACAATCTGGTAGAATAGAATTACACCTGTAGCAAAAGGGTAGCATGACACATTGATCCTATATTTGAGTTATTAAAAAATCATAACTTTGATCTTTTAATGGTATGTACATGGTCACCTCTTCAATGTACAAGAAGGTTTCCTCCTACCAATATAAGATATCCCGTATCAGAGGAAACTTTCAACATTTGTAGGGTTTTTCCTATTCCACCTCTACAAATATTTGATATTCCCCCATACAACCCACATAGAATGGTTGTTCAAGGTCCATGGGGAACTACTTTTGGTCCATTGAATTTGACACCACCATCACATGAAATACCTCATTTTTCATTTAAAAACTTTTCCAAGTTCTATGGTGATAGAAAACAACATCTTGATGAACATATTGATGCATTCTACATTACATGTGGAGTTTTAGGGGTGAAACATGAAGATGTTTCTATAAGATTGTTCATAGAAACACTCTAAGGTGTTTTTTTTATTAGTTTTACCATATTACAATAATAACCATCACAATTTGAGCAACACTTCAAACTAAGTTCGATGTAAGATTCAAGCTGGCAAAAGATGCCCATGCCTTATTATCCCAACTCACATAAATGAAGAAAGAACCACATGAGCCCATGTGTGAGTTTGTAGTAAAGTTCAATAATCTAAGGAATAAGATCCCAATTATTTCACAACCTACAACTAAGAGCTTGAAGTGCTTCTTCATCAATTCTCAATTTCCAAAAGTTATTTTTTTTACAAAGATCATCCCTAGGCAATATTGAAGATACTCAAAATTTGGTACTGAAGTATAAGATTATTTGATATTGGCAAGAAAACTGAGAAAGGATTAAATCAATCCTAAAGGGGATCCCCCTTTGGCTTTACCTTCTACTAAAACCATGGATCCTATGGTATAGAAGCTGTAAAATGAATTGCTATCACTCAAGAAGTGAATGTCTCAAGGTATGTCCATTTCTTCATATAAGTATTTACCGATAAGAACATACCTAAATGCTTGTAATTAACCCAAAAATATTTCAAGGGACCAAAATTAGAATAGTTTCCTCCACCACAAGCAAGGCTTACATTGGAGGTGCCACCTGATAATGTAGTATTATTTGAACCAAAACATGATGATCTTTCAAAGTTAGAATATGTTCTAAAAGATGATGATAATCCCTTCATAGGAGATGAAGGAGTAGATGGTGATTTCGATATCAGGTTTCTAAACTATGAAGAAGAATAAGTTGAACAAGAGGAAGATACATATAACAAGTCTTATGCCATCTACACCCATTCTCAAAACTAGTTGAATCAATAATAGAAGATTAATAAAACTAAGTCCAAAGATGAACCACATCAAGAGGTTATGATTGCTAAAAGAGGAACTCCTTTACCAGTTCAACCAAAGGATATGACAAGGGACAAGCAAGTAAGTACACCTCACCATTCCAATTCTTCTCCTTCTACATTTAAACCTAGTGCCCAAAACCTAAAACCTAAAAATGAAAATCCCTCATCTTCTCAATCATTTTATACCCATCTTTTGATATCATAAACCATGCTTGGAAGACAAAAATTCAAATGTCTGAGGTTGAATACCTCTAATCTAACCTAAATAATTCAAAAGATTGGCTAAGTTTTTAAAAATCAAGGGAACCAATTCTAATCAAATCTCATATAAAAGTGCACCTATTTACCCTAAACTAAAACCTAAACAAAATAACTTGGTTGTAACTCCCTAATCCATCTCTATAAAAATAGAGCCTTTCTATATTTCCCTATTTTTCAATGGTTACAAACTCAATAATTACATCATTGATTTAGGTGCCTTCGATAACATGATGCCAACCAAAGTAACTACTACCTTGGGGTTAACTCTAACAAAGACTTTTGGTTGTTTTTCAATGAAAACCAAAAAAGTACCCCTTATAGTTCAAATCAAAGATGCATAATTTGCATTTGACACTTTTCTAGAGAAAAAGATAAAGATGATCATTCTTATAACTGATGTTCTAGATTCATATGGAATTTTGTTATGATGAAATTTTTACAAAGATGTTGGTGGTGAAATCAACATGGATTAGTCTGAGGCTAGAATACATGTTAAAGGTGTTATGAAAAAACTTCATCCAGAGAAGCAAGCAAAATATACTATGACAAAGACTGAGAATCCAAAATCTCATATTCTTTTTGAAACCTCTGGAAGGGGCACTTATTTCTTGACCACAAATAAAGAAATATCATCAAATGATATTTCAAATTAAGGTTAGGAAATATATGAATTATCCTCTTCAGATGAAGAGATTTTAGATTTTGAGACTATCAAAGTAGAAAGTTAAAATGACGTTAGGAATTTAGAATTTGATGATAGCTTATCTTCAACTGGATATGGATCGGGGATGGTCCTTATATCTCAAAAAGGAAAGATTTTACCTTTTTATTTCAAGTTGTAATTTGATAATACTAAAAATACTATAGAATATAAAGCCTTGTTATTAGGGATGGGTATTGCATAAAAGAAAGGAATTAAAAATATCCATACTTAAGGTGATGTTGAGTTAGTCATATATCAAGTAAGAAATTTGTATCAAATAAAGAATGAAATCCTAAGGCTTTATCACAATCATGTTTGGGTTTGCATTGAGAATTTTGATCCTTTTGATATATTAGTAGTTCTAAGAGAGTACAACAATAAGGTAGATTCATTGGCCATTTCAACCACCCTCTTGATTCCCCACAAAGATTTCCAAGGAAATAAGTATACCATAAAATTGGTATTCTAACCCAGTGTTCCTAATAATTCCAATCTTTGGAAAGTTTTCAATAATGATGATCAAGTCATTGCCTTTTTGGAGAAGGCAGAAAATTTCAATGAGTTACACTTTGAGGGGAGTGACTCTACTCCTCAAGAATCAATCTTTAAGGTGAATGAGGAAACTAGTAAATACATTTTGAATCCAAAAGGGAATAAGATTACCAAAGGATTTGTTTCTCTAAAAATACTCTTTGATAAACATGATCACTTTATCAAGTGATAATAGTTTGAATCAGATTCATCAGCAAAAGTTGAGCAATTAAATATAGGAATAGAAGATGATCCCAAAATGGTAAATATTGGGAAATGTTGCTCATTGGAGTAAATAAATAATTTGGTGACACTTCTATGGTAGTACATTGATGTGTTAGCATATTCATATTTTGATTTGAAATCTTTTTGACCCAAAGAAGTTTATCATGATATTTCTCTCAAATTTGGGTCTCTGCCTCACAAATAAAAATAGTGACAATACAATCCTAAAATCTTAGGTACCATCCTTGCCAAGATCCAAAAGATGCTAAATGTTATAATCATTTTTCCTATACATCATTCCTATGAGGAAAAATAATGGAGAAATACACATTTGTGTTAATTTCCATAATCTAGACCAATCATCACTAAAGGATAATTACCCATTGTCGGTAATGGATCAAGTACTATAAATAGTAATGGGTTCAAAGATGTTGTCTATGTTAGATGTCTTCTCAAGATATAACCAAGTGGAGGTCCGTGATGATGATCAACACAAAATAGCCTTTACTACTCCATGGTGCACCTTTACATATCTTAAAATGCCTTTTGGGTTGATCAATGTTGGTGTCACTTTTTAGTGGGTGATGGACCTAGTTTTCTATGATGATATGGGTAAGTTCATTATGGTCTATGTTGATGATTTAAATATTTTCTCAAATAAATGTCAAGATCATTGTGATCATTTATAGAGAGTACTTCAAAGGTGCCATCAACATGGGATATCCCTCGTTCCCAAGAAATTTATTTTTGGGGTTACTCAAGGTAAACTCCTTGGGAACATTGTGTCTAAGGAAGGAACCAAGATTGATCCTAAATGGGTCAAGTCTATTCAAAATCTTGCTCTATCATCGAACAAGAAAGGAGTGAATTCTTTCTTTTGAAAGGTTAACTTCTTGTGAAGATTTTTACCTGATTTTACTAAGAAGACACATCATATTATTGATATGATGAAAGTGAAGTCAATTTTATGTTGGAATGCAGAAGGGAGAGTTGTCTTTCATGAAATAAAGGAATCAATTGCTCATTTTTTAGTCTTAATCTACCTCAACTATACCAAGGACTTCATCAAGTAAATTTATACTTTTGAGCATAATTTATCTACCATTTTGGTGCAACTAAACAAAGAGGGGATTGAATCTCTTAGAGCTTTCATGAGCTTCCCTCTAAAGGATCATGAGCTCAAATACTCACCCATGGAGAAACATGCTTACACTATGGTGAAAGTGGTTAAGCACTTCAGGTATTACATCCTCAATTATCATACCATAACACTGGTACCAGATTCTATAGTCAATTCGATCCTAACTCAACAAGAATTTGGAATTAAAAGAGGTAATTAGATCTCTAAGATCTAAGAATATGATATGTAAATTAAACCTATAAAGCTAGTGCATGAAAAACGTTTATGCCATCTTATTGTAGAAAACAAACCAAAAGAGGTATCCAGTGATAAATAAGATATAGAAGAAGAACTTCCCATAATCTTGTTCGTAAGCACAATGAATAAATGGTAATCTGACATTGGTCATTTCCTCACATATGGAGAATTTCCCAAACATTTATCTTACAAATAAAAGAGGACAATCAAGCTTAAGGTTGTGAACTTCATTCTTTGGGACAATGTTTTATACAAGTGAAACATTGATGGAATTTTTCTATGATGTGTAGACAAAACACAACAAGGCAAGGTATTGGAATCCTTTCACAACTTAGCATGTGGAGGACATTTTTTAGCTCTGGTCATAGCTCACAAAATTTTATGAGCAAGGTACTATTGGATGACACTTTTTCAAAATGCATACACTTGGGTGTGTAAATACAAGTTGTGATAGTAATTTGTGGGGAAACCCAAGTTGGCATTCTTACCCCTCAAGCCAGTAGTTATTGAAGAACATTTATAGAAATGGGGTATTGAATTTATTGGTGTAGTAAATCCATTCTCAAGTGCCAGTCATAGTTATGTTCTCATGGTTACTAACTACTTCACCAAGTGGGTAGAGGCAATCCTAGCCAAACATGCCACTTTAAAATTTGTTTGCAACTTCCACAAGGAAAACATCATCTCAAGGTTTGGACTACCTAACAAGATAGTAACAGACATTTCTACTTGTTTCTCATCCTATGAGATAACTGATTTCTATTTTGAATATGGGATCACTCTATCTCACTCCTTTGACTACTACCCCCAAGGAAATGGTCAAGTTGATTTGAGTAACAATAACTTGGTCACTATTATCAATAAGTTGATAGAATAAAATTAGAGATCCTAGCACAAGGCATTATATGATGCATTTTGGGCTGATTGCATCACTCTTAAGTGATCAATTGGTATGTCCCTCTTTCAACTTCTTTATGGATTGAATGTAGAGATACCTATCATGTTAGAGTTGTCTTCTCTCAGATTGGTTAAATCAATTGAGGATGAGATGTTTTAAAGTTCCATAGACAAGTGTATTATGTTCATTGATGAACTAAAAGAACAATGTAAAAAGGTCGTGGATCACATTGCTAAACACTAAAGCCAAGCCAAGAAGATTTTTGACAAAAAAGACAAGCTGTAAGATTTCCAAATTGGGGATCTAATTAATTTTTTTGGCAAGAGAAGAGAACCAAAATGAATGTAGAAAAAAATTGATTTATTTTAGAGAGGCCCTTTCCTTATTCATCAACTTTGTGGAAAGAACAGTTTCACTTTGGCATACCAGGATGGAACACCACTCCTACTACCCTATAGCAGACAACATCTAAAGCTTTTCACTCATTGAAGTTCCAGATAAGTTTGTACATTTTGTATATATCTATATAGTCTCTTTATTTTGTCTTTAGTTTAGTCTATCACTTGACTCCATGGCCCAATGGATGAAGGCACTTAGAGTTTTGATATTTTTTTCCTTCAAGCATTTCAAATAATGCCCAAATGAAATTCCCTAGTCAGAGCTAGTTGTTATCCTCAAATTAAGATGACTCAATTCATGGGATAACCCCTAAAAAACTTGTCTGTCTCATATCCCATGAGCTCTAGGCATGGAAAATGAGGCAAATCAATTGGCCTCATACATAATTCCCCCCTTCCAAAATAGTCTTTTTGACTTATCAAAAATTTCCCCTTCAAAAATGTAAGGTCAGAGAAAAAACTTGACATTACACATGCAAGGTCAGAGAAAAACATGACATTTCACATGCAAGGTTGGAGAAAAACTCAACATTACACATGAAAGGCTAGAGAAAAAACCTAACATTGCACATGCAAGGCTAGAGAAAAAACCCAACATTGCACATACAAGATCGGATAATTTTTCCACTCAAGCATACTAATTTGACACATGTGGTTCTTGATGGGAATTAATTGTGATGTGGTTATGAATAATTACCTTGTTAATTTAATTTTACTATTTGTGTTTAACCTCTTTTGCTGCCACCATTTTCATGCTCCCCTACACCTCGAATCATAGTTTTTCCCTCAATCTACTTGTGACTAGGGAATGAGTTCTTCCTCAATGAATCTTAGGTGAGTTTCATCATTTTCATTCTACTTGGTTTTTTTTATTGCTTTCTTTTTCTTTCTCTTTCCCTCATTTTTGCATCATTTTTTTCTAAATCTTTGTGTATTTAAAAAACCCCTTTATATATTTTTGAAACCCTCAACAAGTTCCAAGTGTACTATGTTCCTCAAAGAAATATTTCTAAGAAACACAGTCCCTTCCCACAATGTGCTTCAATGAATTTTCTCCAAAGTGCACTTAATCATCCTACACCCAAGTGCTTTACCTAGATGTATGTCGAATAACTTTCTCTGACCTACATCAAAATGTCATGCAGTGTGAAGAATTTTATCTGGCTAACATCCTTCCTAGTTTTGTGTAATTTAGATAATTTTCTCTAAATTATGTAAAACATGTAGTCCAAAGAATTTTCCCCAAACTACACCTTAGAGACCTACCAATGTGTAGTGCGGAGAATTTTCTCTAGACTACACCAAAATTAGTTAACCTTGTGTAGTGTGGAGAATTTTCTTTGGACTACATGAGGATTTTCCTATCCCCATGAAGTTTGAATAATTTTCTCTAAACTACATAAAATTTCTAATCAGATGCATAGGCATAGATTTTCTCCACCTTTACATATTTCATTCTAAATGAAAAATATACTAACTCTAGATATTTTCAATGCTCTCATGTAGTTTCTCAACCAATGACAGAGGTTTCTCGTATAAAAAGAGTCATGAATTATAAGTTCCAAGGAGCGGTTCCTTCATCCTCAATTGATTTAAATGTTGATAAAATTAGAGATACTAAGATTGGGCACATGGACATGACAAAATTCCTACAAAGATTAAGCAAAGACCCAACTGCATCAATTCAAGTTGGAACTTCTAGTTAAACAAAAGGTGATTCCAAATAGGAAGATGTTTGTGGAATATAGGGAGGCAATGAAAAACAAAAAAGAAGTCCTCCAAAATCTGATCAAGGATCTTAAAGAAGCCCTAGACATGTGTACATATAATGGGCTAGATCTTACAAACAATATTGGGGAACCTCCTTGCCAAATGATGGATGACACTCAGAAAATCCTCCTTATAAAAATAATTATCCAGTAATTCACTTCATTGGTTCACACTAAAGTTGAAATAAGATCATTCACATTAGAATCCGTTGATAAGTTGGTTAAGTTCCAAGAGATTATGGATAAGTTATAGATAATTTTGGATAGGTGCAAAGGTGTACCTATCAACATAGCAGACTCCATCACAAGAGTCCTCACCATCTCTAGAAACACATGAGGGCCAGATAATAATGAAGTTTAGGCAACCCTAAATAGATATGAAGATTACATGGAGAAAAATAAAAAGGAATAAATTCCTATATCTTCAGACACTTAGATTATTTTCAAAGATTTCCATATGTAGTTTTGTTATATGTAATTTACATGTAGGAAAATTACATAGTCCTAAGCAAAATCAAACTCTATCTAGAATAAGTCAAGGTAGTTAGAATTTCCCTATTTTTGTTCATGGCTCCTCTTCATAAATAAGAGGATGTTATTTTGTAATGGATCTTTTAACTATAGAAGTGAAAGTTTCTGCATTGAAAAGCAACTTTGAAACTTTGTGTTCAAATTGTAAATCTTTATTCATTAAATATAATAAATTCACGTGGCCATTCAATCTTTGTGTTGGAATAAGTTTTTGGTGTATTGGGAATGTTCTTACATCTTTTCCATTGCATTTTATTATGCATTTGATTGAATTATGGTGTGAATATGCATAAAATAGAAGGTACCATACATATGATTTTAAAGTCTTTGAGCTGCAATATCATTTTTGAGTTTGTGTCTTGTGTTCATGATTGGAAGTGACTTTAAAGACTTTGGGCAATGAGTTATTTTCCTTGATTATTTAATCTTCATTGGAAATAAGGTGGAGACTTTGGATTGCACTTTGTTCCATCTAGTTTTGTTTTCCAATTAACCTAAGAAGCAACAAAGGTCTTTGAGCCTTTGTGGGTTTTTCGTGATACACACTCATTGGTGTTAATATAGTTATTCTTACATCTAGCTAATCTAGATATCAGTTATTATTAGTCCAAAAAGTATTTTTACATTTTTATGATACATTCTAAGAATCAAAAGGGCTTATAGTATAAGTTTTTAAGTGAACATCAATTCTAAAAAAAGAGAATCAGATAATATGGAAACATACACATGATAAATTTAGTGTAAACAAGTGTAATTAATTACTTGTTGATTTTAGTTAGTAATAATAAGGGTATATCCCCTTTCTTCAAGGAGATATTTAACTCATCATACTGTGGCTAAAAGTACCATTATGTTACCATTTTTTTGGTGATAAAATATTCACCCAAAAATACCATTACCAATACATCCTAAATTTAGTGATCATGAACTTGCACTTATTATCCATGAGGATGATGATACTCATATGCCTCGAATCAAAAAAGGTGGTGGTTTAGAACCAACGATTAAACCTATAACAAACACCACTATTCCAATGGAATATCTTATTTCTATGATGAACATAATTGGGGGTCTTCAAAAATAGGTTTATAAAAATGGTTTCCATAATACTAATGTAAATGTGACTTCATTTAACAATCAACCTCTTGCACAATGTATTCTTGAATATCCTTATCCACAAGATTTTGAACTACCATATTTACCTCTCATTTTGATTCATAAGGACCCATTCAACTACATGATTAACTATGTACATTCTTTTGGTCAATGGGAAAAATATGAAAAACTATTGATAAAGGTATACTACATAAACATTTCCAATGAGGCTCAAAATTGGGTGTATAGCCTACCAAAAGTTTCCTTAACCACTTTTTTTTAAATTGGAAGATACTTTCTTCATGGATTTCAATATCTACAAGGCTCCAACACTTACATTAGAAAATTTACACATTTTCAAGGAACGTGATGATGAATCCCTTCAAGGTTTTATTATTTAATTTAAAATTATGTCATATGAGCTATCATTTAGACCCTCAAATTTGAAATTACAATTTATTTTTAGTAGAGGATTATGTCCCCATTAAAAGAAAGACCATGGCATAAATAATATGAGTCATTTACACATTTATATGTGGATGTGCATAGATGTGTTTCATTCATCCTCACTCATCTAAAGGAGTTTAACATCCCTTCTAACTATCAAAGTTTTATTCCTCACATAAATGAGGGAGATAATTTACCAAGTGAACATTACAAACAAAAATTTTGAGTTCCTACTATTTACATGGGTTCTCTACAAGGGTTACTCAAAATGGGAACACCATAAGGTTTGCATCTTATATAAAAAACCAATGGTGAACAACACAAAAAACATCCACATCAACAAGATTTAAAAATTAATTATCTATTGGAGGATATTTATCTGCACAAAAAATTGTTGTCCTAGATTTTAAAGATAAGAAGAACAACATTATGGATGTTTGTACCCCTAATTCCTAAAGACATGTGGCTTTTGATGAATTTGAGGGTATGATATCTCATGATTTGGAAGCTAGGGTGGAAAGGCTAGAGAGTGACAAGAAGATTCTAGAGGGTCATATTCAACAATTGTTATAGATGAGTAAGATGACCATTAAAAATTGTATCTCTAACATTAACATGCTTAGTGAATTGATAAAACCTAAAAAATAATAATAGATTGGGATTAATTTGAGCAAGATAATTCAGAGTGATGACAAAGACAAGGATGTGTATAATGATAGTAAGATAGTGGAAAATATGGAGACCATCCTCAATAAAATAGTTAAGGATTGGAATCATATCATTAAGGACATAAATATGTAAAATTATCAGTCTTGTGTTGTCTTTTGGGTTGTGTTTGTGATATTTATTTAATGTTTCTTTATTGTTGATACTCAATTTTTTTTTTCTAAGTTACTATTTACTGGTGTGTTTTGTTTCTTTCCAAACTAGGGCCTAGATTTTATAATGGGGTAGGACTCAGTCAAAACCCATACCTTTACCTTAATAAATACAAGCATACCCAATTGAATGTTCTTATTGTATAAAATATGTACCATAGTAGAAATTTTATAAGTTATGGAAGGATATGAATCCCCTAATGGAAAAACAAGGTAGATAAAAATAGTATGTCCAAATGTAACAAATATGGCCTTAGTATGATGTAGATAAAGAAACAATGCACATACACAAGTAGTGTGCCCCCTATAGATGCATGGTAAGGACTATGGACATGTAGACACCAAGCATAATAATATTGTAACTAATAATGTGCATAGGTAAGATCATTGTAACCAATATATTAAATACATGATATATATCTTGGAAAAAATCATATAATATTGTATAGTTTATTGTATAAATTAATTTTTTTTATGATCTACATTTATAATATTTGAATTGTGTAAAATATAATGTAGATCAATATAACATAAGAGATATTAGTGGGTGAAGGTGCCCAAATATTTAATATAATTAGAAATAAAATAATACCCTAAAGGTAGGTGTTTTAACCTTTTAGGTTTTAGCTATGTAAATCCTATGTCTGATTAAATCGCTGAGTAATCTAAATCAATGAACTAATATGCATAAAATAACCACTAATTTATTACATATTTTGACAATATTTGACTTTCTAAACATAGTAATAAATATTTTCAAATAAACACTTATCTAGAAAACAACTGATGCAAAAACTTTGAGTGCTAAAAATTGAGATATAAACAAGTCTAAGTATCATCAAATGGATCCCTATATCATAACCCCTCCTAGATAGTAGCACCATGTGGATTTAGTGTCCTAAAAATGGAACTAGTGTCCTCTATGTAGGATTGCTCTGAAATTATGGGTGTACTTACGACTGTGTTTCTAGGTTTTGTTCCTACATGTACAAAGTCTAAAATTATTTATTTTTCTTGTAATATATAATTTATGATGCAGACTATAACCCTCCTTATAATTAAGACATGAGTTGAAAATTGTGTTCATTATTAAGATAGGCTATACATCTTCAACACCCCACTATGAAGAGAGTTGCCTACCTACCAATACTCAGAGGAGGGATCAATCTCGATGTAGTTCTCCCCACCTAATTATTGGTGAAAGTGTAAGTGATTCTAGAATGATAGTGGTGTTGAATGCCTTGAATGTGTTTGAGATTGTAAATCTAAAAAATCTGGGCTTAGGGTAGTTATAGATGGTAGTATGCATAAATCTCACATCCTCATATCCACAAATAGGTGACATTTGGGAATTGTAAAAAATAAGTTCCCCATCTAGAAATTTCCATCATGGCTAATTTTGAAAACCTCACCTTTTATTAATCTTGCTTAAACATATGAATTAAAAACTATATGAATGTATTATTTACCCTACAAAAATGACAAACACTCTTATTCAAAGTGATTTATGGATAGAACTTGTATATCTTTATAGTTTTGATGTCTTAAATCATATTCAACCCATCATAAAATCCTTTTTTAGATATAACATAGATGATATATGAGGTCATTTATA
The DNA here is from genome assembly GCA_037957365.1 of Torreya grandis. Taxonomy (NCBI): domain Eukaryota; kingdom Viridiplantae; phylum Streptophyta; class Pinopsida; order Cupressales; family Taxaceae; genus Torreya; species Torreya grandis. The sequence continues at coordinate 664,320 of JARHVA010005920.1, forward strand.
ACTTGGAATTCATCTTTACCTAGATTAACTACATGTGAATGGAATCACTGATGACTTAACCTTAGTTGATATATTTTTCATTCCAATGGATGATCCAAGTATACATATATAACCATGTCAGGAAATTACTCATAGTTATGTTTCCCCCCACTTTTTGTAGAAGTTTTATCATATCAGTTACCTCATTCTTGAATTCAAACCTTGATATGTTCTTAGGGAGTTTCATTGTTGAATGTTTTAGGGTATTCAACTATTGGTTATTGATCCACCTAGATCAAGAATTGGTATTTTCATCCCAAAATTATTGAGTGGAAGTAGGAGTCAAATCAACAAAATATTCCCTATCTAGTAATTTAATCAAATTATTAATATTTTTAGGTGCTAAACATACCACAAACCCACCTTTTGAGTTTATGACCTCTCTTTTATCAGGATCTTAGTGTTTAGTTATAGTTGGAACCAATTCTAGACATTATATTGAAACCAGGAAAGTAGTTTCATATGTTACTCCACTATCATGTATACTATATTCATAATATATTTTGATAGTCCCACTAATTCTATTCCATAATTATTCCAAGTCAATATGCCATAAATCAATATGTGACACATTTTCAAAATTGGAGTCCATATGTGATGGAGGAGCAACCCCTTGAAACTGATATTTCATGTTTGCACTTTATTCACCTTGTGAGACCTTCTTAGGAGGAGTCTTTTTAGGATTAATTTTCTTTGGGGTACCTTTGATGGTAGTTCCAAATGTAGACATATGAAGTGGGAACATTGCCTATATGGGATCCTTAACTTGGATTGTACTTAATGAAAACATGAAACAAAGAGTGTTCAAGAAATCAATGAACTCTATAGAACCTAAAAACAGAGGTGAATAAATATAATAAGAATTACTACAAAATCATCAAATTCTAGTGAATGTGTAACATAAGAGTTATGATCTAATAAGATTGCATACAAGGTATTCATAACCTGATTGGAGTGTAAACAAGGTAATCAAAACCTAATTATAGTGTTATCAAGCATGTCAAAGTCTAATAGGCTTGTTTTCAAGGTTGTTGGATTCCAATAAGGGTGTGAGAAAATATCTCATAATATGAAAATGATGTCAATAAGGAAGTTAAGCCTCAAGAACTAGAAAAAAATAAGCAAATTGCACTCACCTTATAGGGTGAAGGCAAAACCCTAAACTTTGATATCTCAAAATGATTATAATGCACAATTAAAATGGGAAGATATAATCTATATGGGATACATGAAGTGTAATGAATCTATGAAAAAAGGTGAAAAATAAATACATAGGTAAAATGGTTAAGAATGAACCATAAAAATTGTCATGCATATGGAAAAAGAAGGTGAAATTAATGGTCAAAATGTTGGGTTTGTAAAGAGAGTCATTGTGATATGATAAAGATGTCTCCAAGAATGTCAAATTCTGACAAGAGTGTTCACATGTTTTGGGTTTTAGGACATTTGTAAGCAAGCCTATCAGATTTTGATAGGTGTGTAAGCTAGCCTATCATATTCTGAATTATATGTTTACACAAGGATAAAAATTCACCAATATAACAAAATAAAATGACATAAAAACTTTTTCTTCTCTCCTTTATTGAAAATTTTTGACCTTTTACAATGAATTTATCTAAATAAGAATTTTGACTTAAGTGTCATGATATCGACCAAATTGACATGGGTTGAATTAGATTGATTGTTTGTGATTAATAGATTTAACATTGTAGTTTTTTTACTCTCATTCAAAAACTAGGATAATAATTGACTCTGAATAGGGACCACTAACTATAAGGGATAAGGGTGAATTTGAGACTTTGGTTTCATAATGAGTGTATCTCATCATTGGATTATGGAGCCATTTGAATTTTGACAAAAGAGATGACTAGAGACAAAGCAAGAAATTTTGGTGACAAGAACTAGACCAATAAGGAGATGATGCATAAAAAAGACAAGATAAAATAAACCAAAAATAAAAACTGAAAAGAAACACCACCAAAATTATTTTATACATACATGCTTAGGACTACCTCATTTCACTTGAAGTAGTGTTTGAGATATTTCTCACTTTAGGGAAATGATAGATGAGTGTCATCATGATAGGATAGTAAAAAATTATTGTCTCCACATAAGAACCTAATTTTGAAGGTGCCTATCTATAATAATTCAAATTTTGAATGACTTCCCTTGGGTTCTCTACATTTATACCACAAGAGGAAGATATTTCCTACCTAAAAATATCTTCTCTTTTCTTTTTAATCAAAAAAGACTTTGAAAGTCTGATGCTTGGTAATTCTATCAACAAACTAGACTTTATATTCTTTTAGCTTACTCAAACAGAGAATTAATTTTCCCAAGGGAATTTCAAAGTTCTAGTTCTCAATATGCCTAGCCAACTTTAGTGCAAGAAATTCAAATGTTATTGGAATTTCCACATCAATCCAATAAATAATTTAAAATGCAAACATGCTAATAGCTTTATTTAGTGTTACGAGATATGCCCACAGTGCATCATATAACTTATTTTTCTAGTTATTATTTTCATCTATTGAATTATGAATGATGGTTCTCAGGTTCTTATTGCTTGACTCAACTTAGTCATTTCCTTATGGATTATAGTATGAAGAATGGGGAAATGAGATGGCATATCCATAGTATAATCTAATAATATATAAAGAAGAAATATGATGGGTAAATATCAATCCCATGTTAGGAGATGATATACCCTAATATTTTTCCTATGGTGACTCTAAACACACATTTTATTCATTAAGAGTGACACCATAGTCGATTAGATATTTTAAGATGGTGTGTAACACCTCTAGGTGGTCTAATCATCATCTTGCTTTCCTTAGAATATTATCTACATAGACCTCCACTATCTTGTGAATAAGGTCATGGAATATGTGGGTCATGGCCATTTAACATGTTTCCCCTAAATTTTTGATATTGAAGGGTAACATGACATAAAAAAAGGTCCTATGTGGCATATTAAAAGATGCCTTGCTCTGATCTTCATCAAAAAAGTGGATTTGATTGTATCACTAAAAAATGTTCATGAGTAATAGTAAGTCATATCCTGTGGTAATGTCAATAATGACATCAATGGATGGGAAAGGAAAGTCATATTTTAGACATGTTTTGTTGATATTTTGAGAGTCTATATATATCTTGAATTTACCATTCTTATTGAGGATGGGGATGATGTTGGACATCCATTTGGAATAGTCCACTCTTTTAATAAACCCATCTTTTAAAATTTTGATGACTTCCTATTTTACCATAAATGCAACCTTAGGAGTGATAGGCCTAAGTTTTTGTTTGATTGGTTTCATGTTAGGCATTATAACTAATTTTTGGACCACCAAATTGGGGTCAATGCCCACCATGTTATGTAAGAGAAATAAAAATATTTTAAGAGTTATATGAGGAGGATATTATGGCCTTCCACCTCCTATTTAGAGAGTGAATATCCCATCTTGAGAAGTTTGGGACTTTAATCAGTCTCAATATTAATTTCAATAGTTTATTAAATGAGGGAGGTGTTTCCCTCTTCAAACACATCTAGTTTGAAGGAATATTGGGATCTTCATTTTCCATATTCAAAACATTGTGTTTAACATCACATGATAGGTACCCAACCATGGTAGTAAGAATTGTATTATTCGGTCCTAAGGGATGATGTGGAGTAACAAATAAGTGAGAAAATCCTCTTATGGTGTAACAATGGATGGTCATAATAAGCTCACAATAACTCAATATTAGTCTCATCATTATTAGTTAAATCAAGGACCAATATATCATTATCTTTATTTATATGGGTGGCATTTGAGTCATTATAGGTTTTTCACACAAGAGGTTTTGTCCTAACTTAAACTATGAAGTTAGACTCCATTATAGGGGGATGAGGGTCAAAGCATGAAGACAAAACAACCATGGATTCAAGTTGGTTAGTTTCCCTAGGACTACTTCTATATAAATTAATTTGAAGTCTTTTGTGATATCATGAACAGTGGTCTTTTATATCTTAATATGCTCGACCTTGGTTTGCTAGACCTTATAAATTTGGCTCATAACCAACTATGAGTCACCTTTGATATTTAATCTTTGAATGCCTAAAAAATTTGCAATGAAAATGGAAAGAAATAGGGACTCATATTCATCCCCAATTTTCATACACTTAATGTCTAGATTAAAATCAAAAGGCATGACTTGCCCTTCAAGATAAATTAGAACTAATCATGCCATAACACCTAGGTGGAATTTGGCCCCATCATAGTAAAGGACCCATTACTTGTGTGTAGAAGGGGGATAGGAATTTAATGAAATTTCTTGGTCTTCTAATATCTTGACCATATGAATATAAAAAATGTCAAGCAACCCCTCCTGGGGTTCCCAATCATGAGACTCTAAAAAACAATGAGCTCGTCTCCTTTATAGGGTGAATGGAAGGTCCCATGAAAACTTGAAAGGCCCACTAATGTGGTCAGGATGAAGGTTGATAAGCACTTTTTTAACTCTAAGGATTATTTTCTAAGCTCCAATTTGAGATAGGTAGGCATCTTCATAAATTCAAAATGTTGTTTATTAGGCCTTCTCTTTGGTGTTAGAAGTATGCCAACATAGTTAGGATCTTGATTCAACATAAGGTGTATATGAACATAATTATGATCTTTTTTAAGTGTAGGATGTGTATGGACATAGTTATGAAACTTATAGTACTATTGATAATACATGGGTAATATTGTTTATCATGTTTTTACATGTGGGAAAGTCTACAAGAATTTAGTGAGTGGATTTATGGGGTCATCTCTCTTGATGAGGGGAAGATGGTATCCCCCTTTAGCAATTTGTGGATAATAATGGGATATAATATTGATTGCTATAGTACCTACTATCATAATATGAATCCTCTATTTGAGTATTAGGATGGTTGGGGGATAAGGAATAGTCAAGTTACCCATTTGAGGGCTTAAAAAATGATGAGTACAATTAGGTACAATCTCAAGTAGAACAGTCAACATTTCTTGAGGAATAAAACTTAATGGGAAAGAACTCTACAAAACCAATATGGCTCTATCATAGAGTGATCTAATAGAATACCTTGAAGAGGCTCTAATGTGACAAGAGTAAAATATGAAGTGTGGTTTTACCTTACCTGGTCAAGCAATGGGAGATGGTGTTGTAGTTGTTGGGATGGTTCTTATGAGGGGGACTTATTCACTCCATGACACCTCTATCATGCAAATGTCTAGTATAATATCCAACCCTTATTGGGATTATTCACTTTGAGGTTAAGATAAATCATATGTCCCCACCCCTTGTGGTCAAATGGGATGATGAGGAGAGTGTCCTTTTATAAGAGATTTATGATTTGGGTTATAGACAAGGTGGAGATTTCTAGACCAGTGACTTATTCTATACTAATGGTATTTATGGTCATCACTATGTATTTTCCTTTCAACTTGTATTTTAATAGATATTGGGGTTTATCAGCCCCTTTATTTAAGATAACCATATTAGGCTTTGTGGGCTTGTTAATATCAATCAATTATGAGGGTTTTGTGACCTTATTAGTAGGTAAATGGTAGTTGATGTGTAACCTGGGATAATTATGCATAGTTTCTTATAGCATATGGAAGGGTTTAGGGTCTCCTTGGGCTATTAATACCTTCCCTAAGTGCAATAATTGCATTTTATAGAATAAGGTTGAAGGTATGGTCATAATCATGTGTATCCAACCCCTCCCCAAGATCATATTATAGTTGGTATCTTTGTCTATGACATGTAATTTAGGTAGGACCATTTTGGGACCTAGAGTTAATTGATGTACAATGGTCCTTATGAAGGTGTATTTTACACTATTGAAGCCCTGTAGGGTGTTATGAATTGTATAACAGTTGGTTTATTTGTACCAATCTTTTACAAGAAGGAAAAAAGGATAGTAATGATAGCTGATCCATCATCAACCATACCTCCATTCATATAATTACTGTAAATCTAAACATATAAAAATAGGATTAGATCTCCCCTCCTTAACATCTCAAATTTAGGAGGAAGACTTCACAAATAAAATAAATATCTAACGTCTTATGATCCTTGACTAGGTGGTAACATGTCCATATCGATGTGGTTGATCTAAGCTTGTGGAGGAGGAGTAACACTGGATATATGCCCCATTCATAGGGCATCAAGCAAGTTTTTATGATGAATAGGGGAGTTATTAATTACATCAAAGAATGAAATGTGGGAGAACATCTTGGTTAAGTTTGAGATTAAATCATAACTCCCCATGGGTTTAGGAATGGACTCAAAATCTAGAATATTTTAAGGGTAAAGAGTCATAGAATGATACTCTCTAATGTGAATAATAGTGTTTACCTCTTCTTAAAATTTCAATTCCATGACTCCTATCATCTTTATTTTACCATGCACTCCCAACTAAAGAGCAACATTAATGTTTTTAGACCAAGAGGTGGAGGCTTATGCATCACGAGTGCAGGCTTTGTATTTATTAAATGGAGACCCCACTCCTAGTTTGGGTGTTAGTATGAGAGTAATCATAGACTTGGTATTCTAAATTAGTTTATAAATTTGGGTTGTTAAAAATCATTAATGATGGCTCATTATAGTTGATTTAGCTTCTCTTATAACCCTCTAGACCAAGAGATCCACCTATGTCATGTCCAGACATATTCTAGGGGTATGTGAATACCTATAGAAAAAATAGAGGGAGGAGAGGGAAATGAAAAATGGAAGAAAGAGAATAATAAAGGGGGAAATACAAATTATATAATTCCTTCATGTTGGGTTCATAAATTTATGTATATGAAAATATCACATGTTAAACTATGCACTCGAATCCTCGAGGTCAAGCCAAGGTACCGACATCATGGATGGGCTATAGATTGGGTTAGTTGTTAGGAATAATGGGATTTAAAATGGGTGGAGGTAATTAGCTCTCTTGATGGAATAAAAATACCTTAATAATGTCACAGTTTTCATTAAGAACATCAAGTGGTGTAGAAATAGAACTCCAAGGTCCTCTAAACTATGAGATCACAAGACAATGAAGCTTTTGCTCGATGGTAGGACTAGGTAAATGGGGAGAGTGGGTTGATTGACTCATGGTAATATATATGAAATTTTAGTTTGGATATGCCCAATCAATGTCACCCACAAAAATTAATGATATAAGATGAAACTAGACAAGAGGAGAAGGAGGTGAATATGTGAATCTAGGCATGTATGACATTGTTGTGATGGCCATTATTCTAAGGAATTATACTGATGGGTGGATTAAGGATTCATTATGGTTATTATAAATTATTTATGGAGTCTAAAATGAGATTAAGGATCAGGGCATAACATAATACCTCTCTCCTAAGCTCCATATTAATATCAAATTGAATACCAATAGTGGGACCAGGTGCTCTAACCCTAAGGAAAATATATTCTCTAATAAGACCAATGTTTCTAGAAGTGTCATACAAGAAAGATTATAAAATATGTATTTACATTATATATATATATATATATATATATATATATATATATATATATATATATATATATATATATATATATATATATACACTTGATTTGTTATTAAAAGCAAGGTTTGTTTTTATTTTTGCCTTGTACAGCTAAACAAGGCTTTTGGCAATGTTTTAGTTTTTTTTGACTTGGAAGTAAAATTATTGATTTCTAAAATTTAAATTTTGAATTAAAATAAATGAAAAAACTGAAAATTAATGGAATCAACTCTTTTTTTAATCCTTTTGTGATGATTTGACAATGCATGCAAAGAGAGAGAAAGTAGTATATCCTATTATGCAAGATGTTAAATTTTCTTAACTTTGTCTAAATGTAATATAGGTGAAAGTGTCTCTTATATATTTTTTATTTTATTTATGTATCTAATTTCAATTATTTTTTATATAAATACAATCAAATTCAAGAAATAATTTATCCCAAAACAACAACACTTTAATGCTTTTACAATTTTATTTCAAACCAACAAATTAAGTTGGCTTTCCAGCTTTCCAAATTATTACATGTAAGTTTTAAATGATTTATTTGAAAATAAGTGTGAAATATTAATTATGAATTTTCTATTTATATGAATAATGACATTTCTTGAATTAATCTAAAATAATGAGAAATCATAAATATGAAGGCCTCTTGTTTACCTAGAGTGTTTCTAGGGTTTTATTGATTGTTAATTTATCATTTTTAGAGCAATGAATTTTGTTTTCAATCTGAAAACTAACTAATATGTTGGTAAAAATTGTATGAAATATTTCCTAAAATCTTCCTAAAATTTTATTATAATATTATATGTTAATGAGACTAGATTTACTGAAAGGAGTGCAAAATAAAAAAATGTGTCTAGTACTTTTTTTTTTTGCAAAGTTAGAAAAAGGAAAATAATTCTTCCTATCAAATTTTTATTTTTATTTTAAAATGAGGATTTAATAAAATAAATTAATTATTATTAATCTAATATAATCTATTGGATTAAAAAATAAAATATAAGCTAAGAACCTCTAACCTGATCTTCATGTAGACCAATGGGAGTCAATGAACTTGTAACATTGTGGTCCTTAGTATGTTGGTTCCTTTTGATCATATTAAAATTTAGATAAATCTATAATAAATAATATGAATTTATGGCTTTCATAAATGGGAGGATAAGAGAAGAGGCATAGCTCTAAAGAAGGAACAACTAACTGTTTGTAAAGATCAAATTACAAGAACAATGGCTCTTCTTATCAAGAACTATGTAGTTGAATATGAAATAAATCAAATCAAAGATCCAAATTAATTGTAACAAACTATGGATGTAAATATTTCAAAACTCTCAATCTTATAATGCAAATTTTAGATCTAAAATCAAGTCAAAATTGATTTAGTTGTAGAATAGCATTGGAGATTGCACGTAGGAGTTTAACTGAGTTGAACTAGAAGTTAAATTTGGAAGGGACTCAAAATGATTGAAAATAGAAGAGGGAGTAAATTGGGCTTGATTTGAGGTGAACTTAGGATGTAAAAATAAATAATCATGATAAAAAATATGCAAAATGCATCAAAAAATGATTCACATGAGCTAAATTTGAAAGACAAGGCAATTGTGATAGAACCATCCCTGTTTATAGGGGCGATTACATAACCACCACCTTTGAGGATGAAAGTGTTACTATATATTACAAAATTTCCTTTATTTTATTATGAAACTTCTCTTTTAATATGGAACTACCACAATTATTTACACAGCCATTGTAATAAACCCATCACCAAGATGGAAGTTCTATAACCTAATAAGGTAATTCCATCACCTGAAGGGGCGGTTATGTCACCAATATGTAAGGGGTGAAACCAAGTTGAGGGAAGATTAAAAAAAAGTCAATAAAAAGGAGGTTTTAGGAAACCTAAGAGAGAAGGGGAAGTAAAATAGGAGAAAGTGTTAGAGAGTTTATGTTTAAGTATTATTAAATGGTCAGTACATCATCATCAGACTTGTCATGTCAATAATATTGCATTATGTAAAAATTGAGTGCATATAGATAATTCTTTATTCAAATGTATTTATCATTAAAAATATTAAATTGATAAAATTTCATAAAAAACATCACAACAAGATTATCTTGAAAAAATAAACATAAAAATTTGATACATGTTATGGTTCATAAAATCTCATGAAATGTGTAGAGGATTATCGTGCAATGGTTGCTCAAATTTTGTACTATTCTTGCATTATAAACTCATCTAAATGTGTCTGAGAAGACAATTCATCAATTTTACATGTGATATTGACCAATTTTTCTCCCTATTAGTTACTTTATGTGCATCCTCTTACTTTGACCACCCACTTAGCTTGCCTAGATTATCATCCTACTTCGACATCCTGCTTCGCTTCCTAGGATTATCATCCTAGTTCCACAACCTAATTCACCATCCTAGATTATCATGATATTAAAATACTATCATTTATCTTCCCATATCTCATAAAATATCATGCACTGTAACCACATTATCAACCCTGATACTTGTAAGAAATTTATGTTGAAGATTTTCTAGATCTATGTTTACATCCAATCCCAAATCTCCCTAGAATATAGATGGATATTCAATATATCATCCATTAAAATTAAAAGCTATGTCTAATAAAATATCTTTCTCATATGAGAGAAGAGATTCATAACTTATTTCAAGGAATTAAGTGACATTCTCAAGCATTTTATGTACTTCAATCCAGCATTTATTATCATGTTTTTGGTCATATAATTCTTCATCGAGAACCTCTAATAAAAGTGTAACTCCAAAAAAAGCCTTATTATCTTTATGTATGTGTATTGATATAATTCACATGGATATGATTTCATAAATGCATGTGAACTAAATAACTCTAAATCTTCTACTTCCCGGAGTCCTCCAATTTATGAATATTTTGAGTCCAACCTACATTTAAGACATGTCTAATATGAGTTGTTATAATTAATTTTTTTGATGCCCATATCAAGCTAACATTATGTTTCAACATGATATTTCATCCTTGTGGAGGAGGTATTCATGCTCCCCACTCCCAGTCACAATATGGGGACATCCAACCCTAGGATGTGGGTATCCTATGGTGGGGTTGAACCTTTGAAGAAAGCTGACTTCCTCTTGATGGATCACCTAAACTAATGATAATATAGGGAAAAGGGATCCTTAGAAGGCCAAAATTTTATGAACCAAATAAAAATGGGAAACTCCCATAAGCTTGAACCCACACTAGATCTGTAGAAGACAATTCTAGCTTACACAACCTCAAAATCTAGCTCGTGGACTAGGTTCAGGTAGAACACTAATACAAACTTTAAATAGATTAAAAAAACCCTAAAGGAGGTTAGAAAGGAGGATAATGGATGAGGAATATTCTCTTTCATAATTCCATCATATACAACTCACTCAACACAAATCTAAGGCAAGAGATAGGTAAATAAATTCTTTTATTACATCAAGAGGTAGTTCTTACAAATGTTTGACATGGTGTAGCCTAATCACAATGAACACATCTTATAATATCTTAGATATTCCCCTGATCTTCAAGATCAAAGAGTCCTTGTGAGAATCTAGAATCTATGAGAGAGAGAGAGAGAGAGAGAGAGAGAGAGAGAGAGAGAGAGAGAGAGAGAGAGAGAGAGAGAGAGAGAGAGAGAGAGAGAGAGAGAGAGAGAGAGAGAGAGAGATTAATAAATAAGAAAGAATGGGTAATATAGAGAAAAAGAGAAGAGATAAGAGGGACCATATGACCCAAGATCATTAAATGAGATGTCACCTTTTGATCAAATCAGCCCTAGTTTTCTATTGATAAGTTAACTTTTTTATTTGTCCTAATAGCCCCTGAATCTTTTCATTGGTTGAGACAAATACACTAGCATTCAAAAAAATTCCAAATATGATGAGTCATGATCTTTTTATGAATGAAAAACCTTAGGCACCCTTAAAATCTATTAAATTATCCAAGTACTTTCTCTAACCACTAGATCTCCATCTTGAGACTTTATACTATCTCCCATTTGACTTTCTTGTGAAGGCAAAATATTCATATATTTGATCCTAATAGAGCCATTTCCATGTCTACTTTTGAGTGGTGGTAGATACCTGATTATCAAAAATAAGACCATGTAGAAGGATGATACATTTTTCCATAATCACAAATATCTATCCTCAGTTTGAAATATGAACCTAGGTCTACTATAGATGAAAGTCAATCCTAATTATCGGTTCTCTTATAGTGTTAATGTCTATGAAATGAAGCTCGCTAGGTATTTTATCTTTCTTCAAGAATAGTTACCACTATTTTGTCTATATTAGGTCTAAAAGACCTATTATGCCTCTATGGAGCTCTAATGGTGATGCTCAATACCTGAAATATCCATTCTGGTTCAAATTGGATCATCTTCAAATTTAGCTTTTATGTATTTACTTGCCTAGGTTAAAAATAGCTTCATTGAACTCCACTGAAAGTCTCATGGCTCACCTTTGTTCATTGGTTATCCACTTATTGGTTCAAGACTATCAAATTTAGACATATGGTAGGCTCATGCTTGATCTGAGATCTATTGATTTATTGAACTTGCTCACACCATTAATCTTTCTCTATACAAATGAATGTGATCCATAGATCTTATGCCAATTTAACATGCTTAAGACACTTGTCACCTATGCATTTTCTCTTAGGATCTATTAACCTTTTGACCCACTACTCACCATTAGATCTACTTTATACAAGTGAACACACTTTGTTGATCTGCCTGGACCCATTAACTCAAGCTTTGAAACGCACCATTAGATCTAGATTCTACTCCCAAGATTATGCCACTTGTCACTTGCACATTCACCCTAGAGATCCTTTGAAATATGTGAAACCCAGTGGTTATTTCTTGAGGCTTAAACTTGATGTCCCCATGCACCTCTCCACTTTTCTTGTTCAACTTTGAATGCTTATATCTTGAGATATATAACTCATCAAGACATGAAATTTTTAGAGGATGATCTTGACACTAAATACATTGATCTTGTGTGATATTTCATCTCTGGGAGGATTCTTGGGCATACTTATAAAATGCACAAGTAAACCAACTTGTTCATTTTTGTGTGACATGTAAAATGGTCTTGTTCATTTAGACTTGTGTTAGGAACTGTTGCTTGATATTTCAAAGCTCTAATGAGTCTCTAAGGACTATGCAAACTCATTCTATGATCCTAACTGCATTGATCATCATAATAACTTTCTTTTACAAAAGATATTTTTTGGGTCTAACTATATTTTCTCTTTCATCGTTAAATGATGCTTCTTAATTTTAAGTAGGCATGCATGTAATTATCATAATTTTTTTTGAATGTCATACTTGCAAGTGCCCTTGTAGACATGTATGAAAATATATAATTTATCAATGCAAATATTATTTCTTATCTAAATTATATTTTACATATACATCCAATATATAAATAAATTCAACATAATTTTATTTTCTAATGGTATGTATTATATGATTACCCAAAACATAACATTTCATTAAAGATATAGTTGGTCAAACTAAAAAGTAATTTTGAGAATGGAAACCTTTTTAAAATCAAGAGATAGATGAAAAATTGAATGTATAAAATGAATAACTAAGATAAATACCTCACAAGAGCATTTAAAAACAATAATTTGCCAGAAAAATTAAAAAAATATAATATTAGTTTTTGAGCTTCCAATACCAATAAAAAGCTCATAAATTTTATATTGAAACACTGTCAAACATATGAAACAACTGTTGTAGATTAGAATCCACATGGATAATTTCTTCACCATTTTAATTAAAATGTATAGGAAACAAGTTAGACAACTAGACGTTCTTTTGAAAAACATTATCACCTATTAGAAAACTTTAGGAATGCTTATAATAGAATTTGTAATCTAAATCTTAAAATAAAAAATAAAACATTCAAAAGATAAAATATGTGTAAGAATTTTTTCTGGATAAAAACAATGTAAAATTATACAAATTATACACAGTTTTTACTCACAAATCAACTCTCATTCTTATAGGCTGTAAAAACTTAAAATATTTTAACAAAATATGTGATCTCTTTAATCTATTAAAAAACTCACCAAAAATACAACCAACAAACCAAATATCAACAAGTGTTAAGTAGTGGGTTGAACACAACAATACTTTTGATCCTTATACTATAAACTAAAGGTTTTTAAGAATACAAAAAGGCATAATAAGGATACTTATAAATGACTAGTATATTGAAAAGGAAATAAACTATATAAAAATGGCTTGGATTCAAAATTTAATATGAAAAAGCTAATGTGTGTAATTTCTTGAATGCACAATAAAACATCTCCTATGTTTGAGATCTATAACTTTGAGCATCTCCTATTTTCCACCAATAACTTCTAGGGATTTAAATATATGAGCAAGATCACATCCCCTTTGAGATCAATATTAAATAAACATCTACCAAATAATTTATGGGTATCCTCATGAGGCATAATATTAAACTATTAGTGGTTTACATACACCTGCCTCTTACTTGTAAAAGACATCCCTTTAAGGTATTTGTAACATACATAAAATAGAGGTATCCTTATTAAGAATTAGGAATGTTTTTGTTATTTTCTATCATTTTTTTATAAAATTTTATTGTAATGTTAACCCACATTAACATTTACAAATATGAAAATATGATGTTAACCACAAAAATTGCAGCCGATATTTTCCAACATCAAATGTTTTAAAAATTGATAACGCCTAATGGTACATAATCAATGTACACATTTAGGGGTATGATAGGTATCAAATATAAAATGTTACCTTATATTTTGGGTGCATTTAGATGCACAAAATTTTAATTCCTTTTCTTTTTGAACATTTTTAGCCTCTAGGATATTATCATGGTTTGGTGGTCCTCATGTTTTATGGATCCATTTATGACTATTTCAAATCTAATTGTTCTAAAAATTAGAAGTTTATATAAAATATATTTCATTCTCAAGTCTCTTTGAGACTAGTTGTCAAGAGTTTGGGAAATAAGGTATTTTGAGATGATAAGTGGTAGTTAGTATATGTTTTCAAAGGATGGAGTCCAAAACTTTTATGAGTATGTATCTAAGTTTAGAGTAATTATATATCTTATTTCAACTATCAAGTGATTTTTAGATGTGATTAGTGTTTGGTAAACTAAATAAACTTAAAAAACAAGGAAGGCATGGACTCAAGTTGAAGATATTGCTTATGATATGGTCTATAAGCCACTTCGAACTAACATTGATATTAATAACACATTTTAAATCTACTTAGCTTTTGGGATATGGTCATCAACCTTGATGAAAGAGGGTATTAAGCCTCAACATAAAAATTAATTTATTAACAAGGTAGTAAAGTGGAGGTAAAATGGAGGAGAAGACCAATCACATCTTTAAATATGTGTTTGTGTTTCAAACATATAAGTGGGTGCTTATTGTGAATATGCATCAAACATATAATTGAGTGATTATTTTGAATATGCATTGGAAGATGGTTACTATGATCTTGCATCCATAAAAAAACTACATATTATCAACCACTAACACCCATAAATAATAAACATTTGAAATTATGACATTATGGTGGCACATACATGTACACCCTTTTGTAAAAATTGGTACACAGAATGAAAAGGTTATTATGAAAACTCATAAAATCATATGGATAAAATGCTTAATATCTATTAATTTTATAATTTTTATTTACATACCCTTTAATAAGGTTCTAGATCAAATCATTGCATGTGAATCTCAATGAAGTTTCAACCCATTGAAAAACGTGGGCCTTTGTTAAGGAGAAAAAACTGTAAATTTATAAAAATAAAAAGGACTAGAACTTGCATATAACAATAGATAAAAATGCAAACTATTTTCTGAGTTTTATATTAGAATATCATTATTATCCTATTTGTATTTCTTGTTATGCTAGTGGTGTTGTATGGTCGCAAAATATTTGCTAGCAGAATGATAAGTTTGAAATAGAGATAAATAGAAATGATCGATAAGTGACTATCACAAACAATTTTATAATTTAAGGTTCAATTCCCTATGAAATCATTATTGCTGAAACAAGAATTTACCCTTTAGAAGAAACCATTATGTCATCGTTACTTTTTTATCTAAAAAAATAGAAATTTATATGAAGGCTAATAGAGAGCCTAGGGCCAAATGAGACAAAGAGTTGAATAGACAAAAGAATGTGTGGATGAAAAAAAACCACAAATGGATGAATAGATGGGAAATCAACCTAAAAAAAATTCCAAAAAAAAATAAAAAATTATGTTAATTAAAGGATTAGAATAGTGATGTGAATGGAAAAAACAAGCAAGAAATGACAACACTAAATTAGATAGTTTGACTCAACTTATGAGCATTGCAAAATATATATATAGGGTCTGAAATCAAATGAATGGAAAAGATACTCATTTCTCTACTAATGACTAGCTCCCATAGGCTCAGATGTAAAAGATAAAAATGAACATTACCTAAGAAATAGTGGGAAGAGAGGTTTTGTGTAATATGCACCATAGAAGCAATCGAAATGGATGAGAATTTCATCCTTGAATTTACAAAATATATGGACATTCAATCCAAATATTTGGAAACATTAAAATTGGGATCCATGGTAGAAATATTTAATAAAAAACAAAATAAAAGGGTTGGGGGAGATGTTAACTCAACAAGAAAAAAAAGGAGAAGCCTTATAAAGGATATAGTTGGGCCCTCGAATCATTCAGTGGTTGGAATAATTTTTTTAATCAGTGGTCCCATAGCTAATTTGTTCTCATGGACATAATTAAAACCATTTCCTTTCATTTCATTGCTTTGATGCACATAATATTCAAAAACATAACTATAGAACTTGTTCTCCAATGATGTTATGTCAGTATTTTGTCAAAGAATGTGTATTGCTATCCTACAATCACATTCACCTCTTCACTAAGAAAATTATAAGGAGAAATTATTAGCTTCAAAAAGTGGGCATGGACCCTACATGTTGAGTACCAACACAATTAGGGGGTCAAATGATAATAATGTGTCCCACTAGGTGGTAAAAAAAAATTAAAAAATAAATCTTAATAAATACTTATTTTAAAAAAATAGAAAAAAGTATATGCATCACATCTCTGTTTATATAATGTAAAACACATTTTTTTGGTTAATATCAGTTACCCAAGATCAATATATTTTTATAATATATTGGAAGTATATGTGACCTCTTTATTCCAAAACATGGAGCACACTATTATGCTTTGACCCTAGGGTAAAAACTTGTTCTATATACTAACTATTTCAAATTGTTCAGAAAATACATTGTTATAGTACACATTTTTTTATAGAAAAAATAATAATTTGTATAAGATGAACAAATAAGGTTTTACAAATATTACATGTGAAAATATTGAAAAATTGATGTCTAATGAAAAAATATATAATTAGATGGACTTAATGATGAGGGTAATTTGTACACAATGTTGTTGGAGATCATCACCATCCATCTAAACAAAAATGGTTGATTCAAACCACACCTGCACTAGTTATATTCTTCATAAAAAAAATAAAACAAATCCAACACAAACACTTAGAAGTACTACGGGAAGGATTTAGAGGAAACCCCAATATTATGTAAATTATTTATTTATCATTTATGAGGCTTCCTTTCCAATACCACTAGCAATCTAGAAGAAATAACAACTTCATATATCCATGAGTACTTTTAGGAATACAATCTAATGTGTTGTCCAATATCTTGGAATCATCATCCATGATTGAATACCCTTCCTCAAAGACCTACCATTTTCTAAGTGATTATATTAGGTTCATATCAAGCTCTATACCATAAAAATCATCTCTATGTGAGTTGGTTTCCATTTCTCATCAAGAGGAAAGAGAAAATTCATTATATGGCCCATGTTTTGATGTTTGGGTAGGTTCCTAGATAGTGTAATGAAAAATATTCAAAGCCATTGTGAAAGTACTTTTAAAGGTCCCTTCTACAATGTATTACATCATTCATGTTGTCTCTCGTATAAAAATCACAATATTGCATCAAAAAGAAAGTAAATCTCATATTATCTTCAAAGGCTACATATTTTTTAGGCTACATATTATCTCATATTTTCTAATATTAGGCCTAAAATATAGAAAATGAGTTAGATTTGGACTATCATGCTCAAAGGCCATAAAGTAAAACTAGAAATATTACACTATTAGAATATAGTAGTATTACCTTTAAAGATATCTCAAATATATAATAGGCATGCTCTTGAACCCTTTCTTGAAAACATATTTGTTTCCCAAAATGTCTTTCATTTGGCTTCAAAGTTCCTTTGTTGTTAGATTTACGTTCAATTGGCTATTTCATTTCATTCAGTAGTGTTGCTTCTATATTGTTTATGAAATCTATAGTATAGTTTTATCCATTTGCTTTACTCTAGTTGGATCTGGTAGAGGAGCTTGTGTACTTTATACATTTGTTTGTGCTAGCCCTAACCTAGTTTACAATTTTATTTATAGTTTGGTGCAAGTTCGTAAACTGGATAACCACTATAGGCCTCTTATATCCCATATAACCCCTGAGCCTTTTATCCTCTTAGTGGTTTGCTTTAGCACCTTGCTAAACACTGGTGTTTCTGTTTAGATTCTTGGAGCTACAGATCATAGGCCTCCTAAGTGCCCTATACAAGATGTATAAAGGCCAAGGGTTTAACTTAAATGATTATAAACTTGACCACACTATAAGATATTAATTCATTTGATTAATAAAATTATTATTAAAATAATAATAATTTTGGATATATAAAAACAACTTGGCTAAATTTATAAGAATGGACACAAATTTGTTGAGAGTGGAATCCACCATCCCACCATTGAGTGGTCCTTAGCATGATAGATCTAGCAACCACCATTGACTACAATCACTTTGCCACTAAACTTCCACCATACTTCCATCAATGTGTCTTCACCATTTATTATTATTGGCTTTCCACCCATCATTGAATGTAGGTAGACATTATACAACCTTCATGATCCATAACATTGGTAGTCAGGTTGGGGCTTGGCCAAGGCTGAACCACTTTAGCTTCCTTTTACTCCAATGGAACTTCTAAATAAAGTAAATCACTTTCTATATTTTAGCATGAATACAACCTTTTAGTCATGGTTATTGTTCAAGATCAAGTGGTGGTGGCTTATCCAAGGGTGAGCCACCTCACCCTTTTAACTCCTCACATAGCTTCCAAGATCTTCTTGACCCTTTTTGGGCTTGTGTAGGGTAAAAACATGTCATCTCATGAAAGGATTCTATAGCCTTCAGATGATTTGTGCAACATGACCTCATGACCTACATAGGCCCATTGTCACCCATTCTAGTGGTAGCCCTAGTAAATCCACTACATTGGAGTGTTAATTCTTAAAACTAGGGCTAGAAGGTAGTTGTTTGATATCCACTTAAGTGAACAATGATAGTGATCTTTATACCATTGGCCTTTTGTTTTTTTCCTTGGGGTAAGATGATGATCACATGGTTGACCAGCCACTATCCCTTGTACTTCATAGAGAGGCCACCTCTAAAAACAAATTACCTTATATGTATAAATTTTAATAAAGTCATTGGGAGCAAACCATTAGTCTAAAATATAAAAAACAAATTTCTATGGGTCCTAAAAATTCTAAATTTTCATTTAAAATTATTTTGGGTGCTAGTTTTAATCATTTTGCATGAAAAAATTATATGAAGATGAAGATTAAGAATTTAACAAAAGAAAATTGGGCAGTTTTAGTAGTTTATATTCAAAAAATTATATTTCTTCAATTGCAAATGTAAAATTCATTTCGTGGAAAGTGAAGAAATTATGGAGAAGTCTATTTTCTAATAGAGTTAAGTTTGAGATAAAGTGGTGATTTTAAAATTTATTGAAAATTATAAATATGAACTAGCCTCTTTGGTGCCTAAAGAAAAGCATAACAAATTGTTCATTATACAATAATATTTCAAATTATTTTTTCACTACTATGCTAAAAATAAAATTAAAATTATCATGCACATGTTAAAATCAATAATACAATGCATTACAATGTCTTTTTAATACAATTTTCTCATCTTTATTCTAACTATTTTTTTTAATGAGAATAACAACATTTGCAAGTTCAAGTAAACACTTACATTTTATCCATTTCGTAATAATCACATATGAAAATATTGCATACCAATGGCTTCCAATATCTAATAATCATTTGTGTAAATGTTTAAAAATAAATGTAAAGAAACTAATATTTGAATCAAGCTCCAATGCACTCCCACAAGGACAAACTTAGGAATGTCTCTCCTCCCATCCTTTTAACATCATCAAGATTCTACCTTAGGCACCCTCAAGCCTAGGTCTCTAAACTCAAACCATAGGGAGCACCAATGGATCAAGGTAAAGTAAATGTGGATAAGGAAAGAGGTGATAAGCTTAATTCGAATGCTCAACCTAAAAATCTTCCATACAAGAAGGGAATGTCACTCACACCCAATCCAAAACCACAAGAAATCAAACTCAATAACACACATATATATACAATAGAAAATATATGTATAAAATCCACATAGTATTTCCAATACTTAATAAGGATCTCAAATCACCTATTCTAGATGAGGGTTGTTACACTCCAAAATATGGGATGGGAGAAGAAAGAATTTAAAATGCCTCCCCTTTCCATAACCTTTATTATTTTTAATAAGAGGACTTTATATTATGATTTTTTCCATTTCTTTAAACCTATACACTGAAGTCATATAAGAATAATTTCGAACATTATTCCCATGCCCATACTTTACTCCATGAACATTCATATCATAAAAATAAACTAAGCAAAATCTAACAGCATAACATTAAAATTTCAAGTCATAAAATGGGTTATAAAAATAGGATAAACATAATGAGAACTGAGACACTGTCCTATGTTGAGTTTAAAGCGAACAAAATGTTGTGGAGCATTTGCTATGAGGGAGGCATTTCACCATGGATGGACATAAGGTTAGAACTGAGCCACTATCATGTGCTGAGTTTAAAGTGGATGCAATACTATGGAGCATTTGCTACGAGGGAGGAATTTCACCACTACTCAAATGTCTCAAATTTGATGCAAATCTTTCAGCCTATTTTTTTGCATTTTGGGATGTGGATCACAAGGTTCAGGCTAGTGGAATCTAATTCAAAGTAAGAAAAAAATACTATTGCTAAAGCTATAGGTCTGTGTTACGAGGGTAAAAGACTGAAGAAGTAAACCAAAGTCCAGGACCTTGAAGGTATGAAAAAAATCTTCAAAGAAGATAAGGTGCCAGTTTGACTACAAAGTGGCTTTGACAAGGAGAGCCTCGTCTACCCCTGGGATAAGTTCTATTTTTTAATTATGAAATATATTACCTTGGAAGGCATATTTAAGTGTTACTATCATTATCACTTTGATCTATTAAACCATTTTTGTCACAAGGTGTTTGTGAATTTTCCTTACTACCTATTGTCATCTCTTGAATCCTCTATCAAAATTGCTAAGAGTGTGCATGAAAGCAACCCTGTTGTCACTACCATCTCATTCCATCAAGGCCTAATTTTCTATCTCTATCATTTCCATCTGGCGCTTTGCCCATCTAAACCCATTAAAGCTCATTTGGTTGATGAGGCCCATGACAGTGCTTTGGATGATAACGTTCCTTTCAGTGTCAAGTTTGGCAGTCCTTTTAAAAATAAGGCCTCTATCCCTATCTTGAAATATTCCCTAGGCCCTTTTGGATCTACCCATAGTCCCAAGGATCTGGTCACTAATACCCTAGTTTCATGAAACCACACTAAAGAAGGCTCCAAGTCCCCTCTTCTGTAGGGAATCATTTTTTTGACTCCGGGGGGTGTTGCGACTGGGTCCTATAGCCATTTGTAAAAATCAGTGGTCAAGGGGTTGTGTGAATTGAAGTATAGCCTGTCAGACTTGGGCGAGAAGAAGAGGAAGGGAAACATTCAGGAACAATTTGTGCCTAAAAAGTTGGGTAAGAAAAAAGCTAAAATCATTGTTGGGGATGAGAAGCAAGGTAATTCAATTGTGGACAAGGAGCATTCTAAGCACTAGAAACAAGGGGAGGAGGATGTTAATAAAGATGTTGGCAATGAGGTCTTGGGAAACACTGGCAGGAGGCCAAACATTAGGAGATCTAGCAAATTGGCAAGTGGTAAAACACCTATGTTAAAATTTGTTGACTACTCCTCGACCTCTGATTTAGAGGATGAAATTGAAATCATAAAGGTCAAATCCAATCCTAACCAATGGGGGAAAAAGAGGGCACAAACTAATTTGAGGAGTTAAATCATTCCTTCTATGATTCTGATAAGGAGGATACTAAGTCCATGGATGCCCCTATGAAAGACGCTGCGAATGATAAAACTTGTGACAATTGTATTCAGATTAAAAAGGATTTGGAGAAGTTTAAGAATGGGTTGCATTCTCTTGAGAACAATATGAAAGTGTTGACCACCTTGTGTGCGAAAGTCATCCACCGTGCTACTACTTCCCTGTCTATCCTGCAAGTTGGTTCAAGAGAAGAAATGGACATGAAAGGTCAGGGTGCCAGAAAGGAAGAACTTATAGGTTTCCTCAAGGAATATTGGAAAGCTCTGCTTAACTAATCTTTTTTTTTTTTTTTACTGTATTTGGATTTTGATTTTTTTATACTCTTCCATTAATCTATTGTTTCCTTCCTATTATTTTACTGTTTGTGATCATCAACCTGTTTTGTTACCCTTGAGACATTTTGTAATAGGGATCTACACCTTTTTTACAACTTATCAATACCAAAAACTTAATGAGAAAATTATCATAAGTTCAACCAAAGAAAGCCAGCCAATAACCATACAACCCCTTTAAAAAATGCATACAATAAAACATGAATGCAAATTGATACCAGAATGGTCTTATCAAATGAAGACAACTTTGACTAACTTATTTAAAGACTAACTTATATCCAAGATTAACTTATTGCTTTCGAAAAGCAGATCGTCTCTTACCTACGGACTTGACTTTATATTGCC
The DNA here is from genome assembly GCA_037957365.1 of Torreya grandis. NCBI lineage: Eukaryota > Viridiplantae > Streptophyta > Pinopsida > Cupressales > Taxaceae > Torreya > Torreya grandis. The sequence continues at coordinate 686,976 of JARHVA010005920.1, forward strand.
ACCTATCTGGAAATGTTCCAAGACAAATCCAACAAATCAAACCAGCATATTGAGGGATTTAAAAAAAAAAAAAAAAAACCAGCGTCGTCTTTATCGATCCAAAAAATCGCATTTGTGTGGTCTCATTAGCCACCAAATCGTAGCATTATCAGCGTTTGAAAATCTGATCTTTCACACATTACATTGTTTGGAATTTCAAACAATGTATTAATGCATTTCAGATTTTTTTAAGTCTACACGTGTGAAAGCAAAGATAAAAGTATTGAATAAAAAGTATTTATTTTTATAATTTATTTTTAATTTTAATAATTTCCAAATTTACAAAATTAAAAAATATTTAGGATAAAAAATTATAGGAGAAAAAACAAATATATAATGAAAGATTAAAAAACCTTAAGATAACACTTACATAAATAAAATTAAATACTTTATATACAATTTCGAAAAAAAATTATTATGAAAAATATATATAGGAAAGATAATATATTTTATTCTTAAACAATAAAATAAATTTTAATTCAATAATATCATTAAATTATTATAAAAAATTTATTACATTTTATCAATATATCATTATTTTCAATGAAGTTTTAAGAATTCAATTATTCTGTTTTCTTCAAGCTTGCTAATTAAATAATCTAGACCATATTTTGAAGCTATAATTTTTTGGTATAAGTAAGGATGATTCCCTTCCATAAATTAGAAGATACAACCCACTTCCATGTTAGATTGTAAAGTGTAAATTATAGCAATTGATATTCTCCCTTTACTCATGTTTATAATTGCATCATGTTCAATACTCTTGTAACTTCTATTGCTAATTAATTGTTATAAGCATCTTAATAATTACATTTCAATATAAATAATTTCATTTTAACAAGTACAATATAAATAATAGAAATATCTAGTGAAAATTCCACATAAATATCTAGATAGGATAAACTTACTATTTGAGCCAAGATGTAACCTAGAATTACTATTAGTCAATCTAATCTAAAATATGAATTTAGGTTAACACTAAACAAAAGGAGAAATGTTAATTTACAAATATCCCATAAAAATATGCTAAAAAAAAGTATTGACAATTTTAGCAAAGTAGATACCCCTTTATACCTTAATACTAGTGACTGCATAGAAAGTGACGATAAATTTTCCACCATTTTAACTAAAATGCATACGAAACAAGTTAGATAACTAAACATTCCTTTGAAAAACATTATGAATTGTAAACAAATTTCAGGAATGCTTATAATAGTAGGGGCAATCTAAATCTTAAAATAAAAAATAAAACATTAAAAACACAGAATATGTGATCTCTTTAATCTAAAAAAAACTTGCCAAAAATATAACTAACACACCAAATATAAGCAAGTGTTAAATAGTGGGTTAAACATAATCATACCTTTGGATCCTTGTACCGGAGTAAAAATTGGAAAGAATACTAATAAAGACATAACAAGGATACCTATCGATGACCAATAAATTAAAAAGGAAATAAAATATATAAAAGGGGATTGGATTCCAATTTTAAGATGGAAAAAATCATGTGTAATTCCTCAAAGGCACAATAAAATCTCTCCTATGTCTATGATCTATAATTTTGAGCAAGGCATTGTTATTTTCCACCAATAGGTTCTATAATTTTAAATCTCTAAACACGATCACATCCCATTTGAGATCAGTATTGAAGCAATATCTACCTAACATTTTATGGGTATCCCCCCATGAGGTACACTATTAAAGTATTGGTTGCTTACATACATTTTCCTATCACTTTAAAAATATATTCCTCTATGATATTTACAATGTACATAAGCAAGGGGTATCCTCAATAGGAACTAAGAATATTTTTGTTGTTTTCTCTTATTGTTTAATTAAATTTGTATGTAGTGCAATCCCACACTAACAAATTTAGAGATGTGGAATGCTAATGTTCACCATAAAAATTGTTGCTGATATTTTCTAACATTATATCTCTTAAGACTTGAGTATGACTAATGGTGCATACTGAAGGCACACCATTAGGGGTACGATGTGCATCAAATACATAATGCTACATTATATCCTAGGTATAATTAGATGCACAAAATTATGATTCATTTTCCTTTTAAACACTTTCCTTCTCTAGGGGTTTAACATGGGTTAGTGGTCCTCATGATTTACAGATCCCCTTATGATTATTTCAAATATTTTTTTCTAAAAATTATAAGTTTATATAAAATATATATCAGTTTATATAAAATATAAATCATTTTCAGTGACTAGTTGTCAAGAGTTTCGAAAATAAGATAATTTTAAGATGATAAGTGGAAGTCATTACTTTTTCCAAGGGATTCTAAAAATTATAAGTTTATATAAAATAAATATCAGTTTATATAAAATATAAATCATTTTCAGTGACTAGTCAAGAGTTTCGAAAATAAGATAATTTTAAGATGATAAGTGGAAGTCATTACATTTTTCCAAGGATAGAATCCCAAACTTCAGGAAGTATTCTATCTAAGTCTGAGTTAATTGTGTATCTTAATTCCACTAAAAATGATTTTTAGATGTGCTTAGTTTTCAGTAAATTGAGTAGAGCATACAAACCAAGGAAGGAAGGGACTCAAGCTAAAAATGTTACTTATGGTATGGTCTATAATCCACTTTTAACTAACATTGATCTACTCACGCATTTAAAATTGTCTTACCTTTTTGGCTATGGTAATCAACCTTGATAAAAGAAGGTATTATGCCTCAACATGAAAACTAATTTATTAACAAGGTAGAAAAGTGGAGGAGAAGACCAATCACATGTTTAAAGACCCCATGTTTCAAACATATAAGTGTGTGCCTATTCTGAATATGCATTAAAAAATGGGTACCATGAGCTTGTTGCCATCACAAACCCACATCTTAACAACCATTGAAACCCATAAATAATAAACATTAAAAATTATGAACTTATCATGGTAAATATGTACACTCTATTTTGTAAAGACCAGTAGACAAAATTAAAAGGTTTTTATGAAAACCTAAAAGGAACAATAATCATATTGTTGCAAGCCACACATATTTATGGTGTTAATAGAACATAACATTCATAAAAACAATATTATAAAAGTTTGACAACATATACTTACAAATACATATGCAAAATAAAGATAAATAAGAATATTCACACATTATAAGTAAGTAAGAATATTAAAATAAAGCACCTAGGTGAATATGAGCTAAGGTAAATAATCTACTCTAACACCCCCTCCCCTCAAGTGAAGATAGGGGCCAAAAATAAAGTGGCATATCCATAGTATGAGTCTTGGTAACAAGGCCTGATCAGATACTCATGTAAAATATATCCATGAAAAAATCTATCATAAAGTGGAGAAAGAGAGAAAACTCATAACAAAATAAAACTCCTCCTCCCAAAGAGAGAGAGAGAGAAGAAGGAAGGAAGGAATTCATATATAATCCCCCCTAAGGATAACTTCCTTCATTGCACACAAAGATTAGTACTAAATATCTTACATGGATGGAAAGGATGTAAAAATCCATCAACATCTGAGGTGAAAGAGTCCCATGTACATAATCCATGATTTATCCTTGCATGAAGAAAATCCAATTATTGTATGTGATAATGATGTCCCAAAGATACATCACTTGTAAAAAAATTGATGTTGTGGTGACCTTGCCAAAGCTAATAGTAGATACAATACTTTATAAGTCACTGTCAAGAACTCTATCGGTGTAACCCATAGATTCGAGTGTGCAAGACTTGAAAACAAGAGTATATCTCTCAAAGAAACCAAACATGTTAACAAGTGGATCCATCATAGAATAAGTAACAATAGAAGTAGTAGGAGCAACAACAAGCTCCAAATCATAATGTGCAACAATAATAGGTTCCTCATGAAAATCACCTTTTAAACATATATACTCACAAACAAGAGGAGTAGGCAATGAAATAACAACTTTGGCACAATAAAAGTCATCCTCAGGAAGTTGTGAAGGTATGTTGTCCATGATCTCTAAAAGTGATGGTATAGGTGCCACATCATTAAGAATCATGTCCTCTCGATTAATGAAATGAATAGGAGTACAAACTACATGAGGAGAAATAGGTGCCTCAATAAAATCATCATCAAAAGATAAGTCCTCATTAATAAGAGAAATGATGTCTGTGTCATCATACAAAAATAAATCCTCACTTACAAAAGGAAAAAAAGGTGGAATAAAAAAGGGTTCAAAAGAACCAAAAGACTTAGTATGCTTCCTAAATAAGGCTGAAAAATTGTCTCAAACTTCCTTGGGTGATGTGGCACATGTGACATAGGACTGCAAAGTGTCTAAAATATGGAGGCTAATCAAGCAAAGAGCCTCATATTTCATGGATGCAATCCAATCAATACCTTCCTCATATGTAAAGTGAGTAAAGTCACCAAACACAACTCTCCACAAGCCTTTCAGTTACAAGTATATTTTTATTTTAATCTTCTAAGTGTTTTAATTTGAAGTGTTGAGGGGATCAAATAAGTGGGAATCTATTTTCAAAAAAGGATAAATTTAAGAATAAGAAAAACCTTTCCAAAAAAAATAAATCCCCCTTGATAATTTAACGTCTCCCCATGAAAATAATGAGCACTCCAAAATTTGGCACTTTATAATATAGTGAATTTTACAATACAAATAACCCCAATGGATGGATAATAAAAAAATATATACTTTTGAAAAAATTAGAACTTGATTTCGAGTCATGGTTCAAAAGTTATAGCTTTTACAATTTTTTCATCATTAAATGGATCAAATAAGTGAACATGACACTATAAATGAAAAGAATGTGACCAAAAAAGAAGGAACATAGCCTTCTATCCACTTTTTGGAACTAAAATTGAACCATGGATGTCCTCAAGCCAACAAAATTGAAATGTCCAAAATATATTATTTTTATTGGAAAAATAAAATAAAAAATCTTGAGCAACCATCTCCTACTATATTATTTTTATTTTCAGTAGTAGTTATTAAAAATGTGATATCTTCTTCATTTCTCAATGAAATTAAAAAATTCAAAAATATTTGGAAAGATAAAACCAACACACACAAAACCTCAAAAAAAAATTGGCATGATTCTCTATAGTTAGAGAGAAATGTTTATAATAAAAGACATTAGTGTTTTATGAAAAAACATAAACATGCGCTTGAAAATGATAGATTTGTCTTTCTCAAAAAACGTATATGTAATATAGAACTTATATTTACTCCATAAATCTCCAAAAAAAATATACCTACAATAAAAAACACAAATATCTTTATACCAAACTTGGATAAATGATATAAAAAAAACATTCCCTTGTAGCGAATTCCCAAATGGACAAATGCAACACCTAAAGGCTCTGTTACCATGAAAGGACCGATAATCAAATTGTTTCAAGCCAAAAAGATCTATAGTGTTAATATAATATCACATTCATAAAAATAATATTCTGAAATTAATTTGATGGCATATACTTATAGATACCTATGCAAAACAAAGAGAAGCAATATCAAATATTATATCTCCAAAGATTGTCCAATATATTGAATATGCCTTGCATATATAGGAAAAGAAGATCAATCCTAACTAAGTGATCAAGATAAGTGATCAATCATAGCTAAGAGATAAATCTAAGTGATCAATCATAACTAGGAAATTAAGCTAAGAGATCAAACCTAGGACTAAGAGATAACTATCCCTAAAGAATAGAAAATATCTCTATAATATATAAGAGATAAATATGTAATACATCCTCATAATTTCTAAAATAAGATAAATGAAATATCCACTTCATAAATATGTGGGAATAACTAAATAAAAAGAATAATAAAGCACTTAGGTGAACATGAGCTAAGATAAATAACCTACTCTAAAAAAACCTATAAAATAGCATAGACAACATGCTTAATATCTACCCCTGTTAATGTTTTGGTCACTTCTTCCAAGGCTTGTAGATAAATGAATATTTCAAAGTGGCATCTGTTGATCCCTGGTATGTTTAAATTAAACTTAGATGGTTCGGTGAAGGTAATATAGAAGATTAATGGGTGTGATTCATAATCAAACATTATGTAGGATCCCTAATTAGAGTGACTTCATAGAAACTTTTTGATGGCATCAACAATGAGGTAGAGGCACAATCCCTTGTGCTTGGGCTATAGTTATTCACTCAATGTGGTATTGAGAAGGTTGTAATTAATGGGTTATAAATTGTGTTATCCATGCTTTACATAAGTGAAATATGGGTTCATGGAAAATTAAAAATATTCTATGGCGAGGTTGGGATCTTATAGATTCTTTTTTGACATGGGAAGCCAAGCATTATTTTTGAAAGGCCAATCTAGCCATATATTTTATTATTAATAGAGGTATTTTTCAAGAGGAGGAGTTTGTTATGGACAACTTATGGGATGCATGGCCTGATTCTAGAATGGTAGGTGTTGTGACTAAGTTTGATGATGAGGATGGTTCTTACTTTTGGGAGTTATGTGGATGGGGTGGTAATTGGATGGATGGTTTCATTTTCACCCAAGTAATCAAAAGGGAAGGGTTACACGTTTGTGGGATTTTTTTTATTGTATTGGGCCTCAACATAATCCCATTGTGTATGGTGTCAATGATTGTAACACACTCTATGGTGCATAAGGTGATAGTTGCTTCATGTCAAATTGGTGGATGTTTTCTTCGAAGTGATAGAATTAGTCATGGATCCAATGTTAAATTTGGATCTAAGCACACCCTGGATTCATGTTACCACTGTGAATTATGAGATGACATTTGAAGTTAGTTTCTCATATATGTGACTGAAGAATCTTTTTGTTATTCAGTTGGGGCTATTTTTTGAGGTAGTGCAATAATTAGAGGGTATGGTGTATTTGGAGACCCCATTCAAGGATAAATTCAATTCCTATATGGTGTCCATTTTCATCAGGAACCTTATGTTGGTTTTGGAGGACAAAGAGATGACCAAGAAAATTAAGGTTAATATTGCTCATTTATAATTTAGGGTTGGGATTGAAATGGTGGTAGCCAAATTTCATGGGGGTAGGGGACGAGGGATGGGGGTGGGGGGTAATGTTTTGTTATTATCCTAGATGGAATTCCTTGTGTTAGTTCCTATCACCACATAACATGAGATGGAGGATTTTTTTTAGTGTGTTGGATTTTATAGAGCATCTTTAGGGCTCCTTTTGACACCTTGATTTTATGGAGGGTTTCATTTTGGCATTAGATGCACAAGCATGCAAATCTCCCTTCACTTCCTTTTCTAATGCATTGGATCACCAGTGTGCTCAAAGGGTGGTTTCAGTGTCTATATTATTAGTTTTACTATTTGGGGGCATCTTGCCCATGTTACATCTATAGGAAATATTATTTTTTAGTGGGTGGAAGGGGGTTGGTGATGGTCTAGTTACATGGTGAAGGGTTTTGTCCTCCCACTTAATGGATTGCTTGGATTCTACCTACTATTCCATGAGATTAAGGGGTTACTTCAAGGAAATTTTTGATTGTGTAAGGTGAGGTGGTCGGGGTAATAGATGGTCTAATGTGGATCAAGTGGTATTAACTGAGAGTGGTGTTATAGGTGAATTAGTGATGGTTTTAGCTGGGTAATGATCAAGTCATGTGGGGTCAATTAGTGACATGGTGTTTGGTGTTAGCAGTGGAATTTTAACTCATTAATGGTGGGTCTATGATGGGGATTCCCTATGGATGGTTTGTTTATAGGGTTTAGCTACTCTTTGGTATTTTATTATAGTTTTGGGCATGTTGGGAATTTATTTCCTAGGTTTTGGGCTTGTATTTCTAGTTGTTCGATGGGTTGGCTTTGTGGTAGATTTTTTTCCCTATATTTTGTTAGTTGTTTCATGGATTGGGTCCTTTTTGGTTTTATTTTGATGTTATATTAGATATAGTCTTGGCTATGTGTAATCTCATTTGTTATGAATGAAGGATGAGGGACCCATTAACCCTCAATTACCTATATAAAAAAATCTACATATCTATTACTTTTCCATTTTTTATTGAAAATAACACTTCTATTATTTTAAAAATAAAACTTATAGTACAATGCTAGTGAAAAATGAGTGGAAAAGTCACATTCCAGACACCAAATTGAGCTAAGAAAGCCTCGGGAGAAACCAAAGTCCAAAATAACAAGCCACAAATTGATCAATAACCATAGTTAAATTAAATCAAGTACACATAAATAAAAAAAGATAATGAAAAGTCACAAACAAGGAAAACACTAATCAATATCTACGAACATGGTAACTAGTGGAGGAGGTAGAGGTAGAGGGTCTTAAGGCTTCCCTCCCTAGCCATCATGGGTTGGGGATCTTCATCCATAGGGAGGGGGTCCTAACCATAATATTTTTGGTTAGTTTTAAAATCATGCTACATGATTTTACATACCCTTGATTTAAGGTGTAGTGTCAAATCATTCCATGTCACTCTTAATGAAATTGTAACCCATTTAAAAACTTGGGCTAGTGCTAGAGAGAAAAATAATGTAATTAAAGTTAAAAAAAATGGACCAAAACTAAACTATAATAATATAAAGATACCTTAACTATTTGGTGATTTTTTTAGATTAGAAGACCACCAGGGTCCTATTTTTTTTACTTGTTAAACTAGTGCCATTGTATCATTTCAAGGTATGGACTAGTAGAATGACAAGTTTAAAATGGAGACAAATAGAAAGAATATGAAGTAGATCACAAAAAAAATTAGAATTTAAGGCTTCAATTCCATAGGAAATCATTCTTTTTGATATAAGAAGTTACTCTCTAAATCAAACCATTATGTCTCTATTAATTTGTTACCTAAAAAATAAAAAATATGAAAACCAACAGATGGCCTAAGGTTACAAGAGATGAAGAGTTACATGGAAATAAGAACATGTAGATGAATAGAAACACAAATAGATGAGTAGATGGGACATCAACGTAAAAATATTCCCAAACATTAACAAAGAAAAGGTTATGTGAATGAAAAGATAAAAATAGTGACTTGAAAGAAAAAAAAAGTAAGAATGACAATACTAAATTATAGAGTTAAACCCAACTTATGTTCACTCTGAAAAAAAATATATAGGTGCTAAAATCAAATGAAGGTAAAATATAAGCATTGCTCAACTAATGATCAGCTCCCACAGACTCAGATGTAAACCAAGAAGATGAATGTCACCTAAGGAGTAGTTGAAAGAGAGGGTTTGTGTTGTATGGACCATAAATGAAGTCAAAATGGAGGAGTATTTCATCCTTGAATGTCCAAAGAATACAGATATTTGACCTAAATATACAAAAAATTAAAAAAATTATCCATGTTAGAACTATTTAAGAAATACAAAATAAAAGGGTAGGGGGAGATGTTAACTCAAACTAGAGAAAATAGCATAAGCCTTATAAAGGACATGGTTGGGCTTGAGAATATTTGAGTGCGTAGAGCCATTTATATATTTTTTGGTCCCATGGGACATTTGCTATTGTGGATGAAATTAAAACTATTTCCTTTCATTTAAAATCTTTCAGTCATGTGATATGCACAAACATAACTAGAGAAGTTGTTCTCTAATGATGTTATGTCAGTATTTTATCAATTTCATTATATTTATACTCTACTCTCACATTCACCTCTTCACTAATAAAATTTCAGTGATAAATTTTCAACTTTAAAAAGTGGACATGACCCCTACTTGTTGACTACCAACACAATTATGGGAAAAAAATTATTCTAGATACAAACTATTTCAATTTGTTTATAAAATATATCATTAGTGCACACTCTTTAGAGAATAACTAATAATTTTTACATATAATGAAAAAATATGGGTTTACAAACATTACATGTGAAAATACTAAAATCATGATGTCTATTGAAAATCCATATAATTAGCTAGAAATAATTATGAGGGTAATCTACACACAATGTTTTTAGAAATCATCACCATCAATCTAAAAACAATAGTTTATTCAAAACACACCTACCCTAGTTTTATTCTTTATAAAAAAGACAAAATAAATCCAACATATGATAATGAGGGTGATCTACACATGATGTTTTTATAAATCATCACCATCAATCTAAAATAAAATGGTTGATTCAAACCACACCTACCCTAATTTTATTCTTTATTAAAAAATACAAAGCAAATCCAACACGAAAACTCAAAAGTAGTACCAATAGGAGTAAGAGCAAACCATAATATCATGTAGATTATTTTTTTATCATTCATGAGCTTTCCATTCCAATACTCGAAACTTTTTTTTTGTACTTTCACCATGAATTTGTAGATATCAATAACTCTATAAATCCCACAAGTTTTTTTAGAAATATAGGCCAATGTATTATCCAAGCTGCTAGAATCATCATCCATTATTGAATATCCTCCCTCAAAGGCTTGCCATTTTATGAGTACTTACATCATGATCATATCAAGTTTTATTCCATATAAATCATCTATATGTCAGTTAAGTTCCATTACTCAAAGAGAGGAAAGAGCACATTCATGGCATGACCGATGTTTGGATGTTAGGAAGGTTTCCAAATAATGTAGTGAACAATAAGCAAATCTAATGTACATATGATTTAGAAGGTATCTTCTATGATTTATTCCTTTCCTTAGGTTTTATCTCATCTAAAAAACACATATTATTAGGCACAATAGTAGTTCTAAGAGGTGGTAGGAGTGGATCATGCTTAGGAGACTGGGCATTCAAAGTAAAAAGTTCACCTGAAGGAGGATCAAGGGTGGAATGCATCAATATAGTATGGAATAAATCAATGCATTACCAAGTATGGAATGCATGGTATGTCATCATCAGCTACATATGGATGGGTGGATGAAACTGAGTGTAGTTTAACACCCGTCTACTCTATATACATAGGGTTATGTCAAGTATACCACCCAACTATCCTAAGTGGTCTCATGGGGAGATAAAGAAACTATGATACGCCAACCAAATGTAGATTGAACATAAATGCCAACCTAATCACCTCCTATATAGATGAGATCCATTATGACAATAAAACACCATACTTACCATGTGTCAATAACAAACTCTAAACCCCCTACTGAGGAGTTGTGGAAAATGGATGCAGCTGTGAGAGAGGCTCAGTTGATAATTATGTGCCAAAGGATGGGATCCATGGGTATTTGGTCAATAGAGACACATCTCATAGTAAAAGGATCACTCCCTTAGTCATTTAATAACTCTTACAAGTGTTGAAACTCAAGTGCTACCTGTTCAACATGAGCTCATATTTGCACACAAGTTAAAGATATAACAATCACCTTGTCATTAAAAGAAAACTATAAATATAGGGTTTCATGGTTAAAAATAACTTAATTTATAGATTTCCATTACTAAAATAAAATTATAACTCTAAATAATTAATGCATGCATGTAATGTATGATGTCCACTGAGCTTTATCAACCAAAAAAATCACATGCAAATATAATTTGTCATGTCTAAAATTTAACATGATAATTAATTTTTAAAAATGCCATTTTTTTTAAAAATGTGAAATGCACATTATATATGAAGACAATGCCAAAAAGAAATCCACTTATGGTGCAAAACACAAAATGCAATGAAACAACATAGGTCATAGTGAAAAAGTGGCCAAATGGTCTCTATGTAACCATGTCATGCCCACTTGCACTATTTGGCTAAAAACAATCCACAACATCCTAGTCTCTCACACCGTGATGAAGATGGTTAGGATGAATGCTTCCCTGGTGACTAAATTTGGTTACTTCCAGGTATTGACACTATAAGTCAAGATTGGGAGCAAACATAACTCGCATATTTTTTTTGAAATTAGGGGGTCCCCTTAATAACTCCCTTTAGCTTCTCAATTCACTGGTCAATAAGTTAAATTAGGTGAAGGAAACTATAGAGTAAAAAATACTCTACATTTCATTTTAATTCACAGTTGTGTGATCCAAAATTTGTCCCTGTACACTTTGGTTTGAGAAGATGGAGTTTTGCTTCAGATCACGGGCTCGAATTTCCTTTTTTCCTCATTTTTGTCTAAGTGTCAAAATTGAGCGGAAGCTGCCAAGTGTCATCAGCCGAGGCACCTTTCGTAATTTCTATAAGTTGGTCGGGACATGTCACATGTCTCATAATAATTCAGTGGAATGTGAAAAGTTTTGGCATCCACATTTCATATTGGCATCCACATTTCAAATCTCTTTTGAGCGGAAGGTTTCAACAAGCTAAGTATCAAGATCAAGTGGAAGACGCCAGGTGGCAACAGTGGAAGGTTTCAAAGTGATTTCCTAAAAGAAACAAAAGATGCCACATATCCCCAGCTAAAGAAAGTGGAGGCCACCAGGTGTCAACCTCTGAATTATCTTCATTTTGTTTCATTGACAAGTACAGACTGTGGTGGGTCCCAAGTTTTGTTCTGAAGCAAGCAAAAGCTACCAAGTGTCGTTGTCTATGTAAATATGAAATGAAGAACTGATTGTTTATATAATATAGATTAGAGAAATGCAAAGATGAACACATGCCACCTTCCATAGGTTTCTCAAAGGATAGCTAAAGGCAATAGAGATCACCACGTGTCCTTCGTTAAGAATAAGCAAAAAGTGCCACATGTCCTTGTCCTCTTTTTGAAGTTGTTTAGGTAAGAATTGCTTTGGGTCCCATTTCCTATAGAAGTTATTTAAGTTTTGGGAGAAGCGGATGGTGACAGATGTCAAGGACCGAACACCTCTAACCGAAGATACAATAAGAATATAGGTAATGCAGAGAGCGTCGTGTGTCTTCGGTAAGGCTGCGAAACATGCCAAGTGTCATTCTCTTGTGCCTCCTAAGTATTAAGAAGGTTTTCAAGAAATTGGCTAAGTGTCCTTTTCCATTTAATAGAAGGGAATGTCTTGTGTATCTTTTTCAGCTAATGAACTGTAGGAAGATAGAGCATTTCAAAATCTAAGAAATATCTTCTATTAGACACTTCCAATTCAGTTAGAGTTTTAGTTGAGCCGTTAGATTGGGAACACGTAGACAATTTGGGGCGAATCCAATGCTATAAAGTGGAGTGTAGAGATCACTAGAGAGGATCATCAGAAGTTTGGAGAGAAATTTTTGTGAGAGACTATTGTCAAGAGTTCTAGACTTTTAGAGCTATGATCAAGAATATCATTTGCCTTTGTTCTATTTTCTTGAATTGAAAAGTTTATGTAACTGTGCATGTTTTTGTACCTTTTATGTAACTTGAGAGTTAATAAGAAGACTGAGTTCTATGCCTTTGTTGGTGTTTTCTATGTCATTGCAAAAGTAGTCTAAGCTATGAGCCTCTATTTCTATTGTTTCTATCTTTTACATCAATCATGCCTTGTTCACTCTTTAATGTAATTAAATATTACATATAGTTTCAATATGCTCAAAATTAAGGGTTAAATTATATCCAGGTGCATCACCATAGTTAGATTTTCTTTCTTTGCATTTGTGTTTCTGTTTAAATTCCTATCCCTTTCCTCCCAACACTCAAGATAAAGAAGAGACCAGCTTCTTAAAAATCTGGAGGTCATTTTCAAGTTGCAAGTCCCACATTCTTGAAACTTCCCATTGTTGGTGTTAGAAGCAAAGCACAATTTTACCATCAACAGTTTTTGGCACACCCAGTGGGACTAGTCTTGAAGTCTTTTTCAAGACCGTATGAACCAGAGAGCTACAAGGAGTCAGAGCTGTGGACCAGTAACCAGATCTCAATCTGCTATAAATCTAGGTATTCTTTTGCCACCTTTGGTAAGTAGTCTAAGGAGAAGAGTCAATCAGTTTATACCAATACCAAGAGTAAATATAGGAGCCCCTATACCCCCAAGAAATTATGCAATTTGGAACATTGGTAGTCCTTTGATTCTCCCAATACCACCAGCCACTTGGGATCCTATCCCAGTAAATGCCTTGAAAGCTCTGCCCAAATTTAGTGGCCAAGATTTTAAAACACCTGAACAACATCTTCAAGATGTATCATATGTTTGTGCTATACATGTTATCACACAACAGAATGTGGCTATAAGGTTATTAGCAACTTATTTTAAATGGAAGGCTTTGGAATGGTACCGGTCCTTGACCCCAAATACCATATCTTCGTGGGATCAACTCGGAGATCTTTTCTTTAAAAGATTTGAAGAAAAGGGTGATAAGTCTTCTTTGTTATAGAAATTGATTACCATCCAAAGGGCACCACAAGAAGCAATGACTGACTTCAATTCTAGATTTCAAAAGACTTGGGAAAGGATTCCTGCTACCGCTAGACCATTACCAGGTATGGCTATAGTGTTTTATCTTAAGGCTTTAAATTCAGATATATCTGTTATGATTCAGTCACTTGGAGGTCAGACTCTACTAGAGGCTTATGACTATGCAGTCAGAGCTGAAAATAATTTGATAGATGCTGGAAAGTTGCCTCCAAGGCCTCCCATGCCCATGTTTCTAGAAATTACCTTGCCATTACCTCAATAAGTCCCTAAATCCATAGCCCCACCTGTATCTATGTATCAATATCCTCAACCACCTACTAAAGAACTTGTCCCTACTCAATCATTTGAGATGGATGATATCAAGAATATCTTAAGGACATTTTCTAATGAGTTGATTAACATAAAGAGACAGCAAAATAATTACCCTAGGCCTCCATATCAAGGTTATCAAGGAAATAGATTTTCATCACAGTCAAACCAATACCAGGGCCCTCAAAGGCAAAATAACCCTTAGCCAGTAAACCAATTAGTTGTAGTCCCTACACCCTCACAAACTATTCCCCCCAATTCGAATAGGGAGATTGTTCCAGGTCAAAATAATTATGTAGATAACACCAATGCCTGGTGTTTCCCTTGTAATAATGCTCATACTCTTAGAGATTGTCCCATGGGTAATCTACAACAAAAAGGTAGTAGAGCAAAGAATGGATGGACAATTTGCAAGTACTAGTGACAATCAAGCCTACCAATCTCCTGGTATGCAAAATTTAGTTCTAATGGCTCAGATGCAAGGGATGTCTTTGCAATAAGAGGAAGAAATAGCCCTAGAACATGCTTTGTTATCATGGGTTGAAGATGAAGAGTCAATATTCTTGAATGAAGCTTCCATTTCCAAGAAATTAGTGGTGTAATCAGATTATTATACTAGATCGAAGAGAAGAATGGTGGAGCAACCTGAAGTTGCAAATAGTCAAGTTATGGAGAATCCTCCATTCCAAAGTTAGAGAAATCTAATTGTTAGACAAGAAATGCCACAACCAATGCTGAATCAAGTAGTTCCAGGACAAGTTCAAGAAAAATCAAGGCATCCTTACTTTCCAAGAACCCAAACTCTAGGACCGATGAATGTGGTAGATCAATTAAAGAGGACTTTAGCACAAGTATCAATCTGGGACATACTAGCTATTTATGAACAAAAGACGCTGTTACAAGAGGCTCTACAAGGCCAAGCAATGCCTAAGCATAATGGCACCAAAGAAGGACTTGCTGATAAAGAAAAACTCAAGGACACAGTTCCTCTGAAGACAACCTTTATGAACAATGCAGCAGAGGTAAGTAAATCCAAACCAGAGCCTTTCTATTTGACTCTGATAGTTGAAAAGAAACTCTTGCATAATGCATTGATAGATTCAGGAGTTAATACTATAGTAATGCCTAAGAAAATAGTTGATGCTTTAAAAATAAAGTATGAACCTCTTATAAAAGGAGTTATGCAGCTAGATGGCAAAACAATACAAACAATAGGGAGAATTAAACAACTCCCATTGCAATTATATACTTGTCCTAATATAATTGTCAATCAAGACGTAGTAGTCATAGAGATACCTCCTGTCTTTGGTTTATTTTTATCCACAGACTTTACAACCAAAATAGGAGGATATATGTCTCTTGATTGGTCTCACCTCATCTTGAGAACCAAATATGGTTCAAAGATGAAAATTCTATTAGAACCATTATCCAAGGACCATATCACCAATGAACCAACATCAAAATTAGACGCAGATCATGCTATGTTAAATAAGGAAGAAAGGGTTTTTGTTGAAGAATTAGGTGACTGGACTGAGCATGATCAAGAAGAAAAAAATAATCAATTGTTAGCTATGATGCATAGTGACCCATATGGGAATTATGACTCTACTGGTCTGGGAACTTATGTCATTTTTTATGAGGATCATGAAATACCTAATGTTTTTAGGGAAGAGGCACCAACTACTCAAGATTCTAAAAATGATTCAAAAATATGGACCTTAAATTTTGATGGGGCTAGAAGTAAAAATGGTGCTAAAGTAGGAATTTGTCTTACTGCTCCAAATGGTGAAATTTTTTTGAGAGCTATTCATTTTCAATTTGCTTGTACCAATAATGATGCTGAATATGAATCCTTAGTTCATGGGCTCATTTTAGCCAAGAAAAAGGGAATAAAGAATTTAATAGTAAAAGGGGATTCAGAATTAGTGGTAAAGCAAATTAGGGAAAAGGCAATAGCCAAAAATATAAGAATGAGGTCATATAGACATAGAATTTGGGACCTAATAGAAGATTTTGAATCTTTCAATATTGAAGTAGTTCCAAGAACCCAAAATTATGAAGCTGATAGGATGGCACAGATTAGCTCGTAGTTTGATCCAGCAACTGGCCTATTAGTTAATAATGAATCAGTAAAAGTTATTGTAAGACCAACTATCCCAGATAATGATGAGAATTGGCAAGTATTTGAGAATGATTCTCAGGTACTCTCATTCTTGCAACAATCAAGGGAATTTGCTGATCAATTGCAACCAAAGATTGAAGAGGCATATGGGGATCAAATTATATAATTAAAGAATAATAAGCTTCCTAAAGGCTTAATCAATTTAGAAAATCTATTTGATCTAGAAGATGTAGGCCTAGAAAAGAAAAGGTTCCAGGTAAACAAAGCAGATTATTCTAAAATAGAGGTGAGTGAAGGGAAAAAATTAAAAATTGGAAATTCTACAACACAAGAAGAAAGGAAAAGACTAATTGACCTATGCAAAAAATATGACAGAGTCATAGCCTGGAGCTATGAAGATCTGCATGGATATAATAGAGATATCATTCAGCACACAATAGAATTGACTGAAGGATCTAAGCCAGTCAGACAAAAGAAGAGGCCAGTAAATCCAAGAATTGAATCTCTAATGGTGGATGAGTTGCAAAAACTTTTAGATTCCAAAATAATTTTTCCAATCAAACACTCCACCTGGGTATCAAATCTAGTACCAATTAGAAAAAATAATGGTGATATAAGACTTTGTGTAGATTTCAAAGATCTAAATAGAGCATCTTTGAAAGATCACTAGCCCTTGCCCTCCATGGAACAAATTCTAAAAACTGTGGCTGGATCAGAGAGATTTTCTTTGCTAGATGGTTTATCTGGATACAATCAGATTCGGTTGGCTGATGAAGACCAATACAAAACTGCTTTTACTACCAAATGGGGAACATTTGCATATGCTAAGATGCCATTTGGCCTATCAAATGTTGGAGCCACTTTTCAGAGAGCTATGGATGTTGCATTTGGGGAACTTATAAATAAAATCATCTTGATTTATCTTGATGATCTTACTATTTTTTTGAAAAATGCTAGTGATCATTTTGATCATTTAGAATATGTGCTTAAGAAATGTCAAGAATTTGGAATATCCTTGAATCCTAAAAAATGTATCTTTGCTATCCCTCAAGGCAAATTATTGGGACATATAGTATCTAAAGAAGGAGTCTCCATAGACCCAGAAAGAGTGGCAACTATAATGAACTTACCTCTTCTAGTAAATAAGAAAGCAATTCAATCTTTCTTGGGGAAGATTAATTTTGTCAGTCGGTTCATATCTGACTTTGCAGGTTTGGTGAGACCAGTGACACTCTTGTTGAAAAAGGACCTAATTTTTAAGTGGACTACGAAAGGAAGACAAGCCTTTGAAGAGGTCAAGAAAGCTATCTCCCCAGTCCCAGTGCTTAGAAACTCATACTTTTCTAAGCCTTTTGTGATGTATGTCTATGGAGGTGAGCTCAGTATTGTTGTTGTTCTAACATAGAAGGATGATAGACAGGAGGGGGAGCATCCAATAGCCTTTTTCTCAAAGACTCTTAGGGAATATGAAACCAAATACAACTTTGTTGAAAAGCAAGCATATGCTATGGTAAAAGCCCTTAAGAAATTCAAGCATATAGTATCAGGTAGTAAGATTTTGATACTTGTAGCTCACCCAAGTGTCAGAGAATACATCATGGAAGGAGAAATTACTAAGAAAAGAGCTAACTGGATAACCAAGATTCTTGAATATGATGTGGAGGTCAAACCTACTAAGTTAGTCATAGATAGGGGATTATGCCAATATATGACTCAAGAACTTGAAAAGATGATACCTATGAAAACATATCCAGAAATAGAAAAGGAAATTATATTGAGGATAGAAGGGGTCGATCAGGACTCCTGGGTCATAAATAGGATTCATTTTATGAAAAATGGGATTTACCCAAGAGAACTCCCTCAAAATAAGAAGAGATAATATAGGATGCAAGGAATTCATTTTGTTTTGATTGAACATGATCTTTTCAGAAGAAATTTTGATGGCAAATTATTAAGATGTGTAGAAAAGGCTGAGGCTAAGATAATACTACATGAAATGCATCATGGAGTATCAAGTGGACATTTTTCTACAAAGACCATAGCTATAAAGATAAGTGAGGTAGGTTATTTCTAGCTTACTTTATTTGTAGATTGTTATCAGCTGGTTAAAAAATGTCAATCCTGTCAATATTATGTGGGGATGAGAAGGAATGCAACAATGCCCCTTAGTCCTATAATTATGGATGAACCTTTTGCTCAATGGGGTCTTGATTTCATTGAAATGATAAATCCAGTGTCTAGTATGGGTCACAAATGGATATTAACTACCACAAATTATTTCACTAGATGGACCGAGGCAGTGCCACTTAAAGAAGCAACAGAAAATGTGATCTTAGATTTTCTAGGGAGTATCACTACCCACTTTGGGGCTCCTTGTACCATAATTTTAGATAATGCTAAAGCATTTTTAGGGTCTAAAGTATCCGAATTTGCATTGAAGCATGGAATATATCTGAAAACTTCCTCTAATTATTACCCTCAGGGTAATGGTTTGGCAGAGTCAACTAACAAGAACCTGATTAGACTCATCAAAAGAATAGGGGCTGACCATCACAAAGAGTGGCATAAAGTGCTTAATTTAGCACTGTGGGATGATAGAATCATGCCTAAACAGGTGATCAAAATGTCCCCATATGAGTTGGTATATGGAAAATCTACTGTAATACCCCTGAGCTTGGAGATTCCTGCTCTCTAGTTGATCAAACAGATTGAAATTGAAGAAAATGGCCCCATGCAGGTCAAACTTGTGAAACTTTTGGAAGTTCAGGAAAAGAGGGATGCAGCTCATGATTCATTAATTAAGCATCAAAAAATAATTAAGGATTGCTTTGATAAAAGGACTTCAAATCCTCATTTTGAAGTAGGCTCAATTGTTTTGAAATGGGATGCAAGAGCCGCCAAGCTGGGTCAACATACTAAATTTGAATCATTATGGACTGGCCCATATAAAATTCTTGCATGTAAACAGAGGTATTCATTTGAGCTAGAAACAATGGAAGGAGAACCTGAAGAGAATCCTGTGAATGGAATCTACTTGAAGCATTTCAGTTAACTTGGGTCTCTAATGTACTATAGTTAGATAGTTTCCCCTTTCTTGGTTGCTTTGTTTTCCCATTTTGATTTCTCGCTTTCTTTTAAATAAGTGTTCTTTGAACACATAGCATCATCTCAGAGTTTTTTTTAAAAATTTCAAAAATCTCAATACATTGAATGTCTCCCAAATCTTTAGAAATCCCCAAGGTACCTCACGCTGCCACTTGCATAACGTGGCTATCTCGCTATCCCATGTAGATTAAGTAAGATTTGCTAACGGTTATCTGAGTTTAATGCCATTTTTAGACTTGATGGTTCAATAAATGCCTCATAGCAAGAGTTAAAGCTTACAAGTTTCTCAAACATTTCTACATCTGTGAGAAAATATCCTGCTACTTGCATTTTCAATTCCTTATAAACCTGCTTAAGCGAAAGAGCTTTCTATTTTGTAAAAGTTCATACCAGTTATAACAGAATAGATATAAAGATGGAGGGAGCATAGTCTTGGCAACACGGAGCTAGGATGTATGAATCCCTTGACAAGTTTTTTATGAGCAAGTCATATGCTTCAGCTCCCGCACAACCATTGAATACCTACCCACAGACTAGAATCCCTGAAGTTGGTCAAGAAAGTGACCCAACAAAGATAATAGATTATGTAGATGGAGTCATGGACCAAATTTTACAAAGAGCTAGTAGCAAAACTCTTAGAGAAGGGTCACATCAAAGGTGTCTTCAGAGGGCCAAAGTGGGGCAATATGAGACATTTGTAATGAGGATATGAACTTCACAACTGGCACAATTCATTGTCCCAGGTGTGCATCCATGCCCTAACTTGGTCGAACTATGCACAGACTTGTTCCATGCACCCTCAAACACTATACAATGGGGTCTATTCACGGTGCAAATCACACTGTAGGCTATCAGGGACATGTTAGCCCTGTATCATGATAAGACAGCTATGTTTCCCACTATTGCTAAAATGCAAAGAATGTGGGCAAACATCAATAGTCAGTTGAGGTTCTTAAGATCCAAATTGCAAATGGGTGATGATGATACTACTCTGCCTACACTCCTTGTAGCAAGAGCCCAGTTTGCACAAGCTAGCCAAGATGCACTATCTATGATGGCTTTCATCTATGGCATGAAAGATGATATGGTAGTTTATGAAGAACAAATGGCTATCCTCTTCAGGATGAAGACCGTTGACAAGACTCAAGAGTATCAGCTTGATTTTTATGAATAGATTGCATACTCAATGGTGGAACAACTTGCCCAATTCAAAACAAAAGGGGTTTTCAGGTACTCTTCTTATTTATTTCACCTCATATTGTATCAAAACTCTGATATCTTTTCCCAACATATGCATCTTGATATGTACGACCCAAGTTTTGATTTACAAAGGACCATTCCTGTGTCTGCAAGGACACATATTTTGTCAAAAACTAGCGACCCATATGAATTCTAGGAACTGTTTGTTACTCCTACCTTTTGCCACCTGAGCCCGAAACTAGTTATAAATAGACTATTTCCAAGTGTTTCAAACCTTTTGGCCAATTTCCCAATCCCTTGTGATTTCTTTTTTGGATCCCACCATACAATTATTAGAGTCCATAGTTTTTGTGGGGAACCAATGTTGCTACCTAATATTTTGACTCTTAGGTTAGCATTCTTAGAGGTCACTAGGCAGGTGTCCATAGTAGATAATGAATATGGCTCTAGGAAGAGGAAGAGGAAAATGTATGACCTCCCATGGATGACAAACAACATGGTATTAGAAGCCAGAGATGCTAAGATTGTGCTACTTAGAAAGCTAGCCTTCCTGGGTTTCCTGCTAGTCGAAGACAAATGGGTATATGACCCAAATGGTTTCATAGCTTCTTGGATAAGGACTACTAGGGTTGCAACCAGAATTGCACATGAGGGCCACCCCTTTTGGGAACATAGGAAAAATCCTAGGGAAGATACTCCTGGATTTTATGTTGAATTCATAGATTTGCCCCTTCTACAAAATAAACCATGGGAAACTTTCTATGCTAAGCAGAGGGATTTTGATCCTAAAGTTAGAATGACTTCTGGCTTAAGAAGGGAACTAAAGAATAAAGATTGGGATGCTGAGAAAATAGAAGCCTATTGGAAATATAGGCAAGAAATTTGTTAGACAACTCATTCTTTTGGGAGCGTCGACTCAGATGACAGATGGGAAGAACTCTGGGATGAGTGCCATCTCTTCCTTGTATCTAGCCCTGAGACAAGCAATTTGCTGACATAGGGTGTAGAGCTAGAAGCTAGAGTAGGATCAAGCCAAGAGTCACAGGCCATAGAGAAAACCGTAGCTACAGTCACTATAACAGTTTGGTCACAATCTCTTAGCATCATAGAAAGACAAAAGAGTGTGGTGCCTTCACCACTGAAAGCTTCCCCATCGGTAGCAGTTATTGAAGTTCCCAGTTCCCCACAAGCACCACTGACAATAGTGGTAAATATTGAAGAGAGGGGAGCATAGCAAGAAGAAGAAACACCAAAGAAGTGAAAGAGGGTGCAGTTTCAATTTGATTCAGAGGAGGAAGCAGAACCTTTACAATTCCAATTATAGAGTAATGTAATTGCTCCTCAAGTAAGTATTATACCTCCTTCTCCTTCTCAATCTCTTTCTTCTCCTATTAGCATGATTATTCCATCTAGTCAGATGACATCCCCTACCACCTCTACCATTCCCATTTCTCACTTCACTCCATCTATCCCTACTCAAGCTTTAACATTACCTCACTTTTCCCCCTCTGTTCCCAAGAAACTTCCCCCTCAGATTGCACATAGCCAAAAATTGGCTATTCCATATGGTTTGCCACAAGGACATCCTTTTGCAAGTGGGCACATTGCCTCTCCTTCTACCTTCCAAACTCAAGAGAATGCTTTTAGGAAGGCAAGGGAATCCCAAAGAGAGAAAAAGAGAATCAAGGAAAATAAAGCCTTGGCTACACCACATATGTGGTCACAATTTGACCCAATTCAGTAGTAATTGACAGTGACTCATTTGTCACCAAATGTAATCAAGCCAAGTGAGCAGATGTAGCCGAAAGACTACATAATGAATGCAGTGGCCATAGACATGTCCTTGTTTAGGCCATAAGACAAAATTAAGCTGCTAACCGAATCTACTTCTATAGTTGTTGAAGACTACTTGAAGACATCAAGGAGGCTATAGAAGATGGAGGCCGATTTAGCCAAGGAAAAGGCAAATTATAACAATTTGACCACAAAAATTGATAGAAAAGACAATGAAATAGAGAGTCTAAATAAATAGTTGCAAGAGACTGTTTCCCTTCAGAATCACCAGGTGATCCAGGCCCAAAATGATTCCTTAAAAGTAGGGCTAATGTAGGTAAAAGATGCACTTACGACCCTAAGGTGAGAAAAAGCAACATTACAAGGAAAATGTGAGGAAAGCCTATTATAGGTTACTCAATTGCAACAGAAGCTGCTAAGTGAATAAAATAATATCACAGCTATACAAGCCCAATTTCAAGTTGAGAAATAAAGAGCAGAACAATTGACACTGGAGCTAGCCAATAGGCCAAAGAATGTCAGAGTGATAAATCTGGTGAAGGAGCTATATGAATCAATGTGGAAGAGAATCTCTTCAAAGATTATTCAGCTCAGGCCTTCTCTCACCTTCCTGCTAAATGCATAGAAATTGTGTGAAAAGGTGGAGAATTCAGTTACAAACACTCTAGCTACAGTTTTTGGGAGAGTATTGGACTCTGAAACATTGCTGCAAAAGCTTTATGATGCAACAGATGGAACATTGTCAATAACAGGAATTGAGAACAGAATGGTCGCTACTAAGCGAGTGAATGAGGTTCTCAGTTGCAATTTCACAACCATCAATTGCAGAGAGCTTCTTGATGTAATGAAAGAAGGAATCATTGAAATGAAATAACACATTGAAGACCTAGTGCAATTAGGTCTTCCTTCTCCATTTCTCGATGACAATACTGTGCTCATGGTTGATGAAATTGAACCTTTGCTATTGGCCAAGCAGAATGATCAAATAGTTTTTCAAGACTTAAGGGATGATTCATCAGTAGCTGAAGTGAAAGCTATTTTGATTCATGTTTCCCAGCTTGAATTCAAATTGAAGGCTGCGATTCAAATTTTGCAAAATTTCACACAAGGATATTATCAACCTTGATTTAGCCTTCAATGAATTGCAGAATAAGTAGGGGTTATCTAATGATGAGTGGTCTGCCTATCAAACAACATTGTTGAAGCTATAATTTTTGACATTTTGATCAATCAGGAGTTGTGGTTTCTTTTTGAGTAGGCTCAAAAGTCCTTGCGGTCACCAATAACTGTAGAATAAAAAATACTCTACGTTTCATTTTAATTCACAGTTGCGTGATCCAAATTTTGTCCCTGTACACTTTGGTTTGAGAAGATGGAGTTTTGATTCAGAGCCTGGGCTCGAATTTCATTTTTGCCTCATTTTTATCCAAGTGTCAAAATTGAGTGGAAGCTGCCAAGTGTCATCAGCCGAAGCACCTTTCATAATTTATATAAGTTGGTCAGGATGTGCCACATGTCTCATAATAATTCAATAGAATGTGACAAGTTTCAGCATCTACATTTCATATCAGCATCCACATTTCAAATCTCTTTTGAGTGGAAGGTTTCAACAAGCTAAGTATCAAGATCAAGTGGAAGACACCAGGTGGCAATAGCAGAAGGTTTCAAAGTGATTTCCTAAAAGAAATGAAAGATACCACGTATCCCCAGCTGAAGAAAGCATAGGCCACCAGGTATCAACCTCTGAATTATCTTCATTTTGTTTCATTGATAAGTATAGATTGTGGTGGGTCCTGAGTTTTGTTCTGAAGCAAGCCGAAGCCGCCAAGTGTTGTTGTCCATGTAAATATGAAATGAGGACCCTATTATTTCTATAATATAGATTAGAGCAATGTGGAGATGGACACGTGCCACCTTCCATAGGTTTTTCAAAGGATAGATAAAGGTAGCAGAGATCACCACGTGTTCTTCATCAAGAATAAGTGGAAAGCACCACATGTCCTTGTCATCTTTTTGAAGTTGTTCAGGTAAGAATTGCTTTGGGTCCCATTTCCTATAGAATTTGTTTAAGTTTTGGGAGAAGCAGATGGCAACAGATGTCAAAGACCGAACACCTCTAAGCAAAGATACAATAAGAATATAAGTAATGCAGAGAGCACCGTGTGTCTTCGATAAGGCTGTGGAACATGCCAAGTGTCATTCTCTAGTGCCTCCTAAGTATTAAGAAGGTTTTCAAGAAATTGGCTAAGTGTCCTTTTCCATTTAATAGAAGGGAACGTCTTGTGTATCTGTTTTAGCCAATGAACTATAGGAAGACAGAGCATTTCAGAATCTAAGAAATATCTTCTGTTAGACACTTCCAATTTAGTTAGAGTTTCAGTTTAGCCATTAGATTGGGAACACAGACAATCTAGGGCAAATCCAATGCTATAAAGGGGGGTGCAGAGATCACCAGAGAGGATCATCATAATTTTGGAGAGAAATTTTTGTGAGAGATTATTGTCAAGAGTTCTAGACTTTTAGAGCTGTGATCAGGAATATCATTTGCCTTTGTTCTATTTTCTTGAATTGGAAATTTTATGTAATTGTGCATGTTTGTGTGCCTATTATGTAACTTGAGAGTTAATAAGAAGACTGAGTTCTATGCCTTTGTTGGTGTTTTCTGTGTCATTGTAAAAGTAGTCTAAGCTGTGAGCCTCTATTTCTATTGTTTCTATATTTTACATTGATCATGCCTTGTTCACTCTTTAATGTAATTTAATCTTACATATAGTTTCATTGTGCTCAGAATTAAGGGTCGAATTATATCCAGGCGCATTGCCATAGTTAGATTTTCTTTCTTTGCATTTGTGTTTCTATTTAAATTCCTATCCCTTTCCTCCCAACACTCAAGATAAAGAAGGGACCAGCTTTTTAAAAATCTGGAGGTCATTTTCAAGTTGCAAGTCCCACATTCTTGAAACTTCCCATTGTTGGTGTTAGAAGCAAAGTGCAATTTTAACCATCAATAGAAACCTCTATTAACTAACATCGGATTTAAAAAAATTGTAAACAAGGGATAAGGATACACATTAATGTTATTGTGATCATTAAGGGTTCTCCCTTTAACACAATGTGTGTTCAAAAATTAAATGGGGTCCCTTAAGGTTCACCCTTCCTTTTGGGTTCCTTGGGTCTCGTAAAATTCTAAACATGCCTAAAATGGATATCTTGAAGAAGGGTTTAAAACTTATTTAATTAATAGTCTTTAGTTCTTGAAAAATATTTTATGTAGAAGAACATAAAAAAATAAAGGGTGTAGTCATTTTGGGCTTCCCCACTCTCAAGCCTTTAAAAAACTCTAAATCAACCTCAAAAGTTCCAAGTATTAACCCCTTCATAAAAGGGTTGAAATTTTTCTAGATTCATGTTTCATCACATGATTTATCTTGTGTGAAAAAGAACAAGAGAAATTAGGGATGAACCTTTGGTGTCACCCCATACTCGAGCCTTTAGAGTACCTTAAATAAGTCATAAAAAGTCTTGGGGCTTAACTAAAGGGTTATAAACTTAAGCTTGAAAGTGGGGTGAACCTTGTATGCCCCCACCCAACTGCAAGTAGGGGGTTAGGGATTCATGCATCGGCCTACCTATTTATATGGATTAGATGACCACATTTTAACATATTAGTTAATTTTGTTAAGAAATTTATTATTAAAATAATAATAATTTTGGCTATATAAAAAAAGATGGCTAAATTTTAAAGGATAGACACAATTTTGTAAGAAGCAGGTTTTACCATCTTGTCACGAGGTGGCCCTTTGTGATGATGGATCTAGATACCTCCATCGACTATGGCTAAATGAAGGTTGAGCCACCTCAAGCTTTATAATCCGATCAAGGATTCCAAGTTTTGCTCGACCCTTTTCAAGATTTTGGATGGTGATAGGAATTTTGGCCTGTCAAAAGAGTCTTAAACCCTTCAGTTGTGCTATGGAACATAGCTTCATGGCCTATATATAAAATTTGCTCCGTTAGAGAGTTAATGCTTAAATAAAGGGTTAATAGCTAGCATTTTTCTAGTTTCTTAAGTGAACAACACTAATGGTCTATTAGATGTCCTTTTTTATTTTTATTTGGAACTAGAAAAGTTCACATGCTTGACAAGCTACCAAGAGCTGTGCTTCAAAATTATGGCCTTTCTTACTACAAATTACCTAAAAATGTGAAACAATTTTATACAAATTACAAAAGTTCAAAATTTTCATGTAATATTATTTTGGGCACTATTTTTCATCATTTTATATGAATTAAAATTGTATTAATATTAAATATGTTACAAAGGGAAATAGAATAGATTTAGTAATTTATATTTATAATTTCATATCTCTTCAACCATAAGTATAAAAATCATTTTGCAATAAGTGAAAAAAGTATGGAGAAATCTATTTTCCAATATAATTATGGTTGACAGAAATTGATGGCTCTAAAGTTTAGATGAAATATATAAATGTGAACCGATGCCTTTTAGGCCTAAAGAAAAGTATAGTAAATTGATCATGATGAAATAATATTTAAAATTATTTTTACATTATTGTTGTAAAAAATAAATTAAAATTCTTATACATATATTAAATTTAATAATACAACATAATGTTCTTTTCATATAATTTTTCTTCCTTCTTCAAGTTAATTAGATTTTTTCTTATTGGAACACATTACTATCTAGAATCTTTTGTGTCTAATATTAAAAATGTTGGTGATAAGATGTGGATGCAAATTGATTGAAACTCATGTAACTAATTTATAGTTGGAATGAAATGATAATATACATTTGACTTGACTTTAATTCACATGTTCCAAGCGTATACATTCCACAACATTATTGTCATCTTTCAAAAAAATCTCATTTTTATGCTCCCATTAACCATCAAATCATAGCAGTATCAGCCTTTGAAAATTTAATTTGTTTGTAATTTCCAAAAATGTTTTAACGCATTTCATATTTTTAAAAGTCTACACTTGTTAAAGATAAAATTATAAATAAAGATGTTTTATTTTTAATTTTAACAACTTTAAATTTTTAAAAATTATAAAATATTTATAATAAAAAATTATATGCAAAACACAAAAATTAATGTGTATCAATTAATATTCTTCCTTTACTCATGTTTAGAATTGTACGGTGTTCAATGCTCTTGCATCTTCCATTGCTAATTAACTGTTATAATCATCTCAATAATTCCATTTCAATGTAAATAATTTATTTTTTTAAAGTACAATATAAGTAATATAAATATCTAATGAATATTCTAAAGAAATATTTAGATAGGATAGACTTAATATTTAAACTAAGATGTAAACTAATTATTTACTATTAGTCAATCTATTTTAAAATAGGAATTTAGATTAATATTAAATAAAAGGGGAAAATTCTAATTTATAAAAGATCCCATAAAATATGCTTGAATAAAATGTTGATAGTTTTAGCAAAGTAGATAACCCCTATACCTTAACACTAATGACTACATAAAAAGGGATTATTATTCTTACACCTAATAAAACTAAACTACAATTTTCAAAATCCCTTTAAAATTCATAATAAGCATAAAACTATCATACTTACCTAGAAAAAACCCCATTCTTTGGTTGCTTAAGCAAGTTTTTCCAAAGACTCTAGGTGTTTGTGTACCATTGACAAGTCAATTAATGGGACATAATTAGCTTTGTATGGTGGATAATGACTTACGTTTGGTTTGTCATGCTCAGGGACCACATATTTTTCAGGTAGAGCATAAAGATTCTCTAAAGGCAATCCTTGTACAATTGAAATGGAAATGGATTTTGCATTTCCTATAGTGGGGTCATGTATACTCATGGAATTAAACATGTTTCTAAGACTAAAATATGAGTTTAAAGTTTTTTATATGAATACTATGATAGAATTAGCTTTTTATAATAGAAAATGAGTTAGATTTGGTCTATCATACTCAAAGGCCACATATTTTTCAAATAGGGTTTGGAGATTCTCTAATGTCAATTCCTGCATAATTGGAACTGAAATGATTTTTTTTTTCTATATTGATGTCATGTATACTCATGGAATTAAACATGTTATTAAGGCTACAATGTGAAATTCAAGTGTTTTATATGAATACTGGGATAAAGTTAACTTTTTATTGTGGTAGAATGAGTTAGATTTGGTCTATCATGCTCAAGGGCCACATACTTTTCAAGAAAAATGTGGATATTCTCTAATGTCAATTCTTACATGATTGGAGCTAAAATAGATTTTGTGTTTTTTGTATTGGGGTCATATATATTGATGGCATACCATATTTCTAAGCCTACAAAATGAGCTTTAAATGTTTTATATGATTTTTTTTTTACATGGCTTTATCCATTATTATATTCAAGGGTGATGGAAAGTTTAGACCAATAAAGACATCGTTCATTAATATTAAAAAAATATTATTTTCCCATAAATGTCCAACCATGGTATAGGGAATTATTGATGGGGAATTATTTATTTATTTAGATATAAGACAATGTGATAAAAATAAGATAGGTCATTTAACATTTTCCTAGTGACTAGATTTTACCATTTCTATGCCTTAACACTGTAGTTCAAGATTAGGCAAAAGTCGCATATTTTTTTTGGGAAGGATAGGGTGCCCTAGGGACCTCCCACTAGATACCTAATTCATTGGTCAATGAGTCAAATTGGGTCAAGGAAATGTCTAGTAGTCATCATTAAATTCTAAGAGTGAATGCAAATAAGTTATAAGAACATGCTTTAATGTTATCATGATGAATAAGGGTTCTTGATTTACTGTAGTGAGTATTCAATAATTAAGTGGGGTCCCTCAAGATCTACTTGTCTTTGGGTTTCCAAGGTCTTGTAAAAGTTTGAACACACCCAAAAGGGATCTATTGAAAAAGGGTTTACGAATTGTTTAGTCAAGTGTCTTCGGTCCTTGAAAACTCTTCCTTTTTGAAGAGCACTTAAAAAAATGGAGGGGGTGAGGGGGTTTATGGGGGAAATTTTGGGTCGTCTTTCTCTTAATATGAAATTATTGT
Source organism: Torreya grandis (assembly GCA_037957365.1). Lineage (NCBI taxonomy): Eukaryota > Viridiplantae > Streptophyta > Pinopsida > Cupressales > Taxaceae > Torreya > Torreya grandis. The sequence goes on from JARHVA010005920.1 coordinate 716,797, forward strand.
ATTCACCATCTCACTCTACCTAAATTATTATCTTATAGTCTAACCCATATCATTCTGATGACCTAGACAACATATACATTAAAAAAAAACTCAAAAGTTGATATATATCCTTCATTGTCAATTATGGATCCATACCTATTTTATATCAATTTAGGCACTAATATCTATAAAGGGATACTAGTGTCGACATTAGTGTTTAAATCCTTATTTCATGTCTAAAACTCATAAGTCATACAAATTTCAAATGATTAAAAACCTATGGGTCAACCCATTTTTATTATTGAATCCTACCCAAAAGGGATCTATTGAAAAAGGGTTTACAAATTGTTTAGTCAAGTGTCTTCAGTCCTTGAAAACTCTTCCTTTTAGAAGAGCACTTAGAAAAAATGGAGGGGGTGAGGGGGTTTGTGGGGGAAATTTTGGGTCGTCTCGCTCTAATATGAAATTCTTGCATTCACCATCTCACTCTACCCAAATGATTATCTTATAGTCTAACCCATATCATTCTGATGACCCAAACAACATATACATTAAAAAAAACTCAAAAGTTGATATATATCCTTCATTGTCAATTATAGATCCATACCTATTTTATATCCTTTTGGGAACTACTAGCCATAAAGGGATACTAGTGTCGACATTAGTATTTAAATCCTTATTTAGTGTCCAAAACTCATAAGTCGTATAAATTTCAAATGCTTAGAAACATGTGGGGCAACCCATTTTTATTATTGAACCCTACCGTGAGATATTTTCAAAAGGTGTGGTATAAATACAAGTCTAATCCTTCTCATTATTCATCTCACAAACACTAAGAAATCACCTACCAAAGATAATTTAATCAATCACATAATTTATTTATTCTACCATATTCATCCATATTTCTATATCAATTTATACAAAATGTATGAAACATCCAAATAACAACCCATGAAATTTATTATTCAAGTTACAAGCTAGATACTACATGCATCTACATATATCATATTACATCATTTTTCTCACCCACTCCCACACTTAGGACATAACTACATAAGTTTGAGGCCCTCCTTATAGTATTGGAAATATAGGTAGAACTCATTGATAGATGGGTCTTTGAGTCAGCTCATCACCATGAGCTGCGACTAACCCTTTTTTGGAAAAACTCATTCTAAAAGGTGAATAAAGGTGAAGATCTAGTGTTTGATCAATAAGAAGAGAGTGACAACCTATATTCTAAATTTTAAAATATCATCAGAAAGGTGAAAAAACTTAAAATGTTAAAGTTGGTTACATCAAGATCTAGTTGATATTCCATATAGGACAGTAGTGTCATTATATGAATAATAGCATCTACGCTAGTGTCCATAGCTATAAAAACATCATTTCCAAAATTTGATGACTTTCTTAAAATCTTGATCCTACACACTTCTTCCTATCCAACTTAGATCTATTTGCGCATAATAAACACAACTAAACATCATTTTTATTTGGTATTACAATCAATTTAACATCTTTCAAATATAGTACTTTTTATATGTATAATATCTTTGTTTTATAATTTAGACTATTCATTTATCTGAGTTTATAATTAATTGACCTGTTATGAAATAGTTTATCACCCTTGTATATAATTTATTTATATATTCTCAACCCTATCCCTACCAATCTAAATTTAGGTTTAAACATTAAAAAAGTGAAAAAATGCTAATTAAAAGTTAATAAATGCCTAGGGATCATTTTTTTGTTTCTAGAATATGCAACATCTCAAAATATAGAAATTCTAATCACCAACCAAAAAAAAGTGTTTATGTTATTATGGTGATAGGCATTCTACAATATCAATGGTGGGGTGGAGTGTATAGGAGTGAGTTGTTCAATTTTATATTTGACCTTAAATTTGAATCCATTTGACCATCACTTTGAGGTTTTTTCTTTTTTCTTGGAGAATTCAATCAAAAAATCATTATATATTGGCCTTACAATGGAATTTGGAGCTCATTATTTTTCTTAGAAATATTTTTTTTAGCTCAATACATTGGTGTAGCTAGATATATGACATTGTCAACAGTCAATGTGAAAAAAAAATAGAAGTTAATGAATTCATTAATATACATGGGATGTGAAGAATCCAAGATAAGAACCTCAAGATTGGTATCTCTCGGTATATTTAAGAGAGAGATATCTAAGATATATGTCCTAATAATATAAAATAGTTATTCAAATTTATTGATAATATAGTAATATATCAAAAATATTTAATTGTTAATTAATTAAATATAATTGATAAAAATACTTTAGAATTTTATTATTTACTCTCATGTAGTATTATAGTTTTCACTTTTTGATTTACCTTTTTTCCTTTAACCAATGAAAATGTTTAAAATACATATTACATTAATAATTATAAAATTTTCTATGTCGCCTCTCTTATTTTCATGTTCTAGTTGGTCTTGGCCTAGTCTTGGACTAACAGCTTCTTTGGGAAAGGCTATTTTTGAGTATTTTGTTGACGTCAATTTGACCATTTATTAGTCACAGGGTGTAGTGATGTGTTCCAATGGAGCTTGTCCTATAGATGATCCTTTTCTTAACCAATTTGGTAGATTCTATTGGTATTTTGGATTTATTTTAGTTTGTCTTTGGTTTGTTCATATTTGGGTGTTGGTTCAAAAAATTAGTATCAGTTTGAAGCTCCTTGATAGAAGGGTTTGTGAAGGCCTTACATCAGCTTCAATGGGTAGTTGTTCGTGTACCCTATTTTGGGTCATCTCTTGGCCAAAAATCCTAAAGATGCCATCATGTTAGGATGATGGATCCAATTCAAGGTGGATGTTAAGTGATATGTGAATGGGCTGAGGCATCAAAGTCTACAATCTATTTTCTCTAGCCACTAGGTTTGACCCTTTTGGAGCTCTTTACGAGCACATGACCTTATCAGGAATCTCTTCTATGCTATGGATTATTTTTAAATATTTATTCTTATTAGAGCTTAGCCAAGGTATGATTATAGGATTGAACCTTATTGAAGACAACCTATAGTTTAGGCCTCATTTTTAGGCCTTCGATCTAGATTTTAGAGCTTTGAACAGTGGATCTATTACAGAGCTAAGACAGAAAATGCAATGTTTGGCTTTGGTCAGAAGGGAGCTCTAGAACCAAAATAGTAAGTTATTTTCCTATTTAAGATCAGGGGATTTAGTGATGATCTCTAGATTTATAATTGCCCTTAGATAGTGGGGCCAAAAAATTGACCATAATGTCATTACTTCCACAAGACTAAGGCAACATAGACCTTGTGGTAATAAATTTTATGTTATTAATTGTAATCTAACGGATCAACTTGTTTGTGAAAGTTTCTTGCCTATTATTATCAACTTTATATCTTGGCCCTATTTTTATTTATTACAATTATTTGATGGGTTCGAAGGGTCTCCTGGGTGGCGAGTTAGGTTTAATAATGACTTCATAAATTTGACTGGAAGGAATAGTTTTGTGTACCCTAATAGATAGATTAAGAGACATATTTTTTTGTTGTAACTCATTCTTGGCTACGGATATGAAATTTTCTATTTCAACTCTCAAGGGTGAGGGTTTCCTTAGGATTTTATGTGTGAAAGGTCTTTAAGGGACCTGAGCCACCATATGCCCAAGAATGGCCTCAAGGCCAATTTGTAATAACTCTTTGCTTTATTTTAGTCTCTAGTTATTATGGACTCCCCAGGGGAGACTAGGCTATATCTATAGAAAATTTGGTTTGGGGGTCAAGCCAAAATCCTCATATGTACTTTTAGAGACTTGGGCCTCATGTTCCTTTAGTTTAGGATGGTTTTCAATCCATTTAAAATTGGTAGGTTCATGTTCAAGGAAAAAGTGATTGGTGATCCTTCTATTGTGTTTCCTCCTATGGTTTTGTCCGTTTGTGTCAGGATGGTTTTTAATCCAGCCAAAATCAATTTATTGGTCCCTTTACGACCCTGAAGGTTATTTTTGAGACCTGGACCTCTAGCTCTTTTAGTCCAAGCTGGTTCTTTGTCTAGTTAAAACTGACTGGTTGTTGCATTAGTCAAATACAGTAGTTGATTTTTCTTTGTTTGGTTTCTAATTCATTTTAAAATAGTTAGTTTCTGTACTAGTCAAATGTGGTAGTTGCACTTTTCCCCATGGTTCCTTTTCTTGGTTGGGTCTTTCGGCTCTCCTCTTTGTTGGTTCTTTTTTTGTCTAGGTCCTTTTTGACTACCTAGTTTGTTGTTCCTTCTTTTATATATTATTTCTAGGCAGAGACTAGAAACTCCTAATGTGTCCTGGCTAGATTCCACACTAGTTAAAAGTGGTGATTACCATAGTCTAAACAATTATAAAGTTTTTCCTAAAGTTAGATATTTTAATTTTAAAATATTTCATAGGTGTTATTTAGGCATATTCCTTTAGATTGAATGCAACATTAACATGTGTATTTTACAATAATTTAGCTTTAAATGTTCCTCATTTTATGATTATAAAAGGGGAGTTAATATTGGAAACTCATCATCATATAAATTTCTCCATATTTTATTCAAATCTAATACTTTTAACAATCAATTTAATTTAATTTGTATGGTCTGATGTGACCGAACGATGGGGAATTTAAATTACCCACCAAGAGGACATTTATTTGACACTACATGAATGAAGTATAATATAAAAAGTATCACCAAGTTGTTTGTTTCAATTTATTGTGAATTTATATTTGTTGATTGGTAGCAACAAAATTTGTGATGTTACCTCAAAATTCTCTCTGTGTGTGTGTGTGTGTGTGTGTGTGTGTGTGTGTGTGTGTGTGTGTGTGTGTGTGTGTGTGTGTGTGTGTGTGTGTGTGTGTGTGTGTGTGTGTGTGTGTGTGTAATTTTAAAATTAAAATAAATTTCAACGTATTATCATTACAGGGAATAATTATGTGAAACACTTGAAGAGATCAATATTAATATAATAAAATGCATACTAAAAATTAACTACTGGAAACATTTGCATTCAATTTATTACCCATCTCCTTAATACATTGTACAAGATTTTAGTACTCTTTAACATTACTAATTAGGCCATATCTTATTATAAATGCTACCCATTTTTATAAATAAATTATTTATTAAAACATATTTTGGAAATTGTGAATATATATATTTTCTAATATTACATTAGAATTGTTAAATAATTAATATTTAAAAGTGTGTATTTTTTTTAATTATTTTATAAAATCCTTTATCTTTTTTATGACTCATATTAATCATAAAAATTTGAATTTATATAATTATATATGTATTTATTATTTCAAAATAATATCATTAGTATAATTTAATTCTCTATAATATAATAAAAATAATCCATTAATTTAAAATTTCAATTTCAATATAATTATATGTTAATGAAACAAATTATTAAATTATATTATAAAAATCCTAATGATAATAATATTACAAATTTTTTAAATTAAATTCTCTAAAATATTAGAGATGTAACCTACAATGACACTGGAAGCATCTAATACCGTGACCTTGAAAATAAAATATGACCCACATTATTTTAACACCCTTTTATATGTATGTATGTATGTATGTATGTATGTATGTATGTATGTGTGTGTGTGTGTGTGTGTGTGTGTATATATATATATATACACACACATACATACATACATACATACAATGTATGTATGTATGTATGTATGTGTGTGTGTGTGTGTATATATATATATATATATGTATATGTATGTATGTATATGTATGTATGTATGTATGTATGTATATATATATGTATATATATATAAAATATATATATATATATATATATATATATATATATATATATATATATATATATATATATATATATATATAAAAGGGTGTTAAAATAATGTGGGTCATATGTTAACACCATGAAAATAAAATATGACCCACATTATTTTAACACCCTTTTATATATATATATATATATATATATATATATATATATATATATATATATAGCATGGCTAATGAAGATGAGACTAGTAATCAAAATTGAAGGACTTGTCCTAGTTTTAATTTTAAGGGTATTTGATCATTCGACCCTTCTATGATGAAAAGTTGAAAGATATAGTTGCACTTCCATTAAAGAGAATAAATTAAGTATGTGTCATTAAAAATATGTTAAATAAAATAGCATTTTTTACATATTAACAAATTTCAATTTTATGGTATTTTTTACAAGTTTACATATTTTAATTTAAAAAATCAAAATGAAAAACAAGACCAAGAATCCCCCAATAAAATTTCAAGTTTGTATATTCTATCAAATAAGTTTCTCAAAATTAAAAGATTAATAAGCCCCTAAAAAACCTCTAAATTTAGATATTCTAACAAAGTAAGTTTCCCAAAATTACAAGGAAGACCACTTAAATCCCATATCAAGCCTCCAAATTTAGATATTCTAAAGAAGATAGTTTTTTTAAAATTGCTTGGAAGCTCTTTAAAACTACCTCAACATTTCAAACTAAGAATTAAAAATAATTAGGTAACCAAATCGCAGTGGTAACTACTTTAACTTAATACAAGTTTTTAAATTCAACTCCATTAAAGATGAGAGCTCCCCAACCACTTCTAATAACTCATCCAAAATGCTACAGTGATAAAATTATAGGTTCTCTAGATTATAATTTAACTAAACATGAGAAATTTGTAACCTTAAAATAATATAAAGCCAACTATGAAGATAACAAATGAAAAAATCCTTATATATCACATTTCATCCCATACAATATTAAAATAAATCACCATATTTCACTATTAAAAATCTTTAATAGATTCATATAGACATCCAATTTTACCTCTACCTCTAATCCTAAAGAAGCCACACTTCATTAGTTTTAGGATACTATGGTAATCTTTTGAATTAAATATTGACTATGATAAAAAAGCTTCAAATTTTGATGATTCATGTTCTTGCCTGTTAAATTCACTATGAGGGAAATGAAAATTAAAATTGCTTACAACAGTTTAATTTTTTATTTAGATATATATATTTTGTGTTTATTTGTATCATGATCCTAAAGCATTAAAATTCTTGTATGTGGCCTAATTTTTTATATTCACGATAAATGGTAATGAATTTTTGGAAAGAAGAAAAATTTATTAACATAAATAATCAACGCCATCTTTGAGTAATTATGCCCATATTCTTCTGGATGTACCCTATTTAACACAATACACATAAAATTTGGAGTAAGAATAACTGAAGCAAAACTCTTTAACGATTGTAAAATCATAAAGACAGTTGTGTAGGGATGAAAACTACTAAATTTGAAGATAAACATTGATGTAAATATCACTAAAAAGTATTAGGTTAGTAAATATTTTTCAAACAAAGAAAATAAATAGAGTTTAAATATTAATTCTTGAAACAAAAATTTAAATATAATAACTTTATATAATAGTATTTGAAAATGGTTGATTCTAAACACACCTACCTTGATTTTAATCATTACAAAAAAATGACAAAATAAATCCAACATATAATGATAAGGGTAATCTACACACAATGCTTTTATAAATCATCACCATCAATCTAAAAAAAATGGTTGATTCAAACCACACCTACCTAGTTTTATTCTTTACAAAAAAAGTTAAAATAAATCTAACACAAACATTCGAAAGCAATACCAATAGGATTAAGATGAAACCATGATATCATGTACATTCATTTTTTATCATTCATGAGTTTTCCCTTCCAATACTTGAAACTTTTATTTGTGATTTCACCATCAATTTGTAGGCATTAATAAATCTATAAATCCATTGGGTTTTTAAGAAATGCATGCAAGTGTATTATCCAATCTCCTAGAATCATCATCCATTATTAAAGACCCTCCCTCAAAGGCTTCCCATTTTATGAGTTCTTAAATCATGGTCATATCAAGTTCTATTCCATAGAAATCATCTCTATGTCAGTTAATTTCCATTTCTCAAAAAGAGGAAAGAGAACATTCATGGCATGACCCATTTTAGGGTGTTGGGAAAGTTTCCAAATAGTGCAATTAACAATAAGTAAATCCAATGTGCAGATTTTTTATAAGGTCTCTTCTATGATTTATTACTTTCCTTAGGTTTTCTATCATCTAAAAATCACAAGATTGCATCAAAATAAATAAAATCACATATTATTAGGCACAAGATTAGTTCCAAGAGGTAGCTAAACTAGATCATCCTTGGGGGTTGGGCATTCAAAGCAAAAGGTTCCCCTGAAGGAGGATCAAGGGTGGACTGCATCAATATATTATGGACTACATCATTGCACTACCAAGTATAGAATGCATGGTATGACATCATCAAGTACATATGGATGGCCAGATATATTTGTGTGTAGTTTGACCCCTCTCTACTCTATATACATGGGGTTAGGTCATGTATACCACCCAAACATCCTAAGTGGTCTCATGGGGAACTAGAGAAACTGTGATACCCCAACCAAAAATAAATTGAACATAACTATAATTATTGGAGACGTTCAACTACTGAGAAGGCATTTGGGCTTGATAAGGTTGAAAGTCAAACACCACCTTTTCAACATGAGATTAAATTTGCATAAGATTTAAACAGATAATACTTACCCTATTATTGAAATAAAACTATAAAAGTGGGGTTTCATGGTTAAAAACAATTGACATTATAGTTTTCCTTTTCTAAAATAAAATTATAACTCTAAATAAGTTCCATATGCAAGTAATGTATGATGGCCATTGAGCTTTATCTACCAAAATAATCACATGCCAATAGAATTTGTCATGTCTAAAATTTAACATGACAAACAATTTTTAAAAAATGCTATTTAAAAAAATGTACAATGCACATTATATATTACAACATTGCCAACAGGAAAGCCACTTATGGCATGAAACACAAAATGTGTTGAAACAATAGAGGTCATAGTGAAAAAGTGGCCAAATGGTCTCTATGTAACCATGTCACCCCCATATGCACTAATTATCCTAAAAACACTCCATGACACTCTAGGTTCTCACACCATGATGAATATGCTTAGGGAAAATGCTTCCCTAGTGACCAAATTTGGTTACTTCTAGGTCTTGACACTATAGGTCAAGATTCAGTGAAAACATAACTTGAATATTTTTTTTAAAACTAGGGGGTTCCCTAAGGAACTCCCTTTAACTTCTCAATTCACTAGTGATTTATCTTTTTTGAGATTATGGAATGTACTCCTAAGGTTGATAAAGAATTGAGTAATAAATCAGGGAATTAAATATTACAATATCAAAAGTCACTTTTTATACAATAATTAATTTATTTGAATATTATATAAATATAAATAAATTAGAAAAGGCATATTTTGCTAAAAAAAATATGGCTAAGATGGACAAGTGGTGGGAAAGGAAGTGATATAAGAGTAAGGTAGAGTGTCATCAGTAGAGAAAAGGTGTTAGATCCCTCTTTAGACAATAACATGACCCTCTCTGATAATAGTGCACATTGTTATTGACATTTTATACTATGCTAACGACCCTATGCAGGTGAGGTAGACAAATTCTGGGTAGACCTTCACTCTATTTTGGGAATCCTACACCTATATAACTAAGACATGGATCATCATTTGTTCTACACTTTGATTTCATTATGAAACCCTAAGCATCTATGTTTGATAAGGTTTTGATGAATAAAAGTGGAAGAAGAGTAGTGTTAGTAGGGTAGGCTAGGTGTGCCTTTAACACCCCATGTGTTAAGTGTTGCCTACATACTGATACCTCAAAAGGGGATCAAGCATGATGTAGTTCTTTGAATATAAGTGTTGGTGCAAGTGAGAATGATACTATTATGCCTAAGTGTGAATGCCAATTTGAATTCTTTGAGTGTGAATTAATATTGAAAACTTGAGTAAAATAGAGCTCTAGTTTGTTGTAGATGGATGTATGCAAAAATAGGGGTAAATAGGGATCAATAACCTTAATTTACAAAACTATTTCTGAGCTTGTTCATTAGAATTACCATTTGGAGATAAATTAATGAGAGTGGTCTTTATATAGTGTTATAATTCTCGTTGAGACATGAAATAAGTATATGCCAACCCTAAGATGGTTTGAGGTGTGGAAATATATCCATTAGGGGTAAAGGAAGCTAAGGGTCAATAACATTTCCCCCTTAGTTGAACTATAGACTAATGGGGACACACTATTGTCCAAGTGGATAAAACATGTGAAAATGGATTGGGGATGCCTAGGTGATGGTTGAATGCAACTCTTGGTATATCTAAATAAGGTATAGATGTGCATAGAAGTTGGAAAAGAATTAAAAGAGGCCCTAAGATAGGTTTAAGGCTAAGCTAAAGATAGGGTGGTCTTAAGTGACACTCATTTCATTAAATAAAATTTTATATGACTACATTTATCCCCCCCCCCCAATTATTCTATAAATGCATTAAAGTGAAATGGCTAGGATAAATGAAAGAGAAACATACCTAGACTTACTTATGAGGTAAATCTAGTGAATGTGGGTCTGAGTCTATAAATTTTGGTCCATTGTGTGTCCTAAAAATGAAACATATATGAACCAGTCCGTAATAAATATCAAAATCAAATACAAAATAGATTAAAGTGATGTGAGAGAGAGGAAAGAAATGAATACTCCTCATTGGTTATGTGAACCAATGCAAAAAATAGTGAAATCCTATGTGTGCATGTAGATGGTGATCAAATAGTGAATAGTTGGATTGGGTTGATGGCTTGCCCAATCCCCATGTGTGGGTGGATCAAGAACTTAATTTCACCTTAACTCCATCATTGTCTACTCATGTGTAGTAAAAGAAGCTAAAACTAAAATTGTGTGGTGTCATGAAGCTGTAAAATATGGTTATGTACCATTCATGAATTTTGAAATGTAAAATTGCTTATGGGTCACTTAGGAACTTAGGAATGTAAAATAGCTTTGGGCCACTCTATAATGCAAACCACTATAGAAAAAATGAGGCATCAATCTAGTGTAATCCTAGTGTAAAACTGGTGTATATGGTGTTTAAAGTATATAACATGGAGAATGACATGGAGTTATCATTCCATCTGAGAGAATTGGTGAAAAACTAAGCATATGGAAATAATATGTTGCACACATTCCCCCGATTATGATATCTATGCATATGGATTTTGGACTCAGTCATAGTAATCTGTGTCTGTGCATATCTAAAATTGAAATGGGAGTGATCATGTTATGCATGATGCCCCCAATCTGAGCAAACCTATGTAATTATGTGTAAAAATAGAGTATATACCGATCATATTTGATAATTTATGACTGAGACTCTGTAAATATAAATTATACCTATTGTAATTTTTGATAATTCTAGATTTTTTTGTTTTTGAAGTTACTAGTCAATAACACAGAGGGTGGACTATAGTGAACTATACTCTTGACAGTGTATTGTGTTATTATCCAAAAAAAATGTTTTGGGGAAAAATTGAGACTGATATGTGTGTGACTATATTCCCCTATATTTTATTAAGTTTGAGATCTATAATATATGTCTATGTGATGAAAAATAATTTTTTAGGGGCACTAGAATGCTGTGATCTCTGTGGTAAATCCATGTGAATACCCCCTCTTTTGATGGGAGTTGTTGAACCTCTCTAAAACCTATCCTCAAAATAAATTTTAGGCTTCATTTGTGTTAGACTCAAAATATATGATATCTACATGATAAACCAATATAATTTGTATATACATGACATCAAAATGTAAAATATATTGAGTATAAGTTGGAAATGTATGATTTATGTTAGATCTAACATTCACAAGGTTGTAAAGATAGATATAACAATTTAATCATGTATTTGAACAACAAATTTGAGTATAATCAGATTAAACTTCTTAGGGGGATGAGTTATGATGTCCATCAAGACACCCAAGAACAATGGTATATTCAAATTCCATCAAGTAGGTGTAGAAGCAAAGAGACAATCAAATATAAACTAGATAAATCTAGAAATTAAAATATGCAATAATCATGTGGTATGAATTTGTATAAGAGCAAAGATGTACATAAGTTCAGTCTATAGTAGTAGTAGTCAAGAAAAAAATAGTGTAGTATAGATGATCAATATCAAGATATAATCAATGATAAATTTTTGATATGGAGTATAAAATGATATAACCTAGCAAATTGGAAGCGGTGTATGATGTCCCCAGTGGGATAATATATCAATGTGGGTAGATATTAGCAAATATGGATCTATGTATAGAACCAAAATCTTGTAGTAATCTAAAAACACTTGAAGGGAACACTTGAAGCATATATGTATAATAAAACCTACTATGCTAACATAAATAACATATGCAATACTTGAAAAATAGAATGAATGTAAACATGGAAATGCATACAATCTAAAATTTGTATTTTCTGAGCAAATTTTGAATGTTTTTATATTTTTGAACAAACTATATTGTATTTGTATTTTATAAGTATAATCTATGTATAATCAACATGAAGATGAAACTATGTACAAGAAGCAAGATAAAGGAAACTATGTATAAGTAAATTGAAATAATGAAACTATGTACAAGTAGATTATGAGTTATTTATATATAGAATATCCATAGATGCATGATGTTTATTGGATTCTTCATTGCCTTATTATCAATTGAAACTAAATGGAATACCTTAGGAATATTATTTTCTATGATTAAGTATGACCCAAGCCAATTTGTTTTGAACTTTCATTTTGTCTATCAGTTGGCATTGACATTTCTGAGGTTCTCTTTTAGAACAAGATCATTGAATTTGAATTCCATACTATGAACAAAACTATCGTATGCCTTTTGGATTCATTTCTAGTATGCTCTGAGGTGCTCTTTGGATTACATGAGTGTGTGATCCAACTTTTCTAACTCATGAATACATATTTTTCTATATTGGTCATCTATGATAGTCACTATGAGGGATACTCATAAGGATGGTATTTTTATTTCCATTGAGATAACTATTTCAATTTCATACACTAGTGAATGAAGAGTAGATTTTTTAATGTGAAAATACTAGTGCAGTAAGCCCATAATGTATAAATGAATTGATTATGCCAATCATCACCGAATTTGGTAACTATTTTCCTCAATATACTAATAATTGTCTTGTTTATAGATTTTGTGTGGCCATTACCCTATGGGTATTATGGAGTAAATAATGTGTGTTGGATCTTATATTTAACACAAAATTATTCACTATTTTGTTCTTAAAAAAGGTTATGTTATCTATAATGATAGTCATTGGTAAGCTAAAATGAGAAATGATGTTTGTTATGAGAAAGCTATATATATATATATATATATATATATATATATATATATGTGTGTGTGTGTGTGTGTGTGTGTGTGTGTGTGTGTGTATATATTCCTTTTCTAGATTGTAATGGAATGGATTCCACCTACTTAGTGAAGTATTTTATAGTTGTAATGTTGAATTTATGACCTCTTATTGATTTTGGGTTGATTTTATCAATTAGATAAAATCCCCATAGCATGAATATTTTGTCTAACTAGCTTTGCATCTAGATAAAGTGTAATCTTATGTATTATAATTGAAGAATATTTTCCTAACATATCTAAATATGACCAAGCAAAAATTTTAAGGAAGTCCTATAAATTATGTTGAATATATGTATCCTCTTCTTTACACAAGGTGGTAGCTAATAATATTATGCAAGGATCAGTGTCCATGCCATAATTAAATTCACCAAATGATTTATCTTTTTTAGGATTATGGAATGTAGCCCTAAGGTTGATAAAGAATTGAGTAATAAACCAATGAATAAGACACTATAGTATCAACAAACATTGATTTTCACAATAATTGATTTATTTGAATATTCGATAACTAGAAATGAATTAGAAAAGGTGTACTTAACTGGAAAATATGATTGAGAGAGACAAGCGGTAGGTAGGGAAGTGATGTAAGAATAGGGTAGAGTGTCATCAGTAAAGAATATGTTTTATAACCCTCTTCAAATAATAGTTTAGCCATATATTCCAATAGTGCACTTCACTATTGACCTTCTATACTGTGTTAATGACCCTATGTAGGTGAAGCAATAAAACCCTGGTCATATTGTCTCTCTATTTTGGGAATCCTATGCCTTTATGACTAATACTTGGATCATCACATGTTTTGTTCTTTGATTGATTTCACTATGAAACCCTAAACCTCCATGTTTGTTAAGGTTTTGATGAACACAAGTGGAAGAAGAGTGGCGTTGGTAGGGTAGGTTAGGCATGACCTCAACACCCCATGTGTTGAGCACTACCTATATAAAAATATATCGAAAAGGGATCAATCCCAATGTAGTTATCCCAATCTAAGTGTTAGTTTAATTTATAATGATGATAGTATGCCTGAGTATGAATGCTAATTTGAATTCTTTGAGTGTGAATTGACACTATAAACCTAAGTAAAATTGAACTTTGTGTTATTTTAGATGTATGTATACATAAATAGGGTAAATAGGGATCAATAACCTAAATTTTCACAACTATTTCTTAGTTTGTTCATGAGAATTTCCATCTGGGGTATAAATGAATGAGAGTGTTATTTTTGTAGTGTTTTGGTGTTTATCGAGACTTGAAATAAGTCTACACTAACCCTAAGATTCTTTGGGGAGTGGAAAGATATCTATTAGGGGAAAATGAAGCTAAGGATCAATAACATTGTCCCCTTTGACAATATTGCACTATCTTATAGACTAATGGGGTCATATTATTGTCTAGGTGATGGAACATGTGAAAAAGGGTCAAGGATGCCTAAGTAATAACTAAATACAAATCTTGGTATATCTGATCAAGGGATAGATGCACATAGAAGCTGAAATAGTATCAAAAGATGACCTAAGATAGGTCTATGGCTAAGATAAGGATAGGGTGATCTCAAGTGACACTCATTGCGTTAAATGACTTTTTATATGACTATTATTGGTCAAAGAGTCAAATTAGGTGAAGGAAAACTCTATTAACTAATATTGGATTTTCAAAGTTCATAAACAAAGCATAATAATACACATTAATATTATCGTGATGAGTAATGGTACTCTTTTTAACATAGTGTGTGTTTGAAAATTAAGTGAGGTCTATGAAGGTTCACCCCAACTTTGGGGTTCCTTGGGTCCTACATAAGTTTGAACATGCCTTAAAGGGATCTCTTGGAGAAGGGTTTAAAAATTGTTTAATTAATAGTCTTTAGTCCCTGAGAAATCTTATATGTATAAGAACATGAAAAACTAAGGGTGTGGGCCTTTTGGGCCACCCCACTCTCGATCCTTTAAAATGTTCAATGGTGATGGGACTTTTAACCCATTAGAAGAATATTAGAGCCTTCAGATGTGCTATGAAACATAGCCTCATAGGCCTATCATCACTAGCTCTAATTCCACTCATAGAAAATTTTCTCCCTTGGAGAGTTAATGCTTAAAGAAAGGGTTAGAAGTTAGTAATTTTCTAGCCTCTCAAGTGAACAACACCGATGGTCTATTAGACATTGTTTTTTATTTTTATTTGGCATTAAGGAAGTTCACATCTTTGACACCATGCCAACACTTATGCTTCAAAATTATGGCTTTTCTATCTGCAAATTACCCTATAAGTGTCAAAAAAATTTAAAAAAATATTGTGAGTAAACCATTAGTCCTAAAAATTTGAAACAAACTTATACAAGTAGTAAAAATTCTAAATTTTCACCTAATATTATTTTAGGCACTATTTTTTTATCATTTTGTATGAATAATAAATATTTTACAAAGGGAAATAGGGTAATTTTAATCATTTATATTCATAAATTTATATATCTTCAACCACAAATCCAAAAATTATTCTACGACAAGTGACAAAATTATGAAGTCTATTTTCCAATATAATTATGTTTGAGATAAATTGACTCAAAAGTTCAAAAAAATATATATAAACGTGAAATAATGACTTTCATGCCTAAAAGAAAGTATAGGAAATTGATTATTATGATACAATATTTAAAAATATTTGTGCACTATTATGGTAAACAATAAGCTAAAAATTTTATACATATATTAAATTTAATAATATAATATAATATATTTTTGATGCAATTTTCTTGTTTGTTTTTTGACTAGAATTATTATGAGAACATTAACGATTACAAGCTCAAGAAAGTATTTTATTTCGTTTCTTTCACAATATTTATATTCTAAAATATTATATAACAATGATTTCCAATAGCCAATAATCATTTACATAAAATTTAGCAATCAATTGTAGAGAAGCTAGTCTTTGAATTTAATGTCAATGCACACCTGCAGAACCAAATAAAAAAGGGGCTTGCCTCCCACCCTTCCTAGATTTAAATTATTTAGACTTAAGAAAAATAATTGATGACAGTGATCTTTAAAATTATATAGATTTAAGTTAAAAAGATTTTTTTTGGTTATTAAAACACATTACTATATCTATTATTAATTAATAGGTAGATTTATCTCAAATATTTTGTATCCACCATTAAAAATGTTGGTGATAAGATGTGGATGCAAATTGACACTGAAAGTGATCTTATCAAATGGGGACAAATTTAACATCTCCTACTACTAAAACTCATGTAATGGTGATAAAATGTGGTTGTAAATTGATGATGAAAGTGATCTTAGAAAATAGGGATGACTTTAACATTTCCTAATTCTAAAACTCATTTATAGTTGGAATGAAATGATAACATACATCTAACTTTTCCGCTGGTGGATACATTATAACTAGCAATTGCCCGAAAGGTGCAAAGAAAGCCAGAGGAATGTTATATTTTTGTTTTATGATTGTGTCTGATATGTATTAATATATAATTTATCAAATATATATAAATATTATCTTATATAATATATAAATCATATGAATGGTAATGACCCCACAATTGTTGAGATGTTCATAGAACACATGTTGACTTTTTTTAACCTGACCTAGCACCAACTTCACCATTGCTAGTTGGCTAATCAAAAACACTACAAAAAGAAATTTATTAAATATTTACTTTCTAGAAGAAATAAACATTCAAATTATGTAAATATATCTAACAATAATTAATGGTCATAACAATTAGCAAAATTTTAATTCCAAACTAAGATTAAGCACAAAGATGTAGCCACAATCATTATACAACATGAATCCTGAAAATGGTTGTACGTTAAGTTATTACTAACAGTTGTCCCAAAAGTGCAAGTTACATTGGAAGGAATGAGTGTTTTTTTTTTCATTTATGATTAATATGGATATTTTTTTAATTAATGTTGTGTTGTCTTAATAGATTAAGGGAATTGGGGTTACATATGTTGTACATAGGATTAGGTTCCTTGAAATTGAATTTCCAATCACAATAATTACCTGTGATAGGGTCTCATAGATTACCAATTTGGTTAGAGAATGTAAAGCTGAGATGGATGAGATGAATGACATTGAAATCATGTTTCATGGTCTATTAAGTGTTATCTAGTTGTTGGTGTGGATGTACATCAAAAAATAATAGAAAGGGGATTGCAAGATATGGACACCACACTCTGTGAAGTTCCACATCGAATGTGTCTGCTCCAACTGAAACTCATAATAAAATTTACTAATTACATAAAAGAACATAAATTTTAATATATTTTTACTTACCCACGTGGATCCTTCCAATTTAGGAAAAAAACCTCTCATTTTTTATAATCCATCATCCCCATTTATACAAATCATGAGAACACATTTAGGCCTGGTATTTGATCACTGAAAAGATGAAAATTATTTTGAATTAGTTTGGTTAGCGAGAATGTGCCTTTTTTTTGGTCGGTGATATATTTCTATATGTTTTTTTGATAAATCAACTCAAACAAAAATAAAATTTATCCACTCACACCATTACACTCCTTTAATATCACTATAGGTTATGCCTCTCGATATAATAAACTAAATAATTAAAATAAATATTTTATTGGCATCATTAAAATAAAAAAGAAATGCTCAATTTTAAAAAAATTATTTACAATAATTAATATATAAAATTTATGTTTATAATTCCAATATATCCTAACTAAAGAGTAATGGAAGATTGATTAGATCAATAAACAAAGACAAAAAATGGTTATAGATCCTCACAAAATAACTCACAATAACCAATTGAAAAGATGAAAGAGACCATCCATGACTTATCAAAATGATAGTAAATGTTATCATCTCTCACCCCTTTTGAAGATTTTAACCATACCATTTAATTCCCAAATAGAGCCCCCACAACGAATCATAAATTATACTAATTAACTAAATGTGGGTCTCTCTCTACCCTTCACGTCAATTCACAATAACATAAAATCAAATATATTCTAGCCAATATATAATGAAACTTGTGATAAAATAATTACTAAACGTAGGAAATAGACATGAAGCAACTCGTACTCATAAAAAGAAACATGACCAAAATACATATACATTATATATATGTCCTATCCAACATGGAGGTAAATGCATATTTGTATTCTATTGAAAGCATAGAGGGGCTTTTTGTGTCCATTGAAATCCTTGAATGAAATGGAATGCAGTTTTGCTTGAGTTGAAATAGCTAAGGTGAAATGAATGGTGGTGATGTTGCTCTTGGGCTGAGTTAAAGAAAAGAACAAAACTTGATTGGTAACAATGTTATTTCTGTTAGACATAACACTATGTTATGGGCACCACTTGTTGTCTCTATTTCTTGACATTAAAACCAATGGTAGCGATGAACTGTTGGATCCTATTACCTTTTCTATTATTTTACTCCCATCTATTTTCTCGTCTCTTCTTTTGTAGTAAAATAACAAGGTGTGGTGATGGTGTTAAGATTAAGTCTCCTATTGCTTACCCTGATGATGCTACTATTGCATTGATAGAAACTAGTTTGAACCTTCAAATCTCCATCTACCTCCATCGAGTGCATAACCCTAGATTGGCAGAATGGACCGATGTAAATGGCATCATGTGCTACCAAACTGCTCTGTACCACCACTTCCCCCAAACTACCACCATTCTAAACCAGATTATTTACATTGAAATATACTATTTTGTCTTCTTATGAAACGAATCTCCAGGGCTCTGCCACTATATAAAACCTCTAGCTTAATTAAAGGCCATACATTATATTTTTTTTCTAGGTAGTGATGAGAAATCAAAAACATAGTTATGCTAATGTAAGACCACACATTCTACTTTTGGGTTTTGAAAAAGTAGATCTCTTACCTACGGCCTTAACTTTATATTACTACCTATTTTGAAATGTTAATTCACATGTTCCAAGTGTATACATTCATTAACATTATTAAGGGACATCTTTGTCATCTTTCAAAAAAAAAAACTCATTTATTTGGTCTCATTAGCGACCAAATTGTATCAATATCAACCTTTGAAAACCTGATCTTTCACAAATTACGTTTGTTTGGAATTTCCAAAAATGTATTAACGTATTTCCTATTTTTAAAAGTTTACACTTGTAAAATCAAAGCTAGAATATTTAATATAGAGGTTTTATTTTTAATTTTAATAATTTCAATTTTTTAATAAAAAATTATAAGCGAAAAAGGATTAAGAAACCTTAAAATAATACATAAATAAAATTAAATATTTTATATGTAATTTCAAAAATTATTTATTATGAAACAAATATGGATATGAAAGATACAATATATTTTATTTTTAAATACCAAATTAAATTTTAATTCCATAATATCATTGAACTACTATAAAATTTTTATTAAATCTCATCAATATATCATTATTTTTAATGAAGTTTTAAATATTCAATTTCTTTCTTTCCTTCAACCCTTCTAACTAAATAACGTAGACCATACTCTGAAGTTATATGTTTTTTTGATAAGTAGGGATGATTTTCATCTATAAACTTCCATGTCAGGTTGTGGAATGTAAACTATAGCAATTGATGTTCTCCCCTTACTCATGTTTTTAGTAATATGGTGTTAAATTATCTTGCATCTTATATTGTTAATTAACTATTATAATCATCTAAATAATTCCAAATCTAGATGCCATGAGGGACCTCATGCATCTCCCCTTCATGGCCATGACACTTGTCTCTTACTTGTTACACACTCCAATTTTATATGCCATAAGGGACCTCATGCATCTCCCCTTCCTACTTGGGTGTTGTGATAGACATTATGTCGTATCCCCCAGGTAGTTACTCAATTATTATTCAGATTTGATATTACATACATTTTTATATCTATCTTGATAGCCTTGTGAATGATAAACTTAACTTGAATCATGTATTAAAAATTTAGACTCAAATCATCTTACATTTCAATCTTATGTATGGGAATTATATTGGATTATTACGTAGATATTATATAGGCTCCGGCTATCACACATATTGTAGATATTTTTCTTTTGAGGATAATTCTTGCATAGGTTCAACAACTCCCCTCAAAAGAGGGGGCATTCACAAGTTTTTGTCATAGAGATTATGATACCATAATGTGCTCACAATAAATTTTTCATCACAGAGGCTAAGATTATAGAAATTATACTTAGATAAACATAATGGGAAAATAGTGACACATATATCAATATAGTTGTATATAAATAAGAGAAGACAAACATTAACACCCAAATTAGGACACTAGTGCCACATGGCGCTATTATCCAAGATATGGCACTATTATCTAGTAGCCTCAATTTTACAAAAATCTACATTGGCTAGAAAATTATAGTAGGTATAACCCAGATTTGCACATGTTCAGTTACAAATTTACCAATTTTGCTCAATTTAGCTTAGATTCATACTAGTTTGCTCAGAATGGTGGTATCATGCATGGCATGGCCATTCCCATTTAAAATTTAGATACTCAAATACATATTATTATAACTTAGTCCAAAATTTATTAGATTTGGGGTCATGTGTGTGGCACATTATTTTTTGTGCTCACTTACACACAAATTGATCAGATGGAATGACAAATTCCATGTCATTATCTATGTTATATACATCTAAAATCATATTCCATGTTACACACAAATTTCATGCCTTACTCCATCTACAATGGTTGGCATTCCCAAGTGGCCCAGAGCTACCTAATATATTGGAATGGCTATAGATCCAACATTTCCAATTAGACATTTGAAGTTACATCACACAATTATAGTTTTAGATGCATTTACTACACATAGGTAGGAAATTATGGAGTTAAAGTATACTTGAATTATTTATCCACCTACATGAGAGGGTTGGACACACCATCAGTCCAATCTAAGCTATTCATAGGACATATTCTACCATGCAGGGGTGAGCAATGAAGGAGCCAAATCTAGATTGAGTTCTTGAGTCACCCATACATGAGGATTGAGCAACCCATCAGTGTAATCCAAGCTATTCACTGATTGATCACTATCTACATGCACATAGAGGTTTTTACCATGTTTATACATTGATTCACATACCCAGTGAGGTGTATTCATTCCTTTCCTATCTCATGTCCCTTTACTCAGTTTTACTTATTTACTTAGTTTGTCTTTGTTTCTGATATCTCTTAAGTAAGGATTGATTTATGCACGTTTCACTTGTGGAACATGCATTGGATCATGTTTCACATACTCAAATCTAGCTTCACAGGATTCACCTCTTAGGTAAGTCCAAGTACGCTTCTTTTTCCTTTATTCTAGTCATTTTACTTTGTTGTATTTATATAACAAAAGGTGGGGGGGGTGGGGGTAGAATTACCTAAAAGTGACACTTAAATTCTAAGGGTGATACTTGAGACCACCTATCCCTATCTTATCCCTAGACCTATCATAGAGTCTATTTTCACACTTATCCATCCTTCATGTAGACCACATGCATCCCTAGTGATCCCTAGATTAGTCCCAAACCATCATTCTTGTATCCTAACCATGTGTGCCTAATGTTCTGCCACTTGGAGACTAGCTCCATGATAGCGATAGTAGTGCCACATGGTGTTAGTGTCCCAATAATGGCACTACTATCCTTTCCCTCCTATTTTCACAACTAGATATCTTTTCAAATTTTAGACCTCCTAGGGTCAGCTTAAACCACTTTTAGTATGCACACACCTAAATAATATAAATACATGATTTTTAGCCCTCTAATCACTAGATGGAAATCACATACAAATTACATATGCAAAATCAAAATAAATTGTGCACAATTAAGGTTATCAATCATATTTTTCCTTTCTTCTACATATTACCATCTACAACATTCCTAAGCTTAGATCACTTAGATTTTCAATCTCAAGCACATTCAAATAACTCAAGTCAAATATCATAATATCTTCACTTGTACTTGTAATATCACTTTGGTGGGGATAAATACACTGATCTTGATCTCTCTTCGAAGTATTAGTATGTAGACAACTCTCTTCACAATAGGGTGTTGAGGATGTTGAGACTACCCCACTAACAAACACACTTTTTAGCTTGACATATCAACTAGATTCCCTAAAAACATGGTGAATTAGGGTTTTTTCAAAAAACTAATCATAACAAGCCATCCATAGGGTTTCATAACTCATGCACACAAGAACAAACCTTACATATCCAAATACATGTGCACCTAGAAGTTCAGGATAGTCATGCAAAGAGAACACTACCACAAAAATAAGGACACTAACACCACATGGCACTATTTTCCAATTAGGGAAATACTATTTAAGAGGATTTTTGACACCAAGATCCTATTTTTGACACTCAAACCAACCTTTGTCTTAGTTTTGAGCTTCCATATCATTTGTCTTAATCATTTTCCAGCTAAGTTCTTATTTGCATTATTTATTAATATTTATAGAAAGGTAAATATTAGTCAATATTGTAAAAAATTATTGATTATATTTATTTCATATTTCTACATTTATTTACTAAACTTAACTCTTTAATAATGTATGATTTACATAAACTAAGTTTTAAAAGGTTAAAACACACACCAATCAATACTAATATGTTTGCAACTTGCTAGTGGTGATTGGTTGGTTACATGCTTAATAAACAAAGTACACATCTTATTTTGGTTTTTTAAATGCCCTCATATGATAATTTATTATAATAATATTGTTTCAAGACCTTTCTTTTATGTAACATTGGATTGAGTTATGATGTGACATTTCCCACTTCATTTAAAATGGACTTCAATGTACTCACAAGTGAATTTCATCCATTATGAGTGTTGGAGTATTATCAATGATGTCATAGAGGTGTCATGTTGAGTGGATGAAGTGCCTTGATATCCTAAGTGACAATGATAAATTGTGTAATGTGTTTGTCCTAGTATGCTTGAAGTAGGCTTGGTTGATCTTCAGAGTTTAACTATTCAAAGATGATTAAGGATCAGTCTAAAGTATTGAGCATGTGAAAGGGGTAATATTAGAGGTATATGGTGGTTAGAGTGTTTATTTCCATGAGTGTATTTCATCTAGTTGATCATATTTTTCATCTAGACACTTTGGATTTAGTGACAAAAAATTTGAGTAAGTAGTTTGATGACATCACCATTGCCATGTAGGAATGAGTCAAAGGGAGTTATTCATATGGTTGTGATCACATTAGTCCCTATTTATTGTGTGCCATATCTCGAGTCATGTGATGAAGTGTAGTTAAAGATATGAGGGTACAAATTTGGCTACTCAGATAGAATTCACTATATTCCCATAGCTAAATTTGCAAATGGGTTCAAGCAGAGTTGAGTAAGCATGTTGATGAGGTCAACATTCAAATGAGTGAAAGGGTTAGGATAAAATGATCATATGAGTTTTTTAATTTTTTTTCCTAGTTATTATGCACTAAATCTTAGGTCATGCATTTTTTCAAAGTTGGGCTCCTAGGCATTTTGACAGTGTTTTCCTATACTTATCCAAATTTGTAAGAGGCAAGAAATAGCTAAGTAAAAATTTTAATGGTATAATATCTCACATGTGTGGAAATTTTAGGATAAGGTGATCATATGGGTTTGTTCAATTTTTTACCTAGTTAATTTGCACTAAATTTTAGATCAATCATCAAAATTCATCAAAAGGGATGCAAGAACAAAGTTGGCCTCATAGACAAGTTCTAAGCATAGTTGGCTCTGTGACAAAAGATTTTGAGAAGGAATTTTTATGGAATTATATCTCACATGTGAAGGTTTCATAAGCAATTTGTGACATATTTGGATTCCCCTATGAAATATTTTTATATGGTGAAAATTCAAGGTCATGATATTGATCGAGGTAAAAGATATATTTGTGCAAAGTTGGCTTTCTAGGCATATTACAATTGGTCCCTTTACTTAGTCAATTTGCATGATGTTAAATATATGGACCTAATATAGATCCAATCATTCATGGTGATCATATATATTTATCCAATGATGCATGTAGATTCAAATGGGTAAATGTGATAGTTGTTTATTAAAGGTAAAGTTTGAGGAAGATCGACAGATCATGTTTGCTCCAAGATGTCAGGAAGCAGCAAGATGAGGACATGTGCATGATGTTTAATGTTGAGCAGAGACAAAGATAAATCTTCTTCCAAGAATCAATAGTGAGTGGGTGATCTTATTAATCAAGATCAATGATGTGCATTAAAGTCAAGAGTTCAAAGTGACAGTTTCTAGCATGATTAAAGCGAAGATAATCTCGAAGAGATTAATAGAGTGTGTTTAGTTAAAGATGCCAAGATGCCCAAGATTAACATTATTAAAGGTCAAAGGAGATTGATGGTGTATGTTTTATCTAATTAGTGAGGACATGAGATGATTATAAAATTTCCAAGGTTTTACTATGATTGATTCCATTTGAATATTTGAATTTGCTAAGGGAAAAACCAGTGCTCAATAATTTATCCATATATTTTAATAGAAGAAAAAATTATTGATGATGTAAGAATAAAATTTTTAGAGGACTCCATGGTGCATCTATTGAACCTAATAGGAGATCTGAAAGTATATGTAGTGAAATATATGAAGGTCCGAAGTTGACTTTGTATTTGTGTTTGTTCTACAAGTGACTCGAGAAGGATAATTAAGCTTGTGAAAATTTTGTTTCGATGTTTCATGATGAATTAGCTGTTAGGGAGTGTTTTAGGATTGATGAGGGTTATTGATGTGGTTTTTATAGGTGTGATAAATCTATCTTGAGTATGAAAAATGCTTAAAATTTTGACTATGCTTTCATTCATAATGTTCATGTACACCAAGTCAGTGTTTGAGTTGTTTGAGCATACACAAAAGTGAGAAAAGACGACTATGATCATTTGAGGATGATTAAGGGGCCATGTATTGTGTACCTATACATTTTTGTCTAAGTGGTTCTATGTTTTTTCTTTCTTGATGATGTGCTAAATGGGTGAATAGGTCTCCATGAGATCTATAAGAACTACAAGGGCCTTATTAATAGTTGTAGCTATTTAAGGGTGACCCATAGTTGTTATGGATGACCTATGAAGATTGTTTTTGATATATTTATTCATGTGATATGTGCCTTAAGGGATAAGTCATGGTAATGGCTGACTAAGGTGTTGATTATCATGTATACTCTATAAATAATGGAACCAAAGATGATGGTTTCTAGAGTTTGTGTGAGAGAGGAAGGAGAGATTTGAGAGAGGATTGAGTGTGTGAAATTGTGGAGAGAAAGAGGTTTAGAGTTATCTAAGGATTATTTTAAGATAAAAATATATTTAGGACTATTTTTATGACTTGTAGGTCATAATTTATTGGCAAAATAGTGCTCTTGTAGATTGAGTGTGAGCAAAGGTGAAGAGTGATGATCAAAGGTAAATCATCAAGTGTTAAAGAGAATAGTTCAAATGCGGATGTGTTCATAGGTTTTATTATGGTATCTCATAATATAACGTGGTTATAGCCTCCTTGTAAAGTGAAACTTTTTAAAATTTTAGTTATTGTTGCAGCTCAGCTAGACAGGTGTGGTAGCACCTTGTGAGATAGTCTCACTAAATAATAATTATAGTTCATTGATAATTTATATATGGTATAAATTAGATATTTTTTTATAATAAAATAGTCCAATTTTAGGTTCTACTAGATTTTATTCCCAAAGAAGGTTTCCTACATATGTCATGTGTTATGTGACTAATTGTGTATTGTCTCTCTTTCTCATTGTTATGAATGATGTGTATGCTTCATGAATGCTTGTGGTAACCAATTAAGTGTTTGTAGATATCAAAATTAAAGTTGGATTATTTGGACTCACTGATTCACCCCTCTCTTAGAGATTATACCTCTAATAATTGGTATTAGATCATGTCCTTTGATAAAGGCTTAATAGCTTGAAGGTGATCCAAGGTACAATATGGGAATCATCAAGGAGGTTTCTGTATTAAGCAAGCACCAATGTTCAATGGATCCAATTATGATTTTTAGAGTGTAATAATGAGGACATAAATTATGTCCCTAGGGTTTTATGTATGGTAATCTATTTTAGATTGTTATGTTGCTCCTATTACTCCTCCATCTAGTGTTGCAGACAAGAATTTGTTTAAGAACAATTCCAAGGCAATAAATGTTATCACCTATGGTCTTTCAGAGATTGAATACACCAAGGTAATCCATTTTAAATTTGATAAATAATTATGGGAAAAAATGAAAATCATTTTTGAAGGAGATTCAAAGGTAAAGATTGATAAGTTGTAGACTCACAAAAGTCAATTTGAAAGTCTCAAGATGAAGGAAGAAGATTTTGTAGAATCCTTCTGCAGAGAGTTGATGAGATTGTGAACATCATCAAAGGTCTTGGAGAGAATCTTGAAGAGGCTGTTTTAGTCCAAAAGTTATTGAGGCCTCTATCCCTCAAGTTTGATTCAAAATTATCTACTATATAAGAGAGTCATGATCTTACTTAGTTGAAGATGGATCAATTGCATTGCACCCTTACTGCATATGAGATGAGAGTAAATGATGATATACCTCCAAAAAAGAAAATTGCATTCAAGATAGATATGAAGCCTAAGAAGAAGTTCCAAGGTAATATATATAAAGAGGATGACACATCTGATATTGATAAGGATGAACTAATTGATTTGATTTCTAGGAAATTAAACACATGATTTAGAAAGTATAACAACAAGAAGTCCTTCAAGAACAAGAAGAGTCTCTCCACTAAAGAAGATTGCAGCTCATCAGATGAGATTGAGGATAGTGACTCAGAATATGATCATGAAAATGATGGTCTTGCTAAAAATGAAACTTTTTTCATGGATGAGGAAGGAAGTTGCTCACATTAGAAGGTGTCTACTTGCAGTAATTTAGATAATGATGAAGATGAGGTAGACTGTGAGACCGTATTGATGAATGCTCTTGAAGAAATGAAGATTGATAATAAAATCAATACGAATATGAAATCTAAGCTCAAGGACTATGAGGATAAATTTAGCGTATTTGAGGCTAGATTGGTTGAAGACTCTAGGGAGCATGAAGGTGTTGTCATGTTTCTTAATTCTAATTTGGAATCTATGTCTACAAGTATAAGAGCCAAAGAGGAATAATATTCAAGGTATGTTTCTAAAAATGAATCTTTAAAATCTAAGTTAGCTAAGACATATAGTAAGATGAATTCATTTGTGATATTTGAAAAGAGCTCATGTGATCTAGACAACATTCTGAGTGGTCAAAAGCATGTTAGTGATAGAACTAGTCTTAGATATGAAGAAGAACAAAAGAATGTTACTCAAGACAAGATGACTAATATGAACTAGGAAAATCATAATTTAAAGATAAATCATTAGACAAGGACTAAAGGTGCTAGTAAAATGAAGACAAATCAGATCAAATAGTCAAATGCCATGAGGTATGCAAAATTTAATGGTTATTGTTACACATGTAATCAATTTGGTCATAGGGCTAGAGATTGAAATAGATATTTTAGAAATGAGTTTGTATAGGACTATGATGGGGGTCATCAGTCAACAGGTGTGAAAAAAATTAAGTGCTTCAACTATCTTGATGTGGGACACTTTGTAAACCATTATCCATATAAGATTAAACAAGTGAGTCCTCTTCAAAAAGGGGAGGTTATTTTGTTTGTCATGACAAAGGTCATATTTCAAGTTTCTTATCCAAACATGATAAGTCAAACTATGTTTCCATCAAGGAATATGATGTGCTACAATTATGAACAAAGAGGTCACATTTCTAGGTTCTATAAGAAAAGGTCTACAAGTCAGAATAAGTTTAATCAAGATCCTAGAGTGCAAGAAAGAAGGCATGTTAACACATGGAATCCAAAAGTGACAAGCGTGAGTCATGATAAGGTTGTAGGTCCAAGTAATATGTTTTCTATGGTGGAGAATGATTTATAAGTTTAAGAGTGCCAAGGGCTCTCATTATCTGCTCATATTGAGAATGAAGAGACCAAGCTCAAATAAAATACCAAGATGTTAGTTGAGGCTAGTCCTGAAGTATGTATGGATCCAAGTGAACATCTTGTTGTTGATGAGCATGTATCATGAAAATAACATTAATTATTTTTTCCTAATGAAGAGGCTCTAAGCTACAAGAAAGATTCTACAGATGAAAAGGTATGTCATGAATCTTTGTTGTCTCCATGTATTGTCAATCCAATCCTAGAAGATAAGGAGAATGTTATAGTGGGTGAGCATTTTGCTTCTCTTAAGCCTAAGAAAAATAAGAACTACAAGTATCAGATGACCAAGGAGGAGAAGGAAAATGAGGAGTTATGGACAACTCATAATTTCACATTGTTCTAGGACATTGTGAAGTAAGGTGTTTATGCCTATGCTTCTTAAGAGACATCTTTTTTTGTGGAGAAGTAAATTTGTGGGTTCAAGATCATAATTCCAATTTTTACAAATAATTCTGTTTATCTTAGAAGGTCATTGGTTAAGGGGGAGCAATAACTTCATGAGTTTGCTCCATTGGTTTGTGAAGGAGCCATAAGTATAGATTCAAAATGGGTGGTTCTAGGTGAATTAATTATTTTGATGCTCAAAAAGGTCTATACACTTCTTTGTGATGTGTTCCAGGTGATTTTATGGTCTAAAGGTATGTTTTGTGCCAATTGAAGATTTTTGAGTGCTCTCTATTTTTTCAATTTTTGACTTAAGGGCAAGTAGGCCTAAAATGGGTTATAGGAAGTTAAGTCTCCCAAAGGTGTGAAGGATCAATTTTTGCGTCCAAAAGTGTGTGATGGGTATCTCTAGGCGTGCAATAAGTTTTAGAGGTGTGCGTTGACCAGAAGGAGGTTTTTTTTATTTTGTTTGTTTTTTAGATTATAAGGTTTTAGGCTATGCTAGAAAAGTGGTTTGCCTTGTGAGTTGAGATCTAAGGCTTCTTAATATGTTGAATAGGAAAAATGGGTGGTAAAATAAAGCTTCACATAGAATTGAAGGTTTGTGGTTCTTAAGTTATTTAAGTTTTGTCATGTTAGAGGCCTAATTGGGTAGTTGGTTTGTGAAGGAAGTATATTTCAGAGGATGAGCTAGTTATTGCAATTTGTGTAATTTAGGGGAAATTTAAGAGTGCTCTAGCTATAAGGTTTCAAGTCTTGACAATTTGTCTACTAAAAATTGTGGGCTTTGCAATTTCTAGGTAGGGCTACAAGAAGGCTAAACATGAGTAGTGTGAAGAAGAGTGCATTTTTGATCTATTTTTCCAAAATAGAAAGGTATGTTTCTTTCAAGGTGAGTTCATAGGTTGATTTAGTGCATGTTTCATATTTGGTGAGTGGCATGAATTTCTATTGATGGTCCTTATGGTAGCTTGAGAGAGAAGGATAGGAAGTATATGTGGTGATTCTTCATGGTGTGTGGAGATCTAAAGATTCTCAGAAGGTGAAATTGCTCAGATTTCTTAGGGGGAGTCCCTCTCATATTTTTATTTATGTGTTCCATTAGATTTATGTGGGTTTGTGTGTTATTTATTCATTGGTTGTAGTTTTTGGTTAAAGAGAGTGTTAGCATGGAGCAAGAAGAAGTTGTCAAGGCAAGAAGAGGCAAGCTTCATATTTTTAAGGTGGTTCTTTCCTATTGATGGTCATTTTAGGTCTTTGGGATCAATTATTTCCCACTTTGTCATTTTGTCAAAGGGGGAGAAAGTTTATATTATGTAAGTGCTTGAAGAGAAAGAAGGTGAGTTGTATATTGCTATATATGATGGTTGTTGACATTAATGACAAAGGGGGAGATTGTTGGATTATTTTAAATGATGTCATGGTGATGTCATGTAGGTGTATTTTTGAGTGGATGAAGTTCCTTGATAGCCTAAGTGACAATGACAAAGTGTGTAATGTGTTTGTCATAGTATGCTTGAAGTAGGCTTTATAGATCTTCAGAGTTTGATTGTTCAGAGATGATTAGAAATGAGTTTGAAGTATTGATCATTTGAAATGGGTGCTATCAAAGGTCCATGGTGGTTAGAGTGCTTATGTTCATGAGTGGATTTCATCTGGTTGATCATATTTTTCATCTAGAAACTTTGGGTCCAATGGAAAAAAATCTAAGTAGGCAATTTGATGATGTCACCATTGCCACATGGGAATGAGTCAAGAGCAGTTGGTCATATGGTTGTGATCACATTAGTCCCCAGTTGTTATGCACCAAATCTCAAGTCATGTGATGTATTTTAGTCAAAGATATGAGGATGCAAAGTTGTATACTTTGATAGAATTCACTATGTTCCCATACTTAGCCAAATTTGCAAAAGTGTTCAAGCAAAGCTGAGTAAGCATGTTGATAAGGTCAACATTCACACGAGTGAAGGTGTTAAGACAAAATGATCATATCGATTTTTCATTTTTATTATTATTTATTATGCACTAAATCTAAATTCATGCACCTAAATGCATCAAAATATATGCATGTGCAAAGTTGGGCTCTCAGGTATTTTGACAATGTTTTCCCATACTTAGCCAAATTTGCATGAGGCAAGAAAGCGCTGAGTAATAATTTTGATGGTAGCATAGGACATTTCAGGAGAAGATGATCATATGGGTTTATTTAATTTTATATCTAATTAATTTATGCTAAATTTCAGATCATGCACCTAAGCAAGTCAAAAGGTATGCAAGAGCAAAGTTGGCCTCATAGGCAAGTTCTAAGCATAGTTGGCTTTGTTGAAGAAGATTTTGAGAAGGCATTTTTATGGAATTGTATCTCATAGGCACAAAGGTTTCAAGATAATTTTTTGACATGGTTGGATTCCCCTATGAACGGTGTTCATATGGTGAAAATGTGAGGTCATAAGATTAATCGAGGCAAAAGATATATCTATGCAAAGTTGGCTCTCTAGGCATATTGGAATTGGTCCCTATACTTAGTCAATTTACATGATGTTAAAGATCTAGACCTAATGTAGATCCAATGGTTCATGGGTGATCATACAAATTGATCCAATGATGTGTATAGACTTAAATGGGTCAATGTGATAGTTGTTTAGCAAAGGTAAAGTTTGAGCAAGATCGACAAAGCACATTTGTTCTAAGATGTCAGGAAGCAATGAGATGAGGATAGGTGCATGATGTTTAACGTTGAGTAGAGATAAATATCAAGCTTATTTGAAGGATCAATAATGAGTAGGTGATTATACTGATTGAGATTAATGGCATATATTAAAGTTGAGAGGTCAAAGTGATAGTTGTCTAGAATGATTAAAGTGAGGACAATCTCGAAGAGATCTATGGAGCATGTTTAGTCAAAGATGTCAGGATGCATGAGATGAGGTCAAAGAAATAGAGGTTTAACATTGTTAAAGGTCAAAGGAGATCAATGATGCATGTTCGATCTGAGTAGTGATTACACAAGATGATTTCAAAGTGTCCAAGGTTTAATTGTGATCGTTGCCATTTGAATATTTAAATTTGCTAAGGGAAAAACTAGTGCTTAGTAATTTGTCCATATCTTTCGATAGAAGATGAATTTATTGATGATGTTAAAATAAAAATTATATAATAATCCATGGCACATCCATTTAATTAGTTAGGATATCTATAAGTATGTAAAATCAAAGATATAAAAGTCTAAAGTTGACTGTGTGTTCATACTAATTTTGCAAATGACCCGAGAAAGATAATTAAGCTTGTGTAGATGTTATTTTGATGTTTCATGATGAATTACATATTGGGGAGTGTTTTATACTCTATAAAGGTGATCAATGTGGTTTTTGGAGGTGTGATCAATATATATTGAGGATAAACAATCCTCAATAAATTGACTATGTTTTTGTTCATAATGGTCATGTACACCAGGTCAGTGTTTGAGTTGTTTGAGCATACATAGAGGTGAGAAAATATGACTATGATCATTTAAGGATGAATAAGGGGTCATGTAGTGTGTACCTATACATTTTTAAGTGGTTTTATGTTCTTATTTTGCTTGATGATATTCTAAAAGGCTGAATAAGTCTCCATGAGACTTATAAGAGCTACAAGGGCCTTATTAAAAGGTATAGCTACTTAAGGGTGACCCATAGTTACTATGGCCAACGTATGAAGATTGTTTTTGAGATATGTATCCATGTGAGAGATGACTTAAGGTCTAAGGTGTGCCTAATGTCTGACCAAGGCACTGATTATCATGTATGCTCTATAAATAGTGGAACCAAAGATGATGGTTTCTAGATTTTATGTGAGAGATGAAGGAGAGATTTGAGAGAGGATTGAGTGTGTGAAATTTTGGAATGAAGGAGGGGTAGAGTGACCTAAGGATGATTTTAAAATAAGAACATATTGAGGACTATTTGTATGACCTATAGGTCATAATTATGTTGGTGGAATAGTGCTCTTGCAAATTGAGTGTGAGTGAAGGTAAAGAGTGATAATTAGAGGTCCATCATCAAGTGTTAAAGACATAAATTAAAATTTGGATGTGTTCATAAGTGTTATTGTGTTAGCTCAACATCTAAGGTGGTTTTAACCTCCTTACAAGGTGAAACTTGCTAAAAGTTTGGTTGTTGTTACAACTCATCTAGATAGGTGTGGAAGCACCTTGTGGGATTGTAATCTCACTAAATAAGGATTTTAGTTCCTTGATCATTTTTAGATGGTTTAAATTTGATCTTATTATTATAAGATAGGAGTCCAATTTTAGGTTCTAGTGGGTTTTATTCCCCAAGAGGTTTTCCCATGTATGTCATGTGTTATGTGATTGATCTTGTATTGTCTCTCTTTCTCATTTCTATGAATGATGTGTATGATTCATGAATGCTTGTGGTAACTAATTAAGTATTTTTAAATATCAGAATTGAAGTTGGATTATTTTGGCTCAGTGATTCACCCCCTCCTCTCAGTGATTGTACCTTTAACAATGAGTTGAAGATTGATGTAAACCATTGATAATAATTTGTAATTATTCACATTTTGTATTATATTTTTCATATAATTTAGCTTATTATTCTATGAATTCAAACTATTGAGGTTTTGATCATGATTTTGTTTTACATTTTCTTCAGGCAATGGGTCCATTGAATTTTACCTGGATTTATAAAAATAAAATTTTTTAGGCAATGTGAGAGAGTTCGATGCAATTTTAATTTCAAAACCCTATGCACAAAACATATAAATTAAAACCCTAAAATTGAAATTTAATAATCAACATCCTTGAGACCATGATCAAAATTTGAAATTATGTTGGTGGGATGTAAACCAAAGCACGTACGTCCTCCTCAAAATGAAAGCTCATTCCTTCAAGGCACAAAATAGAAAACAAGTTTCATCAAATACGAGGAAGATATAGAAAACATGCAAAAAAATAAAGGATGTACACCCTTTTCCCACAAAAGGGACATACATCCTTTTGACTTGGTGTCATAACAAATTTGAAAAAAAAGGCATATGCCCATTTTCAAAAGGCATATGCCTTTTGTTTTCAAAAAAAAAAAGATCTTACTTGGTGTCACCTTTTTTGTCCCTCAACTTTTTGCATTCACCCATATCTCAAAGAAAATAATACAAGGTAAGTAAACATTCCATGTCATCCATACAGTAGAAAAATATTAACTAACAACTCTACTCAATAGCCTTTCTTTCATGTGATCTATATAATATTTATAGAGAGTCTTATTGAATCTTCACCTTCTTTACCACTCATGTCATCTCATTTTCATCTTAGGAGACACTTTATATCCATTTATTTTATCCACATATAATATATTCTACAAAATATACATATATCACAGATAGAATATTACAAAATACTTGTGAGATAATGATCATAATGTCATACTAACATTTGTTTTTCACTCATTTGATGTTGGTTTTTGCATAAATAGGGTCCTAATTTGAATTCAATAAGTCTATAAATATACATGTGTATTAGTATATTTAAGCATCTAGAAAAAATATGAAAGAGTATTTAGTAGTTATTGTTATAATAATTTATTGAGCATTTACAAGTATTCTAGAGAAATAAAGAAAGCATTTTAGAGAGCATTCCTTGTAACATTTAAGTTCATAGTAGTGACACAAAATAAAGCATTGGGTTATCTATTTGAAGCATTATTGTATTTATTGGAGAGTTGATTATGATATTGTATAATGTTGAGGAACCTGATAAGTAGTCAGTGCTTAAAAACTCTTGTTAACCCTAAAAACAATCTCCAAAAAAATATGTTTCCTTATAATTTCTAGGTTCAACTTCCCAATTTGAGTTTTGAAGAAGTAGAGTTTACTAGTTATTAACAATAAGTTTTAGAAACTTGAGCAAGGTTCTTGGAGCCCCAAATTTAATGAACATAGTCTTAAAAAAAAATATTCACCCTTACACTTCCTAGAACCATACACTCCATAGTTATGTTGACTAGAAATGAAGCTTGATGGTTATGGGGAGGTTCTCTATTCACTCTAATTTTTTTGAATTAGATTCATATTATTGTTTTAGTTTGTTTTCATTGTATACATATATATATATATATATATATATATATATATATATATATATATATATATATATATATAATTTTGTATGTTATAACCCTTATTAAATGTTTATGAATATTTATGTTGAAATTGAATTGAGATCTTATTATCCATTACACAAATATGTGCCTTAAAGGTAGTTTCAAGATGTCAAATATATATATATATATATATATATATATATATATATATATATATATATATAATTTTGTATGTTATAACCTTTATTAAATGTTTATGAATATTTATGTTGAAATTGAATTGAGATATTATTATCCATTACACAAATATGTGCCTTAAAGGTAGTTTCAAGATGTCAACTTAATTAATAATAAGACCTTCCATTATAAGACCAATAAATATTTTCTCTTCACTTTATACATAATTTAATATTTAGTATTCAGTTTTTTTTATTAGAAATGGGAATGAAATATTTTTATACCCCACCATGAGAGGTGCCTTAGTTATTATATGTAAGGTAGCTTATAATATATGAGACCACCTCATACTCTTAATATGCAAGAGGCACCTAACTATGCTTCAAATATGAGGTGTTACTGCCAAAATCTAAGCTAAGTGATTTGTGCCTTATTTTTGAGAATGAGTACCTAAGAGTTTAAATGTTGCCCCCTATCTACAAGTGTTCAACCGGATCATCCATATCCCCCTTTTGAAATCAAGTTATGAAGACCCCATAATCCTAGTTTCATACTAACACTTAACCATTTTTATGTCTTTTGGCACGTTTTGATTTGTAGGATCTATGGTAAAAATCATATCAACAGAATTAAAATGACTAAGTATTTAAAATAATACTAAGTCTAGTGTTTTCCATCTTTGAAAGGAAAAGGAATGTATATTCGAGTGGGGAAAGTAAGTCACATTTTCAAACCTGCAAATTACAGTCGATTATCCCAAACCTACCATATGTATGCCAGCCATAAGAAAGTACATGTCATCCACTAAAATGAATTGTAATCCACGTGGAGGCAAAGGTAAGAAAAACATTTGAAGAAGGGGATTTTGGTGGATATCGGTGGTAAAGGTATTGTGTACGTGGAAGAGTTAAAGGATTCAAGCAAGCGTGGATATTTAACAAAGGAAGATGCAAGTTTTAAAGCAATGAAGCTTTAAAGGTCAAATTCAAATTTGAATTATTTGAAAGTTACAAGTGAGACATGAAAGTTCATGGACAAAATGCAACTTCTCATTTTGAAAAGTGAAATCCAACCTCTGAAACCCACAGTAAAGGTATTGCCTACGTGGAAGAGTTAAAGGATTCAAACAAGCATGGATTTTTAACAAAGGAGGATGTAAGTTTTAAAGCGATGGAGCTTTAAACGTCAAATGCAAATTTGACTTATTTGCAAGTTACAAGTGAGACATGAAAGTGCATGGAACTATTGGGCAGAGACACAACGTGCAAAAAGCAATTATTAGAATTGCAAGTCAGTCTCTGAAACCTGTAACAAGGGTGCAGCTCACATGGAAGGTTTTGAGAGACCACACAAGTTTTTAAACATGATGAAATTTTCATACAGGTGAAACAAAATAATTGTAACATTTTTTTGGTAAGATGCATTATAAGATCAAAAGTCCACCAAGGTTTTTAAAGAAAAGCCCATGCCATAAGTTTTATCTTATGTGGAGGTGTAAAAGCAAGGTATGGCAGAAAGATTAAAAAGAAAAAACAAGTGCATGAAATCCCATACCAAAGGAGTATGACCTGTCCACATGGAAGCATGGGTAAGTGAAAGTTTTGAAGTTAAAGATCAAAACAAAGCTTTTAAAAAAGGTAAAGAGTTGAATTTTGAAAAGCTAAGAGCTTGTCAATTATAACTCTTAAAATAAGTTTGAAATTGTAAATTATAAATTGCCATCCAAAACTTGAAGTCTACAACACAACCTACAATGATGTTTTAAAAGACATCAATATGGTGTAAGAGTCCACGTGTCCTCAACAAGTTAAATTGTGCTAAAGGGATCTAGGTATTGTTTTATCTGCTTGACTTGTGTAAATGTAGGAGTACGCTGATGTTCAAAATATTGATTTGAGAGATAAGAGAGGTTTCCCAAGAAGAAAGAGAAATGTCTCCTCATAGTTATTTTGACCAAAGTGCATATATCCAAACTAAAGTCATAGTTTTGGAATATGGAGAGAATGCATAATAGAATATTGAAAATGGCTTAAAATAACATCTTGGGAATGACGATCTTAATAATGCCTCCACACCTGATGGTTTGAGCTCTTTGCTTTGTGATGACAATGAGGTTAAAAAAGAAAATAATATGGGTGATAAATGACTATTATGGTGAAAATGGAAAGAAGATGGAATTCATGAAGGTGTAATTGTACAAGAGAAAAATTAATCAAATGAATTATCACATAAATTAAGTGAAGCTAAAAAATCAAGCATCAATGAAGGAATGGAGGGACTAAATCTTGAGTACAATCAATAACCTGGCATAGTTAATCATAGTCAGGGCCAATCTAAACTTGCATATGAAGAGAAGAATGCAAAATATGCTAAGGGAAATGCTCATGTGAGTCAGGCTAATAGAAAAAAATCTATTTCTAGCACGCTTGAAAAGGGAAAACATACATATTATCTAGTTCAGAAGCCAAAGTCTTCTCCAAACTTAAGTGTTTTATCAAAGTTAGGCCCAAAGGATGCAACAAGAATCAACATGGATCCTCTTTTAAAAGTGGAATAATAATTTTGGGAAAGAGTCTCAAGTTGAGGGCACTAAAGTTACATCTCTTTCTTGACATGGTTCGCTTCCTTCATTAGTTAACACTATAATTTCTAACACAAATTACATGGTTTTATAGCCATTTACATTTGCAACTAATATAAGAGCTTCATCTGGAATGCAAACTATTGATAGTAACATGCCCAGATGCATGAGTGCAGGTGGTGTTGTAGTATCCTTAGCTATCAAAAATTAAGAGTTAGTTGTATCCTACATCAACACCACCATCCAAAATGTTTTTGCACTCAAAAATTATGAATTCACATAGCCAAAATGAGATGCCTTTGGAGCAAGGGGAAATGAATCAAGGGAGAAAGAAAAAAAGTCATTTGCAGGTTAAGTCAAAGTAGATCCAAGAGATCATTTGGGTTCCTTTACTTCTAGTGGATTCATGGATGGGATCAAATTATTCCATAGTATAAGCAATGGTTGTATGAGTTACATGTTGTATGGGGTCCATAATCAAAGGTCAACAGGAGTCAAATGTCTAAAGGCAAAAGTGAAACTTTTCAAGCTAAAGGAAAAATTGCATTTTACAGTTTGAAAATTGCATTTGAAGTTTCCAAGTCCACAATGGAACTTTTGGGTGGAAATACAAGATCAAAATACAATTGTGAAATTGTATATTCAAAATGTGTACCAAACTTCTAGATTCTTGCTAACTTATAAAGTTGTACCTAGAGTCTGAAATCCTACCAGGCCCAAAGGATGTAAAATTGTAAAAGGAAGCCAAAGTCCCGCATAAGGCAAAGTAAATAAAAAAGTGCACATAAGATTTATTAAGTTTGGAGGCAACCATAA
Source organism: Torreya grandis (assembly GCA_037957365.1). Lineage (NCBI taxonomy): Eukaryota > Viridiplantae > Streptophyta > Pinopsida > Cupressales > Taxaceae > Torreya > Torreya grandis. The sequence continues at coordinate 755,228 of JARHVA010005920.1, forward strand.
AAATCAAAAAAAAAGAAAACAAAAAGCACAATCAAATTCAACTCAAAAAGTAAAAATATGAGCTATGTGTTGCATTTTCTAATATTTGGCCATTGTCTAAGACCTCTATGGAAGAAAATTGTTGCAGGGGTTGTGAGACCAAGGTGGGCCATTGGAAGGATATTTTTAAAATAGACATGGATCCTACATTATCTCCCTCATAGTTAGAGCAATTTGAGGCCATCATTACAAATCAAGGGGCATTTTTTGGCTAGGAAGAGGGTAGTTGTCCACAAGATTCCAACTAGGAAAATGATTAGTTGAAGGCAATACAATGTAGTTACACATGAAGATAAGAGTTTACTTTTCTCCTTCATGCTCAAGTGCAATGAATTTACAACCAAGGAAATCAAAATTTTGTTATTGAATCTTCATCATGACAGCGATAGGTAGTTACCAGAATTATTTTCTTGTAAAGCATGTGCTTCCAGGTGTGATCAAGGGCATCTTCCAGCTAGAGCATCTCAGAGGAATATTTGGGGTGAGAAATTTGTATAAGTAAATATGGTTTATCCTCTTTACAATGTTTTTGTTTGTTTGCTTAGGTTTTAGGCTCTTCAACTTCCTGAGATCTACTCTGTGTTTTTTATTTATGTTGCTAAGGTGGTTGCATTTGTACAACCATTAGAAAATTTTGAGAGCATAATGTATATGTCTCCCATGTTTCATAATAATCTCACCATGATTTTCACCATTATTATGCCTTTTGAACATTGATATATGTAAGATCTATTTTCAAATTAATGGAAAATACATGTGATTTATGTTATTTCTTGTTAATGAAATGCATTAATACATTCTTCATCCATTATTTATTGGGTATTTGGTTTTATGCTTATTAATGGCAGTCATTCTGGGCTTAGATCTAGGTTATAAACTCATTTCTACATTATGATTTGAAATTTTATTTTTGATATTCTTTTAAGGACATCTTAGACTTATGTATTTGATAGGAGAAAGTGTTTGAATCTCCACTTGCAATGTATGCTTTAGGGTTTCAAGGATCATTTGAATATTTGCATTAAATTGGCACCAATGAATGCAAACCATTTTTGATAGTTTCCTTATCTTATTTTTTGGTCTTTTGCATATTTGAAGTGTTATTTTGTTGTAGATGCATGAAATTTGTAAATCCGAAATGTATCTATGTTTTATTCTTCAAAGATCAACTTTGTAATCTCCCATTTATCCCCTAGCTATCAAAAGTTTCTTTATAAATGAATATTACATTCACTTTTCCATCTATCTTTAGTAGCTTATGTCTATTTTAAATCATTTGCCTAGTCTATGTGACAACTCTTCCTTAGTGGACTGTGTAAGCTTGGTTATGCTCTGGTTAGATTTGTTTGTGTGCTAATAACACCATAGATATTTAGTTGTAGTATACATCCATGTAATCAATCTACCCCTTATATCCTCTCACCTTGGTTCAAGTAGATCCAAAAGTAGCAGGGAATTAACCATACCTTATGTTGGTGTCTTCTAGTCATTATTTGTGATCATTCCATCCTGATGCTAAACTCTTCCCCAGGTATAATGACATAATTTTGATTTTATCATCCATTTTTTCCATACTACCCAAGTGTGAAAGGCTAAGTACAATAGGTGTACAACTAAGAACCAACACATTGGTGTTGTTGTTGTCGGGGAAGAACCTTGGAACTTATATTGCTAGGGACTCTTGTAGAGAGTTTTTATTAGTTCAAGTTTTAAAGTTCTCTATATTGAAATATTTGATGAATTAATCCTGATTATTATTTTTAGATAGTGTTTACCCATATTATCTCATTTTTTTTTTAATTTTAACATTATTTAAGCATGATTTTCTACTTTGGGCCATCAACTGCACAACACTTTGCTAGCACTATTGTCAGGGACTAAAAAGATTTGATCAATTGACCTCTATTAATTTTTTCATGTTTTAAAGTGATTTTCCATTTGAAAGTGAATCTATATTTTTTAGTGTCTTTGTTGTTATATATCATCACTGACTTCAACAAAGTATAGTTTTAGATTGTATCACTACATATTTAAAAACTGTTATTTTCTAAAAGTTTTCTTCTAGTGGTAACTCCAACATTCTACCTAGTTTTTGAAAGATCAGTGCCCATTTTAATATCATTCAAATTTATGTGTTCTCTTGTTTACAAATCTAGAAGGATTGATATCATCCTTCAAATATGAGTCATCAAATCATCTTATCTCACCCTTAATTTTTCATCATAAAAGAAGGATACAAATCTGGAGGCTAATTAAAGGACAAATTTTTGTTCCAAAGGAGTGCCTAGACTGTCAAAATTTTGGTACACCTAAACTTTTATTTGTTAAACTTACTTTAATTGAAGATTATCATAGTTATCCTAATAACTCAAAACCTTATAGTCCTATTTACTACCTAACACCTTCTCAACTAGTTGAATCTCTACCTAGGTTTAATCCCCCAAGTCCACCTCACTCATCCCCTCATAGCCCTTTACCATTTGATCTTGATCCCACCATTGAAATAGTCACGAGGCATAAAATCAAGATGAGAATGAAAATCCTGCATTTAGGATTCTTAGATTAAGATCTATTAACTTTGATGAAATGGAGGGCTATCCCAATGAAGTTCCAAATGAAGTAAAGAACCACCTCCCTAAGTTTTAGGGGAATAATGCAGTGACTGGTGAGGAGAATTTAAGGTCTTTTCACATTATCATTAAATATTATGAGGTTGATCTTGAAAATATTTGCATTAAACTATTTATGCACATGCTAGAAGAAGATTCTCGTGAGTGGTTTAATTCTCTTCCCCACGGATGCATAGATTCATGGGAAGAATGAAGAATGTTTTCAAAATTTAGTATGGTGATGTAATTGATCCTAAGTTCCTTCTTGATGAATTTGAAAACATAAATAAGAACCCTAATGAATGTGTGCAAGACTTTAACACAAGCTTTAATAAGACTATGATGAGGTTGCCTAAAAATATCAGACTTAGTGATATAACTTGCTTGATTAAATACTATAATGTGTTTGACAAGAAGGTTGTGTACTAATTAAGGGACAAGGATCTTAAAAAATTGAGGTTGGAATTTAACATGGCCGTTCAAATTGAAAACAACATAAAGGTTATGGGAAAGCCTCTGAATAAGTGAGTTGATGTAAAGTTGATCAATCCTGAAAAGATTCAATCTGATAAGACTGCCAAACTTGAGGAGACTATGAAGACCTTGGCAAATGTTGTTAGGGAGATGTCATACAAGTTGACTAGAGCTAAGAAGGGGATCCCTCATGGATATTCTAGCCAAAATAGAATTCAAAATTAGAATCAGGCACAAAGGAGACCCTCTTTCCATAATCAAGATAATGATAGAGGGAAGAGACATGCCAAAAATGATAAAAATTAGAATAAAGAAGTTGGGAAAGAAGATCATGATCTATTAAATGCCAAGGTGAATGATATAAATTGTGACCTTGACATTGATTGGTGTGATACATGCTTCTTCCTTGATCCCCCTTGTGATAATGTTGAATGAATCAATGAAGATGCAAAGGAACTTGAATCTACATCTAAAGATGATGAGATTTTGATATTTGATTATCAAATCTCCCAAAGTAAAGTATATGCATCCATAGAATTGTTGAGTGCTACCAATGTTGATCAATTTTGGAGTGCAATGCAAAAGGTTTGTATCCTAACTTATGATTTTGTTTGTGATGTTAACATGACATAAGCATATGAGTTACCCAATCATTACTTTGAATTTTTATGATCAATGATGATTAAAATGTATTATGGGGGAATTCCTATAGTTGAGGACAGGAAACTACTAATTAATCTAGCTATTGGCCAAGAGAAAGAATATAGTCTGACAAGTAAGCAACAAGGTCATGCTCCTCCAGAGACTACCCATGTAAATCCAAGGGTAGGGGATGAAAATAAGTAAGTTAAGAAAACCAAATATGTCCATGGTCTTTCCAAACTAGCACCTATATCCCAAATTTTTAAATAAAGAGGTGCTCTAGCTAAGAGTAGAGAAACCATATTATCCAATATTTCTAAGGGTAAAAATGATGTAGGAATAAATCCACCCTTGAAAAATACTGTTAGAAATGCTAGTTCATCCCATCTTGTTCCACCTATGACTTTGAATGATTGTATTCCTACTGAAGGTGTTGTCACCCTTCCTCCAAATACTCCCCTTAGTACAACATGTGTGATATGGCCCAAGTATTGAGTCAAATGAAAATCACTATGCCACTTGTTGAGTTATTATGAATACCTGAACATAGGCATATGGTATTTGAATATTTGGATTTTAATAGGAATACAACTACCAATGAAATTAATTCACCCTAAACACTCTTGGATGATAGTGAAGAATCAAATGAGGTTATTGAACCAGCCCTAAAGGTTTATTTGGGGACTATATTGATAGAGAGTCAGTTGGATGTTGACCTATTTTATACCACCCTACTAATTAATGGTTTAAATATTCATGTATGTTTGATTCCAGAGCCTCTTGCAATGTGATGCCCTTGGGTGTCCTTAATGATCTTGGAGTGAAAATAATATCTGTCTTTGAAAATTACTATGCCATGGATTCAAGATAGGTGTCAGTTGTTGGTCAATTTAAGGGATTGGTAGTATAGTTGGTAATTCATCCAAGTAGGTTCTTAAATATGGATATGGTAGTTGTGGATTTTCTTCCCAAGTGGGGGATGTTAGTCATTAAAATGGGTTGCTAGCATGGGTGGTAGTGTGTAGATGTATATTTATTACACCACCATTACTTTGGAGGGGAGGATGGTCAAAATTGATAGAGAACCTAGGATGTTGTATGTAATTAAAGATATAAAAAGATCTCTAAATGAGGTGTTGTAAATTGATGTGGATCTAGGTAGCTTCATTGGGAATATTGATTGTCTTGAACAGCGAATTATTCTTGATGTTGAGCTTGAAAAATAAAGTGATGCTTGGAAAATGTCTTTTTATGGGGCTTGCTCCAATCTTGAAAATGGAGATGGGATTGTCTTTTATGCCCCTAATAAGAAATATTTCAAGTTATCCTTTGAGTGCATGAACAATACTAGTGAGTATAAGGCACCCTTGCTTGGTTTGATAATTTCTCATGAACATGGAATTACATGTCTAATTATAAAGGGTGATTATGAGTTAGTGGTTAAGCATGTCTGAAATGCTTATGCCACCAAAAATAAAAGGTTGAAACAATATATGAATATTATATGGGATTTGTTAAAATTATTTGATGATTTTAATATTTTTTATCATGATAGAAGTTTCAATGAAGAAGCTTACAAAATTACAAGGTTGGGTGTTCAGTTTGAAATTGGAAATATGAACTCTCATTGTTAATATCAAGTGGAGGTGCTTGCTAGACCCTATGTACCAAATAATATTCATCATTGGAAATTTTTTGATGATGATGACCAGATTATAAGGTTTCTAAATTTCAAAGCTAAATTTCAAGATTAGCTTATAGACATGGAATCCATGGTTCAGACCTGTGATGGGAAAAAAACCTTGTTTAGGAAAGATGTCATTTAGATGAAGACAACTACCATCCCTAAGGGATTGATGAGTTTAGAGGCATCTTTTGATGAAACATACTGAGTTGAAACTTGAGATCATTTTATCTCAAAAGATCTAATTGAATGAAATTTGGGATCTCACAAAGATCCTAGAAAGGTTTGGCTTGGTACTCACCTAAGTTCAAAAGAAAAGCAAGCCTACATGTAACTACTAAATAAGTACTAGGATTGTTTATCTTGGTCTTATTCTAAATTGAACTATTATAGAGAATATTTATTTCAATATGTCATCCCATTATAGCCTAATAGTAAACCTTTAAGGTAGAATCAAAGACCTATCAACCCCATTTTGGCCACCAAGAAGTGGGAAGAGTTAAAAAAGTTAAGGGATAGTGGAATTATTCAACCCATCAGATATTCATCATGGGTGGTGAACTTAGTCCCTATGAGAAATAAAAATGGTGGCAAATACTTGTGTGTGGATTTTTAAAACTTAAATAAAGTTTATCTGAAAGATAATTACCCCTGCGTAACATGGATAACCTATTGCAGAGTGTTACATGATCATATATGATATCTACATTATATAGTTTCTCAAGTTATAACTAGGTTGTGGTAAAGGAATCTAAGAGACCCAAGACTACATTTACAATGCCTTGGGGTACTTATATCTACTTGAGGATGTATTTTGGATTTCATAGAGTTATGGATGTTTCTTTTTTAGGGGTAATTAACAAGTTCATTATTGTGTAACAGGATGACATTATAGTGTACTCTAAAAATAGAAAAGAGAATTTGGAGCATCTAGAGAAAGTGTTCATTAGATACTAAGAATTTGCTATTTCCCTTAATCCAAAGAAATGTCACCTTGAAGTACAAAAATACAAGTTACTAAGACATATAGTGTCTAAGGACAGTGTCATGATATACCCAAAGAGAGTGGAAGCCATTGACAAAGTGCCTATCTCACAGCCCAATAAGGGAATTTAGTATTTATTTGGATAAATCAACTTCTTCAGAAAGTCTATGTTTAACTTTACAGAGATCACTCTACCTGTTAATTCCATGCTAAAGAAAGACCAAACCATCAAGTGGGAGGAGAAGGCCATACAAGCATTCAATGACATCAAAGGAGCTTTAAATTTTTCCCCTATCTTGGCCAATCTTGATTACACTAAAGAGTTTCAAATACTCTCTTTTGCATCATAAAGTATTGTAGCTGCTATCCTATTGCAAAATAATGATGATGGTCACGAACAACCCATAACATTATTTAGTAAAGCTATGCAAGGTTTTCAACTAAACTACAACATCATGGAAAAATAAGCTTTCACTCTCTTGAAGGATGTTAAAATGTTTAGACCTTATATTATAAGTTTGAAGATTATTGCATACATCTCGTACATAATGGTTAAGGACATCTTAACTCAAATTGAAGCATCAAGCAAGAGATATAGTTGGGTAAACAATTTGTAAGAGTACAACAATGAGATCTAGACCACCAAACTAGTGAGAGGGATGGGTCTATCCAAGCTCATGGTTGAGACCAATTTACAAGCCATTGAGGTAAATACTATTATTTTCAATATCGATGATTCTTTGAGTAGAATTAGTATGTCTCCATGGTAGAAGGACATTATTTACTACTTGTAAATTTAGAATTATCCCCCTGACTTGGATAAGAATCAAAAGATAAGTCTTAAACTCATTTCTCAAAAGTATCTCTTGATTGAAAATGGATTGGCATGGAAGAGTCCATATGGGGTTCTCTTAAGTTGCCTAGTAGAAGAAGAAACTACCAATTTAATTGAAAAATTTCATAGTGTAGTATGTGGTGGTCATTTTTTACTTAAATTCACAGCTCATAGAATTCTAAGAGCTAGTTATTCGTGGCCATAACTATTCAAATATGTTGCACGTAAAATTAAAAGATTCCATAAATGTCAATGCTTTGATGGAAGGTTAAAAGCTTTTGGTTCTCTTCCCTTGTATCTTGTAATGATTGAAGACACATTTAGACAACAGGGAATAGATTTAGTTGGGGAAATCATTGATTCATCATGTGTTATACATAGGTGAATATTCGTTGCAACTAAATACTTAATGAAATGGGATTGAACTAGTCCCTACAAAGAATGCCACACACCAGGTGATTATGGACTTTCTATCAAAGATCAGATTATTTATAGATTTGGTGTGCCTATTATGGTAATTGATGACAATTCCATGAAATTAGAGCTAAGCCTTTGGTGAATTTGTGTAAAGAGTATGGGATCACATTGAATTATGCTTCCAATTAAAACACTCATAGGAATGGACAAGAAGAATATAGTAAAATAACTTGCTCAAAATCATTATACAAACTTTGGAAGCAAACAAGAAAAAGTGGGGTGAACAGCTGAAATTTGCCTTCTGGGATGATAGGATCATGCCTAAGAGATCCATAAGTAAAATCTCTTTTGAGGTTTTTAATGGATCTCAAGATATTTTTCCTATGAATTTGTAGTTGTCAACGTATCAATTCATACAACAACTAGAACAAGATGAGGAAATCAACCACAATGAAAGTAGAATGAATCATATTATTGAGCTTGATGAAACTAGAAGGCAATATCATGAATGACACCTCAAGTTCAAGGAAAGACCCAAGAGAATATTTGATAGAAATGTTGTTCCAATAACTTTTTAGGTAGGTGATCTAGTTTTACTTTAGGACAATAGGCATGAGGATAAAGGGAAGCATGGAAAGTTTGATGCCTTGTAGATGGACCCTTATTCCATTGACTACAAAATTGGGTAACACACCTTCTTGAGAGACTTGGATGGTGAGATGTTGGATTTGTTAGTTAATGTCAAACATTTGAAACACTTCCTGGACTAAGTTTGTGTTTGTGTATAGTAATGTATAGTGTATAGTTTTGTTTCCCTTTTACATTAGACCTTGTTTGTATAATTCTTTTTATTGTTTTTTGTTGTGTGTTCATTCTAAGATCTTCTTGATCTATTTTTATCAGACTATTCTTATATAGTTGGGTCTTCATGGGTGTTTATTATGAAATTTCTAAAGTTTTTATTATATGTCCCAAGGGATTGGCACCTAGTATTATTTTCTAGGGTTCTTTGCACAACCACAAGGATGTATATCCCCAGGCGAGAGCTAATATTAGTGCCCAAATTTGAGGTAAGAAATTTGTGCACTTTTTTTAGAATGATTGTCTGAGAGTTTAAATATTTCCCCCTATCTACAAGTCTTCACCCATGTCATCCAAATCTTGTTTCCATAATCAAGTTATGAAGACCCTATAATCCTAGTTTCACACTAACATTTAACCATTTTAAGTCTTTTGGCATGTTTTGATTGGTAGGGTCTATGGTAAGAATCATATCATGAGAATTAAAATAACTAAATATTTAAAAGAATGCTAAGCCTAGTGTTTTCTAACTTCAAAAGGAAAAGGAACATAGATTCAAGTGGGGAAAGTAAGTCACATTTTCAAACTTGAAAACTATAGATGATTCTTCCAAACCTGTCATATGTATGTTAGCCACAAGTACATGCCATCTGCTAGAATGAATTGCAATCCACATGAAGGAAAAGGTAAGAAAAACATTTGAAGAAGGAGATTTTAGTGGAGATGTAAAGACAAAATAAAAAAATTCACTGTGAAAAGTGCAAGCCAACCTTCTAAACCCATGGTAAAGGTATTGCCTACATGGAAGAATCAAAGAATTTAAGCAAGTGTGGATTTTTAACAAAGGAGGACACAAGTTTTAAAGTGGTATAACTTTAAAGGTCAAATGCAATTTTGAATTATTTTCAAGTTACAAGTGAGAGGTGAAAGTCCATGGAACTATTGGGTAGAGAAACAATGTGCAAAAATTAACTATTAAAATTGCAAGATGTAAATTATAAGTTAGTCTCCAAAACCTATAACAAGGGTGCAACCCATGTTGAAGGTTTTGAGAGACCACACAAGTTTTTAAGAACAACAAACTTTTCATACAAGGGCAACAAAATAAATGCAACATTTGTTTTTTTTAATATGCATTATCAGCGCAAAATTCTATTGGGTTTTTTTTAACAAAAGCCCACACCATAAGTTTTAACTGACTTGGAGGTGTAAAGGCAAGGTATGGCAAAAAGATAAAAAAAAACAAAGGGCCACGTGAATGCATGAAATCCCATGCCAAGTATGACCTGCCCACATGGAGGCATATATAAGTGAAAGTTTTGAAGTCAAATAACAAAACAAAGCTTTTAAAAAGGTAAAGCATCAACTTTAGGAAATCAAAGAGCATGCCAATTATTCCATGTCTATGTTGGGGACTTCATTACCCATGTAGAAATTTTAAACAAACCATATGTTTCTAAGGCCCACATATAAATCCAATTTATGCCCACATGGATTAAATATGTAGGGTATTTAAAAAATATTAAATGAAAAGGTTGGTGTAGTTTTTGAATTCAAAAGGAAATTTACAATTTGTAAAATTAAAATTGGAGTGTAAAGTTATACAGGGAAATACTTGGTAGAAGTACAATAACATAATTGTAAGTTATAACTTTAAATATGCATCAAAATCACCCCAGACCATCAACATAACTTTTAAGTCAAAATATAACTTTGGATTATTTGTGAACTTCTAGTTTGCATGCTCACCTCTAAAGTCCACCGACAAAGATACTTGGTAGAAGATACATAGCCAAAAAGTATTTTTTAGAAATAAAAAGTTGTAAAATATAGTCCCATCTCTGTCACCTGCCAATCAACATGGAAAAAGGGAGAGTCAACAGACATTCTATGTGGAGGTGTAAGTTTGAAATTATAAATTGTAGATTAACATCCAAATCCTGAAGTCTGCAACACATCCTTAGTGATGTTTTCAAAGTGTCAATATGGAATAAGAGTCCACATGTCCTCAACAAGTTAACCAGTGCTGGAGGGATCCAAGTGTTGTTTTATCTACTTGACCTATGCAAATGTATGAGTATGTTGTTATTCAAAATATTGATTTGAGAGATAAGATAGGTTTCCCAAGAAGAAAGAGAAATGTTTCCTCATGGTAATTTTACCAAGGTGCTTATATCCAAACTAAATTCACAGTTTTGGAATATTGAGAGAATGCATAATAGAATATAAAAAATGGCTTGAAGCAACATCTTGGGAATGACTATCTTGATAATGACTCTACACCTAATGGTTTGATAACTTTGCTTTGTGCTTAAAATGAGATTGAAAAATAAAATAAGATGGGTGATGAAATGACTATTATGGTGAAAATAATAGAATACAGACTTCATGAAGGTGTAATTGTACAAGAGAAAACTAAATCAAATGAGTTATCCTAAAAAAAAGTTGAAGCTAAAAATGCAAGCATCGATGAAGGGAGGAACTAAATCTTGAGTACAATCAACAACCTGGCATAGCTATTCACAGTCAGGGCCAATCTAAACTTGCATATGAAGAGAAAAATTCAAAATATGCCAAGGGAAATGCTCATGTGAGTCAGCCCAATGGAAAAAAAATCTATTTCTAGCATGCTTGAAAAGGGGAAAAATGCAACTTCTATGGTTTACAAGCCAAAGTCTTCTCTGAACTCAAGTGTTTCATCAAATTTAAGCCCAAAATTTTCAACAAAAATCATCATGGATCCTCTTTTAAAAGTGTAAGAATAATTATGGGAAAGAGTCTCAAGGTGAGGGCACTCAATTTACATATCCCACTTCAAATGGTTTTGATTCCTTCATCAATTAACACTATAATTATTTTCACAAATTACATTGTTTTACATCCATTTACATTGGAAAATAATAAAATATCTTCATTTATAATGTAAACTATTGATCGTAACATGCCCAGATGCACGAGTGAAGGTGATATTGTAGTATCCTCAACTATAAAAAATAAAGAGTCAACTATAAATCCTACATAAAAACCACTATCCAAAACATTTTTATGCTTGAAAAGTATGAATTCATGTAACCAAAATGAGAAGCCTTTGGAGAAAGGGGAAATGAAGCAAGGGAGAAGGAAAAAATTCATTTGTAGGCCAAGTCAAAGTAGATCCAAGAGATCATTCAAGTTCCTTTACTTCTGGTGGATTCATGCATGGGATCAAATTATTCCATAGTATAAGCAATGCTTGTATGAACTACATGTTGTATGAGGTCCATAATCATAGGTCAACATGAGTCAAACATCTTAAGGTAAAATAAAAAGCTTTCAAGCTAATGGCAAATTTGCATTTTATAGTTTGAAAATTGCATTTGAAGTTCCCAAGTCCACAATAAAACTTTTGGGTGGAACTACAACATCAAAATTCAATTACAAAGTTGTAAATTGTAAATGTGTATTGGATTTCCATATTCCTGCCAACTTGAAAAGCTGCACCAAGAGTTTGAAATCCCACTAGGCCCAAAGGATGTAAAATTATAAAAGGGAGACAAAGTCTGACACAAGGTAAAGTAAAGTAAAAAATTCACATAAGCTTTATTAATTTTGGAGATAACCCTAAAAATCAAAATAGAAGAAAAGAAAAAGCATGAGCAAAGTCAACTCAAAAGGTAAAAACATGAGCTAAGTATTGCATTTTCTAGTATTTGGCCATTGTCGAAGACCTCCATGGAAGAAAATTTTGATATGGGTTGTGAGACCAAGGTGGGGTATTAGATGGATATTTTTCAAATGTCTATGGATATTGTATTTCCTCCATCACAGTTAGAGAAATCTCAGGCCATCATTACAAAACAAGGGGCATCCTTTGGCTTACACAAGGAAGAGGTAAACTGTTGACAAGATTATAACTGGGAAAATGATTAGTTAAAGGGAATGTACACATGAAGACAAGAGTTTGTTTTTCTCTCAAGGGAATATTATCCCTCAGGATCAAGTTCAATGAATTTCTAGCGAAGGAGATCAAAGGTTTGTTATCAAATCTTCATCATGATAGGGATAGTTAGTTACTAGAATGATTTTCTTACAAAGCATGAGCTTTCATGAATGATCAAGTGCATTTTCTAGCTGAAGCTTATTAGAGGAATATTTTGGGGTGAGAAATTTGTACAAGTAAAGAGGGGTTGTCCTCTTTACAAGCTTGTTGTTGGTTTGCTTAGGTTTTAGGCTCTTCAACTTCTTGAGATTTGTTGTGTGTTTTTTCTTCTATTACTAATGTGCTTGCATCTATATAACCATTAAAAAACTTTGAGAGCATAATGTATATGTTTCCCCTATTTTAGAATAAAATTGCCATGTTTTTCACCATTGTTATGCCTTCTGAAAATTGATGTATGTAAGATATATTTCAAGTTAATTGAAAATACATGTGATTTTTGTCTTTGTTAATAATGAAATGCAATAATACATTCTTCATCCATTGTTGATTGAGTATTTGGTTTTATGCTTATTAAGAGCAGTCATTATGGGCATAGATCTAGGTTATAAACTCCTTTATGCACTATGATTTAAATTTTTTTTGTTGATAGTCTTTTAAAGACATCCTGGACTTATGGATTTGATAGGAGAAAGTTTTTGAATCTCTACTTGTACTATATGCTTTAGGGTTTTAAGGATCATTTGAATATTTGCATTGGATTGTCACCAATGAATGCAAACCATTATTGATATTTTCCTTATCTTGTTTCTTGGAATTTTGCATATTTGAATGAATGATATCATGGTTGTTGAAGGATTTCATACTTTTTGAAAGCCACCACACCACTCTTTAAATCTACTTAACTCATCCTACCCACCCTACCCTAAAAATAATACACGCTGACTATTTTAAATGTTATTTGCCTATAGATACATGAATTTTACAAATATGAAATGTATCTATGTTTTTTTCTTCAAATATCAACATTGTAATCTCCTATTTGTCCCCTAGCTATAAAAATTTTCTTTAGAAATGAATATTCCTTTCACTTTCCCATCTATCATTAGAAGCTTGTGTCTCATTTAGAGCATTTGCCCAATCCATGTGACAACTCTTCCTAAGTGGACTATGAAATCTTGGTTATGCTTTGGTTAGATTTGTTTGTGTGTCAATAACCCTATGGAGATTGAGCTATAGTATCCCTCCATGTGATCAATCTATCCTTTAGGTCCTCTCACCTTGGTTCAAGTAGAGCCATAAGTAGTAGGGAACTAGCCATACCCTTTGTCAGTGTCTTCCAATCATTGTCTATGTTTATTCCATCTTGATGTTAAACCCTTCCCTAGCTAGAATGACATAATTATGGTTTTATCATCCATGTTTTCCATACTACCCAAGTATGCAAAGTTGAGTGCAAGAGGTGTACAACTAAGAACCAACACATAATTGGCATTGTTACTAGGGAAGAACATTGACACTTTTGTTGCTGGGGACTTTTCAAGAGAGATATTATTAGTTCATGTTCTAAATTTCTTTGTATTGAAACTAATTAGGCATTGTTTTTTATTATTATTGATTACATCATTTATGGAGTGATTTGGTCTACATTCAAGAGTCAGTAAAACTTTCTAAATTTCTATTCACACTATCATTAATCAATCATCAACATGAGAATAGAATTAATTAATTTACATTTTAGATTTTAAAAATATTAATTTTAAAGAGTTATGATATGTAGTTAAATACATATTTTAAAAAAATCAAAATTCAAATAATTAATTAAAAGAAATATTATTTTATTATTCTTAGTTAGTAAAAAATAATTTACAAAGAAAATAATTAAAATTTAAGATTTTGTTTTGGTACACAATTCACATAAAATTAAAAAATAAATAAAATTTGTTATTTTAACTAATCGTATACAATGGGAATTACACTATATAAAATAGTTAAAATTATGACATAGAGAAGATGTAGAATATAACAGTCTTAAATAGTAGATAAACATAAATGAAATTGATTTGATAAGCAATTGATAATATAAAAAATAAAAGTTATGAAATAATCTCACATGCCCACAATCTTGGGATTTTGTGAGTACATTAGTGGTTTAGAAGGAATGAATCAACTCTGTATAAAATTTTGACTTCTCACTATCAAAGGATAGATTCAACATCAATTCAAATACTGCAAAATCTATTCATAGAAGATTCGACTGCAAAATCAGTCTATGTATTATGACTAATGAATCTGTTACTGATCACTTAATTGGTACTACATACCTTTTTGAGTTTTGGATTTTTATATATAGATTTGCCTCTTGACGATGTACAATATTGTTTTTACACTCTAAAATTGGTGGGGAGAATATTTGAATTTATGTCTTTTTCCCTTCTTGAACTAATTTTCCATAACACTAAGGGATATAAGTAGTTGGATCAAACAACATCAAGGGAGTTACAACTACATACCCCATATGATATAATCAAACCCCGCGTAGTTATTGTATAATATGAATGGAATATTGAGAAATGTTTTCAACATTATTTTTCCTATAAGTGATGATACAACTACATTAAGATTCTCATAACCCTCATTTGGTAAAAGTAGATAATGTAATAATAACTTGAAGAAGATTGAAGTATCAAGGTGGAATAATTCATTATAGGTGTATCAATACATATGTAAATTGAAGTTTCTAACTTGGATTATAAATAAGGGCTCACCATTCGCTCATATTAAATAATTAGGAATGATTTGTATATATAGGGATCTCTAGGACTTAGCATGTGTAATGGCCAACCATGTAAAGTAATGATATGTGAAATAAAGGTACAGGGAATCAGGTCAAGGAAAAAAATCCCAAAAAAAATAGATGACACATTAAATGGCATATAAAATACACATAAAAAATTCAACAGCAAACTTGTGGCCACAAAATTTGTCTTAAGAGAGACAGATGCTCATTTAGGGTGAAAATAGCTCAAAAGATATCCAAATAATGCTTAATTTTTGAAATGGATTTATTTTGAGGATATGTTGAATGAAGAAGGTGAAAGAGATAATATTTTGGGGTAACATGTGTCCTAAAAATACCAAAATATAGATAAATGGACAAAGTACATAAAAATAGGTAAAAGATTCTATGAAAAATAGATTTGTGCCAATTTTGAGTGTCTACATAATACCCTTACTTTGATATGTGTATATGAGTGAATGTATGTATGTGTCAAATAATAAAAATGATGATCTAAATGATGCTCAAGATAGGATCCATCCATATGGATTTATAGTATTTGGAAAGCGTACATTCCTAAAAACATTGGCTAATTACAATAAGTAGCTAATGACATATGAATGTGAAAATGTAGTAATTTTAAAATGTAAATTGAAAGGGGGAGAATAGGAATAATTACACATAGTGTTATTTGAATGATGTTGTTGAAAAACCAAACTCTATTCCAATGACAAAATTTTCAACAAATTATAAGTATATCTAGCATTTCTCTAGGAATTCTCACAAACCAATCCACTTATTGATCAAGGAAATAGATAAATGAATTATTTTTTGTACTCTCAAATCACTCAAGTTTGCTCATTCTTTTTTTCTCAATTCCAAAAATATCTATAAAAATGTCCCCTTTTGAGGTAAGGGATGAAAAAAACATGCACTACAATCACTAGTCTTTCAATAAATATTTAAAGATCATGTTTTATGAAATGTATATAGTCAAAGTGTTGAAGTGTTAAAATCATATAAATCACATGTAACCAACATATAATATAATTATATAAATATACGGAGAAAACATATGTAACTGTTGTAAAATGTAATCATGTAAAGCTTAATATAAATATGTGAACCTATAAACACCTGAGTTTGGTATTAGAAACTTAAAAAATGTCAAGTTTGGAACATTTTGACATACATTTTATTCTTATGCATACTTTCCCTCTATCTTTCTACCACCTAGTTGTCTAGGAAAATCATATTCATCAAATACATATATTCAAGATCAATCTAGTTTACACAAGAACGTTCATCCCTATCTCAAATCATTGATTTTCACTCACATGGTAGAACCATAAACAAATAAATAGTTATAGTTTACCATTGGTGTCTACCTCTACTATTAGCATCCAAGAACACACAACTATTTTTTGAATTAGGAGTCTCCATTAGGTCAACCTAGATACTTTTCATAGGTCAGTCATAGCAGGAAACAACATAGTTAAATATAAATATAAATCAATACTAAGGTTACACTTACTTTTTCATCACATTTAGAATCACTTGAACACATTGAAAAATCAATTAACACCCAATTGAGACATTATAAAAAAGACAGAAATATAAAAGCCCATGTAGGGAGTAGTGCTAGAACCAAGTATGAATATGCACAAAAGTTAAATTTTCATGGTGTCAAATTTCAAAAGCTAAATATTCATTACATTATAGATTGACCTTGATGTTGTATACACAAACCAAGGTAAGAGAACTAAATTTAGTTTAATTCATATTAAGAGTATTTGAATTTATGCAATACTCAGTCACTCAAAGGGGAGTAGTTTGGATTGTCTAACCCAAAAGAGCTAACCCATTTTTCAAAGTCATTTTATGGTCAAAAGTGAGATTAGGGTTTCAAATTAAGATGAAATAAAATAAAGATCAACACATGACTACATTCAAGTGCAACCATAGGACCATCTATGGGCATAGGGGCAGGGGTTTAAGGAGTTATATACCTACATGGAAATATATATTTCCACATGATTTAAATTTTTAATGATAGTTTTCAAGTAGGGCTGAGCTATAATTTTCTAATTTGAGAAGTGACATCATATAAAAAACCTTTTAAAATTTAATGATGATTGTTGTGAGTGATATAATTTAGAAATAAATTAAATATGTCTCTGTTATTTTTATTTTTCAATTGGAATAATTTAAATGCAATATCAATCTATCCATTTCTCAATTCATATTTTTAGGTTATTTTTATATTTTACACAACCCTAATTATTCCTAGTTTTACTTCGTTTAAATCACATTAATCCAAAATAATTAAACACAACACCCTCATAAGAGGGTAATATATTTAGTAAATGGGAGAAACAACATGATTTTTTGTAGCAACATTAGAACAAATGGTTAAATAATGTGTCCATATAAAACCATGGAGTTTAGATAACAATATGTAATGCTCAAATAGAAAAGTGTAGGGGTAAATAGTATACCCAATTGAATATATCATAGTGATATAATAATTAAAATAGGTTTTATGAGAAGGGGATGTAACATTTGGGTAAGGTAGGGTTTTCAAATTTGAATGGCAATTTTGAGTGGAAGAAGGGTGATGGTGATGGGACAGAGCATGATGAAGGTGATTAGATGCTGGTGTGTAGAAAAATATTTAGGACGGTCCCAAAATATATTCAAAGTAAGGAATTCAAGGATAATAGAGGTAAGTTGTCATGGGTTTACTGATTAAAGGGCTAAATCTCATTGATGGATAGATCAAGAGGTTAGAGGTCAACATTGGTTTCATCAAAAGGTAAGGAGATCATGATAGATCCCATCAAATCTAATAAAGGATTACATTTGGACATTATTTTATCTTTGATAACTAGATCCATTCCTTAGATGGATAATGCATTCATTTTGAAGTTTTTGGGTGCAAGACCTATATTGATCACATGGAAGTTTTTAAAATGTTGAAGAGATTATTTCTTTATAGGTTCAACAATGAGGAGGATTTTTATATGGTACTTCTTAGAGGTCCATGATTTTTTGGAAAAATAGGTTTGTTTTTGAGGAAATGAAAACTATGCTTTGACATTGATAAAGATGATATTAATATGTTACCTATTTGGATTAGATTATTTAGGCTTAATTCTAAGTTATGGGAGGAATAAATATTTCATTCTATATTTAAGACAATGGATTCATTAATATACATTGATGTGGCTACTCAAACTAAAACCAAACTAATATTTACCAAGATCTATGTTAATTCTACTACAAAGAAACCATTACCAAATTCTATTGATCTACACTCTTTTCTAGATGATTGGTTCCAAAAGATAGAATATGAAGACTCCTCATTGAAATGCAATACTTTCACAATGCTAGGTCACAATTTTAAAACTTTCCCTAATAAATTCAAGGACAGGGCAATAAGGTGAAGGATCTAAAAGTTTAGCACAAGGTTGATAATGCAACCTCCATAAATAAGGATGCTCATAATGGTTTAATACCTGTTAATAAGAATCAAATAGAATTGAGTAATATCCATACTAATAAGAATCTAGTGGATCAGGGACAAATCTCAGAAGTTTTGTAATTATGCAATGGGAAGGATGAAATGAATCAAGAATAAAATTCTAAGGGGGCTTTTTTATGGGATGGACAAGTATCTAATATATGATCTCTAGAGACAAGATTTTTAATTCTATTGTTGATGGTAAAATGGAAGCAATAAATGTGAATTAATATAAATAAGTGGATGAATGGGTGCACACATCTATGAATGTTTTGATTTCCTCATAATTCAAAAATTTGGAGTAACTACAGGATTATGAGTTGTAATAGTTGGGAATCATCCCTTGATATTTAAAACAAGAGGAGGTTAATCATTTTGATAAATCTAGGGATAATACTACTTTACCACCACTTATTCAAGATAACATGGTATATACATTTGAACTATGTAAATATATTAGTTCTCCAACTTTATTTATTCAAAATATTATACTAGAAACTAACTCTGATATGAGTAAATGAGATGATTCTATGACTCCCAAGATGCAAAAATGATCATCAATAATTGGAAATATAATCATTGATGTAAGATCTAATAAGGTGGGAAAACCAAGTAATAAAGAGGCTAGAATTAAATCAACTAGAAAAGAGATAACAGATGGAACCCAGACAACCTTGGATGTATCTCAAAATTATTTATCAATGTCAAAATAATTTTCATCCCTTGGAATATAAGAGATCTTAAAAACCCTACTAAACATAGAGTTTTGAATGAGCTTATTAGCAATCATAAAACCATGATTGTAGCTATTCAACAAAATAAAATGTCTTTTGATAAGGTATTAAACATAAAGAATATTTTGTGGAAGAAATCTTCAATTTTTTTTATCAATGTTGAAGGGGATTCTAGAGGAATTATTACTCTTTGGTATACTTTTCTCTTTAAGGTAGCTTATCTTGTTATCTAATAACCATCATATTACAATCTTGTTTTCTAATTTAGAGGAAAATTCTTCCTAGATATTTTATAATATTTATGCTCCCAAAAACTTTGTTGGTTGTAGGTTATTACGGGATGAGCTTTCTTAGTTCAACAATTCTTGTCAAAATATGAGATGGTTTCTTTCAAGGGATTTTAATATACATCTCTCACATGTTGAAAAAAAGGTGTCAAAAATGATTTCAATAGAATCATGGATGATTTAGCTAATTTTATTTCCAAGAATAGTTTAATTGATATTGAGTTCAAGGTGATTTCCTTCACTTGGTATAAAAAGCATCCTAGAGATCATATTAATTAGGTTCATCTTGATAGATTTATTTTCTCTCTTATTGGTTTTACATCACATTTTTTTCTTTATTCTCATCCTAGAATTGGGTTTGATCATAAGCCTTTGGTACTAATTCTGGATGTTGATTATAAGAATAGAAAAAATCCTCTTTGTTTTAAAAAAAAATTGGCTTCTCCACTCTGATATTAACAATAGAATTAAGGAGTGGTGGAATGTTCCAATTAATGGGTCTACCATGTTTGAACTTGTGAAAAACTCAAGAATGTGAATATACAAATTAAAATTTAGAACAAAGAGGTTTTTTGGAATATTTTTTAGCAAAAGAAGAAAATTAAGGAGGAACTAACTTCAGTTGAAAATGATATTGAGATTAATGGTATGAACTAGGAGAATTATCGTGTAAAAAATAATCTTCTTTGTGGGTTTAATTCCCTTAATGCAAAAGAGAAGATTTTGTGATGCCAAAAATTGAGTGCATCGTGGCTAAAATAAGGTGATAGAAATATAAAGTATTTAATTTTTCCACTCTTAAGCACAAAATCTCTAACAATATTATTGAAATCCAAAAAATTAATGGGGAAGTTACCTTTAATTTACAATCCATTTATAGTGAATCTATTTATTTTTTTCAAAAATCTCTATACTAAGGATGATAATCTTAATGTGGATCTAAGTTCTTGGGTTTTAGATTTGATTCCTACTCTCATTTATTCATTAGATAGCCAAAATATTATAAAATTAGTTTTTTTGAGGAGGTAGGGTTTGTGTCTTCAACTATGGAAGAGTATAAAGTTCATGGCCTAAATGGTTTTCCAGTGTTTTTTTCAAAACTTTTATAAAGTTGTCAAATGGAATGTTACTACTGATATGGATAAATTATTCACCTCTAAAAAAATTCTTAAAGAACTTACTAACATTTTCATTTCTATCATTCCTAAATTTTTGGGGGCTAAGTATTTTAAGAGATTTTTCCCTATCAGTCTATGTAATACGATGTATAATGTTTTAAAAAAGATTCTTGCCTTGAGATTATAACCTCTTCTTCCTACTATCATTTCCAAACATCAACATGGATTTTTTTAAGCAAAAATATTCAAGATGGAATTATTTTAGTTCATAAAATGATCCATTCTATGGTAAAGGGTAATAAGGAAGGGATGATACTAAATATTGATATGAATAAAATTTACAATAGAGTGTTTTGGGAATTTCTTGACAAAATTTTGGAACAATTTGGTATTGATATTTATTTCAATAGGCTTGTTTATATATGTATTTATTATGTTATATTCTCTACCCTTATTAATGGTTCTCTTATGGGATTATTTCCTAGTGCTCATGGGATAAGGCAAGGATACCCCCTTTCTCTATTTCTATTTATTATCTTTGTCGAAGATCTTAGTAGATCTTTATCCTCATTAGTTTCTTTAGGAAGATTGAAATGAATTCAAACTACTTCTAACATTGATCTTATAAATCATCAATAATTTTTTAATTATATGATAATTATATTTATGGTGTACGTTTGAGAAGATAAGGTTATAAAAACTCTCCTTAAGGACTATGAAAATGCTTCAGTTCAAAAAAATAGTATGGAAAAATGTGAGTTGTTTATTGTTAACACTCTTGTGTTTAGGATATATAGAATTTCTAACATTATTGGTTGCAATTTAAAATATATTCCTAATTATTATTTGGTCATGCCTATATTTGTGGATAAAATTATAGTTGGAACGTGGAATTATTTATTAGATAGGTTTCAAAAGAAATTGACATGCTAGAAGTGTAAGTTGTCATATTCTAGAAAATTGTTGTTGATCAAAATCACATTGTATAATTTTCTAATTTAACTCATGTCTATATTTAAAATTCAAAAATTAATTACAGAGTAGGTGGAAATAATAAAAAATAATTTCCTTTGGACTAGTACTATTGAGAGGAACATATTGCCTTTGGTTTCCTGGGGCAAGTTTTGTTATCCTTTTAATCAGGGTGGTTTGGGGATCTGTAAGGTGTGGCCAATGAACAAGGCACTAACCTATAATATATGGTGGAGGTTCCTTAAATAAACTAATTTATGGACATAACTATTGAAAATTAAATATTTGACTCAGTGGGATAACATTGCTTGGCTCCTGGGTGACAATATCTTTCAAGGCTACTCCTTTTGGAATTGGTTAATAAGATGTAGACATATTATTTTGAGAGGGACTAAATGGTAAATTGGTAAAGGAGATAAGGTTAAATTATGGGAGGATAAATGGATCTTTGACTCACCTATTACAAAAATTTATTTGTGGAATGGAATTTGGGTTCACATTAAAGTAAAGTATGGGAATATTGTTAATGATTACAATTTTAATGGCACTTTGGGGAGACAATGGAAGATTTTATAATTGGATTTCATTAATCCTAATTAGTATAAAATAATTTCATATCTTAATTTTATGCTGAGAAGTTATTCTATTAAGAATTATTTGGAAGAGCATGAGCTCATATAGCCTGATACTTTGGATGGTTAGTTCTTGATTAAATTAGGCTATCTTGTGTCTATTGAAACTACTCCTAATGGATTTCCTTGGGAAAATTTATGAATATAAGGTTGATTCCCAAAGTTATTTTTTTAATTTTGGTTATCAATACAAAATAAAATTATCAATATGGATAATCTAAAGAAAAGGGGGATGTTTATTCCCAATCATTATGTTCTTTGTGAAAATGATGTTGAATTTGATTCTCATATTATGTTATATTTCCCCTTTGCCATTTAAATTTTTGGGTAGAATGGGTATTACTTTAGAATATATATATATATAGATTATATATCAACTTAGTCTTGTACACTTGGAAAACTTAGACCTTGGCTATTCCTCTTCATTCTAGACCTTTCCCACTTTTGGAAGTCTAATATCTGCTCTATCTTATGTTCCTTGGCCTATCTCTTAGTTTGAACATATTATGTTGATGACCTAGACCTTTTATCTTACCCAAAATACTTAATACTTTCTTATCTTCCACCTCTGTAAGTTCTAACTTTGTACCTACTTTCTTATTAGATTCTTTCATCCTAGATAGACACCTACATCAACATAGGTGTCCTACTTTGACACAAGTGTCCACTAACCTAAAGTTATATAATTTTAAAATGAAATTTATCTCAATGGTTGGCCTAAATTCTTTAATGTGAGTTACTTATCCAAAGGAATTGATATAAATATAAGATCAACCCTCATTCATTACTTACCTAGAAACTTCTTGCCTACTCACCAGATGACTTACAAAAGGTATTCAATCAAGCACTCAAGTGAGTAAAATTTACTTATTTTATTATATTTCCATATCAATCATAGGGATAACACAAACATGGGTCTGAAGTAATAAATAACCATACCAAGAGCTATATTTTCTAGATTACAAGCTAGGTCACTGTTGAACTTGCTTTGCACATTTTGCATGATTCACACATAAGCTAACATGCAGGGAAGAACTACATCAGTCTCAAACCCTCTTTAAAGTATTGTCTATGTGGGTATCACTCATTAACAAAGGGGTTTTTGGGGTCATCTCAACACCATGTTACCACTAACCCATTTTTACCCAAGGTCACTATGAAGATGAAGAACTAGGGCTTTAAAATTGCATGAGGAGCGACGGTCCATGACCCAGATCTGAATACAAGGTAAGTGAAAAAATTTGGGAGACAATTCCATGGACATTTTTGGTAACATAATTACATTATTTAAATTATAGCTTAGTAATTACCAAGCCATAATGTGATCACATTATTAAATAACATGATCTCATTATTTTAAACAATAATATGATCATATTATTAATGCGATCATGTTATTATTGTTTTCAAAAACATGATCACATTACCTGTGTCAAAAAAATAAAAACCAAAACCTAAATGGAAATTTGTCATTTTGTATTCAATTTTTATTTGCTATCCTTGCCTTCCATGATTGAATTTTGTGTGAGAGAGACAAAATCTTGATAGGAATCCATAAAATTCATCTCAAGAATCCATTGATCAATGATGCCACCATGTAGAAGAGGTAAGTGCTAAAAATCTATACCTGTTAACCCTAATTTTTAATAATTTTAGTAATTTTTAGTTATAATTTATTTTTTTTGAAAAACCCATCCTGCTAACCCTCTATAGAACCCTTTTGTTCCTCCTCCCAACCCTCCATAAAACCCTCTTGTTCCTCCTCCTATCCCTCCACCTAACCCTCCTACAGTTCCAAAAAATCCCCTAGGTAGTCAGGAGATTCTAATTGTCAATATTATGGGAAATAAAATTGAAATTAAATAATTAATTTGGATAATGAGGGATCCTACTTCCTTCAACCCCCACCACATCTATCTATTCAATTCACTAGAGACATTATTAAGTCAAGTTGACTCTATAATGAGTCAAATTGACAGATGGACTTTATATTAGGATATTTGTAGGGTTTATTATGTTGAAAAATTATCATCACTTGAGGTTAAAAGCAAATAAGTTTCAAAATCCTCCATTTGTGCCTTATTCATTGACCCTTCCACTAATGCAACATTTTTGGTAACTGTTAAATTTTTTCCAATTCTTCACTACCATCATAATTTAATCATGACCAATTTTTGGGATTGATAGTAAATGGGTTTTTATTATCCATCGTGTAACAACCATGAGGTCTCATTATAATTTTTGAGGAAACTCTATTGTGAGTTTATCCTTAATGATATTCCAAAATATTTTGATTTTAGTGAGTTTCAGGGCCGAAGGAAAGTCTATGCATAGGATCGACTAGGTGCACATCATGCAGCTAATCAACATGCAAGGATTCATATCTAAAATCCACTTGAGCTTGAGATCCCCTTTATAGTTTAGTAGGTCATGGAGATTGACACTCTACATGATCTTAGTTTACTCACTAATACACTCGTTCAACATATGAGTAGGCTCTCACAGACCATTACTAGAAATATTCCACTTAATGTGCATACTTGACCCCACCCTTTTAGTTCTTATGGACCTATATGCAACGAACCTTTTGATGATGATTTTGATGGTGGTTTAGAGGGATTAGATAATATTTTTATGAGTTATGAGTTTTTGAAATGCATATTTGGTGTGCACACATCAGCCACTACATAGATGCATGTATATTTTATATAAATGTCATGTTAAATTTAAGTAAAATTTATAAATTTAATTTGGATAATATTTAATTTACATAAAAATTGAATAATATATATGCCATTTTTTATGCTTTAAGAGGTGATGGTACCTTCATCATCACAGTCAACATTTGTAGCATTTGATTTGATGCAGCCATTGTTTACAATTTTAGATCCAACTGCTAGCCCATCCACTATTGAATCTATCTCTGCTACGATGACACCTTTTACTTATATAGAGTTAAAATTTTGAGTTAATCTTATGCTTTATCTACATTTAATCTATGCATATTTGCCTTATAAGTTTAAGTTAAATTTATCTATTAAGTATATTGATGCATAGGTTCTAAAAAGCTTCCCTGATATGGATGGAAACACATACTTACCTCTACCAAATACCCATCTCTGATCTTTTCTTGTCCTTCTTTGTATTTTGTCTTCAACCTCTTTATCTCTTTGATCACTTTGTATTTAGTTGGTCTTTCATGTTCACTCTTACCTATTCAATGTCTCTTAAGCCTCTTTATATTCACTTAATCACCCTTATCTACTTGAAGTCATTTTACTAATCAACTACCTCCATAATATTTCATTTTAACATCAACCTCCTCAATTCATACTGTATTTTCATGTTCTCTCTCTTTATCCTTGCTCTGTTCTTTACAATATTCTTATGTGTTTTCATAGGTCTACATGTTACTTTGATTTTATCTTTCTATAATACTCATAATAGAACTTACCTACTCAATTACATCTCATTTCATGCATCCAACCATTCCAAAAAAACCCCAAGCTTCAACTCTTCACTTAACTCTTCTTTCCTCTTTGACTCCTTCCTTATACTGGCCATTTTTTGAGGCAAACCTTGTTATTTTGAGTAAACTAAAAATCTCCAAACCAAACCAAACCCACATTCAGATACCCCTTTACATCACATATATCAATTATGGAATTTCATAATTTAACTCTCTTTGGAGAACACCTAACTCAACAACCCTTTGGACTAATTAGGTTTCCTAGGCCTAATTTAAGGTTATTGATTATGAAACTATACCTTATAGACTCAAATTGAATTTAAACCTTAAAAATCCTTTTCCTCCTAAATAAATACACCTGTCCACATATTTTATTAACTTTTCATTAGTTAAATCACTTGTTATCTCATTTTCCAGTTTCAAACCCTAACTTGTGTTGTCTCAGTCTTGCACCTATTTGAGAGGATAGTAAATGAGCTAGAATGACATTTTGACCCTTATCAAAGATTCTCAGGCTTGAAATGGCTCTATCCTTACCCCATACATCTTCTCAAACTATTAATTTTCCTTTATCAATACTAAATCACTCCCAACATGTAGTTTTATAGAATTATGTACCCCTCCAACATGACTATGTCAATATTTAGGACAAAATAAACCCTTAAGACCCTTAATATTCATTTGATATAAATTCAAATAATAAAACACATGGAAAAAAAATTCCGAAACATTCAAAATACCTTAAATCCTCAAGTCTATTTCCAAGAACTCTATATGATCTTTCTTTATGACTATGTCAACTCAAAATTATTACTAATTGGGTTATATAGAGTCTTCCCATGTATTTTGCATTTTCTCAATATTATTAAGACTTTAAATGTTTTTACATTAATTTTATATATATCCTCTATCCCTTACTCATATTTCAATAATTTATAATGACACTTTAGACTGACTATGTTATCTTCTTTCTGACTGTGCCTAAAGACAGAGTATCGAAACTTGGGTTTCACCACTTTGAACCTATAGACTACTAATTTGAATCTTATTTGACTATAGATATGACTTCCATAGGATTGATCATAAACCACTAGACACTTATTTACATTTTACTCTATCCAAATAAGCTTTACAAGTAAGGACAAAGTTCTTGATATGTCTCTTATTCATTTTCTCTCCCTAACTTTACCTTGTCGATGTGATACTATTATTTCCACCTCCTACTCTTCCACTCACACTTCCTACATGTATTACAATTTTTATATTACCTTCAACATGTAAACTAATTTTTATTCTTGGATATTGCACATTGTATGGTAGTTACACTTCCATGATTCTTGGTTTATATTATATTTTCATGATATACATGTTGAAATATGTTGCCATATATATATCTTTGTTTACATTGAGAAAAACTTGCAATATATATCTTTGATACTTTATATAAAAGTAAGTGAGACCTTATTCACATGAATAGTTGATGGAGTAAGTAGACACTCCTCCCTCTCTACGAGCCAAGATAGACATAGACATTAATGCTACTATGTCATCTACATAGGCACTGATAGAGGTATATATTAACTTGTAATTTTGAATTATAAAAGTAGACTTGTTTTAATAATTTTACTACATACTTGGGGTAAATATTACTTATGTGAATTTATTTGTATGAAAGGTTGTACTATGACATCTGAGAGTCCGAGTCAGATGATTAGTAGGGCAACTTACCATGTTTCTCTCATATTTTAGATACCTATTCGAATAGCTAAGCTAATCATTGACTTATTTGAACATAAAAAATATATTGAGTAGGACCACGAGCTTGCAATAAGTGCATGTTTAAATGATTTATTATTGTAGTTTAAAATTAATTTTTGAACATTTGGTTGAATGTATTTTATGTTGATTTTATAATAATACTTGTATTTAAACAAATTCAACTACAAAAGAGCTATGAGTGTAGGACCTTCAATCAGACCTTAGAGGAATCCAAGGCATTAGAGGGGTCTCCATCTATTAGCAAGGCATCTCAGGGAGAGTCTTCTTTGAGGAAGGCAAAGAGAGTGAGGCTACTTGATGAATAATATGTCTTACATGAGATGAGTTTTTTTGTATGCCTATATAGAAATTTATGAATTTTTAGCATTGTATATTCATATATGACATTCACCCAACATTAGATATTATGTTGGTAAATGTATTTTTGTATAGGCCTGTCATGGTAATCTATCTAATTTATATTCAGTTTTTATTTCATTGTGTGTTATTGCATAGTGTTGTTTTTATCTTCCAAACTATTATCTATCAAATCTCATATTTAATATTGTACACAAATGAGGATTAATAAATTGTTCTTTTTAATGCTATAAATCTTGGATCTCCCATTTTTTTTAAATTAAATTTTTTATTTCATTATGTATAGTGGAAATGACTAATGACACTCTTATCTATTTTGCATTTGTCATCACCCATTTAAAAAAATTCAATTGATCATTAACACAATTTGATTAAACTTAAAACCCATACTCGATCATGTTCAAATTTGTATAGTGTAAAGACATAAAATCATTCGTAAATCCTTAAAAATTCCTCACTTGGATAACTATACTTGCAAGTTACCCGATCTTTCACCTTCACCTATCTCTACTGCCTTTTTGACTAGATTTTCTTGAAACTAAGCCTACTTCTTGTGTGCCTTCTATGATTCTTGTTCTTTTATATTTTTCCTCACATCTTGATTAATCTCTACCAATACCTCTTCTGCACTCAACTCCTTTTGGTGACCATGTATATGGTCTACTTCTTAATCTTTGTAGCTTTATCTATACTAAAATTGTAAAATGAACTTTTTCCTGACCTATTCATTATAATGTCTTTATTCTGATAAAAGGAAACCTTACTGACTTGAAATAGAATATTAACTCATGAGATAATGATCCATCTTTGGCCAAAACCCTTTATCATCACCTAATACCACCTAGTGCATAGTTTTATCTTCTATGTTTAAAAAGGCTATGAAAGTCATATTCATATTCTCTAATATTATGAATAATTCCAACCTCACAAATCCACTCTTGTTTTCAACTTGATTCAAAATCTACTCTCAAACAATGTTCTTAACTAGTCACCAATCTCTTCGATATACTCTCCTTATGTTGAAAAATATTATTTAAGACACTTTGGATAGGTCTTAGTAAAAATCAAGGATTTATGTAGGTGTCAAAACTTACAATAAATCAACCAACTATAGGTCTCTAAGAGATTAAGATCTCATTTTCAAATTCTATCTTTTTAAGTTTCTAGGTCTCTATACCTAGTTGTTGCTCCAATAAGTCAATTTCTCAAAATAAAGTTTGTATCTCTTAAAAATTATATTTATAGTATTATTTTATAAATTTTAACATTTTCTAACCCTTACCCAAGTTTATATAACTCAAATCAACCAAAAACTCATCTTAACTAAGTTTTAACATGTTCTGTAGGCTGAGAGTTTAGCAGAACTATTGTTACGATGATTCCTGACCAAAAACTAACACTGATAAATTTTTTTTTGGGAATATAATGTCTATTAATAGGTTCTTGGACTCCCATTAGGCCTAATCAACAAACTCATCACCCATTTTTTCCTCAAGAACACCCTTCCCAATACAAGAAAAATGTAATTTTTTAGCCTAAGTAAAAACACGCATAAAATGAAACCTATATGTCATTTATATGAACCATCAGATCTTTACATTTCATATTTAATCCCTTTATTTACACCCCATATCACTCAAGTGTAACCTTTGAGATTAATTCATTGGACAAGTTGTAGTGATGGGTCCAAAACTGTAATTTTTTGGCATTGAACAAACAACTTCTTGAGCTTTAACTGTCATTTCTACCTCCAAGACCTCCACTTGGGAATATATCACTTAAAAAAAATTCATATAATCAAATTACATGTTATCATACTTCCAAAACATTCAAATACACCTGAAAATACATTTTCACTACCATTCCAAAGTGCAGAAACACTGACAATAAATATTATCAAAGTTTAAGTTGTGGTTACAAAACTATTATTTTGATGTTTATTGACCAAATCCTAACACTTTCAACATGTATATGAGGGTATATAACATATATTACAAGGTTATTAGCCTCCCATCAAGCTCGATTGACAAACCCACCACCCATTTTAGCATCAAGAATGCCCTTCCCAATACAAGAAAAATGCATTTTTTAATCCAAAGTTCAAATATACATAAAAAACTTATAAGTCATTTATGTGAAACATATAATCCATCACTTACCTATTTAATTCCTTTAATCATACCCCATAACACTTAGGTGTAAACTTTGATATCAATCCATTGGACAAGTTGCAGTGAAGGGTCCAAAAAAGCAACTTTTTGGCATTGAACAAGTAACTTCTTGAGCTCTAACTGCCATTTCTACCTATAGGACATTAACCTAAGAATATATCACTTAGATCACATATATATAGGTAAATTACATGTTATCACACTTCCATTATGTTCACTTGGAAGTGCATTTTCACTATAGTTCAAAAGTGTGAAAACACTAATAACAAATGTTGTCAAAGTTTAAGTTGTGGTTACAAAACTCTGGTTTTGATTCTTTTTTATTTAAAAATTACATTGAAAAAATTCTAGTGGGGTTGGATAATTTGTATGACTAGGTTCTTGGCCTCCCATCAGGCTTGATTGACAAACCCACCACCCATTTTGGCCTCAAGAATGCCCTTCCCAATATAAGAAAAATGTAATTTTTTAGCCTAAGTTTAAACACACATAAAACAAAACATGTAAGTCATTAATATGAACCATAAGATCCTTAATCTACCTATTTAATCCCTCTAATTTTACCCTAGAGAACATAGGTGTAAACTTTGATATCAATCTACTGGACAAGTTGTAGTGAGGGGTCTAAAAAAGCAACTTTTTGGCATTGAACAAGCAACTTCTTGAGCTCCAACTGCCATTTCTACCTCTAGGACCTCAAATTGAGAATTTATCACTTAAATCATATATAGGCAAATTACATGTTATCACACCACCATAACATTCAAATCCACTCAAAATTGCATTTTCACTACCATTTTGGAGTGTAGAAACACTGACAACAAATGTTGTCAAAGTTTAAATTATGGTTGTAGAACTTTGGTTTTGATGCTTTCTAGCTAAAAAATGACATTTACAACACATTCAGGGGGGTTAGATAACATCTATGACCATTTTATTAACCTCTCATTAGTCTCAATCGATAAATCCACCACCTATTCTGGCCTCAAGAATGCCCTTCCCAATATAAGAAAAATGTATTTTTTAGCCTAAGTTCAAACATGCATAAAACAAAAATTATAAGTCAATTATTTGAATTTTCAGATCCCTATCCTACCTATTTAAACCCTCTAATCTAACTCTAGATCACTCAAGTGGAAACTTTGAGATAAATCCATTGGATAAGTTATAGTAAAGGGTCCAAAAATGCAACTTTTTGGCATTGAACAAGTAACTTCTTGAGCTCCAACTGCCATTTCTACTTCTAGGACATACACTTGAGAATAAATCACTTTTTTCACATATATATAGTAAAATTACATGTTATCAAAATTTCATGACATTAAAATCCAACTGAAAGTGCATTTTCACTAATGTTCTAAAGCACAGAAACACTGCTAATAAATGTTGTCAAAGTTTAAGTTGTGGTTGTAGAAATCTAGTTTCGATGCTTTCTGATTAAAAAATGAAACTACCAGCATGTTCGAGGGGTAGATAATGTCTATACTAGGTTATTGGCCTCCCATCGGGATTGATTGACAAAATCGCCACCCATTCTGACCTCAAGAATGCCCTTCCCAATATAAGAAAAATGCAATTTTTAGCCTAAGTCCAGACACGTAAAATGAAATCAGTAAGTCATTTCCTGGACCTAGATCACATATAACCTAAGCTTTGATCACATCCAACCTAATATTATATTATATTTAATAATATAGAATTCTCTATTGACAATGATAACCACATGAAGGTGGAAGCTTATCTGGGACCATTAACCTACACAAAATTGTTAGTAAGTAATTAAAAATGAAATTCATATATACTACCTAGAAAATTAAAAAAATTGGTAAAATTAGTTATATCTACATTTTAAAAATTCAACATACCTATGTATTTCAATCCAATGAACCACTAGGATCTGTTCTAACCTCAATAATATCAAGAATAGCTTCATGGTCTAACTCCCGAACTTTCCATAGTTTCTAGTGTATGGCCTCCCATGATATTTTTATAATTGAATATTTGTTGCAAGAATAAAATTTGAATAGTTTAGTATCTTCATATGTGTTTCAAACTCTTCAAACAACCATTGATCTAAATATTTTATAAGATATCATCAAAACCAAGTTCTAGTGACTACCACTAACCAAGTTGGATAGTCAATGTTTATTCCATCTATAACTAGGGAAGTCAATTTTTTCTTTCTCTCTACACACTAACACAAATATTAATCAGTGCCCTCTTCATTATCCTCATCTAAAATAACACCAAAAACATGCCCTGTATCATAAAAAACATTTTTTAGTGACAATATAAAGATATATAATGAGAATAAATTGTACATAATGAAAATGTTCTACCTAGATGCACTAGATTAGATACATGGTCAAAGGCATATAATAATGTCATATTTTTAAGTTGAAATGTTATTAAAACATGATATATTTTGATTACAATTATAGGTTTGGAAGTCTAATCATCCAAACACTCTTGTGACTCACACTCATTCCAAATAGAGTCATACATGCAGAATAAAAACATGCCAAGTGTCTCGTATGAACAATCTAAAAACTTGTGTTTGAGATACAAAATGAGTGGAGGTCACTTTAACACATTAGAGACATACAATACTCATACTTTTCCAAGTGTTTCTCTTTCATTAACAATAAATGTCTATGCAAAGTAAAATTTGGTTGAGCACCATGACATATGTTGTCATTACACCATTCAACCATAGTTTTTGCATTTGTCAAATGAACATCCTTTTCAAATTGCAACTCCTCCCTTTAAATATCTCTTTTTACACATGATCCAACATTTTCATGCTTCCTTTTTCCATGGCTAGCCTTACTAAAAATATAAATGTGTTCTACACCAGTGGTAACATGCATCCTCCTCAACTAATAAAACATCCATGCATTTTTAAATTATGATGTGCAATTATCTGAACAAATGTAATGTTGATTGAAAGTAATGTTCCTTTGAATCAAATATTCATATAACTTATGAAAATAACCTTATACATACTCTTAAAAATGTGATTGATCATCATTGACATAGAAATGGTACTTCCTTAATATTTTCCATTATTGCTCTATACTATTAGGTGCATGCATAAATGCTATATGCACGAATATGGAAACTTGTGATGAGTTGTAATACCATAATTGAACTTCCATTTGGGGTTTGAATGTGTATTTTTTAGTAAATTCAAATACTAAAATAATTGAACCAAGTGGTAATATATCCTTTCTTATCTTTAAATGTTCATCCAACCATCTAACTTTGTGTGTGTACCTTGCATACTCATAAATAATCTTATCCAAAAATTTAGAAATGGGTATCTTTTTTATAACAAGTTCACACCTTTTAGATTCTTTATCATCTTTTACTTGATAATTAACTAATTTAGATTCGATTAAACCAACTAATTCTTGTCCAATTGCACTTGAAATATCCTCATGGATACATTTTTTTAAATCTTGGTAATCCACCATAAATACTGCAATTTCCATTTAAATATGATTTACTTAAAAATAATTATCCATCTGGTCTTTTACAAAAGATAGTTGGAATAAATTCCTTGGCTCATTTTAGTAGAAATTCAATGCCACACTCATGCAAAATGTTGTTAGAATGCAAAGTAAAATGAATATATAAAAAAACATCATAGTGCATTGAAAATTCAACATGTTTCCTACAACAAGAAGTGGTGCATATGTGATTTATTTTTACATAAAAAAGTTTGGCCATCTCAAAATATATTTGACAAATAGAAACTTATGGATATTTTTCCAATAATTTAGAGTACAATTGTGTTTGAGTCATATCCAATAATTTTTATGAACGTATTTTATGTTTACAAGAATCAAATCTTCTTTTCACTACATCTCTTGCATTAGGTGAAACTCTCATATTATCTTTTCAAAATTGAGCAAGTAACTCTTTGAGAGTATCAGTTATAGCCTTGTCCTTTCATGGAAGTCTAATAGAGAATTTTTAGAGCTCACTGGTATTAGGTTAATTAAGTTTTTCACATATTGTAATTTCTTTAATTAATGTTTTTTTGTTTATATTAAGTGTTTAAACTTGTTTTTGAAACCATTCATTTTTTCCCTGTTTGGTCACTTACTACACAAATTGTAAATATATGTCGAATAGCACTAAAATCTTGGGTGCATGATTTTGGGCCTACATTATGATATGAATAATGTAGATTTTTAGAAATTTCATTGTTTCCATCATCCATGTTAGATGTTCTTAGTCCTAATGTGTAAATTATAGGTCTCATCTTAATCAATTTTATCAATGACACAAATACTTGACATCTTTGACTATCATAATCCAAATTATAAAAGAAAGTATCCCAAATTTGTTGAGACAATCTTCTTTAATGGTGATAAGATATTTTTTTATGAATTAGTTCTAAAGTATTTTCATCAACTTCAATGAAGTACTTGTATTTTATATGCATAAGTCTTGGAGGTGTTGTTAATGGTGGAATTTATTGAGAGGGCATTTCAAAATCATTATTACTTTCATTGTTTAGAGGTGGGATGAAATTTTATCCATTGTTTATTTCTTCATTATATGTTTCTATGAAATTTTATTGATGGTTAATTTCATCGTTATTTTTTTCCATCAAATTTTCTTTATTCATGGAGGGTGAAGCATCATGCATAGACTCATCATCAACAAAATCAAAAACTTGGAACTTTAAATGTAAACTTCTAACATTATCTAATTAATTATTGTCAATTTTATTATTATTCATTTTATTATGACTAGTTTGAATATTATTCAATTCATTATGGTCAATTTCATTATTATCAATTGGCTCATTATCTATGTCATTTGATACATCAAGACTAGGGTTTATACCTTATCAACCATGAAGTTTTCACACTCATATCTTGTTTTTATCTCTCAAATAGTCTAATTCCTCTAGTGTTTTGTTGTTCAATATCTTCCTCTTCCTCAAACATGATTTATCAGCCATAAAGGATAATTGATAGCTTTTCAAAGGTGGGGTTAAGAACATATGTATCGTAGGTCCCACAAAAGTATGCATAGAATGTTTGTTGGGAAAAAATTCTTGATTTGGGTTAAAAATAGACATTGAAAAGTGAGTTTATTCTATAATAATAACAATGCAATCAAATTATATAACTTTATCAAGTAATTACATAACTTAATCATGTTATTTATTATACTAGGTTTTACTTCGACATACATATTGAGAAGTGTATATTAAGAATAATACGATCACATTAATTTTAATATATGATTGGGGTTAAAAATTGGAAATGAGAAATTAGTGTTATCTATATTAATAATAATACTATCATGTTATTAAATAATGTGATCATATTATATTTAATATAGATTAGGGATTATGGACTAGGGATTAAGGCATTAGTGCATAGGGTCTAGGGATTAAGGATTAGGGATTATAATTTATGTTTTAGGGTTTAGGGATTAGGGCATGTAGGATTTAGGTTTAAAGGTGTATATAAGGTCTAATCACTCTATGCCATGTGTGAACCTAATTTTTACTATAAAGTATTTTAATTAGGACTAAATTGATTACTAAATAGGGAAAGTTTTTTGTTTACAATTTAGGGTATAGTGTCTAGATCTTAGGTTTAGGGTATATAGGGTCAATAACAAAGATACATCTTAGTCTAAATGATGTTAATTTGGTTTACAATTATTGGTTCAAGGTTTAAAGAGTTTATATTTATGGTTTAGAGTTTAGTGATTAATAATTTTAAGGATTAGGGCTTGGGATATAGGTTTTAGGGTATATAAGGTACAATCATTATGGTGATTAGGGAAAATTAAAGCTGATCAACCCCCAAATCACATTTTATATTCATGCAATTTGGTTTAAGGGGATCAAAATAGCCCTAATTTATGTCAGATACACAACTAGATTGGTACTACAAAGGCTAAGTTTTGGGCATAGGTTTAAAAAATGCATTTTATGACATCTCATGATAAAATTAGTTATATCAGAAGGCATTTTTTTTGTGGCATGTAGTGGAATTAGTGAATGGGGATTAAAATTTATGTTTTAGGGATTAGGGCATAAGGTTTAGGTTTAAGGACCAATATATAAAGTCTAATCATTCTATGCCATGTGAACCAAAATTATTACTACAAAGGATGTTAATTGGGACTAAATAGATTGGTAAATAGGGAATGTTTATGGATTACAATTTAGGGTATAGTGTTTAGGGTTTAGGGATTAGGTTTTAATGTATATATGGTTTATGGTACATAGGGTCAATTGAAAAGGTAATTGAGGACAATTTAAATCACTTGGACCAATTTGTGCCTATAGAATATGTTTTTGGGTTGTCATTATACACCATGTAATCATGAAGATTGAGTGAATTAGTCAAATGAAGTATTAAATCATGTGATTTAGGCCAAACTAAACCCTGTGAACTCAATTATTAGTATAAATGATGTTAATATAGACTAAAATGATTGGTTCAAGTTTAAAGAGTTTATATTTATTGTTTATAGTTTAGGGATTAGGGCTAAGGGTATAGGTTTTAGGGTATATAAGGTATAATAAAGAAGGCAATTTTGGTAAATTTGAGCTCTATGAACCTATATCTATGAGTAAAGAATGTGATTTTGAGCTCAATTAGCCCTCACATCATCACATATTGAGCTAATTAAGTTAATTATGGTTTAATGAGTGATGCAATTTTGACCAAGTTCATCCCTATGAACCTAATTATTATTGTATATAAAATATGTTAATTGGGGCTAAATTTATTTGTTTAGAGTTTAGGGTATATAATTTAAAGGGTTTGGGGTTTAGGGCTTATGGCTTGGGGTTTAAGTTAAATAGTATAGGGTTTAGGGCTTATGGCTTGGGGTTTAAGTTAAATAGTATAGGGTTTAGGGTTAAAGTTAAATGGTACATGGTTTAGGGTTTACGATATCAGATATAGGGTCTAATCACTAAGGTAATTAATGAACATTTGAACTACTTATTTACCTATTTATGACAATTACCTTCATGTTTGCATTTATGATAAAAGTAGCGTTAGTTAAGCCATGTACATGTTGCATACATGTTATACAATAAATTGAGCCATAAATTTAGTTTAGGGGCTTAATTTTGCTTAGATCATGCCCCTAATTGCTCAAATTGACTAATTAGATCAACTCATGATATAATCGATCTTTTTATTTTGCCCCAAATCATATCTTACTCTTGAAGGGGTTCACATTGGCCTAAAATGACTCCTCAATTAAATGAATCAACTTTTTGATTAATTATATATGACATAACATTAGGGTTAATTTCACTCCAAATCACATCATATACACTTTAAAATAGGTTCATGTGGCTCATTTTGACCCTAATTATCTCCATAATTTAACTAATCAACATTTGCATTCATTAGTTGATGATTTTAAGTTTATTGAGCTCAAAACCATATTCTATACATGTAGAACTTGCATAAAAGTAAATAATGTTTCTTTGCTTCAATCAATCCTATGAAATTGGAGTTGAGAAACCTCTAAATCACATTTTATAATCATGCAATTAGATTGAAAGGGCTCAAAATATCCCCAGTTTACTTTAAATCCATAGCTAGATTGTTACTCCAAAGGCTAAGTTTTGGCCATATGTTTAAAAATTGCATTTTATGACAACTCATGATAAAATAAATTATATCGTAAGGCATGTATATTTGCAACATGTAGTGGGAATTAGGGCATAGGGCTTATAATTTATGTTTTAGGGATTAGGGTATAGGGTTTAGGTTTAAGGACTCGTATATAATTTATAATCTCTCTATGCCATATGAACCTAATTATTACTATAAATAATGTTAATTGAGACTAAATAAATTGGTAAATAAGAAAATTTTATGGTTTAAAAATTAGGGTATAGTGTTTAGGGTTTATGGTTTAGGGCTTAGGTTTTAATGTATATATGGTTTAGGGTACATAGGGTCAATCACAAAGATATTTGAGGAAAATTTGAATCACTTGGACACATTTGTGACTATAGAATGTGTTTTCGGGTTATAGTATACCTCATATCATCATGTAGATTGAGTGAATTAGTCAAATGGGGAAATCAATCATATGATTTAGACCAAATTGAGCCCTGTGAACTTAATTCTTAGTCTAAATTATGTTAATGTGGGCTAAAATGATTGGTTCAAGATTTAAAGAGTTTATATTTACGGTTTAGAGTTTAGGGTTAGTAAATTTAGGGATTAGGGCTTATGGTATAGGTTTTAGGGTGTATAAGGTAAAATCATGATGGTGATTAAGGCAAATTTGAGCTCTTTGAACCTAGATTTTTTAGTAAAAAATGTGATTTTGTGCTCTCTTAGCCCCCACATCATCATTGATTGAGCCAATTAAGTCAATTTTGGTAATGAGTGACGCAATTTTGACCAAGTTCATCCTTATGAACCTAATTCTTACTATATATAAAGGATTTTAATTAGGAATAAATTTATTGGTTTAGGGTCTATAATTTAAAGTGTCTAAGGTTTAGGACTTATGGTATAGGGTTTGAGGTAAATAGTACAAGGTTTAGAGTTTAAGTTAAATGGTACAGGGTTTAGGGTTTAATATATCAGATATAAGGTCCAATAACTAAGGTAATTGAAGAAAATTTGAGTTGCTTGTTCACCTATTTGTTAAAATTACCTAAACATGTTTTATTTTTTGATAAAAGTAAGGTCAATTAATCCATACATGTTGCATACATGTTATACAATTTATTTAGCCATAAATTTGGTTTAGGGGCTTAATTTTACCCAAATCACACCCCTAACTACATAATTTGACTAAATGGATCAATTCATGATATAATTGAACTTTATTTTTGCCCAAAATCATACATTTCTCTTTAAGGGGTTCAAATTGGCCACAAATGCCCCCTGGATTAAATGATCAACTCTTTGGTTAATTATCTATCACATGACATTAGGGTTAATTTCACTCTAAATCACATTGAATATATAATTTAAAATACATTCACATGACTCATTTTGACCCTAATTACCTCCACAAATGAACTAATCAACATTTGCATTCATTAGCTAATGACTTCAAGTTTATTGAGCTCAATACCACATTTTATACATGTAGAATTTGCATATAAATAAATTATGTTTCTTTGCTTAACCAAGATAATGAAATTAGAGATTATCAACCCCTAAATCACATTTTATAGTCATGCAATTAGGTTAAAGGGGCTCAAAATAGCCCTAATTTACTTCAGATTCACATCTAGATTGGTACTCCAAAGGCTATGTTTTGGTCATAGGTTTTAAAAATGCATTTTATGACATCTCATGATAAAATCAGTTATATCATAAGGCATGTATGTTTGCATCATTTATTATTGTGGAATGTATGTTTTTGACATCTCTGAACTTGACAAAAGACAACTTCTTATATGTAAAATAGGGTATTAATCCATTGATATACCTTGAAAATATATCCTTATATAACTTCACTTACTGACTTAAACAATCTTATCAAATACTTAGACAATATTTAAAAGTTTATAAAAGTTTTTTACAAGTTACAAACATCGCCAATTATCCACAAAAACTAACATGGTCTTATTTAACCAAATTCAACGTCTTTTAGGACTGTATACACTCTTGACACAAAATACAATGACCCTTGATTTATTTATTATTTTTCAAAAACACCATTTTAATCTTTTGAAGACTATAAATTCATTTTCAAATACAAACTTTCAAATAACTAATCCATAAACATTTATAATATCACTAAACTCTCTTTTAGACCTAATACTTTAGGTCAATTAGTACTCAGTTTGAGCATCTTTGTACTTCAATTGATTTTTAGAAATTATAATTTATTTAATCATGTATAAAATGAAATATAAATCAAATATACCAAATTATGAGTGATTTGGATCAATGTATCACCAAAAACCAACTTTTGAATTCTTGACCCTATCTAGGATGAACTAAGACTATTTGCATTTTAAGGAAGATTAGACTCATGTCAAATAAACAATAAATTTATTCATATGTTAAGACATCTCCAAATATCATTAAATTTTATTAAATATTGAAAATAATATTGGTCCCAAACAACAATCTTAATCAACCAAACTTTATTCTTAAGACTATTAGGCCCAATGGCTCCTTTAGTAGGTCAAAATACAAATTTGGTTTGTTTGGTGTTGTGAATATATAACATGATCTCATTATTAATGTGATCACATTATTGATTAATATGGTCATGTTACTAATGTATTTAATAATGTGATCATTCTATTTGAATTTGATTTCAAATCCCATGCCTTTTGGCTTAGGAATGGCTCAGATTCTCAAGCCTAAGGCTTGGACCTATCAATCTATAACTGAGTATGAAACTTATGATAAAAAAACAAAAATCAACTTGATCACTAAATACACTATAAATTTCAATGTGAAAATTAAAAAAATTAATAGCATCACAATGATCATGCTCTCCTCTTTCCAAAAATATGATTTTTATAAATTTTGGACTAATTTAAGGTTTCAAACTATGTTGGTTTCTAACTATACCTTTTCTAGGCCACTACATACCGTAAACATACATGCCTATACATTTTCATGTAATTTTTATTTCGTTGATCCAAGTGAAAAACAAGTTATATGGTCACAAACTAGGCTTAATTCTACACATTTTTAAAAGAACTATTTTTTTGTTTTTTGTGAGATAGTTAGGCACGTCACACAAATGGTTATCAATTTTTTAATCAATTTTTAGGATCTATTTACTTTTAAAATTCATAAAAAAATATTTATTAAAAAATATAAAAAAATATAGGTCACAAATTATACAATCTTATCTAAATTTTCCGTAAAGGGTTTCAAATAATATTAAACGATGCTCAAAAAATGGTGCACCACACGATCATTTATCTACTCTATTTTCTTGAAAAATAAGAGTTCCTATTGAAATTTTAGATGTTTAACCTAGTTATAATTTACCATTTTTTTTAAAAGTTAGTGTTTTGGAAACTAGACTCGAAATTATACATTTCATTTTCTTACACCATCTTCAAATTTGAAGTGCAGATATCTCAAATTAACTATAGAAGTTTAGATTTATAAAAAAATTGGAAAATCATATCCACGGGTAGGCCACTTTTTTCCCCCCAACATTTTGCACTTACCCTACACAATATCAAAGAGGAAGACAAACCCATAATCATCTAGGTGGTTGTATCCGTTTCCATTAGTTATTCCATACAGGACACCTACATCAAGTTTAGATGATAGCATCAATGCAACTTTCCCAGGCTGACGCTAGTGTCCATGACTCCAGATACACTCAATGTAGAATTTGGTGATTTTTATATAACAATCTTCAAGTCTACTTTATGTCTATTCTAGATCTAGAACTATGTTATCATAAGAACCAACTGACTACATTATTTCTTTGTCATTATATATCTAGCATAGATATACTCATTATTTTTAGCCTATCTTAGTTTAATGAATTAAACCTATGTTATATATGATTTTAACATCTAATTGGCCTGTTATAGAGATATTTTATCACCCTTATACATTAGTCTATCCCTATCCCCATTAACCCTATATCACTCCTTTCTAGATTATTTTTAGGGTTAAACATTTGGTGAACCCAATCTTTGAACATCATTCTTACCTAAGCCTACCATTTAAGATGTTTCTTAAATGCCTTGTCCTAATATTTGTGTTTCTTATGTCTCTCATCATGGATGATATCTATTTATTTGATGATAATGATTATGAAAATCTCCAAATTTATATTAAAGAAGGGGTGAAAATTGATTACGCTTGTATTATTCCTAGTGTTAAAGCCTTAAATATCAAATCTTCGAATGGCGGTAGCTACCATACCTCTAATCAAGTTTGTGCTTTGACCATTTCAAGAGATGATTTGATCCATCTTAGGGAAGATAAAGAATTTTTACTCATATTTCCTATACCACCATCACGTGGTTTTGGCCTTTGGTGTTTTCTAAAATATGGATACAAAAGCCAAGGATTGGGTAAACATGATCAAGGTATAATCCACCCTATATCTCTTAAAAATAATACAAATAAAAAAAGTTTGGGATTTTAAGAAAAAACTATAAGTCACCATCAAATCAAGTCATTTAATTAGGCCCTCCATGCACATTCTACCACAAAAATTATTACATATGACCAAGATGTTTCTTCTTATGATTGTCAAAAGTTATGACAAACACATAAGGAAACTATGAGTAATTTACAAAATAATTATAAAGTAAATGAACCAAATGATTACAATGTTCCAATCTATTTAAATGATATACCAAAATTACCAAAATTCAAAGACCCAATACCATTACCAATACATCCTAAATTTAGTGATCAAAAACTTGCACTTGTTATCTACAAGGATGATGATATTCAGATGCCTCGAATCAAAAAAGGTGGTGGTTTGGAAATAATGATAAAACCTATGAAAAACACCATGATTCCAAGGGAATATCTTATTTCTATGATTACTACAATTAAGGATATTAAAAAATAGGTTTATATACTTAAAATGCAAATGGTTTCCATAATACTAATGTAAATGTGACTTCATTTAACAATCAACCTCTTGCACAATGTATACTTTAATATCCTTATCCACAAGATTTTTATCTACCATATTTACCTCTCTTTTTGAGGCATAATGACCTATTCAACCACATGATTAACTATGTACATTCTTTTGGTCAATGGGTAAAAGATAACCAACTATTGATAAATGTATTCCACACGAGCATTTTTGATGAGGCTCAAAATTGGTTCTATAGCCTACCAAAAGGTTCCTTAACCACTTTTTTAACAATTGGAAGATAATTTCTTCATGGCTTTCAATATCTAAAAGGTGCCAAAACTTACATTAGAAAATTTTCACAATTTCAAGCAATGTGATGATGAATTCATTCAAGATTATACTATTTGATTCAAAAGTACATCATATGAGCTAGAATTTAGACACTCAAATTTGGAATTGAAATTTATTTTTAATAGAGGTCTTATTTTCCCAGTAAAATAAAGAGCATTGCATAAAAAATATGATTCATTTACACATTTATATTTGGATTTTTATAGATG
Source organism: Torreya grandis (assembly GCA_037957365.1). Classification (NCBI taxonomy): domain Eukaryota; kingdom Viridiplantae; phylum Streptophyta; class Pinopsida; order Cupressales; family Taxaceae; genus Torreya; species Torreya grandis. The sequence goes on from JARHVA010005920.1 coordinate 798,578, forward strand.
TGCTTTATTCATCCTTACTCATCTAAAGGAGCTTAACATATCCTCTTTTAAGTATCAAAGTTTTATTCCTCACACAAATGAGGGAGATAATTACCCAAAGTGAACATTATGAACAAAAATGTGGAGTTCCTAATCTTTACGTGGGTTTTCTATAAGGGTTACTCAAAATGGGAAAAATACAAGCTTTGTATCTTATGAGAAACCCCATAATGAACAACACCAAAAACATCCACATCAACAAAATTTAAAAATTAATTATATATTGGAGGATATTTCTATGCAAAAAATTGTTTTGGCCTAGATTTTTTAAGATAAGATGAAAAACATTATAGATGTTAGTGCTCTTGATTCCCAACAACATGTGGTTTTTGATGAAGGGGAGGGTATAAGATTTCATGATTTGGAAGCTAGGGTAGAAAGGCTAGAGAGTGACAAGAACATTATGGAAGGTCATATTCAAAAATTGTTATAGATGAGTAAGATGACCATTAAAAATTATATGTCTAACATTAATGTGCTTAGTGAATTTATAGAAATAGACAAAAAAATAGATTGGGGACCGTTTGATCAATATAAATAGGAGTGATGAAGAACAATAGATTGGGGTTAATTTGATCAAGAGAACTTGGAGTAATGATAAAGACAAGGATGTTAAAAATAATAATAAGATAGTGGAATACAAGGAGATCATCCTCAATAACCTGGTTAAGGAATGGAATCATGTCATTAAGGACATAAATATGTAAACTTGTCAATCTTGTGTTGCCTTTTGGGTTCAATTTGTGTTGTTTATTTTATTTTTTTAAATTTTTGGTGCTCTTTATTATTGTTTACCCAATTTAATGCTCTAAGTGTGTAAAAAATGTACCATAGTATTAATTTGAGAAGATATGGAAGGGTATGAATCCCCTAATGGAAAAATAAGGTAGATAAAAATAGTATGTCTAAATGTAATAAATGTGCCCTTAGTAGGGCTAGATAAATAAATAACACACATACAAAAGTAACATTCCCCCTATAGATGCATGGTAAGGACCATGGAAACATAGACACCAATCATAATAATATTGTAACTAATAATGTGCATAGGTAAGATCATTGTAACCAATATAGTAAATACATGATATATATAATAGCAATAATCATATAATATTGTATAGTTTATCACATACATTACAAAATATTATAATCTACATTTATAATATTTGAATTATGTAAAATATAATGTAGAACAATACAACATAAGAGATATTGGTGGGCCAAGGTGCCCAAATATATAATATATTTAAAAATAGAATAATGCCCTAAAGTTAGGTTTTTTAACCTTTTAGGGTTTATATATGTAAATCCTATCTTTGATTAAAGGTTTGAGTAGTATAAATTAGTGAAATAATATGCATAAAATAACCACTTATTTGTTACATATTTTGACTAGCTTTGACTTTCTAAGAATAGTAATAAATATGTACAAATAAATATTTATCTGGAAAACACCTGACACATAAGATATGAGTGTTAAAAATTGAGATAAAAATAGGTGTGAGTGTCATAAACCACATCCTTATATAATAACCCCTCCTATACAATAGAACCATGTGGATTTAATGTCTTGAAAATGGTGCTAGTGTCCTCTATGTAGGATTGCTCTAAAATTTTGGGTGCACATACGATTGTGTTTCTAGGTTTTGTTTCTGCATGCATGAAGTCTAAAAATCTGTATTATGTCTATAGTTATTGATTTATAATGTAAAATATAAACCTCATTAAAAGTAATACATGATCTAAAAAGTGTGTTCATTAGTAGGATAGGCTACACATCCTCAACACCCTACTGTGAAGATAGTTGCCTACATACTAATACTCCAAGGAGGGATCAAGCCCAATGTATTTATCCCCACCTAAGTGTTGGTGAAAGCTATTCTATAATAATAGTGGTCTTAAATGCCTTGAGTGTGTTTGAGATTGGAAATCTAAAAAATATAGGCTTAGAGCAATTGTAGATGGTAGTATGCATAAATCTCACATCCTCATATCTACAAATAGGTAAAAGTTCAGAATTGTATAAAACAAGTTTCCCATCTAGAAATTTCCATTGTGGCTAATTTTGATAACCTCACATTTTATAGATCTTGGTTAAATATTTTAATTACAAACTATAGGAATGCACCATTCACCCTATTTAAATGACAAGCACTCTTACTTAAAGTGACTTATGAATATAACTTATATATCTTTGCAGTTTTGATGTCTCCAACCATATTTAACCCATTACAAAATCTTCTTATAGTTATAACATAGATGAGATATGAGGTCATGTATAAATTGAAATTTGTCTTTACCTTGATTAGATAATTTTTAATGGAATCACTTATGATTTAACCCTAGTTGATATATTGTTCATTCCAATGAATGATCCAAATATACCTCTATATCCATGTCAAGAAATTCCTCATAGTTACATTGCCCACCACTTTGTGTAGAAGTGTTATCATATTATTTATCTCATTCTTGAATTTAAACCTTGAGTGTTTTTAGGGAGTTTCATTAATAAATTTTTTAGGGTAGTCAACCATTGCTTGTTGATCCACCTAGAGTAGGAAATAGTATTTTCATCCCAAATTTTTTTGAGCAAAATTAGGATTCAAATCAATAAATTATTCCCTGTCTAATAGTTTAATAAAATTATTAATATGGTTAGGTTCCAAACATACCAAAAACTCACATTTTGAGTTTACAAACTCTCTTTTGTCAGGGTCATAGTGCTCAACTATAGTTAGAACCAATTCTAGACACTATATTGAAACTAGGAAAGTAGTTTCATGTGCTACTCCAATATCATGAATAATTTATTCATAATATTTTTTGATAGTCCCACTTATTCTATTTCATATGTATTCCAAGTCAATATTCCATAAATCAATATCCAACACATTTTAAACATTGGAGTCCAGATGTGATGGAGGAACAATCCCTTGAAACCAATATTTCATGTTTGTACTTTGTTCATCTTGTGAGACATTCTTAGGAGGAGTATTTTTAGGACTAATTTAATTTTGGTTACCTTTTATGGTAGCTCCAAATGTATACATTTGAAGTGGGAACACTACTTTTATGGGAGCCTTGATTTGGATTGTACTTAATGAAAGTAGGAAACAAAGAGTGTTCAAGCAATCAACTAACTCTATAGAACCTATAAATAGAGGTGAATAAATATAATAAGAATTATTTTAAAAGTATCAAATTATAGTGAATGTATAGCACAAGAGTCAAGATCCAATAGGAGTGTAGACAAGGTAGTCATAACATGATTAGAGTGTAAACAATATAATCAAAACCTAATTGGAGTGTTATCAAGTATGTCAAAGTCTAATAGGATTGTTTTCAAGGTTGTTGGAGTCCAACAAGGGTGTGAGAAAATATCTTAGAATCTGAAAAAGATGTCAACAAGGAATTTAAGCCTCATAAAAATTACATTTTTGAGGGTAGGAACTCAAAAATCCTTGAGTGAGAAGCAGGTCTAAAAGTACTAGGTTTACATGCAAACAAAGTGAGATCTAAGAAGATATTTGACTAATTTTAACGTGAAATAGATATTATTTTATACTCAAATTTTGAATGGTTTTAGGAAACATCATGTGATTTGTGTAATTTTTCATGAATAAGAATAAGAAAGAAATAAGCAGATTGAAATGACCTTCTAGGCTGAAGGCACAAACCCTAAAATTTTATATCTCAAAAGGATTATAACACATGAGTAAAAGGGTAAGATGAAATCTAGATGGGATACAAAAATAATAATGAATTTATGATGAAGGTGAAAAATAAATTCATATGTCAAGGGTGTGCACAAATTTTGGGTTTTAGGCCATTTTTAAGCAAGCCTATTAGAATCTAATAGGTGTGTAAGAAATCCTAGCAAAGTCTGATTTATATGTTTACACAAGGATAAAAATTCACTAATATAATAATTAAAATGACTTATAAACTTTTTTCTTCTCTCCCTTCTTGAATAATTTTGAACTTTTATGATGAATTTATCTAAATAGGACTTTTGACTTAAGTGTCATGATATTGACCAAATTGACATGAGTTGACTTAGATTGATTATTTGTGATTAATAGATTTAAAATTGTAATTTTTTAATCCTCATTTAAAAACTAAGATAAAAATTTACTTTGACTAAGGACCCACAAACTACAAGCAATATGGGTGAATTTGAGACTCTGGTTTCGCAATGAGTGTATCTCACCATTGGGTCATGGATCCATTTGAAGTTTAACAAAAGAGATTATTAGAGATAAATCAAGATTGTTTTGTCATAAGAACCAGACCAACAAGGAGATGATGCTAAAAAAATATAACACAAAACAAAACAAAAAAAATGAAAGGAAATGCCACCAAAAAATATATACACATACTTACATGATTGGGACTACCTCATTTCACTTTAAGTAGTATTTGAGATATTTCTCACTTTGTGGAAATGATAGATGAGTGTCATCATGATAAAACAAGAAAAAAGTATTGTCTACACATAAGTACCTAATTTTAAAGGGGCCCATCCATAAGGAGTCAACTTTTGAATGACTTCCTTTGGGTTATCTACATTTATCCCACAAGAGGATGAGATCTCCTACCTAAAAATCCCTTCTCTTTTCCTTTTAATAAAAAAGGACTTTGATTTGAGCCTAATGCTTGGTAATTCTACCAACAAACTAGACTTTGTCTTCTTCAAGCTTACTCAAATAGAGAATTAATTTTCCCAAGAGAATATTAATTTTATAATACTCAATATCTTTGGCCAACTTTAGTTCATACAATTCAAGTTTTATTGGAATTGCCACATCAATCCCATAGAGCAATTGAAATGGAGGCATGCCAATAGATTTTTTTAGTGTGATGAGATCTACCCACATTGTATCATATAACTTATTTTTATAGTTATTCTAATTTTCATTAACCAACTTGAAAATCATTATGATTAGGTTCTTATTTCTTGACTCATCTTGGTCATTTCCTTGTGGGTAATAGTTTGAAGAGCAGAGAAAGGAGATGTCGCAACCATAACAGAATCTAATTAAACCTAAAGAAGCAACACAATGGCCCAATACTGATCCAATGTTAGGAGATGATATACCCTAGGATTTATCCTCAGGTGACTTTAAACACTCATTTTATTCATTAAGAGTAACATCATAATCGATTAAGAATATTAATATGGTATGTAACACCTCTAGGTAGTCTACTCATCATCTTACTTTCCCTAGAATATTACATACATAGAACTCCACTATCTTATGAATAAGGTCATGGAATATGTGGGTCATGGCTATTTAATATGTTTCCCCTACATTTTTGAGATTTAAGGGCATCATGGCATTAAAAATGTCCTTTTTGGCATATTAAAAGAATCCTTGTTCTAATATTCATCAAAAAAGTGGATTTGGTTGTATCCCTAAAAAATGTTCATGAGTGATAGTAAATCATATCATGTGGTAGCATTAATAATGGTGTCAATGGATGGGAGAAAGAATTCATATTTTGGACATTTTTTGTGATATCTTGAGAGTCTATACATATCCTAATTTTATCAATCTTCTTGAGGATGGGGATGATGTTGGACATCCATTTGGAATAGTCCACTCATTTAATAAACCTAAATTTTAAAATTTTAATGACTTCCTATTTTACAATCAATGTGACCTTAGGCTTGATGGGCCTATGCTTTTATTTGATTGGTTTCACATTAGGCATTATAACTAGGTTTTAAACCACCACATCGGGGTTGATGCCCACCATGTTAGTGTAAGAAAAATAAAAATATTTTGAAAGTACTATGAGGAGGTGTTTATGGCCTTCCACCTCTTATTTAGAGAGCGAAGACCCCATCTTGAGAAGTTTAGGACTCTCTTATGTCTCAATATTTATTTCAATAGTTTATTAAATAAGGGAGGTGTTTCCCTCTTCAAACACATTTGGTTTGAGGGAATATTAGGATCTTCATCTTCCATATTTAAAACATTATGTTCATTGTCATAGGATAGGTAGTCTCCAATGTGGTAGTAAGAATCATATTATTCATTCATAAGGGTAGATGTGTGGTAAAATGTAAGTGAGAAGCTCCTCTTGTGGTGGAACAATGGGAGGACATCATAAGCTTGTAAGAACTCAAGATTAGCTTCATCATTTTTGGATAGATCAAGGACCAACAACTAATTATTTTTATCAATATGGGTGAAATTTTAGTCGTTAGAGGTTTTTCACACAAGAGGTTTTTTCATGACTTAAACTATGAATTAAAACTCAAGTATAGTGGGATGAGGTTCAAAGTGTGAAGATAAAACAACCATGGATTTAGCAAGATGGTTAGTTTCCCTAGGGACTACTTATATAAAAATGACTTCAAAGTCTTTTATGATATCATGCACAGTGGTCTTGTATATCTTAACATGCTTGACCTTGGTTTGATGGATCTTATACATTTGGCTTGTAACTAATAGTGAGTCACATTGAATCTTTAAGCTTTGAATGCCTAAACATTTTTTAATGACCATTTCAAGCAATAGGGCCTCATATTCAACCCTAATTTTCATACACTCAAAGTCTAAATTGAAATTATTAGCCATGACTTTCCTTTCAAGAGAAACAAGAACTAATCATGCCCCAACACCTAGGTGGCACTTTGCCCCATCTTATTAAATGACCCATTGCTCATGTCTAGAAGGGGTATAGTCATCTGATGAAAATTATTGGTATTTTAATATCTCAACTATATGAATATAAAACATGTTAGACAACCCCTCTTGGGGTTCTAGGTCATGAGGCTCTAAAGAATAATGAGATCATCTCCCTTGTAGGGTGAATGTAAGGTCTCTGGAAACTTGAAAGGCCTACCTTTGTGGTCAAGGTGAAGGTTGAGAAGTACTTTTGGAAATTTAAGGGTTTTTTTCTAAGCTCCAATTTGAAGTAGGTAGGTACATTCATAGATTCAATAGGATGTTTTTAATTTATTTAAAAAAAAAAAAAAGACCTCTTTGGTGTGGGAATTATCCCATCATAGTTAGGATATTTATTCAACTTAGGGTATATTTTTAAACCTTCTCTTTGGTGTGGGAATTATCCCATCATAGTTATGATATTTATTCAACTTAGGTAATGTTTTAGACCTTCTCTTTGGTGTGGGAATTATCCTATCATAGTTAGGATATTTATTCAAATTAGGGTATATGCCAACATAATTGGGATCTTTTTTAAGTGTAAGAGGTGCATGGACATAGTTATGCATATTATAGAAAAAAAAAAGACTTTCTCTTTGGTGTGGGAATTATCCCATCATAGTTAGGATATTTATTCAGCTTAGGGTATATTTTTAAACCTTCTCTTTGGTGTGGGAATTATCCCATCATAGTTAGGATATTTATTCAACTTAGGGTAATGTTTTAGACCTTCTCTTTGGTGTGGGAATTATCCCATCATAGTTAGGATATTTATTCAACTTAGGGTATATTTTTAAACCTTCTCTTTGGTGTGGGAATTATCCCATCATAGTTATGATATTTATTCAACTTAGGTAATGTTTTAGACCTTCTCTTTGGTGTGGAAATTATCCTATCATAGTTAGGATATTTATTCAAATTAGGGCATATGCCAACATAATTGGGATCTTTTTTAAGTGTAAGAGGTGCATGGACATAGTTATGCATATTATAGTAAAAAAAAAAAAGACTTTCTCTTTGGTGTGGGAATTATCCCATCATAGTTAGGATATTTATTCAGCTTAGGGTATATTTTTAAACCTTCTCTTTGGTGTGGGAATTATCCCATCATAGTTAGGATATTTATTCAACTTAGGGTAATGTTTTAGACCTTCTCTTTGGTGTGGGATGTATGCCATCATAGTTAGGATATTTATTCAACTTAGGGTATATGCCAACATAATTGGGATCTTTTTTAAGTGTAGGAGGTGCATGGACATAGTTATGCATATTATAGTACTATTGATAATACATGGGTGGTATTGTTTGTCTTATTGTTATACGTGGAGAAGCCTACAAGAATTCAATGAGAGAATTTATTGGGTTGTCTCTCTTCATGAGGGGAAGATGTTATCTCCCTTTAAGAATTCATGGATAATCATGGGTTACAATATTGATTTATATAGTACCTACTATCACAATACGAATCCTCTTTGTGCGCATTGGGATGGTTGGGGGATAAGGAATGGTTGGGTTGTCTTTTGGAGGGCTTAAAAAATGAGGAGTATAATTAGGTGCAAGTTGGAGCATAACGATCGACATCTCTTGAGGAAGAAAACTTAATTTGAAATAACTTTGGAAAACCAATATTTCCCTATCATAGAGTGATCTAAGAGCATACTTGAAAGAGGCTTAGATCTGACAAGAGTAAAATATGAAGTGTGGCTTTATCTTACATGGTCAAGCAATGGGTGATGGTGTTAGTAGTTGTTGGGATGGTTCTTATGAAGGGGGACTCATTCACTCCCTAACACCTCTATCATGAAAAGGTATGGTAGAATATACAACCCCACTTAGGACTAATAGCTTTGAGGGTAAGATAATCTCCCTTAAGAATTCATGGATAATCATGGGTTACAATATTAATTTATATAGTACCTACTATCACAATACGAATCCTCTTTTTGTGCATTGGGATGGTTGGGGGATAAGGAATGGTTGGGTTATCTTTTGGAGGGCTTAAAAATGAGTATAATTAGGTGCAAGTTGGAGCATAACGATCGACATCTCTTGAGGAAGAAAATTTAATTTGAAATAACTTTAGAAAACCAATATTTCCCTATCATATAGTGATCTAAGAGCATACTTGAAAAGGTATGGTAGAATATACAACCCCACTTAGGACTAATAGCTTTGAGGGTAATATAATCTCCCTTTAAGAATTCATGGATAATCATGGGTTACAATATTGATTTATATAGTACCTACTATCACAATACAAATCCTCTTTTTGTGCATTGAGATGGTTGGGGGATAAGGAATGGTTGGGTTATCTTTTGGAGGGCTTAAAAAATGAGGAGTATAATTAGGTGCAAGTTGAAGCATAATGATCGACATCTCTTGAGGAAGAAAACTTAATTTGAAATAACTTTGGAAAACCAATATTTCCCTATCATATAGTGATCTAAGAGCATACTTGAAAGAGGCTTAGATCTGACAAGAGTAAAATATGAAGTGTGGCTTTACCTTACATGGTCAAGCAATTGGTGATGGTGCTAGTAGTTTTTGGGATGGTTCTTATGAAGGGGGACTCATTCACTCCCTGACACCTCTATGCATATTATAGTAAAAAAAAAAGATCTTCTCTTTGGTGTGGGAATTATCCCATCATAGTTAGGATATTTATTCAACTTAGGGTATATTTTTAAACCTTCTCTTTGGTGTGGGAATTATCCCATCATAGTTAGGATATTTATTCAACTTAGGGTAATGTTTTAGACCTTCTCTTTGGTGTGGGAATTATCCCATCATAGTTAGGATATTTAATCAACTTAGGGTATATGCCAACATAATTGGGATCTTTTTTAAGTGCAGGAGGTGCATGGACATAGTTATGCATGTTATTGTACTATTGATAATACATGGGTGGTATTGTTTGTCTTATTGTTATATGTGGAGAAGCCTACAAGAATTCAATGAGTGGATTTATTGGGTTGTCTCTCTTCATGAGGGGAAGATGTTATCTCCCTTTAAGAATTCATGGATAATCATGGGTTACAATATTGATTTATATAGTACCTACTATCACAAAACTAATCCTCTTTGTGTGCATTGGGATGGTTGGGAGATAAGGAATGGTTGGGTTATCTTTTGGAGGGCTTAAAAAATGAGGAGTATAATTAGGTGCAAGTTTGAGCATAACAATCGACATCTCTTGAGGAAGAAAACTTAATTTGAAATAACTTTGGAAAACCAATATTTACCTATCATATAGTGATCTAAGGGCATACTTGAAAGAGGCTTAGATCTGACAAGAGTAAAATATGAAGTGTGGCTTTACCTTACATGGTCAAGCAATGGGTGATGGTGCTAGTAGTTGTTGGGATGGTTCTTATGAAGGGGGACTCATTCACTCCCTGACACCTCTATCATGAAAAGGTATGGTAGAATATACAACCCCACTTAGGACTAATAGCTTTGAGGGTAAGATAATCTATAGGTCCACACCCCTCATGGTTGAATGGGATGATGAGGGGAGTGTCCTTTTCTATGAGATTGATGATCTTGACTATAAACAAGGTGGAGATTTCCAAACTAGTTACTAGTTTTATATTAATGGTATTTTTGGTCATCACTATCTCCATACCTTTTGACTTGTATTTTAATAGAGTTTGGGTTATTTTATCCCCTTTATTTAAGATAACCATTTTAGGCTTTTTGGGATTAGTAATATCAATCAATTACAGGGGTTTTATGACCCCGTTAGTAGGTAAATGGTAATGGATGTTTAACCTAGGCTAATTATGAGTAGTTTCTTGTAGCATATCAAAGCGATTAGGGTCCCCCTAATCTATAAAAACCTTACCTAAGTTCAAGAATCACATTTGATAAAATAATATTGAAGGTATGGCTTTCATCATGTCTATCCAATCCCTACCAAATATCATATTATAATTGGTATATTTATCTATAACATATAATTTAGTTAGGACCATTTTGGGGTCTAGAGTGAATTAAAGTAAAAATGTCCCTATGGAGGTCTATTTTACACTATTGTAGTCCTTTATGGTGTTACACATTATAGAACAATTGGTTTCTTTGTAACCAAGCTTTTATAGGAAGGAAAAGGGGACAATGTTGACAGTTGCTTCATCATCAACCATAGCTCTCTTCATATAATTATTGTAAATATAAACATATAAAAATAGTACTAGATATACCCTCCTTACCATCTCAAAGACATAACAAAAACTTCACAAATCAAATAAATATCTAGCATCCTATGATTCTTGACTAGGTAGAAACATGTCCATATTGATGTGGTTGATCTGAGTTTGTGGAGGAGGAGTAACACTGGATATATGCCCCATTGATAGGGAATCATACAAGGATTATTTATGAGTGGGGTATTTCTCAAGTATGCCAAGAAATGAAATGTGGGAGAATATCTTGGTTAAATCAGAGATCAAATCATAATTCCAAATGGGTTTAGGAATGGACTGAAAATCCATAATATTTGAAGGGTGGAGAGTCATAGAATGATATTCTCTAATGTTTATAATATTGGTTGCCTCTTAAACTTTTAATTCCATTAATATTATCATATTTATTTTACCATGCACTCTCAATTGAGGAGCAACATTAGTGTTTTTAGACAAAAAGGTGGAGGCTTCTACATCATGAGTGTATACCTTGTATTTCCTAAATCAAGACCCCACTCATAGTTTGGGTGTTGAAATGAGAATAATCATAGACTTGATAGTCTACATTAGTTTCAAAATTTGGGTTGTTACAACTCATCAATGATGGCTCATTATAGTTGATTTATCTTCTCGTATAACCCTCTTGACCAAGAGATCCACCTATGTCATGTCCAAACATATTCTATACATATATGAATACTTTTAGAATAAATAGAAAGAGGAGGGGGAAATGGAAAAAGGAAAAAAGAGAAGAATAACAAGAAATGGGGAGGACAAAGGATATAAGTCCTTCATGTTGGGTTCAAAAATTTATGTATATGCAAATATTACATGTTAAACTATGCACTTGACTCCTCGAGGTCAAGCCAAGGTAGCCAACATAATAGATGGGCTATGGTTGGGTTGGTTGTTGGGAATAATGGTTGGGTTTATAATGGGTGGAGGTAATTGGTTCTCATGATAGAATCAAAATACCATAATAATGACACAATACTCATTAGGAGATCAAGCTATGTAGAAATAGAACTCCAAGTTCTTTAATCTCTAAGATCACAAGAAGATGAAGCTCTTGTTTAATGTTAGGACTAGGTAAATAGGGGAGAGTGGGTTGATTGACTCATAATAATAGATATAATATGTTGGGTTGGATATTCCTAGTTAATTTCATCAACAAATATGAAAGATATAAGATGAGGCTAGACCTAAGGAGAAGAAGGAGGTGAGATTGTTAAGATAGGCATGGATGACATTATAGTGATGGCCTTTGTTCTAAGGAAGGATAATGATGGGTGGATGAGGGATTCATTCAGGTTATTCTAAATCATTGAGAGAGTATAAAATGAGAGGAAGGATTAGGTTTGAACATAATACCTCTCTCCTAGGCTCCATATTAATATCAAATTAAATACCAATTATGGGAATAGGTGCTCTAACCCTAGGGAAAAGATATTATTTGAGAAGACCAGTGTTTCAAGAAGTGTCATCCAAGAGATATTAGTAAATTTTTATGTACATGAGCTTGTCTATATATGCTGTGTAAGGACTTGTGCTGTTAAAAGTAAGGTTTGTTTTTGTTTTTGCCTTGTATGTCTAGAGAAGGCTTTTGGAAATGTTTTAGTTGTATTTGACTTGGAAGTAAAATTATTGATTTATAAAATTTAAATGTTGAAGTAAAATAAACAAAAAAAATAAAATGAATGGAATTAACTCTTTTTTTAATCCTTTTTCAATGATTTGATAATGGAATTAGCTCTTTTTTAATCCTTTTTCAATGATGTGTGTGTGTGTGTGTGTGTGTGTGTGTGTGTGTGTGTGTGTGTGTGTGTGTGTGTGTGTGTGTGTGTGTGTGTGTGTGTGTGTGTGTGTGTGTGTGTGTGTGTGTGTGTGTGTGTGTGTGTGTGAGAGAGAGAGAGAGAGAGAGAGAGAGAGAGAGAGAGAGAGAGAGAGAGAGAGAGAGAGAGAGAGAGAGAGAGAGAGAGAGAGAGAGAGAGAGAGAGATCCTATTACGCAAGATGCTAAATTTTCTCAACTTTATCTAAATGCAATCTAAGTGCAGTTGTCTCTTATATATTTTTTATTATATGGATGGACCTAATTTGAATTATGTTTTATAGATATACAATAAAATTCAAGAAATAACTTATTCCAAAACAACAACACTTTAATGCTTTTACAATTTTCTTTCAAACTAACAAAGTAAGCTAGTTTTCCACCTTTCCAAATTATTGCATGTAAGTTTTAAATGATTTATTTCAAAATAATTATGAATATAAACTATAATTTTTCTATTGCTCTAAATAATGGAATTTCTCAAATTGATCTAAAGTAATGATAAATCATAATATGAAGGCCTCTTGTTTGCCTAGAGTTATTCTATTGTTTTATTGATTGTTAATTGATTAGAGTTATTCAAGTGGTATCATATCAAGGTTTTTTCCTTGTGGGTTGTGTGTAAAACTCTTGAATGAGTTTGTTGTAGGGTGTGAAAGATATTTTTTCTTGAGTGAATTGTAAGTTATGAAAGAGAAGCTTGCATAAGTTTTTTGTAGGTGTAAGAGAAGTCATGCAAGTTGAGAGGGAGTTTGAGAGGATATATTTTGATTCTATTGTATGTTTTGAAATATAAACCTATTTATTGGGGTGATATATGACACACAAAGGAAGAAAAGTACCAGGGGTAGAAGACTTGACAAAGATGTTGAATGAATTCTCGGCAAGATTGGATACGATGAAGTTGACTGTACAAAGTGAAGATATTGTATTTGTGAGTGAAGATGATGAAAAAGAGATAATTGTGGAGTTAATGTCCCTAAAAATTATAATTTATTCTTTGGAAAGAGGTCAAATAAGTAGAGAAAAAATTTCCAACAAAAAAAAGACCAGTAAAGATCATGGTGAAGGAAAAAGGTAAGTATATTTTTTTATAGTGATTTGTTATGTGGGAAAGAGAGGCTTGATAAGTTTATAAAATGGGTATTGGAGTTATAAATACATTTTAAAAATTATAATGATGTATACCCCATAAAGTTAAAATTTACATGCAAGAGATTATGCACTAGTGCATCTATATATTAGAGAGATCTCCAAGTGAGGAGACAAGGTAAAGGTAAGAAGAAGGTGAGTGGCTAAGAACATATAGTTTTCAAGTTGTTGGGTCATTTTTTACAGTTAAAATTATAGATAAAATGTCTAAATATACTTCATGTGTTGAAGCTTGAGAGATAAGAAAAGCATAATAATATTTTTAAGAGAGGCAATAAAAGAGGTAAGTTTCCATGTGAGTAGCTCAAATCTACTTTGAGAAGTATCAAGGAGAAACATGTATATGTGGATAATAAGGTTGTGTTGGAAAATAACAAGAGAGTGAGGTTTTCATGTGATAATCCCAAATTTGTTTACAAAAATAGTGAGGAGTAAATTATGTGAAGCCTAAATCTAATTCTAATAATGGCAAGGAGAGTTGTGACTAGCCTATAGAGGAACAAATCCTCATACAAGTGGGTATGGAAGTGATATTAGTTGAATAAAAATAATTATACATGTTTTTTGATGATGCGAAAGAGTTTGTGGTATCTAATGAGTGGGAAAAATCAAAACCATCATTGGTTCATGAAGGCAGAAGTGTTGAGGACAACAATGGAAAGTTATAGGCTTATGTACATGAAACAACAAATTTGAATGAAGTAAACAACCATAAGGAGTTGTAGGTTTCTATGAAGGAAACAAAAATCGTAGAAGTGCAAGTCAATGTACATGAGTAGAGTATGGTTGTAGATCATCCATTTGGAGGAGACATTAATAAAAATAGGAATGAGGAGAGGAAAATGATGATGGTTCTTCAAAATGGGCCTTTGGGAATCCATCATGAGGGAAAAATATATAAGAAGACTGTGAGCATTAGAAAAGACTTGGACAACACTTCTTTTCAGTGTGAAGAAGAGATGGAAGAAGTGACTATGGGAACTCTTGATTCCCTTAATATGTTTGTTTAATGTGAAAGTACAATAAAGGAGATGGAGATTGACATGGTAGAAATGTTTCTACCAAGAGGACTGAAAGATGAAAGTGGTGTTGCATATATGAAATCAACCCATATAGATATTGGAGGAGAGACTCTTATGAGTCAAGATTTGCATTAGTTTAAAATGGACAAGGAGAGTGCAAGGTTGTTTGCACATGGAGTGGTTGTGGATTATGTGATCTAGGAATTTGACTAAAGATAGGGGGTTAGATCAAGTGTTAGTTTCATAATGGAATCAAAATAAAAATAACACACTAACAAACATGGCATCTCCAAGCCTAGACACTAGGGAGAGCTTAGTAACAAACATGTATATGAAAATAACAACTAAAACATGAAAAAAACATTCTTTTACCTTTTTTGGATCTTTTAATAGTTCGTATAGTGGCTTGTTCGGCTTGTGCTTCAAAGTTCTTTGGCAATGGAGCTTTAGATATACCACCTCCTTTTGGCACCATTAGCTTTGTGGCTTTGTCTTGTCACTTCTCTCAAAAATTTGTTATAATAACATTATATCCAATGGATTTTGAAATCATTTGGACATTATAAATTTACACCAAGATAGCTTTAAAATTATGAATGTGAGGTCTTCTATTTATAGATTTTTTCATTTGATCAAAATAAACTTGAACCATCCATCTCAAGATAAATATGTGTGAATAATAATCCATTCAATTTTGGAGGTTAAAATAAATAAATATCTTCATAAATATTTGAGATAGAGAGGCATGAGATGGCTTAATCATATATTTATTGTAATTATGGCTTGTGGATGCCACCCCATAGAATGATGTCTTAAATGATGCAATTATTAAATATCAATTTCCATTAATAAAATATTCAACAAGTTCCATAGAAAATTAACTTAAGTTCTTGATTTAAATTAATTATCTTTAAACATAATTTATCAATTTGGGTGCAAATCTTGGCAATTAGTGCAAAAATTAATCAAACTTGTCAAAATATCATATTATTGTCTCAAAATTTGACTAGATTAGAATTAGAAGGCAATGTTAGATGCAGTGAAACTGCTATCCCATTTAGGATGATGTCAACACAAAATAATAAAGTCGTGTGTCTTATGAAAAAAAATTGATAGAAAAGAACAATCTAGAGAACCCAAGTATGAAAATGTCATTTTGATTTGAAATGATCTGATCAAAGTTAGCTATCTCATATAATGTATTACCTCATTTAGGGATACATTGGCCAAAATAGGCACGTGTATATGACAAATTTAGACTATTTAATGTGTTTTAGTGTTTTTAGGCTAAATTGTGATATTTGATATAAATTGGTTTGAAGATTGATTGGAGGTTATCGGTGGCTACTTTTAGGTGTCTAAAGTTTGCCCCTATTTGGTAAGGCATTACAAACCATAAGCATAGCAATATCTTCTCAAATAACGAGAAATGGCCTGTATGCCAAAAATAAGATGATGATTGAATTAAAAAAACTCCAAATGGTGTTTGTTGGATATCAAGCTCTAAACCTACAACCAAGGCTCTGATACCACTCTTGTTGGGGATCAACCAACAATTTGATTACACTTATGAAAGCAATAAATGCGGAATTAAATCAAATAGATAAG
This sequence comes from Torreya grandis, assembly GCA_037957365.1. Taxonomy (NCBI): domain Eukaryota; kingdom Viridiplantae; phylum Streptophyta; class Pinopsida; order Cupressales; family Taxaceae; genus Torreya; species Torreya grandis. Next base: position 815,087 of record JARHVA010005920.1, read on the forward strand.
TAACTAGAATGATAAATATCAAGAACAAGAGATACAAGAAACCACCCTGAAAACTTGTATTAAACTCTTTACAGAAGGAATACAATTGAAAAAACTCTTTTCTTCCACACCTCTCTCAGATGTACAGATATCTCTCTAGATCTCTTTCCCTCAAGAGCTCTCTCTCTCAAGTACAATCAACTCCAACAACCTGGAATGATTCAACTCTGTACTGTTCTTCAACATTCACATACAATGAACTACAACAATAAGCTAAGAAGATCTAATTCTACATATAGAATTAGGAGACTTGAGCATGCACTTACAACCAACAGTTAAGCCTCTTGAACAAGGGATCTAAAAATAGTCTTACTAATAATAGAGACACGGACTTAAGAGTAAGACTTAAACTCATCATGCAAACACTCGATTTTGTCCTCGGAAATAGCTTTCTAGACGCACAGGTAACCGACGCCAGTTCCTACCTGCTTGCCTATGACCGACGTCGGCCAATTCCCTGCCGATGCTGGTGTCTCTTGAACTGCACCTAACCGACGTCAGTCACTCCTGACCGATGCCGGTGACTGTGTAAACTTGCAACTTTGGTAATGCACTCCTTGGTGAAGCTTTTAGGCTCTACACCTTAACAATCTCCCACTTGGAGATAAACAGCTGCACCAGTACCTGTACAACAACATCTTTTAGCTCCTCCATCTTCAACTCAATCATGAAGACCAATAGAAGTTGAATGAAGATTCAACTTCTCCTTTGTAACTAGCTTGTTTAACATATTAGCAGGATTCCAATCTGTATGGATCTTCTCCAACTTCAACTCACCATCTTCCAATACCTATCGTATGAAATGGTACCTAAGTTGTATGTGCTTGGTTCTTGAGTGAAAGGCTGAATTCTTAGCCAAATGAATTGCACTCTGACTGTCACTATACAATCTGCAACTCTCATGCTCCCTTCCAAGCTCTTCCATGAACCGTGTCATCCATATCATCTCTTTGCTAGCCTCTTTGGCTGCAATATACTCTGCTTCTATAGTTGACAAGGCAACAACCTTCTGCAACTTTGATATCCAGCTAACCGCCATTCCACCTACAGTGAAAACATATCCTGTGGTGCTCCTCCCACCATCCAAATCACCTGCCATATCTAAATCTACATAACCATGTAAAGAAGTATCTAAACCTCCATAGCACAAGTGCCTACTGTTGGTTCCTCTCAGATATCTAAGGATCCACTGAACTGCTTTCCAATGTTCCTTTCCTGGATTGGCCATATACTTACTTACAACTCCCACTACTTGGGCAATATCTGGTCTAGTACACACTATTGCATACATAAACTCCCTACTACAGAAGAATATGGAACTCTACTCATGTACTCTACCTCATCATGTGAATTAGGACATTGTTCTTTACTCAACTTAAAATGTCCAGCCAAAGGTGTGCTTACCGGTTTAGCATCCTGCATATTGAACCGTTTCAACACCTTGTCCACATAATCCTCTTGAGACAAAATCAACCTGTGATTTTTCACGTCTCTCTTAATGCTCATGCCAAGGATTTTCTTTGCTGCTCCCAAATCCTTCATGGCAAATGTTTGAGCTAATTTCACCTTAAGCTCAGAGATATCCTGCATGTGTGATCCTGCAACCAGCATATCATCTACATACAACAATAGAATAATATATCTACCATTATCCAATCTCTTAAAATACACACAATGGTCAGATTGACACCTATTATAGCCATGCTCAGTCATAAACCTGTCAAATTTCAAATACCACTGTCTAGGAGCTTGCTTGAGGCCATACAAACTTTTCTTCAATTTGCACACTAACTTCTCCTTACCTTTGACCTCAAATCCTTTCGGCTATTCCATATAGATTTCCTCATCCAAATCTCCATGAAGAAACGTTGTCTTAACATCAAGTTGCTCAAGATGCAAATCCTCAATAGCAACTAAAGACAGTACAATCCGTATAGAAGTCATTTTAACAACAGGAGAAAAAACCTCACCAAAATCAATACCTAGCTTTTGTGCAAATCCTTTCACTACCAGTCTGGCCTTATATCTCATCTGTCCATTCTCACCTTCCTTCAATCTGTAGGTCCATCTATTCTTCAGTGTCCTCTTACCAGTTGGCAACTCAACCAAATCCCATGTTTGGTTCTCTCTTAAGGACTCCATCTCCTCAACCATGCCACGCTCCCACTGACTCTTGGACTCCACCTGTATTGCTTCTTCAAAACTCTCTGGTTCTCCACCATCAGTTAGCAATAAATAGAATAATGAAGGAGAATATCTAATTAGAGGCTTACTTACCCTTGCTGACCTCCTGATGGGCATCTGAGACTCGTTCACAACACGTTGTCCACCCAAATTCTCTGACAGTGACCAACCTCAGTCACTTCCAGGCCTGTTACTGGCCGACGTCGGTTCTGCCTGACCAACATCGGTGCCTGTCCTGTCGACGTCGGTCTCTGCTTGGCCAATGTTAGTCTCTATCCTGCCGACGCCGGTTCTTTCCCTGTCAATGTTGGTCTCTGTGTTTTCCTGCAAGTGATTATTTCTTCTTCCCGTGAGCTCATTTTGGATCGTCACCTCATCCAATTCTCCATTGCTCTACCCAGATTGATTCAGCTTCTTCAGCTGATCACTATACATCACTTTTTCATTTGAAACAACATCACGGCTCCTAATTATCTTGTTAGTTCCTAGATTCCAAAATCTAAAACCAAAATCATTTGAGCCATAGCCAATAAATGTGCACCTCATAGACTTAGCATCCAGCTTCTTTCTATTTTCCTCATCTACGTGCACAAAGGCTTCACAACCAAAAACTTTATGGAATGAGAGATCTACCTTTTTATCTGACCATGCCTCTTCTGTAATTCCACTATCTAGAGGTGTAGAGGGTCCTCTGTTAATTAGGTACACTGCAGTGTCAACAGCTTCTACCCAAAACTCTAAGGGCAACCCAGCATGCAATCTCATACACCTTTCACGGTCCATGATTGTTTAGTTCATCCTTTCAGCAATTCCATTTTGCTGAGGTGTCCTTGGAACCATCCTTTGCCTATGAATTCCATGCATATAACAATACCAGTTGAACTTATAGCTGCAGAACTCACCACCATTGTCAGATCTTAGGCACTTCAATCTTCTGTCTGTTTCATTCTCAACCATAGCTTTCCAAATCTTAAAAGTATCAAATACATCAGATTTATTCTTAATATAATAGATCCATACCTTTCTTGTAGCATCATCTATGAATGAAAGATAGTACTATGATCCTCCAATAGAAGCAACCTGAGCCGGTCCCTACACGTCTGTGTGAACAAGCTGTAACTTATGCTTCTTCTTAGTTGACCCAGTCTTGAGGAAACTCACTCTCTTCTGTTTCTCAAAAACACAGTGCTCACAAAACTCTAGATCTATGCCTTTTAAATCTAAAAGCATACCTTTGGACTTAAGAATTGACATTCCCTTCTCACTCATGTGGCCAAGCCTTGAGTGCCACAATTTTGCATCCACATCTGAAGTAGATAATACAGAAGGAGAATTGTTAGTAACATAATTACATAAATAGAGAGTGCCTACTCTCTTACCTCTGGCCATTACAAGTGCACCCTTGGTCACCTTCCAAGATTCTATTGTGAGAGTTACTGGTCAACCCTCATCCCCTAACTTTCCTGCAGAAATCAAATTTTTCTTCAAGCTAGGAACATGCATCACATCTCTCAACACCCATGTGTTGCCATTCTGCATTTTCAGCTGCACTTTACCTTTGCTAATAATTTTACAAGGCTCATCATCCCCTAGATACACTATTCCAAAATCTCCATGGATATAGTCACTAAAATATTCTCTATTAGGGGTAGCATGAAAAGATGCACCAGAATCTAACACCCAAGATTCTATATTATTATGCAAAGAAAATATTAAAGCATCTTGTGCAATACCTACAACCTTTGCTTCTTCTTTTCCTTCGTGTTGATTGTCCTCCTTAGGATTTGACCAGCAATCTCTGCTTATGTGCCCTATCTTTCCACAATTCCAACATTGTGGCTTCCTGCCATTTCTGGATTTGGATCTACCTCTCACCTTAGACTTAGATCTTGATCTCCTCTTGCTCTTTTCTTTTTGCCTCCCCCTGCTCTCAAAACTTAAAGCGTTCCCTGATGTTTCCTCTATGATTTTCCTATGAATTTCCTCATTCAAGATAACACTAACAACATCCTCTACTTTTAAAATGTTTGAAGCAGATGCAGTATTACTAACTGCCATTACTAAGCTATGCCAGCTTTCAAGCAAAGAACATAATATTAAAAGAGCTTTTATTTCATCATCAAATACAATTTTGACTGAACTTAATTGATTTACAATACCATGGAAATCATTCAGGTGATTAGATACAGATCCACCTTCCTACATACGCAAATTAAATAACTGCTTTATAAGATATACCTTATTAGAAGCAGAGGGTTTTTCATACAAATTTGCTAAAGTAGTCATCAACTCTACCATAGACTTTGCCTGTGATAAATTAGATATCACAGTAGATGCTAGACTTAGTCTTATAGACCCCAGAGCCTTTCTATCAAGAACTTCTCATTCTTCATCATCCATGTCTGTGGGCTTCGTTGCAATCCCACCTAACGGTAAGTATAGATCTTTTTGATACAGATAGTCCTCTATCTGCATTCTCCAATGTTGATAATTTTTTCCATTGAACTTCTCCATTCTCAGTTTACTTTCTTCTGCCATTGCTTCTCCCACTCAAACAGAAATCCTTGTAGAAACCCCTATGAGTAACCTGTAATCAATACACACTACACAGATCTGAACCACCTGTTAGTGAACCTGAGCTCTGATACCACTTGTTGGATATCAAGCTCTAAACCTACAACCAAGGCTCTGATATCACTTGTTGGAGATCAACCAACAATTTGATTACACTTATGAAAGCAATAAAAACAAAATTAAATCAGATAGACAAGTAACTAGAATGATAAATAGCAAGAACAAGAGATACAAGAAACCACCCTAAAAACTTGTATTAAACTCTTTACAGAAGGAATACAATTGAAGAAACTCTTTTCTTCCACACCTCTCTCAGATGTATAGATCTCTCTCTAGATCTCTTTCTCTCAAGAGCTCTCTGTCTCAAGTACAATCAACTCCAACAACCTGGAATGATTCAACTCTGTACTGTTCTTCAACATTCACATATAATGAACTACAACAATAAGCTCAGAAGATCTAATTCTACATATAGAATTAGGAGAATTGAGCATGCACTTACAACCAACAATTAAGCCTCCTGAACAATGGCTCTAAAAATAGTCTGACTAATAATAGAGACGCGAACTTAAGACTAAGACTTAAACTCATCATGCAAACACTCAGTTCTATCCTTGGAAATAGCTTTCTGGATGCACAGATAACCGATGTCGGTTCCTGCCTGCTTGCCTGTGACCGACGTCAGTTGATTCCCTGCCGATGCCGATGTCTCCTGAACTGCACCTGATCGACGTCGGTCACTCCTGACCGACGCTGGTGACTATGTAAACCTACAACTTTGGTAATGCGCTCCTTGGTGAAGCTTTTAGGCTCCACACCTTAACAATGTTTGGGAAGCCTAAGATGATGCCCCCTTGAGGGAGTGGCCATCACATATGTGGATGGACAGTCCCTTAAAAATAAGTAAGAAGAAAGGTTGAATTAACCTATGGTTGAGATTAATTCAAATGACAAAATGCTTGCATGAATTGATTTAAAAGGTACTAATTTGCCCAAAGGTAGTTATAATCAGTAATAAAAGTCAAAATAATAATTTTCTCATAGGCAGTTATAATCATTAAGATAACTTAGATTGTTTGATAAAGATTATGTTTGTTATGGTTGTGCCCCAGTAAGGTAGATTAACAAGCATAATTCAAGGATATAACCCAAAATATAGATTAAAGATGAGCGATCACAAACGTAGATATGATGGTCTAATGACTAAAGAAGCCACAAAAAACCAAGCATATGAGGATGAAAACTGATGAAAGAGATGAATAGAAGAAGATTGATCAATAGAAATGATTTAGTTATACCTAGTAATGAGAATATTCTCATCCTTATCAGAAATAATACAACTAGAATGGTCAATGGGTTAATTTGATCAATATGGGTGGAAGGATTTACCAAGGTACCAAGGAGAAACTTTTACAGCTTTATTGCTTGTAGACCTTTTTGAAGCTAATTTTTATTATAGCATGTGATGGTAAACATTATGCTAGAACGCCATGAAGACATGGCCAAAATATGCATAAGGATTGACCCTCATGATTTAATAAATAATTGAAAACAATGCACCAATGATAAAAACCACAATGATTATATTGATGTATGAATATGGATGGATTCAAGTATAAATGCATAAGGAATAACCCAATGAATGCACATATACTGAATTGAGGTAATGGTGTTGAAAGCAAACAAATAGGCAAGCAAACAAATAAATAAATAGAAAGCCTAAAAATAAAAGAAATAGAAAGCATCTTGCAATAGATTTGCACTAGTAGAGCAATTAGAGGATGACTAAATAGGCTTTAATTAGGATAAATGTTTTTGGATTTGGAAATTTTTGAATGTTTTTATAATTTTGAGGTATCTTAATTCGTTAGATAATGATAAGATACCTACTCACAAAATGGAAAGAGCGTTTAGCTTAGGTTGCTCACAAAATGGTGAGAGTGCATGGAAAGGGGGCTTGAGCTGACTCCAACATGAATCAAATGTGACCCACATAGTCCTAAAATGGCCTTAGTTCACAATAATTCCATACACACAAAAGATGAGGAAAAACTTGACCAGGGCCCAACAAGCCCTCAAATCCAACAAATGGCCAATCAAATGGAAACAACAATGGTAAGGTGATACGACAATGCATGATAAACAAATGTTGCCCCTATTTTGCCCATAGGTGGTTATAACTAAGATACAATTGATTAGATCAATGATACTGATTTTCCCATAGGTGGTTATAATTAGTAGCAAGATCCATGAACACTAATTTTTTCTAATAGTTAATATAATCAGTTTCACATAAACAAACTTGATATAGGATGAAAAATGAAAGATATCTTACCAGATCAACTGTCACACTAATTTCATAGAATTTCACTTAAACATAGATTTTATTGATTGATGAAATTGGATAGGAATCGCCATGCAAAAGGTGTGGGAAGACTAAATGAACCAAGATCAAAATAGGATTAAGTAGGATGACTAAAAATAGGATTTTTTTAGATACGAATGGAATGGTAAGATGACATTGTTTAGGATAATGATGGGTTTTTATAGATTGGATAAAATTATAAGAGGGTTGACCCCAAGTGATAAGGTGATTGGCTGGGTATGCAACAATGGCAAAAGGATATGTGATAATGATAATGGTATGGTATATGTGTTTGGCTGAGGATGATTGTTGGTTTTCATGTTGATTTCTAGCCCACACCTCATCTGAATAGATGCTTTGTCAAGAACTTGCTATAAATTTGGATGCTAATGATGTTATTGTGATATTTATTGATCATTTATTATGTTTCCTTCAAACGTTGAGATAAGATATCTTTGTAGCCTTTGTAAAGGAAAGTACATCCATGGATCATAAATAGGGATAAATGTTGGATGATAGTCTTGTTTGTGAAATAAAATGGTAGATGATAATGGAATTTAGAATGGTTGAAAAATAAATGAATATTAGGGTTTTAATGCACACATAATGTTATTGCTTCTAGATTTTACATAAATTTGGATGTGGTTGGCCCAAAGATTTTTTAATAGTTTCTTGATAATACCACCATATTTTTCTATTATTTGGGCCTAAGAGTAGCTAATATCTGATTAGGTTGTATATTAGAAGCTATATTGATGTCATCTTTGATTTTGTCTTCATCAAGCAGTGAAGAAATTTTGTGCTCATCTATTGGCCCCTTGATGAAGTTTCTACCAATGAAGTTGTTTTGACTATCCCATAGCGCCTCTAAGAAGGTTTCACTAAGTAACATGTAATTTTGACTCTAATTGTCTTCTAGTGCCTCCAAAAAGGTTTCACTAGGAGATTATTCTTCTTTTGCATGAATCTGGTCTTGGCCTCTTTACTCTTCAATTGATATGTCACCATGGATACAGTTCAACAAGGTGTGATTCTATCAGTCCTAATCAACACTTGTGGGAGGTGAAATACCAATAATATGGCTATGTTGGTTGGTGGTAATGGAATGGGATGAGGTAGCACAATCCTTATAGAAGGTACTAGGAGAACTTGTGTTGATTTTAAAGTAATCATCTTTAAAAACCATAAAATGATCATAAATGTATTCAGACTGATCTACAAGGCATGTGAAACCAATGTTATAACAGTCATAAACGTATTCTAATTTTGAATAAAGGGACTCTGAATTTAATGGTAAGATTGATGTTAATTCTAATTCTGATGCTAAATTTGATATCAATCCAAGAATAAAACCTGGATCTAATTTTGATTCTTCATCTAATGGCTACTTTGTTACAATGATGTCTTGTTGTATATTTGGTATTGGATAAGTAATGGCCTGTGATGGCATGGTGAGCTCCACAAAGACTAGTTTGTCAAAGTGAGACTCCTCCACAATAGGTATAAGATTGAAAGGTGATTCATCATAGGTTGACTTATCACAAATGATTGTTTAAACATAAACATCTTGGATTAGTTGGTTCTCTTTGCCTTGGTTTTCAATGAGTTGGAAAATACCAGTTTTGAACACAACTTAGCCTTTGAATGATTGGCTTGATTGAGGGATTAATTGGATTGGATGAGATTTGGATTGGGTTGGTTGGGGTTTTAATTGGACTGGTCTAGGTTTTCTAAAGTGATAAATAGATGCGCAAAAGTTCAATAATGATCTATGGTTGGATAGTGGTAGGGTGTTGTGGAGCTTGATTGCTTGCATGAGCCAAAGGATGAAGTCCTAAAATGGTAACAATAACGAGGTGTGGAGGTTGATTGCTCATACAAGCTAAAAAACTAGGTCTTGGAATGATGAAGGGGCATTGTAGATCTTGATTGCTCACACAAGCCAAAGGATGAGGTCTTGGAAAGATAAGGCTAAGCCATCATGGAGATTGGTTGCTTGCACAAGCCAAAGGACAAGGTCCTAGTATGGAAATGGTGTGACATTATAGGACCTGATTGCTTGCATAAGCCAAAGTATTCAAGTCCTCATCATAAACCATATCATTCCAGTCAAGGTTTTGAGTTGGATGGTAAGTTGGTTCTTGATTTTGTTCCTCATATGGAGTATTGTAGGGAGAATAATAAAAATCTTTATAAAATTTATCCATGTAGGGGTTTCTAGTCAGATTTTGTGTGGCCATTCTATCATAACTTGGATTGTATGTGACTCCACCATAAGTGTAGCTAGACATATTTGCATAATTGATAAAATCTCTAAAGATAAAAAGGTTTAAAGTTTTACAAACTTTGAAAAACTATGTCCAAAGTACAAATGGTTCAAACTTGGTCTAACTTGGTTAAAAAAGGGTGGAGTTGTATCCCCAAAATGGTTTGTGCTAGAACTTAGCATAAAATAGTCTAACATCAAATTTCATATACACAAAAGGTCAAGTAATGAATAAAAATTGACATGTCAAAGTCTAGGCCAAAGTGTTTCAAATAAGGTATAAACTAAGAAAGGGAAAAGAGTCGCTAGGTCTTTTTGTCTAAACGTGGAGTCAAAAGCTAAGTTCAAATAGATTATGCTAGGAATTTTGGCCAAACGGTGTTAAAAGCTAGGATTGAAACAAAAGATGGCGATGAGGTGATTTAATCTAACAAGTTTGGAATAATTTTTGGCATAAACCCAACACATGGCATCAAACATAAACATGATCAATTAGTATAAGGCATAAGTTAAAAGGTACCTAGAGAAATGATGTGATCTCCCAAGTAAAGGCATAAACAATGATAAGGATATGATATGAACAAACAAACAATAGTCTTCAAATTTGGGAAAGTAATTAACCTAAGTTACGCAACCTAAAATATAAAGATATATACAATAGCCCATGTGAAGTGAGGCTTAAACAGAAATCAATCAATATTTGAATTCAATTTTGACAAGGTTAATTGAAGACTCAACTGTTGAAGACTAAGATTTAACCAAACAAGCTAGACAAGATTGGACAACTTAATGACGCATGAACAAAGTCTAAATATAATATGTGATATGGTTTTAAATAATGGTTTTGGTACAAGGATAACAAGTTCTCAAACAATTTGAGCAGTGTAACAGTGTTAGCATGCTCTAATGACGTGATAAATGTCTTGTTTCAAAAAATCAAGGCCACAAACTTGATAAATGATTTGGGCAACATAACGGTACCTATTTAAATCAAGTGACACACACACAAACATTTTTAGTAAAAACTTTAAGGCACAAATGTGGTGTAAAATGACCAACATAATGCCTCCTTGACAAGGGAATGGCGTATAAACAAACTTGTTTTTGACGTGATTATAAACAAACATATAAGTTTTAGTCTCAAAACATCAAGCAATAAAAAGATAAGTGACCAAAATAAAACTAAGTATAATCATCCTAAATCCTATCAAAGATGTGGTAAAATGGGTTTGACTAAAACTAATTAGTTTTCGATCATCTAGATGGATCTCATGTCTACCAACTTTCACGTTAACAAACAAGAAAAGTAACATGTCATTTGGGTCTGCATCATATGGCTTATTCTAAAAAGGTCTTACCCTTTTTACAACCACTACATCCATCTCTCATTTAGTGTAGTGTGATTTTCAACATTTTCAAACGTCTTGGGCTTAGCCTCTACTAACTTAGATGGTTTAACTGTTCAAACTATCATCCTAGTGAGGGGATCCCAATTTATATACCCCTTATGGAGAGGGGTTGAAGATGATGCCAAGAGATGAATCTCTAAGACAAAGCTTCCTTATAGAAGTTATGGGAGATAATGAAGTCCCCCTCACAAGCCAAAATATGTGAAATAGAAAAAAAACTAGGTAAAAAGGCTTTATAGTTGTTTCTAGATCACCCAAGCCATGCATGTCTTAAGAAGAGCCTTCACAATATCTTTTTTACGTCTTTGGACTAAGGCACAATTTTGCAATGAAGATGACACTTTTAACCCCACAAGTTCCCTATAAGGGATGGGAGGAGAGCATACACACACAACTTTTTTTTCACAAATAAGTCTAACTAAGCAAATAATGAATAACTTGCATAAAACAAAAACTTGAAAGTGAGTTCAATTTTAAAGCATTAAAATGAAAGATTTGATGGTGTTCTTTGGTCCCTTGGCCTTAAGTTGTAAGAACTTGTAAAAAACAACTATAAACTATTCATGTAAACACTTTTAATTTTCCTTTAAACACCAAATGAAAATTTTTAATTCTTTTTAAGTATCCAAAAGAGGTTTTAAAATATCTCATTAAGCTTGATTTGATGATTTTCTAAGTCGGTCTTGTAATCAAATTGTCAGATGTTGTTTAGCTTATAATCTCTTTTACAAATGAAACAAGTAACTTTGAAAATTAATCTCTCAATTTTGTGTTTTTGAAAAAAACACAGTGACCATCATCAATCACCTTTGACCATCGACGGTTCCTACTAATCGTTGGTAGTTAATGTTTTACTAACCATCAATAGTCAAAACCAAACCACTGGTGGTTACTTATCGACCAAAAGGCATCAAGATTCTTGGAAAAAAATATTTGTTAACTTGTTAGAACAAAAATATTAAAAAGGAAAGCTTTCAGATCACAAAATAAAACCAGGCCAGAGACTTAGACATCTAAATTATTAGTAATAAGTTGAATAAAACCTTAAAAAAAGTTTTTAAGCAAGTTTTCTTCTGCCACCCAACCATCAATGATTGGACCTGACCATCAGTGGTTCTACCTGACTGTCATTGGTTGAACCTGACTATCAATGATTATACTTAACCGTCAATGATTCCACCTGACTATCAATGGTTGCACTTGACCATCAATAGTTGCACCTGACCATCAACGGTCTTTGTATAAAATCCATGAAGATAAATTTTGGCCAAAAAAAAGTTAGAAAATCAATTTTAAAATGTTTCAAGCCTCCAAATCTTAGTTTAAGACTTGTATATTTATCTTTTGATATGTGAGATGCATTGAGTCCCACTAAGCATGCCATTATGTAATCTAAGAATTTGACTCAAGAGAGGAGGTTAGATCAAGTGTTAGTTTTGCAATGAAATCAAAATGAAAAGAACACACTAACAAACATGAAATCTCTAGACCTAGACACTAGGGGGAGCTTAGTAACAAACATACATATGAAAACAACAACTAAAACATGAAAAAAATATTCTTTCACCTTCCTTAGAGCTTCTAAATGGCTCGTATAGTGGCTTGTTCAGCTTGTGCTTTAAAAAAAATTCACAATAAAGCTTTGGATATCTCCACCTCATCTTGACACCATTAGCTTTATGGCTTTGGCTTGTGGCTTCTCTCAACAATTTGGCATAATAACATTATATCAAATAGATTTTGAAATCATTTGGGCATTATAAGTTTACACCAAGATAGTTTTAAAATTATAAGTGTGAGGATTTCTATTTATAGATATTTCTATTTGATCAGAATGAATCTGGACCATCCATATCAAGATGAAGATGTGTGGCTAAGAATTCATTCAATTTTGGAGGCTAATATCAATAAATACCCTCATAAATATTTGGGATATAGAGGCATTAAAGAGGCATGGGAGGGCTTAATCAAATATTTTTTACAATTATGGCTTGTGGATGCCACCCCATTGAATGATGTCTTAGATGATGCAGCTATTCAATATCAATTTTTATTAATGAAATATTCAACAAGTTCCATACAAAATTGACTTAGACTCTAGATTCAAATTAGTTAGCCTTAAACATGATTTATCAATTTTAATGCAAATCTCGACAATTGGTGTACAAATTAATCAAACTAATCAAAATGTCATCTTATTGGCTCAAAATTTGACTAGATTGAGATTAGAAGGTGATGTTAAATGCATTAGAACTATTATCCCATTTAAGATGTTGTCAACACAAAATAATAAAGGCATGTGTCTCATGCAATACATTTGGTAGAAAAAGCAATCCAGAGCATTTAGGTGTGAAAATGTCATTTTTGACTTAAAATGATGGGATGACATTGACACACTGCAAACAGGGCTCTTCTACAATGTTGACAAAATATATTCTTCTGACATTTGGATAGTTTCCTAGACAGTCACATCTGGTCCTCCCAATGAGTTTCTTTATGTTGCATAGTCATGTAATTTACTTGTGCATTTGTCAAATTGTTCTGGTCCAAACGAACCATTTGGAGTGCGGAACAGTTGGAAATTTCTTCAGGAATTGGGCCTCTTATATTATTATCTGCAAGAACCAAATTCCTACAAAATCACCTGGGACTTATTATGGTTACTACCAACGTAAGCCCCCTAATCTAACTGGGATTTGTCCTTCCAACTTGTTTGCAAAAAAAAATTAAGCAGAGTCAGGTTCTTCATATTTTCAAATTCTGGGGGAATTGATCCAGTCAGATTATTGAATAATAAATCCAAAATGGTCAACTTTGAGAATTGGCCCAGAGTTAAGAGAATTGTTCCTGTGATATTATGGGAAAATTGGTCAAAGCTATAAGAGAAGTTATTGCAATGCAGTTGTCATAAGCCCACCATTGCAACCAGGATCACATACTTTTGAATCTGAAGGATCACACTCGTGATCACAGTCGATCAGTTGTTGTTTGTTGAGGCTCATTAACTTACCCATCTTTAAAAAGTTAGACTCTTCCAACGCCCCCCGTCGTGCTAAACGCCCAGCACGACCCACAAGAGCCCTAGTTCTTGATCTCTGTGACGGCCCCCCTCTCTCTCCAATCAAAGTTATCAGGCAGGTCGTTGGTGGCAGAATGCATGTATTGAGGATATTAGGCACGAGCGACAGTCTTTACATCCAGACGACTCACATATTGTGTTACAATCCATCTTACGTCCAAATATTTTCAGGTATGCATCTTGACTTCATTTCGACATATATATAACAGACTCCTCAATAGTTTTTCTCAGTTAAATAAATTTGTCGCTTACTTCTCACACACTAGAGGTGACTACCCTGGAAACCACATATTTTTTTCTACATATTCCACTGTTTCCTCCACAGATATCTCACGGAGTTCTTTTGGAGTTATTTCCCGTCTATAGTCGATCACATCACTGTTTATGGCGCAGGCTTTACACAACAGGGCAGGTTTATGCAACAGATGCATATGACACGGCTCGGCCCAAGAGTAACAATGCCACCATTCTTTTTATCTCAGCTGTTTCGACTCAATTGGAACAGCTTTCTATTTCAGTCAAGAATTCAACGAATTTTCATACAACCTCTCTTCGCGGGCCTGTGTTGACTGCTGTGCCTTCAATTTATGTGCATAAATTTCAAGGCACAAGCTGCATTCGCATTGCTGCTGACAATAATAACGATATACACATTGCTGATTCTCATATAAACGAAGGAGCATCCCCCTATTTGGCAAACTGGACAGATCCCAAGGTTGTTTTGTCTACATTATGTGTGATCTGGACGCATCCACCATATATTAACGACCAACTATTTCTATTAAAAGATAATGAGATTCATATTACAGACATTACTGAGGTTCAATTTTCATTCTCAAAACACAATGAACATTTTGAGGCCAATAACGCCTTCACAACCACCCCTTTCCATCTTTGTCTTGCCCTTGTGCACAAACACTAGACTGTCTTTTCAATATCACGCCATCGGTTATATATACATACACAGGCCTGCTACAATGGAAATAGAGTTCTACAGAATAAACAAAAATCAACATCATTTTTCTTTATCAAATAAGAACACTTACACAGAATTAGACATCTTCACACCTTCTTTTTGCTCTCACATCTAGTTCTCCATTTTCTTCTTGTTGCAGACCTGCATCTTTTTTTTTTTTTTACCTATTGCTGCTCACTCTCCCTCTCTCCTTGCTGAGAGGCTCTCCTTCTATTCCTCCTTCTACGTACCTCTCATGCCACACTTGCATATCTTATCTTGTTTGTAAAGAATCTCTTCTAAACTTCCACGCCAACTTGGGCTTAGGTAAAACAAATTACAGTTTTTAATTACAACAATATGCTAAGGTTGAAAAATCATTTCAACCATTCCTTGATTTTCTCAACAGCCCACATCTACCTTTTTACTTTTATTTATTTCTTTACAATTACCCCTCAGTAAAAGCATATGGGAGGGAAAATATAATAAATCGAATTTGAATGCAGATGCTCCTGCATCATAAAATGATCTAATCAAAGTTAGTTATCTCATAAAATGTATTGTCCCATTTAGGAATACATTAGCCAACATCGGCACTTGTATATAACTTTTCGGACCATTTAATGTGGTTTAGTGTTTTTAGGCTAAATTGTGATATTCGATAGAAATTAGTCTGAAGCTTGATTGGAGGTTATTGGTGGCCTTTTTTAGGTGTCTACAGTTGTGGATATGAAATAAAGTGAAACTAATCAGCCTAGAGTTGATATAAATAGGATGAGATGTAAAAAATAGTTGTCACAGAACAATAGTAGAATGATAGAGGATTTAAGAAGCTCAAGTTTGATGAGAATCAAGATAAGAGTGTGAAGATGGAGGAAGCACTGATAGAGATTGTTAAGTCTCATGTATATAATTTGGTTTGTGACTATATCCAATGTGTAGGTATAGAGATGAAGAAAATGGAGGCATTCAAAGAGGCCTTTCAAAGTGAAGAGTTGAATCAAAAGTGCAAAATTATGCACTCAAGAATGAAAGTGATGAGGAATAGTTGAATTACATATAAGCCAAAACATGCAGAGAAGATGATGATTTTGTAACATATGTGGATGAGTTTCTTGGCATAGCAGTGAGGGAATAACATATGAGAAGGTGAGTATTATCCTAGAAGTAGTACTAGAGGCTATGGGTTATCATTTAAATTCGCAAACATATGTTAAATCTGCATAGAGGATATTAGTGATGAGAGGGTAGATAAAAGGCATGAGAAAAGAGTTGTAAATAGTGAAGAGTGATATAAATAAGAATCCAACAACAGGTTGGAAAATGAGTAGTCAAAGCCAAGAAAGCTTTAGGAGGAGGTGGTCGGATTATGGTGGGTTTAAACTCAAAGTGGAGAGTAAGATGCAAAATTAATCGTCATAGTGGATGTGGTTAGATGAAGGTGGGTTTTATCCCATAAGAAGATAAAAACTACAAAGGATTTGCCTTTAGCAGAGGTAGATGTACTATGGTGGGTCTAATCTCACAAAGGAATGAGACTATGGTGGCTCTAACCCCACAAAAGGAGGAGTGAGGAGAGATAAGAAATAGTAGAGGAAAGATGAAGAGGATGGGTTTGAAAACAACAAGAGGAAGCTAGATATAATTTAAAAAGTGCAACAATCAGTTAAAATATTTAGTGTGATGGAAGGGAACACCATGGCTACTATACTTCATATTCAAAAGAATGATTTTTTCACTTATTCCATTTATGTAAGCATGAGATCATATTTTATAAACCTTGAGCGTCTAATGCAGGAACATCCAAGGGTTCGTGCGATCTTGCATCAACCAAAAATAGAGTGTCGTGTGTTTGTTTTGTCTTTTGATTTATGATCTTATGGGTGTGAGATTTAACATCTTAGAATGATGTTTCAAAAATATTCTTTTACCATGGAAAAAATGCAAAGATATTTTATTTGTTATGTCAATCTGCATGGACTACTAAGTCACACACATTAGTTAGATTAAATCTATTAGTTATAATAAAGTTATGGTAATAATTATATGAAAAATTTGGTGAGGTCATAGCACCTGACACTTACAATCTATATACCAAATTTCAAAAGCATACCATCTGATTTCATTAGAACATACCATCTAATTTTGTTACAACATTAAGTATCCTTATGCGGTAAAAATTGGATTATAGAATGTGGATATATGGTGGTAAATGATAGATGCAAGGTATAGACCAAATTTTAGAGCATTTGGAGTTATAACCATAATGTGCTATCTGTTTCTATTAGACTGCATCTATAACTCTTGGCAAGATGGTTCTTTACTTGCAGTAACTTATGATAAGAATTGGATTTCCAAATTTGGTGGGATGATATAAGATGTAGTTATCAAGCTATTCTTCAAATTTCAGATCAATTAAATTAATTTTGGTAAAGTTATGATAATTTTTGTAATTGTCATTCAACTTAAAAATGCATCTGTCTAATCTGCACAAGATGGTTCTTTACCTAGGTAATGTGTAGTAAGAATTGGCTTACCAAATCTAGAGCATTGATAAATAAATATAATCTAAAATATGTGTTTCAAATTTTAGCACAATTGAAAAATAGCGGCAAAGTTATGATAGTTTGTTATAATTATCGTTAACACTGAAAATGCATTTGTCTAGTCTATAAAAGATGGTTATTTACTTGCAGTAAGAATTGGGTTACCAAATTTAGTTCAATGATAGAAAATTTAGTTTACAAGTTGTGTTTAAAATTTCATATCAATTGGGTAAACAACAGTGAAGTTATGATGGTTTTGGTAACCATCATTAAGCCTAAAAATGTCGCATGAGTACCCATTAATCGTCACTAACAGTATGGCATTTAATTGCAAAAACTAGAAGATGCCAAAGTATTTTATGTTATGTGGAATGTTAGGGAAGTTAAAGAGACACCCCATAGAGCTTGGAATGTTAAGAGTGATATAGGATTGGAGAGTAGAAGTTAAGTTGGGAGAGAGGGATGCATTGTGAAAGTGTAGGATAGAGAGTTGTATCAGATGAGAGTCTAGAACTCTTTCATGTAATGTGATAAACCTATAGAGGCATGTGTGTGTGTGTGTGTGTGTGTGTGTGTGAGAGAGAGAGAGAGAGAGAGAGAGAGAGAGAGAGAGAGAGAGAGAGAGAGAGAGAGAGAGAGAGAGAGTTTGTGAATGTGAACGTATTCCATTGTAATTATTTAATATGAATACATTAAAGCTGTGTTTAATGCCTCAAGTCTGAGTATGTGCCGAATGTGTCCATGAGTGAATGTTCAGCTTGAGCAATATAGAGATAAAAGTAGACCTTAATTGGTCCACCTCTCTTGTGTTTTCACCAACATACGTTATATATCTATCATCCAAATGAATGTATTGAGCATTTAGAATATATTTACAGGAATTAAGAAATCACTAGAGTATTTACTAAAACACACAAATTTTACTAAAACACACAAATTTAAGTTAGATATTACATGCTATTAGAATTTTCTAATTATGAGGTTTGTATTTTTTGATATTGTTGTTGTTTAAAGACGTAACAAATATCAAGGTAGTTTCTCTTTTTTGGTTTACCATAGGCTTCAAAATATTTGTTGTTTTCCTTAAGATTTTAGGTATCGTTACCCATGTAGGGTTTGGTGAAGGAATATGTTGTGTAAGGGATCAAAGTTGCAACAACAAAATTGAATGGGGTTATTAAAGATCGTGACTAAGGAAATACAATGGTCAAACAAATTTGGATATGTCTATCATTTTGTCTATAGCAATATTAACACTTTGCACATTGTTAAAAGTGGGATAGAAATATGTACCCAAAAGTGTCAAAGACTTTAACTAGAAATTTAATAAAATCTCCTAAGTGATGCTCTAGGGAGATTTTATTAAATTTCTAATTAAAATCTATCACTTCTAAGTGTCCATTTCTATTGTAAATTCTTAACAATTGTTATTAGATCTCAACAATATATATATATATATATATATATATATATATATATATATATATATATATATATATATATATAACCCATAAACTTTGTATGATCATGTTTTATTTTTTTAAATAAATTTATATTATTATTTGGCACATGTCATATAACCTAATTAAATGTAATTAGGTTTTTGAGTTTTAATTTTCTTGCATTCTATTTATCCATATTACTTTTTGAAAAAATTGAAACATAAAAATATAAAAAAGGGTTTAACAAAAGAATTTAAAGAAAACAAGAATTACGTAATGATTTTTAAATTAATTTTTTTTTAATAAAATTTTGACTAAAAAAATATAAAATTATAAATTAATTCTTTTAAATTTAATTATATAAAATATTTTTAAATTAAAATTTATTATAAAATTTCTTTAATATCAATTAAAATTATTAAAATGAAATTATTAATTATTATGAAATTTCCATCTTTAAATGAAAATTATTTCAAAATAACTTTAATAAATAAAACCAAATCCACACTTGAACCAGTAGTAACAATTAGTTATACCAAGCCGAAGAAGAAGTATATTTTGTAGGGAAGAAAGCGAGAAAAGAGAAGAGCAGTCAAAAAACAGGGCAACCATCAGCATGGATGCCCTTAGCAGTAGGGCAGTCAGAAAACAGGGCAACCATCAGCATGGATGCCCTTAGCAGTAGGGCAGGTGGCTAGACGGCAGTGCTCACCACCTGTGCCCCACCAGGCCAGGCTTTTATCCTCAAGCCCCAGGGCAAAGTACAACAAGACCGCCATGAACGCCACCCCCGCATCCAACCCCGCAGACAGCACATAATTGTAGCGCTGCCACCACGCCTTGCGGTACCTGAAGACAAAGAAATTGAAGATGGTCCCCACAATGATCCATGATGCATAATTAACGCTGGTAGCCGGAGGCATGTTGGCCGTCGATCCCAACAACACCGGCATGTTGATTAGAGGGATCCATGTTACACTTGGCAGGGCTTTATGCAACAGCCATACTAATAGTGGAGCAAGCGCTCCGCCTAGGAAGAACCAGTTCAGTTGTGGGTAAACTCCAAGCGGGCCGAAAATTCTCTTGGGACCCACCAGCCCCCATATTACTGAAGCATCAAAGAATACACGATCACCCGGACATGTCCATGGGCTGTCCGCAGGGAGAAGAGACTCCTGGCATATGTTCTCTATGGACTCCAGCAACCACCACGCCACTCCCAGGTTCACTGTTCCAGCCACTATCGTGCCTATAAACTGCATTTTCACACACTATTATCCTCTCCACTTTAAAATCAGATGCAAAAACACTAACACTAAATGCATCATATCAATGAAAGAGAGCTCTGGTTGTGGGCAAACTTGATGAAATGGTAAGGAGACTAGTGACCTTCACCTTCGCCTTCGAAGGAGTCCACAGTATAGCAGTCTATACTGTGGACCGCGGTAAAAAGATGGGTCAAAAAAGATTGGTTCTACATGCCAGATTCACTCTATATTAAATATTTAAATTCGTAATTCTGTTAAATTTTTTATACCATGCAAATCAGACAAGCTGATCAAGTGAGCAGACTCATTGTGCTAGCAGCTATATTATTTGGACTCATTACCATGAATCCAAGCTGTAAAGGAGATAATATCCTTCATCAGAAGGAGGAGGAGGAGGAGGAGATAGAGGTAGCATACCTGCACAAGAAACATAGAGCGAGGTGGGATTTTCATATAATGCCCTAACTTGAAGTCTGCCAAGAATGCAACTGCCTGGCTCATACTCATGTACCCATAAACCTTGAAGCAAACATTGGCTATGGGCTTTCCGGGAAGAATGTATCCCATTATGTATTCCGTAATAATGTTCAACCCTGGTGTCTGTACAATCACTTAAAATAGGATCTTAGAGCCATGAAAAGAATAAGCAACTGTACAATAACTTAAATTAGGATTTATAGACAGGGAAAACATAACCCCCACTCTTCCTCCCCCGCCCCCCCAAAAAAATGAAGTTTTTCCTGCTTACCTGATTAGTGGTAGCGGTTATAACACTGATGGGTAAAGTGAAAAGGGAAGCCAAAGCGCATGCTAGGAATAAACCCCACCATGGAAGCTGCACCTGTTGCTTGTAATACTCACATAGTGCAAAGGAAAGAGCCAAAGTGGCAGCCAAGAGCGTGTAGAACCACCACTGTGGGATGTCTTGGTACTTGCGCATCAATTTAGTATGGATATCAGGCGGACTGCTTCTTGATGCTCTGGCCCGTTGCAATATTTCCCTGCACACCACCAAAATAAACAGTAGGATTAGCATTTAAGCAACGACAACACAAATCGCTCTTTATCAAAAGTGAAGAGACTCAAGAGCTACCTTCCATAGAAAAGGAAAACATGTGTCAGCGTTGAGGCTATGGTTGCAAAGCCAAATCCATAGGTCAAAGCAAAAAATAAGCTCATATGTATCTGACCATTTTTCTCGTAAGCTACGTGATCCATCTCAAATTTATTGTTGACAATAGCTGTAATATTGTAATTTTCGCCTTGAGCATTAAACAAATGTGAGCTAAAAATAGGGAAGTTCTTTGCGTTGTATGTATTACTCCCCCAATAAGCCAGAGGCACTGCAAAGTATACCACCAGTAAATAGCCCACCATCACATTCATTATAGCGAAGAAGGGAGAAACCAAAGGACTGAAGAGAAATGCTGCAACTGTACTCCAATCCAAAGTAAAGGCGCCAAGTCCCAACCCCTTCATTCCAGATCCAATCTGCTGTGCTGTCACCGACCGAGGCCAAATCCAGCACACCCATGATATGGTGGACAAGGTGGAGAATAAATACCCAGGAAAAACATAATAACAAAAGCTGCATGTCATTACAATAAAGAAGAACTTTCCACGAGACAAACCCTTTCCACTGTGCTTCTCGTGGAGTGCCCTGCCAAAACCAATTCATATATTAATGGATTATTGACTGTCATCCCAAATTCTAAACACAGTTTTTTTCGGAGACTCTTTTTCTTATTTACTATAAAATACGACTGTAAAAGTGCAGCAAAGCACAACTCAATGCTGATCAACATCAGTCACACTTCCCATTTCAATTACAGAGATATTTAGGAGAATAGTCTCGGATAATAATAACAGCCCTCTGTGCTCTCAATGGTATCGAAACACAGGTGGAATTTATTTGGCTATTAATGAAATCTGATGAGAATATGTACATCTTGGATGATAGCATGGAACTGTGGCATACAAACACGCCAACAATGACATTTATAATAAACTTATAAGCTCTATTTCATTAATTTAAAGAAATTAACAACAGAGTAAAAAGGGTAAGGGGTTAAATTTGTGTTGTACCTGAATAGAGAAACCTGAACTAGTGTGGACGGCCACCACATGTGGGCAGGCTCTACAACATACTTCCTAAGAAGCCCAGCCCATCCATATCCCAAAACCTGCATTATGAAATCATATCGAGAAATATATAAAATTAATCTAATCTAGAAATTTATATAGAAAATTAATCTAGAAATTTATATAAAAAATTAATCTAGAAATTTATAGTGTGTACCTGTGTGGTGATGATGATGAGCCAACTAGCCACAATAGAGATTTCTCTATGGTAAAAGGCTTTAATGATATTAACAATCCCCACGGCATAGGCAGGCCCATTGCCAAACGCATAGCCTGCGTTTGCAAAGATTGTGATGAGAACATGCTCTTTCATATTAAAAGGGCCCGGATTCAACGAAAAATGCGCCCCGAACAGAGGTACTCTGTATTTTCTACTGGGCAGAACCGAAGCCATGAAGCGTCCAATGGGAAGTGCTGCTACCTGTACTGATATCTGTGTGACTACCAGAGGCTCCGTCCTGTAACCGAAGAATTGATTCAAAAAAGACAGTGTTATGCACGACAGAAGCCCCAAGAACCACATGCGAAAAGTCCATACTGGAATTGAGGGATCGTCCTCTGTGCTCACCGTGAAGGCCACTTGTTCCACTGGGGAATTCTCCTCTTGTTCTTTCTCAACTTTCCCTGAAAACTCCTCCATCTTTGTTTCGATCTTCCCTTCTGCAATATTCGTGAGACTTACATGCTCGCCCATAAAATATTAAAATTAGAAAAATAAAAAGCAAACTTTCAGATCTATGGAATCTATTTTTATAACTTCACGGTATAGATTCAGTCCCAGTTGTTTGGAATAAGTGTACACCGTCCGTACACCAATCACATAAGTCATTTTTTCTTAGGCAATTGTTTTTTTTTTAAAGGGAAGATAATTTTGCTGAAGTCAAAGTCAAAGTTGACTTATACATACGATGAGAGGAAAGATTAGTAGATTATTTGGGATGGAGTGTGGTGAAAACAAAGACACGTGGTTGTTGAGATATTATTGGTAGGATATTTGTGGGCCCCAACTAACTTTGGAGTCAAATGGGTAGTTTTCATTTCACATGTAGATGAGAGAGGAATCTTTTAGCCTGTGTCATCATGTGATAAGTGTGTTGTTATGTTAAAGGGATGCAATCATGATTTCCATTTCACTTTATGGTTTTAATGTTTTGCTTTGTCTATAATGCATCTTTGCTTTTTCTTCAACACAAGACATGTTTGTTGATAATAACCATAATACAAGTGCCTCAAAATTAAGTCTACTTGTAATCACTACGGATATTATATGTTAACACATATAAAGTTAATTTATAATACCATAGTTAGTTCAAGGGTTTATTGTTTCAAATGACATCCAATTTAAAGCTCATGAATGTAATATGGAAAATATGGTTTATATTAAAATGTAATATATCTTTTCATAAAAATAGTAGAAGAATAATTAATTAAAAAAAAGCTAGAAAAGTATTATAGTTTTCACATAATTAAGGAGTAATTATTATACCCTGATATTAAAATTAGGGCTTTTTAAATAACACTTTGAGAACCTAAAAAAATTGCAACAAGTTTATCACTTCTTCAAAATCCTATACTCCATATTTTTGATACCTAAAACTATAGTATCCATGATATTGGCAACCAAAGTTGTGGATTCCAAGTTCGTAGCAAACAATAGACATGTAAAATCTAATTTGACAAATGCATCGTCAAGTCTCAGGGTCCAAAAATATCACCGACCATTTTGAATATTCTCACCAATCCTCGAGAAATTAACCTTCTTCTTTAAACCCAAATAAGGTAGCTAAACATGCAAAGGATAAAAAAAAAAATCTGTTTTTGAGCTTGTGCTCAAGGTCAACATGGTTTTTAAGCACCAACGACCTATCAAGCTCCTCAATGGTATAAAATATTGATCACAACACACTAAGTAAAATGAGGTGAAGCCAAGCAATCTAGTGTAATGTAATTATCGTTGTAATGATCTTAAATGCTAATGAATTCTCTAAAAGTACTTGATCTCTTCAATAATGTAGTGAATAATAAAATGTTAACTGTTCTTCATATTTCTTTAGAGTTGTGGGTACCTTCACTATATGCCTATATTGATTGCCTCTACCATTTATCATCTTAAATGCACTAATGTTCTTGTGTATCTATAAACCTCTTGAATTCAAATTAGGACCCTATTAACAGGTAAGTCAACACACAACAAGGTAAAATGTTGAAAAAACAAGACCTAAGACTCATAGGGGACCCAAAACATGGGTGAGAAGGGCCCACCCAAAAAATTTACATTGTACGTTTTTGGGCCCAAAAAATATACAATGTATGTTTCTAGAAGTCACCACAAACACATGAGAATAGGGGGAGAGGAGAGAGACTAAGATGGGGACACAACATGAAACTATCAGAAACAAAGAAAAATGTGCCAATACCAGAGTAATCTAAACAAATAATCGTCAAAACATACATGTACTTTAATAAATATAATTTTATGACTAATAAATGCCTAAAGACCATTTTTACACGCATACACAATGCCCCACTTTGATGTGTATCTCTGAATACATATGAAAGTCAAAAAGGTAGATGGTGAATACAAATTTGTGTGCCTCCAAATCTCCTGCAGCAAACTCCAATGTTCCTTTGAAACATATAGGGATAATTATGAATATATCAATGCCCATAACAATCATCTACTGAAATCTTAAAAGGAAGTTGAAAATGATATGCGTGGTTTCTCTAGAGGTGTGAAGGTGCCACTATATGCTTTTTGCATGCCTTCGAATCTATGTTGAATATGGAATTTTTAAAAATATGTGTGGATGCCCCTATAGAATTTTATGCCTTTGAACCTATGCCAAACATGGCATTCATTTTCGAGTAGAATTTTTAGTGACCAAAAAAGGCTAAAACAATAATATGAGTACTAAAGAGTCAAGGTTAAGAACTATCCTAAATGTATCCCATGGTGGGAATAATTTCCATGTGTTGGAGATGTCTAGGAATAAACATGTAATTACCACTATTTACAGGAAAAATAATAATATTAAATATCTAGAGTTTTGAGCATGGATAAAATGAGTGGAACATATGCCCCTTTTGAAATGTGATCTAAAATTTAGAAGCACATATATCAAAAGAAAGTGATATACACATGTTTAACCCTAAAAATCTAGACTAGAGTTATCTAGGGTTAAAGGGGATAGATATAGCCTAGGGTATAAGGGTGATAAAAACTATCTCTATAGCAGGGCAATTAGATGCTAAACTCATATATAACATATGTTGAATTCATTAAACTAAGATAGGCTAAAAATAGTAAGTATAACTATGTTATATATGTAAATGACAAAGAAATTATGCACTTACCTAGTTTTGATACTAACACAATTTTAGATCTGGAACAGGTATAAAGTAGACTAGAAGAGGGTTCTAGAATAGTCACCAAATTATGGATTAAGTACATCTAGAGCTACGAACACTAGCGTTAGCCTCGGATAGTTATGTCTATGCTACTATCTGAACCTGATGCAGGTGTCATGTATGGAATACCTACTAAAAAAGGATGTGACCACCTGAATGATTTTGGGATTGTCTTCACCTTCACTCTGGGGCATTCAGATCTGGGTTATGGACAGTCACTCCTAATGAAATTATAAAACCCTAGTTCTTTATCTTCATAATGACCTTGGAGAAAAATGGGTTAGTGGGTACACATTGTCAAGCTGACCCCAAAGAACCCTATGTCAATGATCATTGTCTATATATCCAATACTTTGAAGAGGGCCTCAAATTGATGTAGTTCTCCCCTATGTTTTGGTTTGTGTGTGAATCATGCAATATGTGAAAAGTAAGTACAACAATGACCTATCTTGTAACTTAGAAAATCAAGCGCTTACATTGATCTTTTAGTACTTTAGACATTTATGTGTTATCCCTATGATTGTTATAAAAATAGAATAAAATAGGGAATCTTTTCTTTATCGAGTTCTTGATTGAATGATTTGATAAGTTTCCTTAGGTCTTTTCTAGGTGAGGAATGAATAAGGGTTGATCTTGTATTTATATCAATCCATTTGGAGAAGTAACTCATATTAAAGCACTTAGGCCAACCATTAGGATACATTTTATTTGTAAATTGGATGACTTTAGGGTATTGGACACTTATGTTGAAGCATGCCACCTGCATCAATGTAGGTGTGTGTCTAGGATGCTAGTATCTAGGGAGCTAGAAAGTAGGTACAAGATTAGAACTTTCAAAGGTGGAAGAAGTAGGTTCTAAGCATCTGGGAAGAATATAAGGTTTAGATCATCAACATAAGACTGGTTGGACCAAGAAACAGGCCAAATAGCACAAGATAAAGAAGATGTGAGACTTATGAAAGTGGGAAAGGTCTTGAATTGAGAGGAATAACCAAGGTCTAAGTTTGCCAAATGTACAAGTCTAAGGTGATATATAATCCATAAATATCATCTACAACATCATGTGTAAGATAAGATTAAAAGTTATCAATACCTATATTATAAATTGATCACATTGGAAGCAAGTATTTATTAAATATGTTTCCCCACATAGACTTATGATGTAATTATCTACCCTAATTCTAGTTCTTAATAATAATAATAATTATAAACTAATGCAATGAATAGATATAAGAATATGTAAATTAAAGTAAAAAAATTCATACCTCCGCTTCGCTAAATAACACCAAAACAAATTAATAATTAACTAGGGTATGCAAAAGAAAGACAAAGGGTCTTATAATGATTGCACCTAATCACTATTATGGAAATATGAACTTGTAGGATGACTACAAAAACTTCTTGGATCTTTATGATAAAATCTAGAGTTTTGAAAGTGATTATAGATAGATTAGTGTTGGTCAGAATAATAATTATCGAGGAAATATTTGTTTCTCCAATATTATATTGCATAGGGTTTCACAAACTAATCTTCATGTCACTGATATGTTACATCTTTTATGATATCCATGTACCTTTACTTCACTATTTTGATGATCAAGGTGTGTAGAATTTATGTTATTCCTCTTTGACCTATATTAACACTCCAAAATAAAAATACAAGTTATGGAGTTGGGAAACCATTTGATGTTTCAAACTATGCATCCCAAATGTTGGAATTAGACCTCTAAGAAGTTTTGTGAGTGTGTGGATAAAATAACTCAACTAGGGTTTTTTAACCTCCTATTCCCTAGAAGTGATAATGTGTCTACATTAAAGATAAAAAAAATCATTTGGTAAAAGAGGATAATGAGAGACCAAGATAAACAACTCCATCACAAGCGTGCAAGATGTGACCCAACAAATCTCAACTTGACTCCCCCTTTATAAGTGGTGTAAGACAACTTGTATATATATATATATATATATATATATATATGGTAATTTAAGATAATATAAGGTGAGTTGGTTGACTCTATAGATTACATAATGTGAAATCAAAGTATTAATATTAATGGTAATGGGAAAAAGGACCCACAAATCCTCCTATAGGGATAATTTGCATAGGGTGTGGATATAAACTAGACATATATGCATAGTGAAAAACTATTGCAAGATAAATAAAGGCTTAGATCTCAAGAAAAAGTAAGACATTAAATGATTTTTAGTCAAAGGATGAAAACACATAGAATTTAATAAGTGTCAAGGTGATATTTTGAGGCTGAAGGGCTAAATTAAAACTAATGTAGGGTTATATAGGCCTCATAAATGTGAAAATATACACAAGCATGTCAAAAATTATAAATTAGGGATAAGACACTAGGAATAAGGGTCTTGTACCAAATTTAAGTGTATACATAATCCCACCACTTTGATGTGGACATGATATCATGATTGAATGCATGTGTGCATTAATCTATAAACATGAATAATTTGAAACATGAACCTTCACTTACCTAGGGAAGAGTAGATGTTTTTTGATGTGATTACTCGAGCTAAGTCTCCATACACATAAATTTTTGATCCTGACACAAGTTCCAATTGTAAAAATTAGTCAACTTCATTTGAAATATTGAATATTGAAAATATGAAGATTTTGAATTATTTAAAAATTTGAAATTGAAAAGAAAACATAGAAACAAATACTCTTGGCCAGTATCTGCTGCAAATGTCATAATAGGTCCCAAAACATATCCAACACTTTTCTAGGAGTCATTAGATCCCAATCCACCTCTTGATGAAGGAAGTAGATAAACTTGTTAAAGTTTGATCAAGTTCACTCAAGTCTGATCCATTTTACAAAAAGATGAAAATATGCCTTTGATATATGCGGCCTTTTGAGGTGAGTGATGAACACTTTTTCTCAAATCACTCATCTCAAAATATAATGTTAAGATACCCCATATGCTAGGAAAATAAAATAATCGTAGTGTCATTAACCTAAACATATGTCACTAAAATTTGAATATGCCAATACCAAAGAAGAAACTTAAAAAATTTAATATATCCAATACCACCACAAAATGTACAAGATTGAATATTTCATAGGAAATATAGTAGCATATCAATAATAATGAAAAAGGGTATAATATCCCCATAAGAAAATAAATTTTTGAACAACTAGAAAGTCCCAATGTAATAGATTATTCCCCTAAGTGGGTTAGGTATAAAAATGAGAAAACACACAAGAATTATGCCCCAATAGATGCATGAAATAGACTATGCTAACACAGGCACCAAAAAATTATAATAATATGCATGATAGACATCATGGATACAACCATAATATATAGTATGCTTGGTGAAAATCATTGCTACAAGAAATAAATAAATAAATGGACCACACATGTTAGTGACCACACCCAAGTTAATGAAAATACAAGTTAGTAATAAAACACACAAGTATGACTAAAAAAACATGATGATAAGAGGATCCTCTACATACAAGGACACAAAAAAAATCAAACACATGCAAAAAAAATCATGAATACATGTACAAAAACCATTGTAACCATGCAATAATCACAGTGAATATATCCAAGTGATACACAAGATATAGGTACTAACATGAGATATAGTAACCAATGTAAACGAGCTCAATTTAAATAAGTGTTTTTCTAATATTAAACTATGTGATTTTTTAAATCCAGAAAAACATTTCATTACTTCACAAAATATGGAACACTATCTCTCTAATAGCACAGTGTGTTGACACTCAGTTTCTTTTTTAAATAAATACAAATAAAATTCACATAGTTTAATCTAGAAAAAACACTTCATTACTTCATGGACTATGGAAACACTATTTCTCTGATAGTTTAATGTGTTAAAAAGGATAATAAATGAAAGATATCACCATCCAAAATCTGCTATGTGGAAATTCCCCTAAGATATTGAAAAATAACATGTAATCCAATATCATGTAACTTGTGAATTTTAATAGCACCTACTCATGAAAATACCATGAAAATAATGTGTGTGAATGATGGATTTAAAAATATCTAGCATAATTGATTATGTAACCATCTATAAAGATATGTTTTTGAATTTTGGAATTTTACAATGCTTTTGAATTTTGAATTTAGATGATGCTCCTTGATGAGTGGATTATATAATCAAGTACATTTCAATTATGATTTACACAATGTGTCAAGGTGAAACATCAGTGTGAAGGACACAAAGACTCCAAAAATGTAATAGTGTAAGGCACACATGTAAAATTGGGCCAAATAATAGATTATAGTTATGGAAATAAGTGAGGATGTATCATGTGTCATAGAATATGTAAGATTTAGAATTTGAATAAGTAGTGTAGACCCATAAGCAAATATATGTAATAGAATTCATAAAAAAGATATGTCAACAAGAATCAAGTGTGGTATGATGCCCCCATAGGCCAATGTGTGATGAAGAAAAGGGATACCATGCTCCCATTTAGAAAATATGTGATAAAAACAAGGGGTACCATGTTGCCATTAGAAAAAGATGTGTGTGTGTGTGTGTGTGTGTGTGTGTGTGTGTGTGTGTGTGTGTGTGTGTGTGTGTGTGTGTGTGTGTGTGTGTGTGTGTGTGTTGGTTAAAACAGTATGGAATTCTTCCTAAAATTTGATTGTAATATTATATTTTAATTAGAGTAGATTTACTGAAAGGAATGCAAAATAAAAAAATGTGTCTAATAATTTTTTGAGCAAAGACAAAAAAAGGAAGAGAATATCCAATTTTCCTTTTTATATCAAAATGAGGATTTAAGAAAATAAAAAAAATAAATATTAATCTAATCCAATCTACTAGATTAAAAAAATAAAATATAAGCTAAGATCCTCTAACTTGATCTTGATGTAGATTAACTAAAGGCAATGAATTTGTAACACTATGGTCCTCAATATGTTGGTTTTTTTTGCTCGAATGAAGAGATCAATAAATTTAAAAAAAGAGGATGAATAGATGGCTATAAAAAATAGGATTAGAAGATAATAGACATAACTTCAAATAAAGAACAACTAGCTATAGCTGGTTGAAGACACCGTTTATAAATATTAGATTACAAGAACTATGTAGTCGAATATGAAATCAATCAAAGCAAAGCTCCAAATTAATTTTAGCAGGTTATGGTTGTAAATATTTCAAAAATCTCAAGCTTAGAATGAAAATTTTTAGATCCAAAATCAAGTCAAAATTGACTTAGTTGTAGAATAACAATGGATATTGCATGAAGGAGTTTAACTAAGTTGAACTAGAAATTGAACTTGGAAGGAACTCAAAATGATTGAAAATAGAAAAGGGAGTGAATTGGGATTTATTTGATGTGAATTTAAGATGGAACAAGAAATAATCATGATAAAAAGTATGCAAAATGCATCAAAAAATGATTCACAAGAGCTAAATTTGAAAGACAAAACAATGGTGATAGAACTATGCCTATTTTTAAGGGTGATTACATAACCACCACCTCTAAGGATGAAAGTGTCACTATTATATATTATAGAATTTCCTCTATTTTAATATGAAACTTCTCTATTAGGATGGAATCACCATAGCAATTTTCATAACCATCATGATTTTTGAGAGCTATATTTACATCCAATTCTGACTCTCCGCAGAAGATAGATGGCTCTTCAATATCTATTACCATGTATTTTGTCATATAATTCTTCACTGAGAACCTATAATACAAGTGAAAATCCACTAGAAGCCTTGATGATCTTGTATTTCAAAGACAAGTGGTTCTTGAGGATATTATTGGGAGGATATTTGTGGGCCCCAACTAACTTTTTATTGTATGGAGTTAAATGGGTAGTTTTCATGTCACATGTAGATGAGAGAGGAATCTTTTAGCCTACGTCATCATGTGATAAGCGTGTAGTTATGTTAAAAGGGATGCAACCATGATTTCCATTCCACCCTATGGTTTTAATGTTTTGCCTTGTTTATAATGCATCTTTTCTTTTTCTTCAACCCAAGACATGTTTGTTGATAATAACCATAATACAAGTGCCTCAAAATTAAGTCTACTTGTAATCACTACGGATATTATATGTTAACACATCTAAAGTTAATTTATAATACCATAGTTAGCTCAAGGGTTTATTGTTTCAAATGACATCCAATTTAAAGCTCATGAATGTAATATGGAAAATATGGTTTATATTAAAATGTAATATATCTTTTCATAAAAATAGTACAATTAGATTTAATAATAGAAGAATAATTAATTAAAAAAAAGCTATAAAAGTATTATAGTTTTCACATAATTAAGGAGTAATTATTATACCCTGATATTAAAATTAGGGTTTTTTAAATAACACTTTCAGAACCTAAAAAATTGCAACAAGTTTATCACTTCTTCAAAAACCTATACTCCATATTTTTGATACCTAAAACTATGGTATCCATAATTCTGGCACCCAAAGTTGTGGATTCCAAGTTTGTAGCAGACATGTAAAATCTAATTTGACAAATGCATCGTCAAGTCTTAGGGTCCAAAAATCTCACCGACCATTTTGAATATTCTCACCAATCCTTGAAAAATTAACCTTCTTCTTTAAAACCCTAATAAGGTAGCTAAACATGCAAAGGATAAAAAAAATATCTATTTTCGAGCTTGTGCTCAAGGTCAACATGGTTTTTAAGCACCAACGACTTATCAAGCTCCTCAATGGTATAAAATATTGATCACAACACACTAAGTAAAATGAGGTGAAGCCAAGCAATCTAGTGTAATGTAATTATCGTTGTAATGATATTAAATGCTAAAGAATTCTCTAAAAGTACTTGATCTCTTCAATAATGTAGTGAATAATAAAATGTTAAATGTTCTTCATATTTCTTTAGAGTTGTGGGTACCTTCACTATATGCCTATATTGATTGCCTCTACCATTTATCATCTTAAATGCACTAATGTTCTTGTGTATCTATAAACCTCTTGAATTCAAATTAGGACCCTATTAACACATAAGTCAACACACAACAAGGTAAAATGTTGAAAAAACAAGACCTAAGACTCATAGGGGACCCAAAACATGGGTGAGAAGGGCCCACCCAAAAAATGTACATTGTACATTTTTGGGCCCAAAAAATATACAATGTATGTTTCTAGAAGTCACCACAAACACATGAGAATAGGGGGAAAGGAGAGAGAATAAGATGGGGACACGACATGAAACTATTAGAAACAAAGAAAAATGTGCCAATACCATAGTAATCTAAACAAATAATCGTCAAACATACATGTACTTTAATAAATATAATTTTATGACTAATAAATGCCTAAAGACCATTTTTACATGCAGACATAATGCCCCACTTTGATGTGTATCTTTGAATACATATGAAAGTAAAAAAGGTAGATGGTGAATACAAATTTGTGTGCCTCTAAATCTCCTGCAACAAACTCCAATGTTCCTTTGAAACTTATAGGGATAATTATGAATATATCAATGCCCATTAAATCTTAAAAGGAAGTTGAAAATGATATGCATGGTTTCGCTAGAGGTGTGAAGGTGCCACTATATGCTTTTTGCATGCCTTCAAATCTATGTTGAATATGGAATTTTTAAAAAGATGTGTGGATGCCCCTATAGAATTTTATGCCTTTGAACCTATGCCAAACATGGCATTCATTTTCGAGTAGAATTTTTAGTGACCAAAAAAGGCTAAAACAATAATATGAGTACTAAAGAGTCAAGGTTAAGAACTATACTAAATGTATCCCATGGTGGGAATAATTTCCATGTGTTGGAGATGTCTAGGAATAAACATGTAATTACCACTATTTACTAGAAAAAAATAATTTTAAATATCTAGAGTTTGGAGCATGGATAAAATGAGTGGAACATATGCCCCTTTTAAAATGTGATCTAAAATTTAGAAGCACATATATCAAAAGAAAGTGATTATACACATGTTTAACCCTAAAAATCTAGATTGGAGTTATCTAGGGTTAAAGGGGATAGATATAGCCTAGGGTATAAGGGTGATAAAAACTATCTCTATAGCAGGGCAATTAGATGCTAAAATCATATATAACATATGTTGAATTCATTAAACTAAGATAGGCTAAAAATAGTAAGTATAACTATGTTATATATGGAAATGACAAAGAAATAATGCACTTACCTAGTTTTGATGCTAACACAATTTTAGATCTGGAACATGTATAAAGTAGACTAGAAGAGGGTTCTAGAATAGTCAACAAATTATGGATTAAGTACATCTAGAGCTAAGAACACTAGCGTTAGCCTTGGATAGTTATGTCTATGTTATTATCTGAACCTGATGCAGGTGTCATGTATGGAATACCTACTAAAAAAGGATGTGACCACCTAAATGATTTTGGGATTGTCTTCACCTTCACTCTGGTACATTCAGATCTGGGTTATGGACAGTCACTCCTGATGAAATTATAAAACCCTAGTTCTTTATCTTCATAATGACCTTGGAGAAAAATGGGTTAGTGGGTACACATTGTCAAGCTGACCCCAAAGAACCCTATGTCAATGATCATTGTATATATATCCAATACTTTGAAGAGGGCCTCAGATTGATGTAGTTCTCCCCTACGTTTTGGTTTGTGTGTGAATCATGCAATATGTGAAAAGTAAGTACAACAGTGACCTAGCTTGTAACTTAGAAAATCAAGCTCTTACACTGATCTTTTAGTACTTTAGACATTTATGTGTTATCCCTATGATTGATATAAAAATAGGATAAAATAGGGAAGCTTTTCTTTATCGATTTCTTGATTGAATGATTTGATAAGTTTCCTTAGGTCTTTTCTAGGTGAGGAATGAATAAGGGTTGATCTTGTACTTATATCAATCCAATTGGAGAAGTAACTCATATTAAAGCACTTAGGCCAACCATTAAGATACATTTTATTTGTAAATTGGATGACTTTAGGGTATTGGACACTTATGTTGAAGCATGCCACCTGCATCAACGTAGGTGTGTGTCTAGGACGCTAGTATCTAGGGAGCTAGAAAGTAGGTACAAGATTAGAACTTCCAAAGGTGGAAGAAGTAGGTTCTAAGCATCTGGGAAGAATATAAGGTTTAGATCATCAACATAAGATTGGTTGAACTAAGAAACAAGCCAAATATCACAAGATAAAGAAGATGCGAGACTTATGAAAGTGGGAAAGGTCTTGAATTGAGAGGAATAACCAAGGTCTAAGTTTGCCAAATGTACAAGTCTAAGGTGATATATAATCCATAAATATCATCTACAACATCATGTGTAAGATAAGATTAAAAGTTATCAATACCTATATTATAAATTGATCACATTGGAAGCAAGTATTTAT
The DNA here is from genome assembly GCA_037957365.1 of Torreya grandis. Classification (NCBI taxonomy): domain Eukaryota; kingdom Viridiplantae; phylum Streptophyta; class Pinopsida; order Cupressales; family Taxaceae; genus Torreya; species Torreya grandis. The sequence continues at coordinate 850,105 of JARHVA010005920.1, forward strand.
TAAATATGTTTCCCCACATAGACTTATGTTGTAATTAATTTACCCTAATTCTAGTTCTTAATAATAATAATTATAAACTAATGCAATGAATAGATATAAGAATATGTAAATTAAAGTAAAAAAATTCATACCTCCGCTTCGCTAAATAACACCAAAACAAATTAATAATTAACTAGGGTATGCAAAAGAAAGACAAAGGGTCTTATAATGATTGCACCTAATCACTATTATGGAAATATGAACTTGTAGGATGACTACAAAAACTTCTTGGATCTTTATGATAAAATCTAGAGTTTTGAAAGTGATTATAGATAGATTAGTGTTGGTCATAATAATAATTATCGAGGAAATATTTGTTTCTCCAATATTATATTGCATAGGGTTTCACAAACTAATCTTCATGTCACTGATATGTTACATCTTTTATTATATCCATGTACCTTTGCTTCACTATTTTGATGATCAAGGTGTGTAGAATTTATGTTATTCCTCTTTGACCTATATTAACACTCAAAAATAAAAATACAAGTTATGGAGTTGGGAAACCATTAGAGTGATGTTTCAAACTATGCATCCCAAATGTTGGAATTAGACCTCTAAGAAGTTTTGTGAGTGTGTGGATAAAATAACTCAACTAGGGGTTTTTAACCTCCTATTCCCTAGAAGTGATAATGTGTATACATTAAAGATAAAAAAATCATTTGGTAAAAGAGGATAATGAGAGACCAAGATAAACAACTCCATCACAAGCGTGCAAGATGTGACCCAACAAATCTCAACTTGACTCCCCCTTTATAAGTGGTGTAAGACAACTTGTATATATATATATATATATATATATATATCATAATTTAAGATAATATAAGGTGAGTTGGTTGACTCTATAGATTACATAATGTGAAATCAAAGTATTAATATTAATGGTAATGGGAAAAAGGACCCACAAATCCTCCTATAGGGATAATTTTCATAGGGTGTGGATATAAACTAGACATATATGCATAGTGAAAAACTATCACAAGATAAATAAAGGCTTAGATCTCAAGAAAAAGTTAGACAATAAATGATTTTTAGTCAAAGGATGAAAACACATAGAATTTAATAAGTGTCAAGGTGATATTTTGAGGCTGAAGGGCTAAATTAAAACTAATGTAGGGTTATATAGGCCTCATAAATGTGAAAATATACACAAGCATGTCAAAAATTATAAATTAGGGATAAGACACTAGGAATAAGGGTCTTGTACCAAATTTAAGTGTATACATAATCCCACCACTTTGATGTGGACATGATATCATGATTGAATGCATGTGTGCATTAATCTATAAACATGAATAATTTGAAACATGAACCTTCACTTATCTAGGGAAGAGAAGATGTGTTTTGATGTGATTACTCGAGCTAAGTCTCCATCGACATAAATTTTTGATCCTGACACAAGTACCAATTGTAAAAATTAGTCAAATTCATTTGAAATATTGAATATTGAAAATATGAAGATTTTGAATTATTTAAAATTTTGAAATTGAAAAGAAAACATAGGAACAAATACTCTTGGCCAGTATCTGCTGCAAATGTCATAATAATAATTTTGATGCTAGACTTCCGATAGGTGCCAAAACATATCCAACACTTATCTAGGAGTCATTAGAACCCAATCCACCTCTTGATGAAGGAAGTAGATAAACTTGTTAAAGTTTGATCAAGTTCACTCAAGTCTGATCCATTTTACAAAAGGATGAAAATATGCCTTTGATATATGCCCCCTTTTGAGGTGAGTGATGAAGACTTTTGCTGAAATCACTCATCTCAAAATATAATGTTAAGATACCCCATATGCTAGGAAAATAAAATAATCGTAGTGTCATTAACCTAAACATATGTCACTAAAATTTGAATATGCCAATACCAAAGAAGAAACTTAAAAAATTTAATATATCCAATACCACCACAAAATGTACAAGATTGAATATTTCATAGGAAATATAGTAGCATATCAAGAATTATGAAAAAGGGTATAATATCCCCATAAGAAAATAAATTTTTGAACAACTAGAAATTCCCAATGTAATAGATTATTCCCCTAATTGGGTTAGGTATAAAAAAGAGAACACACACAAGAATCATGCCCCAATAGATGCATGAAGGAGACTATGCCAACATAGGCACCAAAAAATTATAATAATATGCATGATAGACATCATGGATACAACCATAATATATAATATGCTTGGTGAAAATCATTGCTACAAGAAATAAATAAATAAATGGACCACACATGTTAGTGACCACACCCAAGTTAATGAAAATAAAATTTAGTAATAAAACACACAAGCAGGACTAAAAAAACATGATGATAATAGGATCCTCTACATACAAGGACACAAAAAGAATCAAACACATGCAAAAAAAAATCATGAATACATGTACAAAAACCATTGTAACCATGTAATAATCACAATGAATATATCCAAGTGATACACAAGATATAGGTACTAACATGAGATATAGTAACCAATGTAAACTAGCTCAATTTAAATAAGTGTTTTTCTAATATTAAACTCTGTGATTTTTTTAATCCAGAAAAACATTTCATTACATCACAAAATATGGAATACTATCTCTCTAATAACATAGTGTGTTGACACTCATTTTCTTTTTTAAATAAATACAAATAAAATTCACATAGTTTAATCTAGAAAAAAACACTTCATTACTTCATGGACTATGGAAACACTATTTCTCTGATAGTTTAATGTGTTAAAAAGGATAATAAATGAAAGATATCACCATCCAAAATCTGCTATGTGGAAATTCCCCTAAGATAATGAAAAATAACATGTAATCCAATATCATGTAACTTGTGAATTTTAATAGAACCTACTCATGAAAATACCATGAAAATAATGTGTGTGAATGATGGATTTAAAAATATCTAGCATAATTGATTATGTAACCATCTATAAATAAATGTTTTTGAATTTTGGAATTTTACAATGCTTTTGAATTTTGAATTTAGATGATGCTCCTTGATGAGTGGATTATATAATCAAGTACATTTCAATTATGATTTACACAATGTGTCAAGGTGAAACATCAGTGTGAAGGACACAAAGACCCCAAAAATGTAATAGTGTAAGGCACACATGTAAAATTGGGCCAAATAATAGATTATAGTTATGGAAATAAGTGACGATGTATCATGTGTCATAGAATATGTAAGATTTAGAATTTGAATAATTAGTGTAGACCCATAAGCAAATATATGTAATAGACTTCATACAAAAGATATGTTAACAAGAATCAAGTGTGGTATGATGCCCCCATATGCCAATGTGTGATGAAAAAAAGGGATACCATGCTCCCATTTAGAAAATATGTGATAAAAACAAGGGGTACCATGTTGCCATTAGGAAAAGATGTGTGTGTGTGTTGGTTAAAACTATATAAAATTCTTCCTAAAATTTGATTGTAATATTATATTTTAATTAGAGTAGATTTACTGAAAGGAATGCAAAATAAAAAATGTGTCTAATAATTTTTTGAGTAAAGACAACAAAAGGAAGAGAATATCCAATTTTATTTTTTATATTAAAATGAGGATTTAATAAAATGAAAAAAATAAATATTAATCTAATCCAATCTACTAGATTAAAAAAATAAAATATAAGCTAAGATCCTCTAACTTGATCTTGATGTAGACCAACTAAAGGCAATGAATTTGTAACACTATGGTCCTCAATATGCTGGTTTTTTTTTGCTCGAATGAAGATGTCAAGAAATATAAAAAAGAGAGGATGAATAGATGGCTATAAAAAATAGGAGTAGAAGATAATAGACATAACTTCAAATAAAGAACAACTAGCTATAGCTGGTTGAAGACATCGTTTATAAATATCAGATTACAAGAACTATGTAGTCGAATATGAAATCAATCAAAGAAAAGCTCCAAATTAATTTTAGCAGGTTATGGTTGTAAATATTTCAAAAATCTCAAGCTTAGAATGCAAATTTTTAGATCCAAAATCAAGTCAAAATTGACTTAGTTGTAGAATAACAATGGATATTGCATGAAGGAGTTTAACTAAGTTGAACTAGAAATTGAACTTGGAAGGAACTCAAAATGATTGAAAATAGAAAAGGGAGTGAATTGGGATTTATTTGAGGTGAATTTAGGATGGAACAAGAAATAATCATGATAAAAAGTATGCAAAATGCATCAAAAAATGATTCACAAGAGCTAAATTTGAAAGACAAAACAATGGTGATAGAACTATGCCTATTTTTAAGGGTGATTACATAACCACCACCTCTGAGGATGAAAGTGTCACTATTATACATTATAGAATTTCCTCTATTTTAATATGAAACTTCTCTATTAGGATGGAATCACCATAGCAGTTTACACAACCATCATGATTTTTGAGAGCTATATTTACATCTAATTCTGACTCTCCCCAGAAGATAGATGGCTCTTCAATATCTTCTCCATTAAAATTTTAGGCTATGTCTAAGAAAATCTCTTTCTTGGATGGGGGAAGAGAGTCATAATTGATTTTCAAGGAATCGAGTAACATTCTCAAGCATTTTGTGTACTTAAATCCAACATTTATTACCATGTATTTTGTCATATAATTCTTCAATGAGAACCTATAATACAAGTGAAAATCCACTAGAAGCCTTGATGATCTTTTTGGATATGTCTCAATAGAAGTCATCTAGATGTGATTTCATAAATGCATGAAAACTAAATAACTCTAAAGCTTTTTCCTCTTGGAGTCCTTCTAATTTATGAATATTTTGAGTCAACTCTATATTTAGGACATGTATAATACAATTTGTTACAATTAATTTTCTTTCAGGCCCCAATGACAAGACAATATCAAATCTATGTCATAGAATAGAAATTACATTTTATTTTAATTAATCAAATTAATAGTTATGATAGTGTTTTGAAATTATAAATTGTAAATATTTATTCCATATTGTGACTCTTTATTGGGTTTTTTTAATCCACTAGAATAAAAATATTATAAAATCCAATAGAAATATGGTAAAGGTTTATTATCTATGGTTTCATAATAATATAAAATATAAATCATACAAAATGATAAGTAGATGTAATAATGTGAGATTGTGTACATACAGATGGAAGTATACAAAATTAAGGAAATATAGATTTTAAACTTGAAATCCCTTAATGTACACTTTTAACTTTCAAGGTTTATTGGCACAACTTGAAATGATTTTGAATTTTTCAATTTTAATAAATTTTTTTTCTAGGAAATAATGGATTAGGTAACTTGCTTACATAAATATGTGATGGATAGATAATATGAAACTTATCAACATATTTTTATAATAAATTTATTTTACAAAAAATATTTTTTTGTGTTCGACTATATTTTCTCTTTCATCATTAAATAATATATCTTGATTTCAAGTACCTTAGTAAACATGCATGTAATTGTCATAATTTTTTTCAGATGTCATAATTTCAAGTGCCCTTGTATACATGTATGCAAATATAAAATTGATCATTATAAATATTATTTATTATCTAAATTATATTTTAAGAATACATTCAATATATAAATAAATGCAACATAATTTTATTTTCTAATGGTATGTACTATATGATTACACAAAACATATCATTAAAGATATAGTTGGTCAAACTAAAAAGTAAGATTGAGAATGGAAACCTTCTTCAAATCAAAAGATAGATCAAAAATTTAATCTATAAAATAAATAACTAAGAATAAAGACCTCACAAGATCATTTAAAAACAACAATTTGTCAAAACAAATTAAAAAATATAATATTAGGTTTTGAGCTTCCAATAATAACAAAAATCTAATAAATTTTAGATTGAAACACTATCAAACATATGAAGCAACTTTTGTAGATTTGAATCCACATGGATAATTTCTTCACCATTTTAATTAAAATTTATAGGAAACAAGTTAGATAACTAGACATTCCTTTGAAAAATATTATGACCTATTAATAAATTATACACAATTTTTACTCAAAAATCAACTCTCATTTTTATAGATTGTGAAAACATAATTTTTAAAAAAAAATATACAATATCTTTAGTCTACTAAAAAAACTCACCAAAAATACAACCAAAAAACTAAATATCAACAAATATTAAGTAGTAGGTTAAGCACAACAATACTTCAAATCCTTATATTATAAAGTAAAGTTTTTCAAAAGTACAAATAAAGACATAATAAGAACACTTATAGATGACTAATATATTAAAAAGGAAATAAACTATATAAAAATGGATTGGATTCAAAATTTAATATGAAAAAGCTAATTTGTTTAATTCCTTAAATGCACAATAAAACATCTACTATGTTTGAGATCTATAACTTTGTACAAACCCTTGTTATTTTACACCAGTAAGCTATAAGGCTTTAAATCTATGAACAAGATCATATCTCATTTGAGATCAATATTAAATCAATATCTACCAAATAATTTATGAGTATCCTCATGAAGCATAATATTAAAGTATTAGTTATTTACATACATTTGCCTCTTATTTCTAAAAGACACCCCTATGTGATATTTGTAATATACATAAAATAGGGGTATATTTACTACAAACTAGGAATGTTTTTGTTGTTTTTTTATCATTTTTTCAATCAAATTTGCTTTTAGTGTTTCCACACATTAACATTTACAAACATGGAAATATGACGTTCCCCACAAAACTTGTAGGCGATATTTTCCAACATTAAATGTCTTAAGAATTGATTAGGCCTAATATTGCATACTCAAGGTACTTGTATAAAATATAAAATGTGACCTTGTATTCTAGGTTCAGTTAGATGCACAAAATTTTAATTCTTTTTTTATAGTATTTTCGGCCTCTACGATATTAGCATGGCTTGGTGGTTCTCATGATTTTTAGATCCCTTTATGATTATTTAAAATATAATTATTTTAAAAAGTAGAAGTTTTTGTAAAATATATTTCATTCTTAGGTTTTTTTGTAGCTAGTTGTCAATAGTTTAAGAAATAAGATATGTTTGAGATGATAAGTGGTAATTAGTATTTTTTTCCAAAGATGGAGTCCAAAACTTCAGTGAATATCTATCTACGTCTAGGTTAATTATATATCTTCTTTCCACTAATAAATGATTTTTAGATGTGCTTAATGTTTGGTAAATTAAATAAACTTACAAACTAAGGCATAGCTTCAAATTGAAGATGTTGCTTATGATATAATATATAATCCACTTCTAACTGACATAGATTTAATAATACATTTAAAATCGACTTAGATTTTGGGCTATGGGCATCAACCTTGATGAAAGAGGGTATTAAGCCTCAACATAAAAATTAATTTATTAATAAGGTAGAAAAGTAGAGGAGAAGATTAATCGCATGTTTAAATACGTGTTTATGTTTCAAACATATAAGTGGGTGCTCATTGTGAATATGCATCAAACATATAAGTGGATGCTTATTGTGAATATTTATTAAAAAATGGTTATTATTAGCTTGAATCCATAACAAACCTACATCTTAGAAACCATTAACACCCATAAATAATAAGAATTTGAAATTGTGACATTATGGTGGCACATACATGCACACACTTTTGTAAAAATCGGTACACAAAATTAAAAGGTTATTATGAAAACCCATAAAATCATATGGACAAAATGTTTAATATCTATTAATTTTCTAATTTTTATTTTACATGCCCCTAAAATAAGGTTCAATATCAAATCATTACATGTGAATTTCAATGAAGTTTCAACCCTTGAAAAACCTAAGCCTTTTCTATGGAGAAAAAATGAAAGTTATAAAAATAAAAAGGACTTGAACTCTCATATAATAATATACAAAAACACAAACTATTTGATGAGTATTTGTATTGGAAGAGCACTATCATCCTATTTGTATTCTTTGTTATGCTAGTGGTGTTTTATGGTTGCAAGATATTGGCTAGAAGAATGATAAGTTTGAAATGGAGGCAAATAGAAATTATCTAGAGGTGACTAATCACAAATAATTTCATAATTTAAGGTTCAATTCCCCGTGAAACCATTCATGCCGATACAAGAATTTACCCTTTAGAGGAAACCACTATGTCCATGTTACTTTTTTATCTAAAAAAATAGAAAATAGGTCAAAGTATAAGAATGTGTCCCACTAGATGGGCAAAAATAAATTAAAAAATAAATCATAATAAATAATTATTTTAAAAAAAAATAGAAAAATATATATGCATTACATTTTTGTATATATAATCTAAAAAACATTTTTTCATAATATCAATTACCCAAGCTCAATATATTTTTATAATAGATTAGAAGTGTATGTGACCTATTTATGCCAAAAGGTGGGTCACACTATTATGCTTTGACCTAAATATGAAGGCTATTAGAGAGCCTAGGGATGCTAGAGACGCAGAGTTACATAGACAGAAAAACATGTGGATGAAAAAAAATCACAAATATATGAGTAGAAGGGAAATCAACCTAAACAAATTCTCAAACCTTAACAAAAACAAAAAAATATGTTAACTAAAAGATTATAATAATGATGTGAATGGAAAAAAAATGAAATGACAACACTAAATTATAGAGTTCAACTCAACTTATGAGAATATATATATATATATATATATATATATATATATGGGCTGAAATCAAGTGAAAGGAAAAGATACTCATTTATCTATTAATGATTAATTCCCATAGACTTAGATGTAAAAGAGGGAAATGAACATCACCTAAGGAATAATGGGAAGAGAGGTTTTGTGTAATATGCACCATACAAGCAGTCAAAATGAATGAGCATTTCATCCTTGAAATTCCAAAGTATGCAAAAATTCAAGCCAAATATGTAGAAACATTAAAATTTGGATCCATGGTAAAACTATTTAAGAAAAAATAAAATAAAAGGGTTGGGGGAGATGTTAACTCAAACTAGAAAAAAAAAGGAAAAACCTTATAAAGGACATAGTTGGGCCCTTGAATGATTCAGTGTTTGGAACAATTTGTGTAATTAGTGGTCCCATAGATTGTTTGTTCTCATAGATGTAATTAAAACCATCTTCTTTCATTTCAGAGCTTTGAAGCACATGATATTCACAAACATAACTATAAACTTGTTCTCCAATGATGTTATGTTAGTATTTTGTCAAAGAATTTGTATTGCTATCCTACAATCACATTCACCACTTCACTAAGAAAATTGCAATGATAAATTATTAGCTTTAAAAAGTGGGCATGGCCAATACATGTTGACTAATACCACAATTAGGATACAAAAATTGTTCTATATACATTGTTTCGAAAATACATTGTTATAGTGCACAATTTTTATAGAAAAAATAATAATCTGTGTACGATGAAAAAATAAGGGTTTGCAAACGTTACATGTGAAAATACTAAAATATTGATGTCTACTGAAAATACATATAATTAGATGGACATAACGATGAGGGTAATTTGCACATGATGTTGTTGTAAATCATCACCATCCATATAAACAAAAATGGTTTTATTCAAATCACACCTCCACTTGTTATATTCTTCATAAAAAATATAAAACAAATCCAACATAAACACTCAAAATTACTACAAGAAGAATTCAGAGGAAATCACAATATCATGTAGATTATTTTTTTATCATTCATGAGGTTTCCTTTCCAATACCACTGGCAATCTATAGACATTAAAAACTTTATATATCCTAGGGCATTTTTGGGAATACAATCTAATGTGTTTTCCAAGATCTTGGAATCATCATCCATGATTGAATACCCTTCCTCAAAGGCCTACCATTTTCTAAGTGCTTATATTAGGTTCATATCAAGCTCTTTATTCCATATAAATCATCTCTATATGAATTGGTTTCCATTTCTCAACAAAAGTAAAGAGCACATTCATGGCATGACCCATGTTTTGGTGTTTGGGTAGGTTCCTAGATAGTGCAATGAATAACAAGTAAATCCAATGTGAAAATGCTTTAAAAGGACCTTTCTATTATTTATTACATTCCTCATATTGTCTCTCATCTAAAAGCCATAGTATTGCATCAAAAGAAAGCAAATATCATATTATTAGGCACAAGATTAGTTGCATTAGGTGGTAGAATTGGATCACCCTTGGGAAGCTAGGCACTTTGAGCAATAGGTTTAGCGAAAGTTAAAAGGAGAATCAGGGGCCACCCAACCATCTTGATTGGTCTTAGGGGGTACTATAAAAAATGTGATATCCCAACTAAAATGCAATTGAACAATATAACTACTCCATGCATAGGTGAGATCCATCATGATAGCACATAATAAGGCTTCCCATGGGGAAATGAAAAAATCCAACCACCCTATTGAGAAGGAGTTATGGACAAATGGCTATGATTTTTAAAGAGTATCCTTCAAGACTTGTGTGCCAAAATATGGGAGCCATGAGGTAGTTGGTTAAAAGAGACACATCTCATAGTGCAAGGAGCACTCCCTTAGTGGTTGACCATTTCCTACAAGTGTTGTAACTCAAGGCCAAATTTTCAACATGAGCTTAAATTTGCATAAGAGATAAAGAGATAACAATCATTTTGTAATTAAAATAAAACTATAAAAATGAGTTTTCATTGTTAAAAACAACATAATTTCTATATTTACATAGCTAAAATAAAATTATAACTTTAAATAAGTTCCATATGCAAGTAATGCAAGATGGCCACTGAGCTTTATTTGCCAAAAATTTCACGTGCCAAGTAATGTATTGGGTGAAAACATAATTTGCATAATTTTTTTGAAAGAAAGGAGTGCTCTGGTGACCTTCAATTATCTTCTCAATTCATTGGTCAAAGAATTGAATTAAGTGAAGGAAGCCTTTAATAAATGACATTAACTTTTTAGAGTTTGTACATAAGGTATAAGAATACACTTTAATATTATTATAATGCATAAGGATTTTCACTTTAATGTAATGTGTGTTCAAAAATTAAGTGGGGTCCCTTAAGCTTTGCCCCACATTTAGGGTTCCCCAGAGCCCACAAAAATATGAACATGTCCAAAATGAATCTCTTGGAAAAATGTTTAAAACTTATTTAATTAATCATTTTCAGTCCTCGAAAAATTATTACTATGTAAAAGAACATAAAAATCTAAGGGATGTGGGACTTTTGAGTCACCCTACTCTTAGGCCTTCAAAATACTCTAAATTGACCATGAAAGTTAACTCATGTTTTAAGTCATGATTTATCTTGTGTGAAAAATAACATGAGAAATTGGGGGAGCCTTTGGCATTGCCCCATACATGGGCCTTTAGAGTTCCCTAAATAGGTTACACAAAGGCTTAGGGCTTAACTAAAAGGGTTATAAACTTGACATTATAACATATTAATTAATTTGCTTAAGAAATTTATTATTAAAATAATAATAATTTTGGCTTTATAAAAATAAGTTTCGGTTGATTTTGGAAGGATAGACATGAATTTATAGGCAGTAAGTTCCATCAAGGGGCCCCTTATGATGGCCATTACACTTTTTCACCAATTTCATGCAGTATTGACACTTGTCTTCAACTACTAGTTGACACTATATGACTTATGAACTACTTAATGTCGACACTCAGAAGGTGAACTAGCCCCTTTCCCTTTGTTCAAATAAAACTTCTAAATCAAGTGAATCCCTCATAATTAAAGGCCACACATTCTACTGCTAAAAAATCATGAAAATCTTAACTCATTTACAATGAAAATGAAATGATACTTTTGCACTGGTGTGTCCATTATAATTAAATGTCACACATTCTAATGAATTTTCTCTATCATACCCAACTCTATCAATGGACTAATGTAACAGTGTTTCCTCCACTGGCTTTTTGCTTTTATAAAAGCAAATCATCTCGCACCTATGGACTTTAATTTATATTTCTACCTATCTTGAAATGTTGATTCACATTTTCCAAGCCTATACATTCCAAAACATTATTGAGGGCCATCTTTGTCATCTTTCAAAAAAAATCTTATTTCTTATTCTCATTAGCTATCAAATCATATAATTATTAGCATTTGAAATTTTGATCTTTCACACATTACATTTGTTTGGAATTTCAAAAAGTATATTAACGTATTTTAGAATTTTAGAAGTATACACTTCATGTGAAAGCAAAGCTAAAATATTTAATAAATACGTTTTATTTTTTTAATTTATTTTTAATTTTAATAATTTTAAATTTTAAAAAATATTAAAAAAATATAATAAAAAAGTAAACAACCAAATATATAATGAAATATTAAAAAACCTTAAGATAACATTTATATAAATAAAAATAAATATTTTATATATAATTTAAAAAATTGTTCATTATGAAAAATATATAAATACGAAAGACAATATATTTTATTTTGAGTAGTAAAATATCTTTGAATAATTATAAACTTTTTATTGGACCTAATCAATATATTATTATTTTCAATAATTTTTTAAGAAAAATTCTTTTCTTTTCTTTAATCTTGTTAACTAAATAATGTAGATTATATTCTAAAGTTATAAATTTTTGCTATAAGTAAGGATGATGGTCATTTATAAACTCGAGGATATGACCCACTTTCAAGTCAAGGTATTGAGTATAAAATGTATAAATTGATGTTCTCCCCTTACTCATATTTGTAATTGTACAATGTTCAATGTTCTTGTATTTTCCATTGCTAATTAACTATTATAATCATCCCAATAGTTCCATTTCAAATTAAATAATTTCTATGTAACAAGTACAATATAAGTAATGGAAATATCTAGATAGGATAGACTTACTATTTGAGCTAATATGTAAGTGATATTTACTATGAGTCAATATATTCTAAAATATGAATTTAGATTAACACTAAACAAAATGGAAAAATGCTAATTTACAAATATTCTATTAAAAACATTTAAACAAAGTGTTGACAATTTTATCAAAGTAGATACCCCTCTATACCTTAACACTAGTAACTGCATAGAAAGGATAATTATTCTTACTATTAGGATGTGAAATCACCATTCATGGTCACTATTCACATCATGGTGATGTGGTATGTTGGTGATGTGGATGGTTAATAATGTGGTTGGTTGGTTATGTGGCATGGCCCACAGTGGGTGGTATGGCCCATGAATAATATTTGATGTTTAAAATATGAGGAGAGAGAAATGGGGCATATTTATTCACTTAGTCACATGGGTTGGATTTTGTGGAAGCATGTGAGGACATGATGATAGTGGATCTCATGATTCCATTTAGGTATTTGCTTGTCGAGCATAGTTTGTCTATGGAATCTTATTGGATGAGGTCAAAAGTTAGGAATATTTTGACTCATGTGAAATCAAATGGGAAAGTGGGGGACAATGATCACTATGCTAGATTAAGGTTACATGTGAAGTGGGGCATAGCACTTTGGAGTGCACATAGAGTGGTCAAGGGGGAATCATAAGATGTCATTCAAAGCTTGACTTGGCACATGGGGGAGACCTGGTTCCTTATTCATGAATAGTGCACCCATTTCAAGGATGGTGTATTTTCTCCTCTCTCTTATTTATTCTCTTTATGTTACAAATGCTACTAATAGCATAAGTTCTCTATTGTAAATCATCTTATTAGAGGATCCATGCAAGCTTATGCTTACATGCCTAGAGTTTATATCTTGGAGGTATTGTTATGCTTGGTTCACAACTTGAATGCTTCAGGTGTAAGAATTGAGTGCTTCGTTATTAGTAATGATTGAATTGTTGGAGGAAATATTGTAGAAGAAAGTTGATGCTGAGATTCATATGAAATCTGAATCTATTATTTTTCTTGTGGTTTTTCCTTACACATTGTAAGGTTTCAACATAATCTCTTGTGTAATGTGTTCCCTTTTGTCTCTCTTATTTTTTAGCTTATTTTCTGCTTTATTTTCTTGCACTATAGGATATAGCTTATTGATATAACATGTAGTATCATAGATCTTATTCCTAACAATTGGTATTATATCCATGGTGAAAAACTCCATGTGTGATTATTTTATGTTGGTTGGTTTGTGCAAGTTAAAGCTACTATGATAGAAGGAGAGACCAAGTTGGAGATTAAAGAAAAAAAGAGTTTATTTTGTTAGGTATCTCTCTATGGATCAAAGTGGAGGATATCTTGGTGAATATCTGATTACCTTCATGTTGTTGAGGAGAAACCCGTAGATGAGTGAAAGAGAAAGTTGAAAAAGCTTTGCCAGACAAGTCAGTATCCTACATAGTGTTCCTATTGAAGATGAAGCAAATGTATAGCTTGAGGAGTAAGTTGGTTTCCTTTTAAGGAGTTTGAGGATAAGGATATGACCTTGTTGTGGTTCTTGGAAAAAAATGAAAGGGTGTATGATGTGGTATCTTAATGACCACATGTTAGCTGAGATGTTGTAGAAGATGAAATATATATGCAAAGGAAGAAGGTACAAAGAAACTTGAAGTTATACCTATTTTTAATTAGTTGAAGATGAGGAAGATGAAGATGCATATGAAAAAGTGAGACCCAATTTTCACATAAGGATAAGGCCATGTGTTTGGACATGTGGTAGAGTAGTGATGCATTTTGGATATACTTTTGAGGCTAAAAAACTTGCTAGGTGTATTGGTGTACCGAATAGTGCAATGAATTCCATGGAGTTGTGATTGCTCTACTTGTGTCATGTTTGGCATGATTGGTAGCATAAGGTTACATTTTGAAAAATAACTTAGACTAGGTGTTCCTAGAAGGAGAAGGCTAGTGTTGACCATATAACTCAGGATGATGAAGTGTTATACATATGGTTGTGGTGTTGGCTAGGTAGATCGATGCATAAAATAACATTGGAGGCACATGAGTTAGTTTTTTAGAAACATTTGATAGATCATGATGAACTTCAGATGTTGGCTCAAAAAACTTGGTAGCTTTAGTGATGCACTTAGTAGTGTGATAACTTCCTAGGAGCTATGATTGGTCTAGTGAACTTGTGCCATGTTGATAGCTTCAGAGGATATGTGGAGAAGTCTACTTTGGAATTCTATGAGATCTTATCTCCTCATTACTATCAAGATTTCTATGTGCACTTTTTATTCAAGGATCTGGAGCATCATTATTCCTCTATGGTGTTCTCTTTTAGGAAGAGATAGATATATGACGAGGCAAAGAGTTTATGGTTTGCATATTGAAGAAGTCATTGTATGGGTTTGTGTAAGTGTAGGATATTCAGTACCTTAATGGAGATCCAAAGTGTTTAGTAGGTGTTGTTGTTATGTGTTGATGACATGTTGGATACAGGACCCAACATGATCACTATTGTGATGGTTCAAGTGATAAGGATATGATGAAGGTGGTATGAGGATCAAACTAAGGATGAATATTCATAAGGATGGGAGAGCAAGGAAGTACCCTACTTATTTCATTATGAGTTGTCTTCCCAAGAGCATCCAATAATAGAAGTGAAGACATGTTGTATACTATTTATTGGATTCATTAGGAGTAGGAAGCCTCTTGATGCCATGGTGAGAACTAAACTAAATATTCCCTAAGTAGTGGGAATTATGAATGGTTCATGGTAGAATCTTGATATGAGGATTGGTCTGTGGAGAAGTGAAGAGTCACTTCAGGTGATAAAATCTACCATGGAGGAGTAGATGTTGACAAAGTTGGTCATGGAAAATAAGTTTTAGTAGTGTAACAAAACTTCTACTAGGTTTGTGTTAGGGTAGCAGAGGGAATGGATAATAGTTGGTTGCAAAATACTCAAGTGTGGTAAAAGCCTATGTATATTGACTTCAAATGTGAGTATATTAGGATGTGAAGTCACTATTCATATTCACT
Source organism: Torreya grandis (assembly GCA_037957365.1). Lineage (NCBI taxonomy): Eukaryota > Viridiplantae > Streptophyta > Pinopsida > Cupressales > Taxaceae > Torreya > Torreya grandis. The sequence continues at coordinate 865,935 of JARHVA010005920.1, forward strand.
ATTCATGGTGATGTGGCATGATGGTGATGTGGTTGGTTGATGATGTGGCATGGCCCATGGTGGGTGGTATGGCCCACAAAGCATCTTTGATGTTGAAAAGAGGAAGATAGAGAAATTGGGCACATTTATCCACTCAATCACATGGGTTGGATTTTTTAGAAGCATGTGATAGCATGATGATAGTGGATGACATGATTCTATTTAGGCATGTGCTTGTGGGGAATAATTTATCTATAGGCTCCCATTAGATGAGGTCAAAAGTTGGGAATCTTTTGACTCATGTGAAATCACATGGAAAATTGGAGGTAAGGATCACTATGTTAGATTGAGGTCACATGTGAAGTGGGCACAACACTTTGGATTGTACATGGAGTGCTCAAGAAGGCATCATGAGATGCCATTCAAAGCTTGACTTGGCACATAGAGGAGACATGGTTCCCTATTCATGAATAGTGCACCCACTTAAAGGATGGCACATTTTCTCCTCTCTCTTGTTTATTCTCTCTATGTTGTAGATGATATTACTAGAATAAGCTATCTATTTTAATTCATCTTGTTAGAGGATCCGTAAAAGTTATGCTTGCATGCTTGGAGGTTTGATACTTGAGGCATTATTATGCTTGGTTCACAACCTAAATGCTTCAAGTGTAAGCATTGTGTACTTGGTTTTTATCACTGATTGAGTTGTTGTAGGAGATATTATAGAAGAGATTTGATGTTGAGATTAATATGAAGTCTAAAGCTACCATTTTGCTCATGGTTTTTCCTTTCACATTGCAAGGTTCTGATGTAATCTCTTTTGTAATGTGTTCCCTTTTATCTCTCTTATTTTTTAGCTTGTTTTCCACATTATTTACTTACACTGTAGGATATAGATTATTTATCTAACACCCAATAAAACTAAACTATAATTTTCAAAATCCATTTACAAATTATAAGTAACATAAAAGTATCATGGGCTGCTTAAGCAAGGTTTCCAAATATTCTAAGTGTTTGTGTACAATTGACATGTCAAATATTAGGATATAATTAAGTTTTTATAATGGATAATGACATAAGTTTGGTCTATCATGCTGAGGGACCACATATTTTTTATGGAAAGTGTAGATATTCTCTAATGGAAATTCCTATATAATTAGAACTAAAATGGATTTTGTATCTATTATAGTGGGGTCATGTATACTCATGGAATTAAACATGTTTCTAAGGCTAAACCATGAGCTTCAAGTGTTTTATATGAATATTGGGATAGAATTAGCTTTGTACAATATAAAATGAGTTAGATTTAGTCTATCATGCTCAAAGGCCATAGAGTTTAGTGATTTTCTAATGTCAATTTCTACATAATTGGAACCGAAATGGATTTTACATTTCATATAGTGAAGTCATGTATAATCATGGCATTAAACATGTTGGTAAGGATACAATGTGAGATTCAAGTATTTTATATGAATATTAGAGTAAAATTAACTTTTTACGATGGTATAATGACTTAGATTTGGTCTATCATCTTTAGGGGAGACATATTTTTTAGGTAAAGCATAGAGATTCTCTATTCCCAATTCATACATGATTGAAACTAAAATAGATTTTGCATTTCCTATGATGGAGTCATATATATTGATGGCATTAAACATGTTGCTAGGATATAATGTGATCTTCCAATGGTTTATATTATTTTTTTTGTATCGATTTACTCATTAATATACTCAAGGTTTATGAAAAGTTTAGATCAATAAAGACATCATTCATTAATATTAAAATAAATTTTTATTCGCCCATAAAATTCAATTCACACTATAGGAAATTATTGACGAGGAATTATTTATCTATTTAATATAATATAATTTTAGGAAAAATAAGATAGGGCATTTAACGCTTCCTTAGTGATCATATTTTTCCATTTCTATGCCTTGACATTATAGTTAAATATTGGGTGAAAACATAATTCACATATTTTTGGGGAAGTATGGGGTCCTTGGGGACCTCCCTCTAGTTATCTAGTTCATTAATCAAGGAGTCAAATTAGGTCAAAGAAACGTCTAGTAGCCAACATAAAATTTTAAGAGTTCGTAAACAAGCCATAAAAACATGTGTTAATGTTATCACACAATGAGCAATCATTATCTATTTATTGTGGTGAATTTGTTTTTAAAAAATTAAGTTAGGTTCATTAAGATCTTCATACCTCTAGGGTTCCTCAGGTCTTGTAAAAGTTAGAACACACCCAAAAGGCATCTCTTGGAAAAGGGTTTATAAATTGTTCAATCAAGTGCCTTTAGTCTTTGTATACTCTTCCTTTTAGAAAAACACTTAAAACTAATTGGTGGGTGGGAGGGAGGACAAGGTATGATCTTTTGGTTCATCTTGATCTCAAGCCTCCAAAGTATTTGATTTGATCATGAAATTTCCAATATATTGGTGAATCCAAAAAATGTATATCTTTGTAAAAAAGATGACATTTTTATAAACATCACATTTCACCCCATGATTTCTCTTTTATTCTAAAAAATAAAAAAGCTAAATGGGTCATCTTGATTGTAGGCCTCTTAAGTTCCCTATATAGGATGTGCAAGGCCAAGGGTTTAACTAAAAGGATTATAAACTTAAACACATTAGAAGATATTAACTCATTCGATTAAGAAAATTATTATTAAAATAATAATGTTGGCTATATAAAAATAACTTGGCTTAATTTATAAGGATAAACACAAAATTTTTGGGAGTGGGATCCACCATCCCACCATTGATTGGTCTCTAGCATGATGGATCTATCCACCACCACTGACTACAATCACCTCGCCATTAAAGTGCCACCATACTTCCATCACTGTCTCTTCACCACCGATTATGATTGGCCTTTCCACCCATCATCGAATGTGGGTAGACATTATACAACCTTCAAGCTCCATAGAATTGACAATCAAGTTGGGGCTTGGGGAAGGCTAAACCACCTTAGCTTCCTTATACTCCAATGGATATTTTAAAGAAAGTGAACCCCTTTCTATACTTTAGCATGAATAAAACCTTTTAGTCATGGCTATTGTTTGAGATCAAGTGGTGGTGGTTTAACCAAGGTTGAGCCACCTCACCCTTTCAACTCCTCACATAGATTCCAAGCTCATCTTGACCCCTTTTAGGCTTTTGTATGGTAAAAGAAATGTTATATCATCAAAGGATTTTAGAGACTTCGGATAATCCATGCAACATGACCTCATTACCTATATAGTCCCATTGTCACCCATTTCTAGTGGCACCCATAGTAAATCCACTACATTAGAGTGTTAATGCTTAAAATTATGGCTAGAAGGTAGTGGTTTGATATACAATTAATTAAACAATGATAGTGGTCTCTATACCACTAGCCTTTTGTTTTTTTCCTTGGGGCCAGATAGTGATCACATGGTTGACCAACCACTAGCCCTTGTACTTCATAGAGAGGGCACCTCTAACTACAAATTACCTTATATGTGTAAATTTTAATAAATTCATTGGGAGCAAACCATTAGTCTTAAAAGTACAAAACAAATTTCTATAGGTCCTAAAAATTCCAAATTTTCATTTAAATTTATTTTGGGTGCTAGTTTTAATCATTTTCATGAATTAAAATTGTATGAAGATGAAGATTAAGAATTTTACAAAAGAAAATTGGTTAGGTTTAGTAGTTTACATTAAAAAATTATATTTCTTCAATCATAAATCCAAAATTCATTTCATGGAAAGTAACGAAATTATAGAGAAGTCTAGTTTTCAATAGAGTTACGTTTTTGATAAAGTGGTGATTTTAAAATTTATTGATAATTATAAATATGAACTAGCCTCTTTGGTGCCTAAAGAAAACCATACAAAAATATTCATTATGAGGCAATAATTCAAATTATTTTTGTACTACTATGGTAAAAATAAAACTAACATTATCATACACATGTTAAAATCAATAATACAATGCATTACAATTTTTTTAATACAAATTTCTCATATTTATTCTAACTAATTTTTTTATGAGAACAACAACGTTTGCATTTTCAAGTAAACACTTATATTTTATTTATTTCACAATAATCATATACAAAAATATTACATATGAATGGATTCCAATATCCAATAATATTTTGTGTAAACATTTAAAATTAAATGTAAAGAAACTAGTCTTTGAATTAAGCTCTAGTGCGCTCCCATAAGGACAAACTTAGGATGGTCTCTCATCCCATCCTTTTAACATCATTAGGATGCTACCTTAGGCACCCTCAAGGCTAGGTTTCCAACTTAAACTATATGGAGTACCAATGGGTCAAGGTAAAGTAAATGTGGATAAGGAAAGAGGTGATAAGCTCAATTAGAAAGATTAACCTAAAAATCTTCCATACAACAAGGAAATTTCACTCACACCCAATCCAAAACCACATGAAATCAAATTCAATAACGCACTCATATATATATATATATATATATATATATATATATATATATATATATATATATATATATATATATATATATATATATATATATATATATATAATGGAAAATATATGTATAAAATTTACATAGTATTTCCAATACTCAATAAGGATCTCAAATTACCTATTGTATATGAGGATTGATACACTCCATAATGTGGGATGGGAGAAGGAAGAGTTTAGAATGCCTCCCCTTTCCCAAACCCTTATCATTTTTAATAGGATGACTTTATAACATGAGTGTTTCCATTTCCTCAGCCCCATGCAATGAATTCATGTAGGATGAATTTCAAAAAAAATTCCCAAGCCCATACCCTACTCCATGAAGGTTCATATCATAAAAATAAGTTAGGCAAAATTGGGCAGCATAACATTAAAATTTCAAGTCACAAAATGGGTTGTAAAAATAGTCTAAACATAAATAGAGAATGATCATCTACATGCCTTAAAAGAGTTAAAAAACCACATAATCTCCATAGGCTCAACCATCCCAAACAATAAGAATAAGAAAGTAAGCCAAATGACCATATAACCCCTTAAAAATACATACAATAAAATTTGAATGTAAATTGATACCAAAATGGTCTTATCAAATGAAGACAACTTTGACACCACCTAATAATAAAATCATTTAAATATTAAATTATTTACATGTGGAATGAAATGATTGCATACATTCAAATTTTGTAGTGATGTATCCATTATAATTAAATGCCACACATTCTATTTCTAGGGACTATGTGCAACTTATTCCTCCATTGACTTTTTGGTTTCAAAAATCAGATCATCTCGTACCTACGAACTTGAATTTATATTGCCACCTTTTGAAATGCATAAGAAGCAAGTTAGATAACTATGCATTCCTTTGAAAAAAATTATGACTTGTAAGTAAATTTTATGAATGATTATAATAGTAGAGGCAATCTAAATCTTAAAATAAAAAACAAAATATTAAAGAAATAGAATATGTGATTTTTTTAGTCTAAAAAGAACAACCAAAAAAACAACCAACACACTAAATATCCACAAGTGTTAGATAGTGGTTTGAACACAAAGATACCTTTGGAGCCTTGTATCACATAGTAAAAATTTGAAAGAATACTAATAAAAACATAATAAGGATACTTATCAATAACCAATAAATTAAAAATGAAATTAACTATATAAAAAGGATTGGATTCCAATTTTAATATGGAAAAGATCATATGTGTAATTCTTCAAAGGCACAATAAAATATCTCCTACATCTATGATCTATAAATTTGATCAAGGAATTGTTATTTTCCACCAATAGGTTTTATAATTTTAAATATCTAAACACAATCACCTCCCATTTGAGATCAATATTGAATCATTATCTACCTAATATTTTATGGGTATCCTCACGAGGCACAATATTAAAGTATTGGTTGCTTACATTTACCTCTCACTTCAAAAAGGTATTCCTCTGTGATATTTTCAATGTACATAAACAAGGAGTATGTTCAATAGGAACTAATAATATTTTTGTTGTTTTCTCTCATTTGTTAATCAAATTCATTTATAGTGATACCCCACACTAACAAATTTATAGATGTGGAAAGCTGATGTTCACCACAAAAATTATAGTTGATATTTTCTGACATTAGATCTCTTAAGACTTGAGTATGACTAATGGTTCATACCCAAGGCACACCATTAAGGGTACAAAATGTATCAAATACATAATGCAACATTATATCCTAGGTGTAATTAGATGCACAAAATTTTGATTCCTTTACTTTTAAACATTCTCCTTCTCTAGGGTATTAACATGGGTTGGTGGTCCTCATGATTTGCAAATCCCCTTATGATTGTTTCAAATATTTTTTTTCTAAAAATTATAAGCTTATATAAAAAATTTAGTGACTAGTTGATAAGAGTTTCAAAAATAAGACAATTTTGAGATATGTGGAAATCATTACTTTTTTCCAAGGATGGAGTCCAAAACTTTAGGGGTTATCTATCTAATTCTAGGTTAATTGTGTATCTTATTCCCACTAACAAATTATTTTTACAGGAGATCATTTCCAATAAAGAGAAGCTAAAAAAATTTAACAGTAAACATCACGAGGCTAGGATGAATCTAGTGGGCCTTATACAAGATTGGAACACCATGAAAAAAGAAGTGGCAAAAACAACCCAATCATTCACCCATTTTACTAAGGAGGATAGGACCCCCATGAAACAACACATGATGGTGGTAGAGACCCCTCTCCAAAGATACCCTACATTACCCCCACCAAGAGACCCCAGTGTAAGAACATGTGCATAAGAGACCTCAGATGATCCTACCTAGGGATGATGCAAAACAACCCAAAAAAATAACAAGGGATAAAATTTCAAAGATCAAACATGGTGCACAAGAAAATCTGACCAAGGACACAAAGGAACCAATAGAGGTATCCCCCTCCTATAACATATTTCTATTTATATATCTGTTATTTTTCCTTCTGCAAGGATAATTAGTTAGGTTTTGTTACTTTTTATTATTTCAACCCATGGGACTTGCTACTTTATTTTATACTTTTTAAATATGGTTCCTAGTCCTTGTAAAACCAGGTCATTTACTTTATCAAATTAAAAAAATGATTTTTAGATGTGCTTAGTGTTGGGTAAATTGAGTAGAGCATACAAACCAAAGAAGGAAGGGACTCAAGATGAAAATGTTACTTATGGTGTGGTCTATAATCCACTTCTAACTAACGTTGATCTACTAACACATTTAAAATTAACTTACCTTTCTATTTATGGTAATCAACCTTGATAAAATAAGGTATTATGCCTCAACATGAAAACTAATTTATTAACAAGATAGAGGAGTGGAGGTGAAGACCAATCACATGTTTAAAGACCCCATGTTTCAAATATATAAGTGTGTGATGATTGTGAATATGAATTAAAAAATGGGTACCATGAGCTTGTTTCCATCACAAACCCACATCTTAACAACCATTGAAACCCATAAATAATAAACATTAAAAATTATGAAGTTATTGTGGCACATATGTGCACTCTCTTTTGTAAAGATTAGTAGACAAAATTAAAAGGTTTTTATGAAAAATTGAAAGAACTATAATCATATTGTTCAAATCCACAAATATATATGGTGTTAATATAATATCACATTCATAATTTTTTTTGGAAGTTTGATAGCATATACTTACAGATACATATGCAAAATAAAGAGCAACAATATCATATATTATATCTCCAAAGCTTGTCCAATACAATGAATATGCCTTGAATATATAGGAAAGGAAGGCCAATCCTAACTAATAGATCAAGCTAAGTGATCAATCATAACTAAGAGATCAAGTTAAGTGATCAATCATAACTAAGATATCAAGCTAAGATATCAAACCTAAGACTAAGAGATAACTATTCATAAAAAATAGAAACAACTAACAAATATCCCCATAATATCCAAGAGATAAATATGTAATATCTCATAATATCTATTTAATAATATAAAATATCTGCCCATAAGTGGGTGATAATATTAAAATAAAGCACCTATGTGAATATGAGCTAAAGTAAACAACCTACTCTAACACCCTCCCCTCAATTGAAACTAGGGGCCAAAAATAAAGTGGCATATCCATAGTATAAATCCTTACAACAAGTATTGATCATTTACTCATGTAAAATATATACATGAATCAATATCTCATAAAGTAGATAAAGGGATAAACCCTATAAGAAAATAACTCCCCCCAAAAAAGAGAGAAAAGAAGGAAGGACATCATATGGAATCCCACCTAAGGATAACTTCCTTCACCCCACACAAAGATTAGTACTATATATCTTGCATGGATGGAAAGGATGTAAAAATCATCTCCATATGAGGTGAAAGATTCCCATGTACATAATCCATGAGTTCTCCCCATATGAATAAAATCCAATTATTGTATATGATAACAATGTCCCAAAGATACATCACCTATAAAAACACTGATTTTGTGGTGACCTTGCCATAAAATAGGCCTAATAGTAGACACAATACTCTATAAGTCATTTCCAATAACTCTATTAGTGTATCCCATAGATTCGAGTGTGTAAGAGCTAAAAACAAGAGTATGTCTCTCAAAGAAACCAAACATGTTATCAAGTGGATCCATCATAGAACAAGTAATAATAGTAGTAATACGAACAATAAAAAGCTCCAAATCATAATGTGAAACAACAATAGGTTCCTCATGAAAATCATCATCTAAACATACATCCTCATAAACAAGAGGAGTAGGTGATGAAGGAACAACAACTGTGGCACAATAAAATTCATCCTCAGGAAGTTATGAAGGTATGTCATCCATGATCTCCAAAACTGATGGTATAAGTGCCACATCCTTAATAATCATGTCCTCTTGATTAATGCAATGAATAGGAATAAAAATTATATGAGGATTAATATATGCTTCAATAAAACCATCATCAAAATACAAGTCCCCACTAACAGGAGAAATGATGTCTATGCCATCATCAAAAATTAAATCCTCACTTACAAGAGGAAAAATAAGTGGTATAGAAGGTGGAGTTAAAATGGGTTCAAAATAACTAGAAGACTTAGTATCCTTCCTAAATAATGATAAAAAATTGTTCCAAAATTCCTTGGGTGATGTGGTACATGTGACATAGGACTGAAAAGAGTCTAAAACATGGAGGTTAATCAAGCAAAGAGCTTCATCTTTCAAGGATACAATCAAGACAATACCTTCCTCATCTGTAAAGTGAGGAAAGTCACCAAACACAAATCTCCATAATCCTTTCAAATGAAAGTATATTTTTATTTTAATATTATAAGTGTTATAATTTGAGGTGTTGAGGGGCTCAAATAAGTGGGAATCTATTGTCAAAAAATAAGGAGAAATTTAGGAATAAGAACCCTTCTGAAAAAACAAATCAAAAAACATATACTGTTGAAAAAAATAGAACTCCATTTCGAGTCATAGTTCAAAAGTTATAGCTTTTACAAATTTTTCGTCATTGAATGGGTCAAATAAGTAAACATGACACCATAACTCAAAAGGATGTGACCAAAATAAAAAGGAAAATAGCCTTTTATCCAATAATTAGAACTGGAAGTGAACCATGGCTGTCCTCAATCCAAAAAAATTGTAAAATAATATGTCCAAAATATATTGTTTTTATTGAAAAACAATAAAAAAATCTTAAGCAACCATCTCCTACTATATTATTTTTGTTTCCATTAGTATTTAGTAAAACTACAATAACATTTTCATTTCTTAATGAAAATAAAAAAATTCAAAATAATTTTGAAATCTAAAACCAACATGCATAAAACCCAATTTTTTTTTGGCATGGTTATGTATAGTTAGAGAGCAGTTTGCATAATAAAATACATATTTGTTTTTGATGAATAAACATAAATCTACACTTGCAAATGATATATTTGGATTTCTCAAACACCCTAGATGCAATAGATGACTTAAAATTTCTCCATTGATCTCTAAAAACTATACTTTTAATAAAAAAACATAAAGATCTTCCTATTGAACTTGGATATATGAAATAACAAAGCATGCCCTTGTAACAAACTCACAAATGGATAAATACAACACCTAAAGGCTCTAGTACCATGAAAAGAATGATAATAAGATTGTTTCAAGCCACAAATATCTATGGTTTTAAGATAAAATCACATTCATAAAAGTAATATTCTAAAATTAATTTGACAATATATACTTATAAATACATATGCAAAACAAAGAACAACCATATCATATATTATATCTCCAAAACTTGTCCAATACAATGAATATGCCTTGCATATTTAGGCAAGGCAGATCAATCCTAACTAATAGATCAAGGTAAGTGATCAATCATAACTAAGAGATCAAGTTAAATGATCAATCATAACTAAGAAATCAAGCTAAGATATCAAATCTAGGACTAAAAGAACTATTCTTAAATGATAGAAAAAACTAACAAATATCCCCATAATATCTAAGAGATAACTATCCCTAAAGAATAGAAATAACTATCAAATATCTCCATAATATCTAAGAGATAAATATGTAATATAGATTCATAATATCTAAAATAAGATAAATGAAATATCCACATATAAATAGGTAGAAAAAACTAAATAAAATGAAATAATAAAACACCTAGGTGAACATGAGCTAAGGTAAATAACCTACTCTAACAAAACCCATAAAATAATATAGACAACATGTTTGATATCTACCCCCGTTAATATTTTAGTTACTTCCTCCAAGGCTCGTAGATAAGTGAGAAATTCAGAGTGGTATCCTCTGATCCCTGGTATGTTTAAATTTAACTTAGATGGTTTGATGAAGGTAATTTATAGGATTCAAGGGTGGGATTCATAATCAAACATTATGCAAGATCCCTACTTAGAGTGACTTCATAGAAGCTTTTAGATGTCATCAACAATGAGGTAGAGGTAGAATCCCTTGTGCTTAGGCTATAGTTAGTCATTTAATGTGGAATTGATAAGGTTGTAATCAAAGGGTTCTATATTACGTTTATCCATGCTTTGCATAAGCAAAAGATGGGTTACTAGAACATTGATAATATTGTATGGTGAGGCTAGGATCTTATAGATTATTTTTCGATATGGGAAGCCAAGCATTATTTATAAGAGGCCAATCTAGCCATAGATTTTATTATGAATAGAGTTATTTTCTAAGAGAAGGAGATTTTTTTGTACAACTTATGGGATGCATGGCCTGTGCTAGGATGGTAGGTGTTTGTGACTAAGTTTGATTATGAGGATGGTGCTTACTTTTGGGAGTTATGTGGATGGGGTGGTAATTGGATGGATGGGTGTCTTGTCATCCATGCAATAAAAAGGGAAGGGTTACATGTTTTTGGTATTTTTTATTGTATTTGGCCTCAACATAATCCCATTTTACATGGTGTCAATGATTGAAATAAGCTCTATGGTGTGCAGGGTGATAGTTGCTTCATGCTAGGTTGTTGGATGTTTTCTCCCAAGTGATATAATTAGTCATGGATCTAATGCTACATATGGATCTGAGCACACCCTTGATTCATATTACCACTATGAAATACGAAATGGCATTTGAAGGTAGTATCTCATAAATACGATTGAAGAAGGTTTTTGTTATTTAGTTAGGGCTATTTATTGAGGTAGTGCGATAATTGGAGGGTATGGTGTATTTGGAGACCCTATTACAGGATAAAACCAATTTTGATATGATGTCCATGTTCATCGAGAACCTTATGTTGGTTTCAGAGGACAAGGAGATGACCAAGAAAATTAAGGTTAATAGTATTAGCTTGTAATTTAAGGTTGGGATTAAAATGTTGGTGGCCAAATTTTAGCGGGGGAGGGGGGGCCTAATTTTTTTCGTTATCCGAGATGGAATTCCTAAGGTTAGTTCTTCTCACCACATATCATGAGTTATAAGGTATTTTTTTAGTGTGTTAGATTTTATAAAGCATCTTAAGTGTTCCCTTTGATACCTCACTTTAATTTTTGGCATTAGATGCATAGGCATGAAAATTTACCTTCATTTTTTTATGATCAATTAGATCACTAGCATGCTCAAAGGGTAGTCTCGATGTCTATGTTATTGGTTTTCCTATTTGGGATGTCATGCCCATGTTTTATCCATAGGTAACATTATTTTTTAGTGGGTGGAGGGGGGTTAGCGATGTGATAGTTACATGGTGGAGGGTTGTGTCCTCCCACTTAATGGATTGCTTGTATTCTAACTAATATTACATGGGATTAAGGGGCTACTTCATGGAATGTTTTGATCATGGAAGGTAAGGTGGTCGAGTTAGTACGGGGTCAAGATTTGATGAGGTGGTATCGGCTAAGAGTAGTGTTATAGGTGAATCAGTGATGGTTTTAGTTGGGTATCGATCAAGTCATGTGGGTTTAATTAGTGACATGGTGTTTGGTGTTATTGGTGGAATTTTTACTTGTTAATGGTGGGTCTATGATGGGGATTCCCTATGGAGGGGTTGTTTTTAGGGTTTATCTACTCTTTGGTATTTTTTTGTAGTTTTAGGCATGTTGGGAATTTGTTTCCCATGTTTTGGGCTTGTATTTCTAGTTATTTGGTGAGTTAGCTTTGTGGTAGGTTTTTTTCCTATATTTTGTTAGTTATTTCATGGATTGGGTCCTATTTGGTTTTATTGTGATGTTATGTCATATATAGTCTTGGTTATTTGGAATCTCATTTGTTATTAATGAAGGGTGAGGGATACACTAACCCTCAATTACCTATATAAAAAATCCTTAATATATATTAATTTTCCATTTTTTATTTAAAGTCACACTTCTATTAATTTAAAAAAAACTTATATTACAACACTAGTCATAAAGAAAAAGGGTGGAAAATTCATAGCTCGGATGCCAAACTAAGCTAAGAGAGTCTTGGGAGGAACCCAAGTCCATAACAACAAGCCACAAGATGATATTTAACCATAATTAAATTAAATGAAGTTCACATCAATAAAAAAAAGATAATGAAAATACACAAACAACAAGGAAAACACTAAGCAATAGCTATGAACATGGAAGCCAATAGATGAGGTAGAGGCAGAGTCCTGAGGCTTCCCTCCTTAGCCATCCTAAGTTGAGGGATGTTCATCCATAGGGAGGGGTCCCAAACATCAGCTTGTTGGTTAGTTTACAAATCATGCTACATGATTTTACATACCCTTGAATTAAGGTGTAGGGTCAAATAATTCCATTTCACTCTTAATGAAAGTCCAACCCATTTAAAAACTTGGGCCCATGTTAGAGAGAAAAAATGTAATTAAATTTGAAAAAAAAGGGACCATAAGTCAAATATAATAGAAGAAATAAACACCAACTATTTGGTGAGTTCTTTATATTTGAAGACCAATAGGGTCATATTTATTTTACTTTTTAAACTAGTGGTGTTGTATCATTTAAAGGTATGGGCTAGTAGAGTAACAAGTTGGAAATAGAGACAAATAGAAAGGATCCAAAGTGGCTCACAAAAAAAATTAAAATTTAAGGCTTTAATTTCATATTAAATAATAAGTTACTCTCTAGAGGAAACCATTATGTCTATGTTACTTTGTTACCTAAAAAAATAGAAAATATGAAGACTAGTAGATGGCCTAGGGCTGCAAGAGATGAAGAATTACATATAAAAAAGAACACGTGGATGAAATAGAAATACAAATGGATGAGTAGATGGGACATCAATGTAAAATGATTCTCAAACCTTAAAAAATAAAAAATTATGTGAATGAAAAGATAAATACAATTTCTTGGAAGAAAAAAAGTAAGAAACAACAATGCTAAATTATAGAGTTAAACACAACTTATGTTCCTTGGGGAAAAAATTATATACAGGGGTTGAAATCAAATGAAGTTAAAAGATAATCATTTATCAACTAATGAGTAGATCCCACATACCCAAATGTAAACTAGGGAGATGAATGTCACCTAAGAAATAGTGGAAAGAGAGGGTTTGTGTTGTATGGACCATAAAGGCAATAAAAAGAAGGAGCATTTCATCCTTAATTATCCAAAGAATGTAGACATTTGACCTAAATATGCAAAAACATTAAAAAATTTCTCCATGTTAGAACTATTTAAGAAACACAAAATAAAAGAGTTAGGGGAGCTGTTAACTCAAACTAGAGAAAATAGCATAAGCCTTATAAAAGACATAGTTGGGCTTGAGAATATTTTAGTGGCTAGATAAATTTGTGTTATTGGTGGTCCCATATGACATTTGGTATTTTGGATGAAATTAAAACCATTTACTTTCATTTTTAGAGATTTCAAGCACATGATATGCACAAACATAACTAGATAAGTTGTTCTCCAATGATGTTATGTCAGTATTTTGCCAAATTCATTATATTTCTACCCTACACTGACATTCACCTCTTCACTAAGAAAATTATAGTGATAAATTTTAAAATTGAAAAAGTGGCTATGGCCCCTACTTGTTGACTACCAACATAGTTATGGGAAAAAAAATGTTCTAGATACAAACTATTTCAATTTGTTTAGAAAATATATCATTAATGCACACTCTTGAGAGAATAAATAATAATTTTTATATAATTAAATATGGGTTTACAAAAATTACATGTGAAAATACTAAAATCATGATGTCTATTGAAAATTCATATAATTAGCTAGAAATAACTATGAGGGTAATCTACACACAATGTTTTTAAAAATCATCACCATCAATCTAAAAAAATGGTTGATTCAAACCACACCTACCCTAGTTTTATTCTTTATAAAAAATACAAAACAAATATAACACATGATGATGAGTGTAATCTACACATGATGTTTTTAGAAATCATCACAATCAATCTAAAACAAAATGGTTGATTCGAACCACACCTACCCTAGTTTTATTCTTTATAAAAAAAGATAAAACAAATCCAACACAAACACTCAGAAGTAGTACTAATAGGAGTAAGATGAAACCAAAATATCATCTACATTATTTTTTTATCATTCATGAGGTTTCCATTCTAATACATGATTTTTATTATTTTTTAATTTCACTATCAATCTGTAGACATTAATAACTCTATAAATCACATGGGTTTTTTAGGAATACAAGCCAATGTATTGTCCAAGCTCTTAGAATTATCATCCATGATTGAAGATCCTCCCTCAAAGGCTTGCCATTTTACAAGTGATTACATCATGATAATATCAAGGCCTATTCCATATAAATCATCTCTATGTCAGTTGGTTTCCATTAATCAAAAAGATGAAAGAGCACATTCATGGCAAGACCCATGTTTGGATGTTTGGAAAGTTTCCAAATAGTGCAGTGAAAAATAAGAAAATCTAATGTGAAAATGCCTTATAAGGTCTCCTATATGATTTATTACTTTCCTTACATTGTCTCCCATCTAAAAATCACAAGATTGCATCAAAATTAAAAAAAATTGCATATCATTAGGTAGAAGAGTTGTTCCAAGAGGTGGCCAGAGTGGATCATGCTTGGGAAGCTATGCATTCAAAGTAAAAAGTTTAATTGAAGGAGGATCAAGGGTGGAATGCAAAAATATAATATGCACTACATCACTGAACTACCAAGTATGGAATGCATGGTATGGCATCATCAACTACATATGGATGGGTGGATGCATTTGTGTGTATTTCAACCCTCATCTACTCTATATACATGGGGTTAGGTCAAGTGCACCACCCAACCATCCTGAGTGGTCTCATGGGGAACCAGAGAAATTGTGATACCCCAACCAAAATTTTATTAAACATAACTACCAACCTAACCACCTCCTACATAGATGAGATCCACTGTGACAAAAAAGCACCATACTTACCATGTGTTAATAATAAAATCTAACCCGCTACTAAGGAGTTGTGTAAAATGGCTATAACTATGAGAGAGGATCCATTGACAATTGTGTGCCAAAGGATGGGATCCATGAGGTATTTGGTCAATAGAGACACATCTCATAGTACAAGGATCACTTGATCTCAATCATTTAATAGCTCCTACAAGTGTTGAAACTCAAGCACCACCTTTTCAACATGAGCTCAAATTTGCATAAGAGTTAAATAAATAACAACCACCTTGTCATTAAATGAAAAATACAAAGATAGGGTTTCATGGTTAAAAATAACTAAATTTATAGATTTCCATTACTAAAATAAAATTATAAATCTAAATAAGTTCTATATGTAAGTAATGTATGATGGCCACTGAGCTTTATCCACAAAAAAAATCACATTCAAAGATAAGTTGTCATGTCTAAAATTTAATATGACAAATACTTCAAAAAAACCATGCCATTTAAAAAAAATGTATAATGCACATTATATAAGACAACATTTCCAATTAAAAATCCATTTATGGTGAAAAACACAAAACACAATGAAACAACATAGGTCATAGTGAAAAAGTGGCCAAATGGTATCTACATAACCATGTCAAGCCCACTTACACTAATTTTCCTAAAAATAGTCCACGACATCCTAGGCTCTCACACCATGATGAGGATGTTTAAGGTGAATGCTTCCCTGGTGACCAAATTTTGTTGATTTTAGGTATTGACATATTAGGTCAAGATTGGGCGAAAACATAACTCACATAATTTTTTTGAAATTAGGAGGTCTCCTTAGGAACTCCCTTTAGCTTCTCAATTCACTAGTAAATGAGTCAAATTGGGTGAAAGAAACCTCTAGTAACTGAGATCATATTTTCAAAGTTTATAAACAAGGCATAAGGATACACATTAATATTATTACGATCAGTAAGGGTTCTTCCTTTAACATAATGTGTGTTCAAAAATTAAATGGGGTCCCTTAAGGTTCAACCCACCTTTGGGGTTCCCTAGGTCTTCCAAAATTCTAAACATGCCTAAAATGGATATCTTGGAGAAGGGGTTAAAGCTTATTTAATTAATAGTCCTTAGTTCCTAAAAAAAACTATGTAGAAGAACATGAAAAGCTAAGGGGTGTGTTAATTTTGGGCCATCCCACTCTCAAGCCTTTAAAATGCTCTGAACTGACCTCAAAAGTTCCAAGGTATTCACCCCTTCATAAAAGGCATCTCTTAAAAAAAGTTGAAATTTTTATAAATTCATGTTTCAACACATGATTTATCTTGCATGCAAAATAACAGGATAAATTAGGGGTGAAATTTTAGTGTGGTACCATACTTGAGCCTTTAGAGTGAATTCAATAAGTCATAAAAAGTTATGGGGCTTAACTAAAGGGTTATAAGCTTAAGCTTACAAGTGGGGTGAACCTTGTATTTTCCCACCCAACTACAAGTAGGGGGTTCGGGGTTCATGCCTTGACCTACCTATATATATGGATTGGACTACCACATTATAACATATTAATTAATTTTGTTAAGAAATTTATTATTAAAATAATAATAATTTTGGCTATATAAAAAATGATAGCTAAATTTGAAAGGATAAACATAGGTTTGCAAGAAGTGGATTTCACCATCCCATCAATGGGTATCCCCTTGTGATGATGGATCTAGATACCTCTATCAACTATGGCTCAATGAAGGTTGAGCCACCTCATCCTTTCAACTCCATCAACTCCCATCAAAGATTCCAAGTTTTGATCAGCCCTTTTTAAGATTTTGGATGCTAATAGGAATTTTAGCCTATCAAAGGAGTTTTAGAGACTTCAGTTGTGCTATAGAACATGGCTTCATGACCTATATATAAAATTTACTCCCTAGGAGAGTTAATTCTTAAAGAAAGGGTTAGCAGCTAGCAATTTTTTAGCCTCTTAAGTGAACAACATTGATGGTCTATTAGATGTCCTTTATTATTTTTATTTGGTACTGGGGAAGTTCACATGGTTGACAACCTACCAACACATGTACTTCAAAACTATGACCTTTCTAATTAAAAATTATGTAAAAATGTGAAATAAATTTATACAAGTCGTAAAAATTCAAAATTTTCATGTAATATTATTTTGGGCACTATTTTCCATCATTTTGTATGAATCAAAATTTTATGAATATTAGACATGTTACAAAGTGAATTAGTGTAGTTTTAGTAGTTTATATTTATAATTCATATTTCTTCAACCATAAATCTAAAAATCATTAATGACAGTGATCATTAAAACTATATAGATTCAATTTAACCAGATTCTTTCTTATTGGAATACATTATTATATCTATTATTAATTAATAGGTAAATTTATCCAAAATATTTTGGGTCCACTATTGAAAATGTTAGTGATGAGATGTGGATGCAAATTGATACTAAAACTCATGCAAAGCATAACTCATTTACAGTTGGAATGAAATGATAACCTACAGACGTGACTTTAATTCACATATTCCAAGCGTATACATTCCATAACATTATTTTCATATTTCAAAAAAAAATATCATTTCTGTGGTTTCATTAGCCATCAAATCATAGCAATATTAGTGTTTGAAAATCTAATATTTCACACATTACATTGTTTGGAATTTCCAAAAATGTTTTAACACATTATAGATTTTTTAAAGCCTACACTTATAAAATAAAAGATAAAATTATTAATAAAGATGTTTTAATTTTAATTTTAATAATTTCAAATTTCTAAAAATTATAAAATATTTATAATAAAAAATTATAAGCAAAAAACAAAATATATAATAAGATTAAAAAACCTTAAGATAACATATAAATAAAATTAAATATTTTATATGTAATTTTTCTTTGATGAAATATATCCATATATTAACTAAACAGAGATATAAAAATAATTTATAAAAAAAATATAGGCAGTATGGGAGCATGCCATGTCACACAAGGCAAAGTTTAGGAGCCAAAAATAAAATCACCATTAACAATTAGGCATACTCTAAAACCAAGTGACAAAGTCATAATAAAAGATAAATTTTAAGCATCAAGAGCAAGGCCAAAAGGTGGAGGATCCATATCACCAGGACCCCAGCCTAAGCTTGTCAAGCCATTGCCATCTGGAATAGGCTCCTAGCTAGTATCTTGAGTCATGTCATATTCGTCTTCCTATGTGAAAGTGGGAAAAATCGCCAAAGAAAGCCTAGGAAACTTATCCAACACATTTTATCAGCCTCCAAGTGGTGCCTCCAAGCATCCAAGTGTAGAGGAGGAGCAGCATCCCAGTGATCCTACCCAGCTAGGGAAGGAGGTTGTGATTGCCACCTTCATTGTTGCCTAGGAGGGTTTATGTGCTGGTATGGGGTGTTGCTATGAGAGCAAAATTGTGAATGGCTATGATGATACCCACCACAAAGTGTTAAAGCAACTATATCCTCTAATCTGGGATCCCTGGGCAGAGATGACAAAACCCAAGCCATTGCACAAGGAACATCTCCCCAATGAAAGAGGATATCATGAAGGTGCCCAAGCTCTATATCCACTTTATTAGCTTGAACTTAAATCTATAAAAGAACATTAGAGGTGATAGAGGACTTTTTTAAAGTAGAGAAATTACAATTAGCCATAACATTATTAAACTTATAATTATTTATTTCTTTCCAAAGCTAGAAGATAATCTCCACTCTGAAATCATGCCAGACTTTTGTGTATTTAAAGGGCATCGTAGGTTATCTCCAAGGAGGATGTGCTGTCAAAAAAGGAATTTGGGATGGAAAGGCTTGAAGAGATCATGGATCCAAGTCTATAACCTTTGAGCTTTGGAATATTATCAAAAAAGATGAGGAAGTATCTCAAGGTGGCCATAAAAAGGGTAAGTAGGAAGGTGAACTCCTAGTTGGACAAGTCTTCTACCAATAGGAAGGCCTTGGTGTAGTATACACTAAGTAAAATGAGCAAGCTTGGGTTCCACACAAGCCCCCAAAATAATGTTTAAGTCAAAGCTCCACATAGTAAAAAATTAATGCAACCCCTAACAGGCATTAAACTTATCCACCATAGAAAAATGGAGGGTGAGCCAGCCATAGCCAAGTTGAGGAGTGTAGTTGCAAAAGGGGGTCTCCACATACCCCTTCTAGTCCTTTCACCATGGATGAGTGGAGTGGACCAAGATTTTTTGGACCATGGAGGGTAGCATAGTGCTAAGTATTTCCTGGTAAGATTCCTGGTCCACATTGGCTAACCAAAATTTGGTTTTCACCTCTTCCTAAAATACCTAATAGCATCCCACTTTCAACCAGATCTAGCATCCCACACCAATGGAGGGAGGTAAGATTACTTGTAAAAATGAGTTTTCTACTATTGGATGCTAGAGCTAAAGTCCATGTAGAAGGTGTCGAGACACTACAATGTATAATCCACATTGGATTCATCCTCAATGAGAGTAAGGAAAGAGTCATTTGCAAGGCAACCACTAAGTAATTACATATCTTCTTGTAGGTTTGCAACATCTAGAGGGAGATAAATTCCTTTATCAAGGCCCCTAGCTTGGGCATTGCTAAGAAGATATCCCAAACCCTCAGCTACAAGCACATATAAAGAGGGAGCCAGTGGTCACCCTTGAAGAATGGAGCAGAACAAGCTAAAATACTCAAAGGTGACTCCATTAATGGAAAGGATGGTTGAGGCATCAACAAAAATAATTTGGATGGTTTGGATGAAGATGGAACCAAAGCCCAGCACTCAAAGCATGGCTAGTATGAATGGTCATTCAATAAGGTCATAAAAATTTTCAAAGTCAATTTTAATGAACATGGCTTGTTTCTTAAACTTTCTAGCCCAATATATCCCTTTCCAGCATGCTATAATGTTATCCAAAATATAATTGCTTCTGATGAAACCCATTTGTTTAAGGTGCATGATGAGAGGTAGCATATTGCACAACCAGATCACCAAATCCTTGGAAAATATTTTATAGGAGACATTCAAGATGGTGTTGAGCCATTAGTTGTAGAACAACTTAAGATCTCCCTATTTAGGTATGAATTTAATATTTCCTTTATTTATATTTTTACCTAGTGAATGCAAGCAAAATGCTTCTTGATAAACCTTATGCAAGTCACTGACGATAAGGTTCCAAAGGGTTTTATAGCATTCATATGGAAATACATCAATGTTAGGATCTTTGTCATTAGCTGTGTGAGACACTACATCATGAAAATCATCAATAATGAGGGGGCCTATCACAATCCACCCACTAGGTGAAAGTGAGCTTGCTTGACACCATTGTGAGACATTGATGAAGGGTAATTTCATGCTTAGTCAAGGATGCTTGAGATTTAAACACTTGTTGATAATGAAAGATAAAGTCTTGAATAATATGTGAGGTCTCTGTGAGTCTATTTCTAGCCTCAAATATGACTTGTATTTGATACTTTGAGTTCTTGGCTCGTAGCATTTGGAAGAACTCCTTTGAAGCTTTATCCCTTATCTTGAGCCAATGAAGCCTGGCTTTAACTTGGGCTCCTCAGGCATTTTTGTTATTTAAAATTTGAATGTGGTACCACAAAGAGGATACTCTGACCTACAATATCTCATTTAAGGGATCCTTTTCCAGGGCTAAGGCCACATGGCTCAGCTCTAAGGAAGTAGTAGAGTAAGAGTGTCCCCAAATTTTATAAAGTTGGTGGCTATAGATTCATAGAAAGTGAGCGGTATTTTTAATGGCATAATCCTACCAAATAATCTAACCAAATTCTTGGGAAGGACATGGATCCAAATTCCAAAATCTCCTAATGTGTGCCACCATGGGCCCATGTTTGAGCAAAGAAGTGTTAAGGAAGAATTTTATTTTGTGGACTTTGGGTTTCATAAATTACTATGTCACTCTGAACTAAAAAGGGGAGTGGTTAGAAAGCCAAAAATATAGCAATGCCTACATTGGAGGGAAAAAAACCATTATCAAATGAGAATTATATTTGGGTGGACATCATTGCCTTATCTAGGTGCTTCAAAATCTGACCAGGGCCTTCCTTGATATTACTTCAGGTGTACCAAACCCTATTTATAGGCTGACAGGTTAAATTAGGGTCATAAAATCCCCATTTAGTACACATGTAAAACCATGCCTCCCTTTCACCAATTGCCCATATCATATTCAATTGGCCTACTTTATCCTCGGGAGACACCACCATATTAAACTCATCACATAAGATCAAGTGGGCATCGAGGAGATTATCCACTATCCAACTCCATAAATGGGTATGCTTGAAGGCATCATTCAAGGAATAAATGTTAATAAAACCAAAAGAGTGGATTTCAATGCTAAAAAGGACCCATTCTAACTGATTGGTGGGGTCCATGCCAGATTGCACTAAGTGCAACCACCACCTTGGAAAAATTAATGTGATCACCCCTCCACATCCTGCATCATGATTACTATGAATAATGATATTGATGTGCCAGATGGAATTACTAACAAATTTTAATAAAAAATCCACCACATTGACTTCTTGAAAACAAAGAATGTCCATCTTGGGAAACTTCTGAAATCACCCATAACAAACTTACATTTTGGGTTTGTGAGACCTCGAACATTCTATGAAAAATAATTCATAGATGATGGGTGTCGAGGGACATGTCCTCTGAGTCTAGACCTTCCAAGGCATCATACCAATTATATAGAAAGTGCCCACTGTTAGCACTTAAAAAATCATCAAATTACTTCCTCATAATAAGGTCAACCTAGTACTCACCTTCCTCTACCTCATCACCCCTCTCAGGAGGACTGTGAAAATGTTTGGGCATATCTCACTGAGAAGGAAGTGAAAGAGTGGCTAGATAAGAATTTGGGCATATTAAGACTTTGGAGCAGTTGTTCTTCTTCCTTATTATAGTCCATCCATCCTCAACTAGTTTTTTTCTAGCTTTAAGAGTGGGCTTACGGGAGAGGATGAATAGTTAGACACATTGTTGTAGGCCAACTGAAGGGGACAATCTTGTATCTTATGGTCTGTGGCTTGGTAGTGAAATCAAGTGTTAGGCAAGTTGATATATAGGACTCACTAAGAGTGCCTCACATCCCCAACTTAAATTTCCATAAATTCCTTGAGGTCTCAAGACAGGTATGCTTCCACATAGACTCTTTTTTATAGTCTAGTAAAGTAGAACCAATTTTGTTCATGACAAACCACATGACCTATATATGATGCTATCTAGTGAATAAAGTGTCAACAGGTGAGCGGGAGGCCTAGAAATTCAACCCAAACCAAAAATCTAAGATTAGTGTGCTTTGAGACCATGACTTCTTGTGTCCAGGGGGAGACAACCATAAGCAAGTTATTGACATACCAAGTGGTAGGCCTATGGAAGATTCTTCCTACATAGGAAGGGTCAGTGAAATGGAAAAGGCAAAAATCCTTAGTCATGTTCTAGATGATTTCCAACTTAATGCCATGAGATTCCCAGTGAGTTTGAACCCAAGACCATATCATACTTTTATAGGGAATTCTCCCAACAAAATATCCTATCAAAAAAATTTCTATAACCATTGAAATGCAAAATTAAATTCAAGAATAGGCAATAAAACATCAGGTTCCAAAGCATTACCTTGTGGTAAACCTTTGGGACAAATTTCCTTAGGTGTTTGTAGGGGGCCATTGCTCGACACTCTATCATTCTTCTCCATAGATGAAAGAGTTGAGATTGAATGGGGAAAATTCATTATAAAGACTAGGTTTACTCGAAGGTGAGAAACCCTGAATGATAATAAATGCAAGTCCTACAAGCGACTTAAGGCCCTGGTGTGACACAAGGTTGGGCAAGAAAAAAATAAGGGATGGCTCAATGTCATGCATGGAGGAAACCATAGCATAGCAAATCCTCATTTTTATATGTAACTTTAAAAATTATTTATTAAGAAAAAAATATAAATATGAAAGATACAATATATTTTATTTTTAAATAAAAAAATTAAACTTTAGTTTCACAATATCATTGAATTAGTATAAAAAATTTATTAGACCTCATCAATATATCATTATTTTCAATGAAGTTTTAAGAATTAAATTGCTTTATTTCCTTCAACCCTGCTAACTATATAATGTATACCATACTCTAAAGTTAAAAGTTTTTGTTATAAGCAGGGATGATGATCATCTATAAACTTCCATGTCAAGTTGTGGAGTGTAAAATGTAGCAATTGATGTTTTACCCTTACTCATATTTGTAATTGTATGATGTTCAATGCTCTTGTATCTTCCATTGCTAATTAACTGTTATAATCATCTCAATAATTCCATTTCAATGTAGATAATTAATTTTTAACAAGTACAATATAAGTAATAGAAATATCTTGTGAATATTTGAAAGAAATATCTAGATAGGATAGACTTACTATTCGAGCTAAGATGTAAACTAATTATTTACTGTTAGTCAATCTATTTTAAAATATGATTTAGATTAATATTAAACGAAAGGGTAAAATGCTAATTGATAAAGATCCCATAAAAATATGCTCATATAAAGTATTGTCAATTTTAGCAAAGTAGATACCCCCTATACCTTAACACTAATGACTACATAGAAAGGGACAATTATTCTTACACCTAATAAAACTAAACTACAACTTTCAAAATCCCTTAAAAAATCATAATAAGCATAAAACTATGATACTTACTTAGGATAAAATCCATTCTTGGGCTGCTTAAGCAAGTTTTTCCAAAGATTCTAGGTGTTTGTGTACATTTTACATGTCAATTACTAGGCTATAATTAGCTTTGTATGGTGGATAATAACTTAGGTTTCGTTTGTCATGCTCAAAGACCACACATTTTTTAGGTAGAGCATAGAGATTATCTAAAGGCAATCCTTGTACAATTGGAACAGAAATGTATTTTGCATGTCCTGTAGTGGGGTCATGTATACTCTTGGAATTAAACATGTTTCTAAGGCTAAAACATGAGCTTCAAGTGTTTTATATGAAACTATGATAGAATCAACTTTGTATGATAGAAATTGAGTTATATTTGGTCTATTGTACTCAAAGGCCATGTATTTTTCAACTAGAGTTTAGAGATTCTCTAATGTCAATTCATGTACAATTGGAAATGAAATGGATTTTTATTTTTCTATAGTGATGTCATGTATACTCATGGCATTAAACATGTTGTTAAGGCTAAAATGTGAGATTCAAGTGTTTTATATGAACACTGGAATAAAATTAACTCTGTATTATGGTAGAATGAGTTAAATTTGGTCTATCATGCTCAGGGGCCACATATTTTTAAAGAAAAGTGTGGATATTCTCTAATGTCAATTCCTACATGATTGAAACTAAAATATATTTTTTGTTTCTTGTCATGGGATCATATATATATTGATGGCATAACATATTTCTAAGCCTATAACTTGAGCTTCAAATGTTTTATATGAGTTTTTTTATATGAATTTATCCATTAATATACTCAAGGGTGATGGAAAGTTTAGATCAATAAAGACATCATTCATTAATATTAAAAAAATATTCTTTTCCCATAAATGTCAATTCATGGTGTAGGAAATTATTGATAGGGAATTATTTATTTATTTAGATATAAGACAATGTGAGAAAAATAAGATAGGTCATTTAACACTTTCCTGGTGATTAAATTTTGCCATTTCTATGCCTTGACATGTAGTTCAAGATTGGGTAAAAATACAATTTACATATTTGTTTGGGAAGCAGGGGGTGTCATGGGGACCTCCCACTAGCTACCAAATTCATTGGTCAATGAGTTAAATCAGGTCAAGGAAATATATTGTAGTCCGCATCAAATTTTAATAGTGAGCATAAATAAGTTGTAATAACATGCTTTAATGTTATCATGATGAGCAAGGGTTCTTGATTTAATGTAGTGAGTATTCAATAATTAAGTGGGGTCCTTTAAGATCTATTTGTCTTTGGGTTCCCAAGGTCCCACAAAAATCTAAACACACCCAAAAGGGATATATTGGAAAAGGGTTTACCAATTATTTAGTTAAGTGTCTGCAGTCCTTGAAAACTCTTCCTTTGGGAAGAGAACTTAAAATAAATTGGAGGGGGTGAGGGGGAAAGGGGGTTTATGGGTGAACTTTTGGGTCATCTTGGTCTCAAGATAAAATACTAGAGTTTTCCATCTCACTATGCCTAAATGATTATCTTATAGTCTAACCCATATCATTATGATGACCCAGATAACATGTAAATTACAAAAAAAATCAAAACTTGATATATATATTTCACTATCAATGACAAATCCATACCTATTTTATATCCTTTTGGGCACTACTAGCCATAGAAGGGCACTAGAGTCAACGTTAGTGTCTAAATCCTTATTTAGTGTCCAATACTCACAAGTCATCCAAATTGGAAATGATTATAAACCTATGGGTCAACCCATTTTTATTATTGAACCCTATCACGAGATATTTTCAAAAGTTGTGGTATAAATACAAGACTAAGCCTTCTCATTATTCATCTGGCAAATACCAAGCAAACACCTACCAAAGATCATTTAATCAATCATATTTCTAAGTTATTCTACCATATTCATCCATATTTCTATATCAACCATAGGATTAGTTATATAAAATGTCTAAAACACCCAAAGAGCAACCCATGAAATGTAGTTGTCAAGTTACAAGCTAGAACACTACATATGTCTGCATATATCATATCACATCATTTTCACACACACTCCCACACATAAGATATAATTACATAACTTTGATGCCCTCCTTTCAGTATTCGAAGTGTGGGTAGAACTCATTGACAGATGGATCTTTGAGTTAACTTGTCACTATGAGCCCACTAACCCCTTTTTGGCAAAACTCATTATAAAGGGTGAA
Organism: Torreya grandis; assembly: GCA_037957365.1. NCBI lineage: Eukaryota > Viridiplantae > Streptophyta > Pinopsida > Cupressales > Taxaceae > Torreya > Torreya grandis. The sequence continues at coordinate 892,610 of JARHVA010005920.1, forward strand.
GAACTAGTGTTTGATCAATAAGAAGAGAGTGACAACCTATATTATAAATCTAAAAACATCATCATAAAGTTTACATAAAACCCAAAATGATGAATTTGGTTGCATTGAGATCTAATGGATATTCTATACAGGATAATAACATCACAACATGGATAATAACATCTATGGTAGTGTCCACAGCTTCAAAAACATCATTTACAAAATTTGATGACTGTCTTGGAATCTTGATCCTACACACTTCTTATCCAACTCAGATTGACTTGCATAAAATAAACACAAATAAATATATTTTTATTTGGTATTATAATCAATTGAACACCTTTCAAATCTAATACTTTTTATATTTATCATATCTTAGTTTTATAATTTAGAATATTTATTTATTTGAGTTTTCAATTAATTAGATTGCTATGAAATAGTTTATCACCCTTGTATCTAATCTATTTCTATATTCTCAACCTTATCCCTAACAATCTAAATTTAGGGTTAAACATAAAAAAAAAGAAAAAAATCTAATTAAAAGTTAATAAATTCTTAGGGATCATTTTTTTGTTTCTAGAATATGCAACATCTCAAAATATAGAAACTCTAATCACCAACCAAAAAAAAGTGTTTATGAAATATATTTGACCATCACTTTGAGGTTTTTTACTTTTCCTTGAAGAATTCAATCGAAAAATCATTATATATTGGTCTTACGATGGAGTTTGGAGCTCCTTTTTTTCTTAGAAATAATTTTTTGAGCTCAATATGTTGGTGTAGCTAGATAGATGCCATTATTAGTAGTCAATTTGAAAATGAAATATAAGTTAATGAAGTCATTAATATACGTGGTATGTGAAGAATCCAAGATAAGAACCTCAAGATCAGTATTTCTCAGTATATTTATGAGAGATATTTCTAAGATATATGTCCTAGTAATATAAAATAATTGTAACAAAATAATAATAAAATTAATTGTAATTTACTTTCAAACATGTATTATACAAATCATCATTAAATATTTACTACTGTGGTATTTTGAAAAGAAATAGCTTAAGTTGAGGAATACAATTATTATCAATCAACCCACCAATAACATGATATCATTGTTTTATAAAACTTATAATTTTCATATTTGAAATTTTCATGTTTTATTTAAAAAATAAAATAACCTAAAAAATATTTCATATTTTTAAAATTGTTCATTAATTAAATATAATTGATAAAAAATACTTTAGAAATTTATTAGTCATTATCATACAGTATTATAGTTTTCACTTTTCAATTAACCTTTTTTCCTTCAACCAATCAAAATGTTTAAAATACATAATACATTAACAATTATAAAGTTTTCTTTGTCCCCTCTCTTATTTTCATGTTCTAGTTGGTCTTGGCTTGGTCTTGGAGTAGTGACTTCTTTGGGAAAGGCTAGTGTTGAGGATTTTATTGACATTGATTTTGACCCTTTGTTGGAGTCACAAGGTATAGTGATGTGTTTCAGTGGAGCTTGTCCTATAGTTGATCCTTTTATTGACCACTTTAGTGGCATTCATTGGTATTTTGGATTGATTTTGGATTGTATTTGGTTTGTCCTTATTTGGGTTTTGGTTAAAAAAAAATGAGTCAATTTGAAGCTCATTGATGGAAGGGTTTATGAAGGCCCTATATTAGGTTTAGTGGGTTGTTGTTCGAGTACCCTATTTTGGGTCCTCTACTGGCCAAAAATCCTAAAGATGATATCATGTCAAGATGATGGAACTAGTTTAAAGTGGACATTGAGGACTCTATAAATAGATTGAGGCATCAAAGACTATAGTCTATTTTCTCTGACCACTAGGGTTGACACTTTTGGAGCTCTTTACCAACACATGGCCTTGTTGGGAATCTCTTCTATGTTATGGAATCTTTTTAAAGATTTACTGATGTTAAATCTTATCCAAGGTATGATTACAGGATGGCCCCTTCTTGAAGACAATATATGGTTTGGGCCTCATTTGGAGGCCTTTGATCTAGTTTTCAGAGATATGAATTATGGATTTGCTATGGAGCTAAGGTGTAAAATACAATGTTTGGCTTTAGTTAGAAGGGAGATCTAGAACCATAATAGTAATTTATTTTCCTATTTAAGATCAGGGGATTTAGTGATGATCTCTATATTTGTTGGTTCCCTTGGACAATGGGACTAGAAAAGTGACCATGATGGCATTACTTCCATAATACTAGGGTTGTATAGAGCTTGTGGTAAGAAATTTTATGTTATTGGCCATAATCTGATGGATGGACTTGTTTTTTTAATGGTTTTTGCATGTTATTGTTAACTTTATGCCTTGTCCCTATTTTTATTTATTATGATTGTTTGATGGGTTCAAAGGGTATCCTAGGTGGAGATTTTGGTTTAGCAATGAATTTAAAAATCTGACTAAAAGGAATAGCTTTGTGTACCATAATAGACATAGTAAGAGACATATTCTTTGTTGTACTCATTCTTGACTTCAGATCTGAACTTCTCTATTTCAACCCTTAGGGGTGAGGGTTTCATTGGTATTTTCTATGTGAAAAGTATTTTGGGGACCTGGGCCTACTTGTGCCCAGGAATGGCCTCAAGGCCAATTTATAATACTTCTTTGCTTTATTTTAGTCTCTAGTTATTATGGACTCCCCATGGGAGACTAGGTTGTATTTTTGGAAAATCTAGTTTGGGGGTTAGTCCAAAATCCCCAAATACAAGCTCAAATGTACTTTTAGAGACCTAGGCCTCATTCTCTTTTAATCCAAGATGGTTGTTGGTCCTTTTTAAATCGATAGGTTCCTATTCAAGGAAGAAGTGATTGGTGATCCTTCTCTTGTGTTTCCTCCTTTGGCTTCATCCATTTGTGTCCAAGCTAGTTTTTAATCCATCTAAAATTACTTTGTTGGTCCCCTGGGGACCTTGAAGGTTCTTTTTGAGACTTGAACCTCTGGGTCTTTCATTCTAGGCTGGTTCTTAGTCTAGTTAAAACTGTTTGGTTGTCGCGCCATTTTAATACAATAGTTACCTTTTTTTATCAACTTTTTGATTCATTTAAAACTAACTAGTTTCAGCACTAGGCAAATATGTTAGTTTCACTTTTCATCGTGGTTCTATTTTTTGGCTAGGTCTTTCTACTTTTTTCTTTGTTGGTTCCTTTTTTGGTTGGGTCCTTTTTGACTACCTAGTTTGTTGTTCCTTCTTCTATCTATTATTTCTAGGGGGAGACTCAGACTTCTTGATGTGTCCATGATGGTTTCCACACCAATCAAAAGTGGGGATTACCATAAATAATTATAAATTTTTGCCTAAAGTTTGATATTTTAATTTTAGAATATTTAGGTGTTGTTTAGGCATATTCCTTTAGATTGAATGCAACATTAACATGTGTCTATTACAATAACTCAACTTTAATGTTCCTCATTTTATGAGTATAAAAAAGGGACTTAATATTGGAAAACTCATCATGATATAAATTTCTCAATATTTTCTTCAAATCTAATACATTTAATAATCAATTTAATTTAATTTGTATGGTCTGATGTGACTGAATGATGGGAAATTTAAAGTACCAACTAAGAGGGCATTTATTTCATACTACCTGAATGAAGTATAGTATAACAAGTGTCACCAAGTTGTTGGTTTAAATTTATATTTGTGTGATTGGTAGCAACAAAAGCTATGATGTTACCTTAACAATTATTTAAATAATCTATTTTTTCTTAAAACTTGATCAAAGGTTATGATTTATATATATATATTTGTGTGTGTGTCATATCATTTTTATATTATTTTAAAATTAAAATAAATTTTGATGTATGATCATTACAAGGAATAATTATGTGTAACACTTGAAGAGATCAATATTAATATAGTAAAATATATACTAAAAAATAACTACTAAAAACATTTGCAATCAATTTAGTCCCCATCTTCTTAATACATTGTACAAGTTTTTAATACTCTTTAATAAATGCTACTCATTTTCATAAATAAATTATTTATTCAAAAATATTTTGGAAATTGTGAATATATATTTTTTCTAATATTAACATTAGAATTTTTAACTAATTAATAATTAAAAGCATGTAATTTTTTAATTATGTTATAAAATCCTTCATCTTTTTTACGACTTATATTAATCATAACAATTTGAATCTATATAATTATATATGTATTTCTTATTTCAAAATAATATCATTAGAATAATTCAACTCTCTATAATATAATAAAAATAATCCATTAATTTAAATTTGAAATTTCAATAATTATATGCAAATGAAACAAATTATTAAATTATATTATAAAAATCCTAATGATAACAATATTACAAATTTTATTAACTAAATTCTCTAAAATATCAGAGACGTAGCCTACAATGACACTAGAAGCATCTAGTACCATGACCATGAAAAGAAAATTTAGCCCACATTATTTTAACATCCTCTTTAAAATACTAAAAACAAAAGATACAAAAATGACCACTCCAAATAAAATAAGTGATGCATGGCTAGTGGGGATGAGACTAGTGATCAAACTTGAAGGGCTCTAATCCTAGTTTCAATTTGAAGGGTATTTTATCATCCGACCCTTCCATGATGAAAAGTTGAAAGATATAATTGCACTTCTATTAAAGAGAGTAAATTAAGTACATGTGTCATTAAAAAATATGTTAAATAAAATAACATTTTTTAAATTTTAACAAATTTCAATGTTATAGTATTTTTAGAGCGTGGAGAAAAATTATAATTTTACATATTTTAATAAAGAAAAAAAATCAAATGACAAACAAGACCAAAAATCCCCCAATAAAATTTCAAGTTTATATATTCTATCAAATAAGTTTCTCAAAATTATAAGAACAATAAGCCCCTAACAATCCTCTAAAATTAGATATTCTAACAAAGTAAGTTCCCAAAAATTACAAGGAAGATCAAGAACCCCATAATAAGCCTCAAAATTTAGATATTCTAATGAAGCCTATTTTTTAAAATTACTTGGAATCTCTTTAAAACTACATTAAAATTTCAAACTAAGAATTAAGAATAATTAGTAGCAAGCCTCCAAATTTAGATATTCTAATGAAGCCAGTTTTTTAAACTTATTTGGAAGCTCTTTAAAACTATCTCAACATTTCAAACTAAGAATTAAGAATAATTAGCCAACCAAATCTTGATGGTAACTATTTTAGCTTAATACAAGTTCTTAAATTCAACTCCATTAAAGATGAGAGCTCCCCAACCACTTTCAATAACTCATCCAAAATGCTACAATGATAAAATTATAGCTTCTCTAGATTACAATTTAACTAAACATGATAAATTTGTAACGTTAAAATAATATAAATCCAAATATGAATATAACAAATAGAAAATATTTAAATATCACATTTCATCTCATACACTATTAAAAGAAATCACCATGTTTCACTATTAATTTTTTTTTAAAAGTTCATTTATCCATCCAATTTAACCCCTACCTCTAATCCTAAATAAGCCACACTTAATTAGTTGTAGGATACTACAACATAATAATAATGATTATCTTTTGAATTAAATATTGACTATGATTAATAATATTCAAATTTTAATAATTAATGTTCTTTCCTACTAAATTCACTTTGAGGAGAATGAAAATTAAAATTCCTTGCAATAGTTCAATTGTCAATTTGTTTATATATATATATATATATATATATATATATATATATATATATATATATATATATATATATATCATGATCCTAAAGCATTGAAATTCTTGTAAGTGGCCTAATTTTATTATCTTTGAGATAAATGGTGATGAATTTTGGGAAGATGAGAAAAATTAATTGGAAACAAACAACACAGAGTCAACACCATCTTTGAGTGATTATGCCTATATTCTTCTGGATATTCTTCTAGATGTAAACATAAAAGTTGAAATAAGAATCACAAGGGAGGTTGGTTAGGGATGAAAACTACTAAATTTGGAGATAAACATTGATGTAAATATCACTAACAAGTATTAGGTTAGTAAATATTTTTCAATCAAAGAAAATAAATATAGTTTACAAATTAATTTTGAATTTTTTTTTATAAAGTTAATAAATTTATCTAATAGTATTTGAAAATGGTTGATTCAAACACACCTACCTTGATTTTATTCATTACAAAAAATGACAAAACAAATCTAACACATAATGATTAGAGTAATCTACACACAATGTTTTTATAAATCATTGCCATCAATCTAAAAAAATGGTTGATTCAAACCACACCTACCTAGTTTTATTATTTAAAACAAAATATAAAACAAATCCAACACAAACACTTAGAATCAATACCAATAGGAGTAAGAGGAAACACAATATCATGTAGATTCCTTTTTTATCATTCATGAGGTTTCCCTTCCAATACTTGAAACTTGTGTTTGTAATTTCATCATCAATATGTAGACATTAATAACTTTGTAAGTTTGTTGGGTTTTTTAGGAATGCATGCCAGTGTATTGTCCCATCTCCTAGAATCATAATCCATGATTGAATATCCTCCCTCAAAGGCTTATCATTTCATGAGTGCATAAATCATGGTCATATCAAGTTCTATTCCATAGAAATCATCTCTATGTCATTTAGTTTCCATTACTCAAAAAGAGGAAATAACACATTCATGGCATGATCCATATTTGGGTGTTGGGAAAATTTCCAAATAGTATAATGAACAATAAGCAAATCCAATGTGCAAATGCTTTATAAGGTCTCTTCTATGATATATTAATTTCATTATGTTTTCTCTCATCTAAAAAACACAAGATTGCATCAAAATAAATAAAATCACATATTACTAGGCACAAGATTAGTTCCAAGAGGTGGCATATGTGGATCATCCTTGGGAGGTTGGGCATTCAAAGCAAAAGGTTCACTTGAAGGAGGATTAAGGGTGGAGTACATAAATATATTATGGACTACATCTCTACACTACCAAGTATAAAATGCATAGTATGGCATCATCAACTACATATGGATGGATGGATGTATCTATGTGTATATTGAACGCCTTATACTCTATGTACATGGGGTTAGGTCAAGTGCACCACCCAACCATCTTGAGTAGTCTCAGGGGGAGGAGAATAAACTGTGATACCCATGCCAAAAGGAGATTGAATGTAACTACCAACTAAACCACCTCTTATATAGGTGAGATCCAATATGACAATAAAAACACTAGACTTACCACAAGTCAATGACAAACTGTATGTTAGGGTGTGGAGCTAAAAGCTTCACAAGATGCAAATGGAGGAGGTTACTGAGTTGCAGAGCAACCGACATTGGTCTAATCAACTGACATCAGTCATATCCAGTGTGCAGAGAAACCAACATCGGTTAGGGGTCGGCTGACATCGGTCAGACAGGAACCGATGTCGGCAGCCTGTGTGTGCATGTGCTTCTAGAACTAGTCTAATTTTAGACAGACAGTTTATTTGCATGTAAAAGACTAATTTTAGTCTTGAGTCTATGTTTCTAATTATTGTAATTAAGAAGTCTAATTATTGTTTATATGGGATCTATTTAAGATAGCCATGGGGTTGTATTGTAAAGTGAAGTGAAGGATCAAAAGAAGGGATCCTCAGTGTGAAGGATCAAAAGGACTTGCAAAGACAAGGACAAGGGTTCTTCAGGTGTGTAAGATCAGGTTGATCTGCAGGTTGTACAAGATCAAGAATAAGATCTACATGGTAAGTAAGATCAATTGATTTGTAGGTTGTTGCAAGATCAGGGATATCTACTTGGAGTACTTTGAGTACTTGTTGGTACTGGCAGTGTTGTTACTGACTGGTGGAGGGAACAACTCAGTGTTTGAGTTGTGGTTGTAATTGGTAGAGAGAGAGAACTCTTTGGAGAATTATTGTACACCCAAGAGGTGTGGAAGAGTGTGATTTCTTCATTATATTCTGGAAGAGTATTAATACAAGATTGTATTGTCTCTCATATTCTGTGCTATTTCTAAATTCTAGTTACATATTACTTCTAGTTTAATTCTGTGTTTAGTTGCTTATACGAAGGTAATCAATTGTGCTCTTAATCCTAACAAGTGGTATCAGAGCTGTGTTTGCTCCAGTAGTTCCTTACAAGTGGTATCAGAGTGAGGTTGAAGGTTCATTAGAGCCTGGTTCGGAGCAGGTTAGTGTTTGTTGATTACAGGTCACTCACAGGGGTTTTTGTTTGAGTGGGAGTATAGCAATGGTAGAAAAAAGTACACTAAGAATAGAGAAATTCAATGGCAAGAATTATAAATTATGGAGGATGCAGATAGAGGATTATCTATATCAAAAAGATCTGTACTTATCATTGGGTGGGAGTAAGCCCACAAATATGCAAGATGAAGAATGGAAGGTTCTTGACAGAAAGGCTGTAGGAGCTATAAGGCTGACCTTGGTAGCTTTTGTGGTTTCCAACTTATCTCAAGCAAAGACAATGGTAGAGTTAATGGAATATTTGGCAAATTTATATGAAAAACCCTTAGCTTTGAATAAGGTATTTCTTATGAAGCAATTATTTAATTTGCAAATGCTGGAAGGTGGATCGGTATATAGTCATCTTAGTGATTTCCATGGTTTGGTAAACCAGTTAAATTCAGTCAATATAGTTTTTGATGATGAAATTAAGGCTCTCTTAATCTTATGCTCTTTACCTGAAAGTTGGGACAGCTTGGTAATGGCAGTTAGTAATACTACATCTGCTTTAAATATCTTGAAAGTTGATGATGCTGTTAGTGTAATCTTGAATGAAGAAATTCGTAGGAAAAGCACAGGTGAGACATCAGGTAATTCTTTAAGTGTTGAAAGCAAGGAAAAGCAAAGAGAGAAGGTCGAGCAAGGGAAATCAAGGTCAGAGATAGGCAGTGGATCCAGATCTAGGTATGGCAGTATAATCTACTTGAATTGTGGAAAGAAAGGACATGCAAAGAAAGATTGTTGGTTGAAAGAAGATCAGCATGAAGAAGTAGATGTTTTAGGTATTGTTGCACAGGATGCTCTTACAGTTTCTTTGGATAGTCAGGTAGAATCATGGGTTTTAGATTCTGGTGCTTTTTTTCATGCAACCCCAAATAGAGAATTTTTTCATGAGTATGTCCATGGAGACTTTGGAAAGATTTATTTAGGGGATGGTAAGCCTTTTCAAATGGTTGGCAAAGGGAAAGTGCAGCTGAAATTGTAGATGGGAAACACATGGGTGTTGAAGGAGGTCATGCATGTCCTAGGCTTGAAGCAGAATTTTATTTATGTTGGAAAGTTGGTTGATGAGGGATGCACAGTAACTCTCACAGTGGAATCTTGGAAAGTTTCCAAGGGTGCACTTGTATTAGCAAGAGGTAAGAAAGTAGGTACTCTTTATCTATCTACTTGTATTACCAATTCTCCTTTTGGTTTATCTACTTCAGATGTAGATGCAAAGATGTGGCTCTCTAGGCTTGGTCACATGAGTAAGAAGGGAATGGATGCTCTTGAGTTAAAAGGTAAGAGTTCAGATTCAGAAAGCATAGATCGAGATTTCTGTAAGAAACAAAAGAAAGTGAGGTTTCTTGAAACTGGGTCAACAAAGAAGGGAGATTCTATTGGAGGATCACAGTGGTATGCTACAAGAAAGGATTGGGTTTATTGCATAAAGAGGAAATCTAATGTTTTTGACACATTGAAGAATAGGAAAGCCTTAGTTTTCAAGGAGAAGATGATGGACAGAGATCAGCTCAAGGGGCTGAATAATACTAAGTAGGGCAGTGTTGGTTTGGACAAGGTTATGATCCAAAATGAGCTCGCAGGTAAAAGTCATCACTCACAGGAAAACACAATTACCGACATTGGTCAGATGAGAACTGACATCAAATAGGTAGGTACCGGCGTCGGTCATGTGTAGACCAGAGTCAGTGGTGTCAGGCAGGTGGATACTGACGTTGGTCAGGGAACTGACATCGGTAACCAGGTGGACACTAACATCAGTCAGGGAACCGATGTCAGTGATCATGAGGAATCAACATCGGTCAGGTGCAGACCGAGGTCAGCCAGAAGTGACCGACATTGGTCATTGTTAAAACAAATTATGGGCAAAAAGCAAGCTGTCAAGGAGTCTCAAACACCCATGTGGAGGAATAAAAGTGTAAGTAAGCCTCAAATTCATTATTCACCTTCTTTACACTACTTGTTGCTCACTGATGGTCAAGAACCAAGAAGTTTTAAAGAGGCAGAGCAGGTAGAATCCAAAAAACAGTGGGAGCATGGCATGAATGAGGAAGTTGATTCCTTGGAAGAGAACCAAATGGGAGACTTGGTAGAGTTTCCAGCCAGGATGAAAGCACTAAAAGATGAATGGGTTCATAGGTTAAAGAAAGGAGAGAATGGACAGGTCAGATAGAAGGTCAGGTTATATGGTCTTGAGCAGGCTGTAGGACAATGGTGTTTAAGGTTTGACAGGTGTATGACAAAGCATGGCTTTAGTCAATGTCAATGTGACCATTGTGTTTACTTTACCAGGTTGGATAATATTAGCTACATTATCTTGTTACTGTATGTGGATGATATGTTTGTTGTAGGTTCATACATGTAGGGAGTTATTGAGCTAAAGGTAAAGTTAGTTCAGAGGTTTGCCATGAAGGATTTGGAAGCAACAAATAAATTCTTTGGCATGAGTATTTCTAGAGATAGGGAAAGTCACAGGTTGATGTTGTCTCAGGATTATTATGTGAATAAGGTGGTGGAGAGGTTCCATATGCAGGATACAGAACCGGTTAGCACACCTATGGATGGATAGTTCAAGCTGAGCAAAGAACAATGTCCTAAATCACATGATGATGTTGAGTACATGAGTAGAGTTCCATATGCTTTAGCAATTGGGAGCTTGATGTATGCTATGGTATGTACCAGACCTGATATTGCCCAAGCAGTGGGAGTTGTCAGCAAGTTTATGGCTAATTCGGGAAAGAAGCACTGGAATGCAGTTTAGTGGATTCTCAGGTATCTGAGAGGGACCAACAGCAGGTATTTATGCTATGCAGGGTTAGGGACTTCTCTACATGGGTATGTAGATTCGTATGTGGCAGGTTACTTGGATGACAGGTGTTGCATCACAGGGTTCACTGTGGTGGTTGGTATTCAAGATTGAACTTGAAGAGGGATACAAGCCAAGAAACAAAATTAGAGAATGTACAAGTACAGGTATAGGTGCAGCTGTTTATCTCCAAGTGGGAGATTGTTAGGTTGTGGAGCTAAAAGCTTCACAGGATGCAAATGGAGGAGGTTGCTGAGTTGCAGAGCAATCGACATTGGTCTAATCAATCAATGTTGGTCATATCCAGTGTGCAAAGAAACTGACATCAGTTAGGGGTCGGCTGACATCAGTCAGACAAGAACCGACGTCAGCAGCCTGTGTGTGCATGTGTTTGCATGTGCTTCCAGAACTGGTCTAATTTTAGATGGACAATTTGTTTGCATGTAAAAGACTAATTTTAGTCTTGATTCTGCGTTTCTAATTATTATAATTAGGAAGTCTAATTATTGTTTATATGGGATCTATTTAAGAGACCCATGGGGTTGTATTGTAAAGTGAAGTGAAGGATCAAAAGAAGGGATCCTCAGTGTGAAGGATCAAAAGGACTTGGAAAGGCAAGTACAAGGGTTCTTTAGGTGTGTAAGATTAGGTTGATCTGCAGGTTATGCAAGATCAAGAAGAAGATCTACATGGTAAGTAAGATCAGTTGATTTTTAGGTTGTTGCAAGATCAGGGATATCTACTTGGAGTACTTTGAGTACTTGTTGGTACTGGCAGTGTTGTTACTGACTAGTGGAGGGAACAACTCAATGTTTGAGTTGTGGTTGTAATTGGTAGAGAGAGAGAACTCTTGGGAGAATTACTGTACACCCAAGAGGTGTGGAAGAGTGTGATTTCTTCATTGTATTTTGGAAGAGTATTAATACAAGATTGTATTGTCTCTCATATTCTGTGCTATTTCTGAATTCTAGTTACATATTACTTCTAGTTCAATTCTGTGTTTAGTTGCTTATACAAAGGTAATCAATTGTGCTCTTAATCCTAACAAGTGGTATCAGAGCTATGTTTGCTCCAGTAGTTCCTTACACTGTAACCCCCCTACTAAGGAGTTGTGGAGAAATGGCTACAATTGTGAGAGAGGATTCATCAACAACTATGTGCCAAAAGAGGGGAGCCATGAGATATTTCATCAAGAGAAACACATCTCATTGTGTAAATATCAATCCCTTAGTGGTTTAATAGCTCTTAAATCTGTTTAAACTCAAACACCACATTTTCAACATGAGCTTAGATTTGCATAAGATCTAAATAGATAACACTCACCCTATCATTAAAATAAAACTATATAGGTGGGGTTTTATGGTTAAAAACAATTGAAATTATAGTTTTCCATAGCTAAAATAAAATTATAAATCTAAATAAGTTAAATATGCAAGTAATTTATGATGGCCACTGAGCTTTATCTACCAAAAAATCACATGCTAAGAGAAGTTGTCATGTCTAAAATTTAACATGACAAATAATTTTTTTAAAATACCATTTTAAAAAAAGGTGTGATGCAAATTATACATGACAACATTGCCAACAGGAAAGTCACCTATGGCATGAAACACAAAATGCATCTAAATAATATATGTCATACTGAAAAAGTGGCCAAATGGTCTCTACACAACCATGTCACCCAAACTTGCACTAATTAGCCTAAAAATACTCCATGAGACTCTGGGTTCTCACACCATGATGAGGATGCTTAGGTAAAATGCTTCCCTAGTGACCAAATTTGGTTTCTTCTAGGTCTTGACATTGTAGGTCAAGATTTGGTGAAAACATAATTCGCATAATTATTTTGAAAGTCAGGGGTCCCCTGAAGAACTCCCATTATATTCTCAATTCACTAGTGATATATATTTTTTAAGATTATGGAATGTAACCCTAATGTTCATAAAGAACTAAGTATTAAATCAAGGAATAAAATATTACAATATCAACAATCATTGATTTACATAATAATTTATTTATTTTAATACTCTATAAATAGAAATGAATTAGAAAAGGTGTATAAAAATGAGAATTATGATTGAGATGGACAAGTGGTGGGAAAGGACGAGATGAAAGAGCAAGGTAGAGTGTCATCAGTAGAGAAAAGATGTTAGAATCCTCTTTAGATGATAACGCAACCTTTATTTCTAATAACAAACTATGTTATTGACCTTTTGTAGTACACTCACTCTATTTTGGGAATCATGTGCCTGTATAACCCAAACATAGATCATCATGATTATAGATTTGATTAATTTCACTATAAAACCCTAAGCCTCCATGCTTGTTAAGGTTTTGATGAACACAATTGGAATAAGTGTAGAGTTAGTAGGGTAGAATGGGTGTGACCTCAACACCCCATGCGTTGAATACTTCCTACATACCAATACTCAAAATAAGATCAAGCTTGATGTAGTTCTCCCAATATAAGTTCTAGTGCAAGTGAGAATGATGATAGTATACCTGAGTATGAATGCTAATTTGAATTATTTGAGTGTGAATTAAGACTAGAAACCTAATCAAAACTAAGCTCTAGGCTATTGTATATGGATGTATGTATAAATAGGGGTAAATAGGGATCAATAACCTTAATTTTCATAACTATTTCTAAGCTTGTTCATGAAAATTACCATTTGGAGATAAATTAATGAGAGTGATCATTATATAGTGTTCTAATGTTTGTCAAGACATGAAATAAGTCTAGGCCAACCCTAAGATGCTTCAGGGAGTGTAAATATATTTGTTAGGGGTAAAATAAGATAGAGGTCAATAACATTTCCCCCTTAGCCATGTTATAGACTAATGGGTCTGCACTATTGTCTAGGATGCTATAACATGTGAAAAAGGATCGAGGATACCTAGGTGATAGTTGAATGCACTCTTGTTATATCTGAGCAATGGTTAGATGCACATAAAAGCTAGAAAATAAGCAAAAGAGGCCCTAAGGTAGGTCTAGGGCTATGCTAAATATAGGTTGGTCTTAAGTGACATTCATTACATTAAATTAAATTTTATTTGACTACATTTAACCCCCTCCCCCTTATTATATAAATACAGTAAAGCAAAATGGCTAGGATAAAGGAAAGAGAAACATACCTAGACCTGCCTATGAGGTGAATCCATTGAACGTGGGTCTGAGTCTATAAACTATGATCCATTGCATGTCCTAAAATTGAAACATATATGAACTAGTCCTTAATAAATATCAAAATCAAATACAAAACTGAGTAAAGCAATGTGAGAGAGAGGAATGGAATGAATACACCTCACTATGTGCATGAACCAATGCAAAAACTTGGTGAAATCCTATGTGTGCATGTAGATGGTGATCAAATAATGAATAGTTTGGATTGGGTTGATGGTTTTCCCAATCCCCATGTGTGGGTAGATCATAAACTCAAGTTGGACTTGACTCCATCATTCCTACTCATGTGTAGTATAAGAAGCTAAAACTAAATTTGTGTGGTGTCATGAAGCTATAAAAGATGGTTATAGACCACTCAAGAATTTTGAAATTTAAAATGGCTTAGGGGTCACTCGAGAAATCAAGAATGTAAAATATCTCTGTGACACTCAAGATGCCAACCATTGCAGATAGAGTGAGGCATCAATCTAGTGTAATCCTAATGCAAAACTAGTGCATATGGTGTCTAAAGTATACAACGTGGAAAAAGACATGGGGTTGTCATTCCATCTAAGATAAATTGTGAAAAACTAAGCATATAGAAATAATTTGTCATGCACATGATCCTAATTCTGATATATATGCATATGGAGTTTGGACTAAGTCATAGTAATATGTGTTTATGCATATCTAAAACTGAAATGGGAGTGATCATGCCATGCATGATGCCCCTAATCTTAAAAAATCTATGTAATTTTTTATAAAAACTAAGTCTATACAAATAATATTTGATAATCTATGATTGAGACAGTGAAAATATAAACTATACCTACTATACCTTTCTAAAAATTCTATATTCTTTTATTTTTGAAGCTACTAGTCAATAGCATGGTGGGTGGACTATAATGCACTATGCTTTTGGTAATGTACTATGTTATTTTCCAAAAGTGTTGTTTTTTGGAAAAACTAAGACCGATCTATGTGTGATTGTATTACACTATATTTTCTTGAGTTTGGGCTCTATCATATGTGTCTTCATGCTAAAAACTATGTTTTCAGGTGAACTAGGATGGCCTAATCTCTATGACAAACCCATGTGAATGCCCTCTCTTTTGAGGGGATATGTTGAACTATCGGAGTTGTTGCCAGAATCTAGATAATACGAATGTAATAGAGACGTGATCACACGAGATGAAGCTAGTGCACATCACATAGATGCTAAATCAATTTGAAATATACAAGAAGATAAATTACACAAGACAAATAGGAGAAAATTCAATATCTGATTAACATGAGATGGCCAAAGTGAAGAATACATATAGGAGAGCACGTAAGTAACTCCTCCACAAAAGGTGGTTAAGGCACCCCAAGAATAGACTATAACTCCTCCATGAAAGGTGGTGACAAGGTGCTAAGAATAGAGAAGTAACTCCCATCAAGGGAGTTACTTATGACATTCTTATGACACCTATGACACATCTATGACACACATCTCCACATAAGCTAGTCTATCCCACAAATGTAGGAAAACTCCATGTATGCACAAAAATATAATTTCCCTAATTAAATAATAGGGAAAAATAAAAACCTACACGAATACCTCCCCATAAGCGCAACTTAGGTGGGCAGTGTGGAAATATAAAATGGGTTTCGGCAACTAGGCCTAATGAGGTACCCATGTATAAATGCAATCTCCCATAAGATAGAGAAAAGGAGAAAACCCATAGGAAAAAACTCCCCCCCCCCACAAAAGAGAGACATAAAAGAAATGAAGAGGCTAGAAGGCCCCCCTAAAGATGATGCTGTTGCAGATGTAGACCACACCCCAAGAAGAGCTCGTAGATGAATGAAATTGCTCTCGGCAAAAGGTTTCGTGAAGATGTCTATAACCTGCTCCAAAGACTGGAAAAAGATTAAGTCAATGACCTAACTATGAATAAGCTCCCAAATGAAATGCATGTGAATCTCTATGTGCTTGGTCCACTGGTGCTGAACTGGATTCCTGCAAATCTAAATGATACTCTGGTTGTCACAATAAATGATGGTGGGCTGCCTGATAGGAATGCCAAACTAAGAAAGAATACCTTGAAGCCAAATAGCCTTAGTAGTTGCATTAATAGCTCCCATGTACTCTGCCTTTGTGGATGATATAGCAATAGCATTCTGCTTCTTGCTAGACCAACTGATAGGACCAGAACCTAGAGAGATACTGTAACTAGAAGTGGACTTGCGAGTCTGTGAATCACCAACCTAGTCTGAATCTGTATATCTAACCAAGTCAACCTCTATGCCAAATTTGTAATGAATCTGGTATCTATGTGAACCTTGTATGTAATGAAATATCTTCTTAGCTGCTTTCCAATGTAGCTCATGAGGTTCCTACATGAATTTGGAGACAAGTCCCACTGTATATGATATATCGGGCCTGGTGTGAGTCAAGTAGATGAGACTGCCAACAAGTTATCGATATCGAGTGGCATCAACCAATGGTGAAGAACATTTAACCTCAAGCTTGACTCTTGATAGAAAGGGAGTCAGAGATGGCTTGCAATTATCCATGTGAAATTGAGACAATAAATCAAGAGCATACTTAGGTTGTCCAAGAGAAATCCCTGAATCTGATTGTGAGATCTCGATACCAAGGAAGTATTGCAACAAACCCAAGTCTGTCATGTCAAATCTATCATGGAGAGATGCCTTCACCACTGCAATAGCCGATGAAGAACTCTCGGTGATCAAAAGGTCATCAACATATAGAAGTAAAATCAGGAGTGAATCATCCTGCCGTAAGAAGTAGATATTGGGGTCAGAATGGCACCTAGTGAAACCTGCTGTGAGGAAGGAATCCATCTTGGCGTACCATGCCTGAGGGGCCTATTTGAGGCCATAGATAGATTTCCTAAGTTTGTATACTAAGGAAGAATCTTGAACAAATCTTGATGGCTGCTCCATGTAGATCTCCTCCTCTAGGTCTCCATGAAGAAAGGCACTCTTCACATCCATCTGGTGCACATCCCAACCATGTGCTGCAGCAATAGCTAAGGTGATTCAGATAGAAGTCATCTTTGCAATGGGTGAAAAGGTCTCTGAGTAGTCAATGCCTGCCACCTGTGATAAACCCTTGGCGACCATTCATGCCTTATACTTATCAACCAACCCATCTGCTGCAAACTTGGTCTGATATATCCACCTACATCGAACCATCTTTCTTCCCTTAAGAAGTGAATTCAAATCCCAAGTGTGATTTTTGATTAAGGAAGAATATTCTTCTTCCATAGCATTATCCCACTCAGGTACCCTTGATGCCTCTCGAAAAGTGTGTGGATCCAAAACTGAAGCAAAGAAGGCATGTAGATCTCTTTAAAAATCCCCCCTAGTACGTCTATCATCTACGAGATCTCCTGCCCAAGTGCCAACACTCTCAAGTGTCTGTTTGGCCCAAAGTGGTCCAAAAGTGGGTGAGTCAGGTGCTAAATCCTCATCCTTTGACTGACTAGAGGTGGATGACTCTACATCACTGTCCTCACTATTTGAACTCGAAGAAGAAGACGATGTCTCTAGCTTGAGAACCTGCTGTGGCTGATCTGAATCTGATGAGGAATCATCATGAAGAAGTAGATCTGACGAGGGAGAAAAAGTGTCAAGTGTTGAGTCTCTAGGACTCTCTTGAAAATGGACACTTCTCTCGATGAAAAATTCATGAGTGACTGGATCTAGAAGGTGATACCCCTTAATACCATCCGAATATCCTACAAAGATGCAAGGCTTGGACTGACGTTCCATAGCTTTGCATTTCTTATTTAGAATGCAGGCCATGGCTGGGGATCCAAAAACCCTCAGGTGCTCAACATTAGGTTTCCTTTTATGCCAAGCTTCAAAGGGTGTTATCCCTTTTAAAGCTTTGTGAGGAACCTTGTTTTGAATATAGCAAGCACAATTGATGGCTTCGGCCCAATACTGTGGTGCTAAATATTTGGAGTGAATCATATAGCTACTCATCTCTTTCAAGAACCTATTTTTGCATTCTAAAACCCCATTCTATGAAAGACTGTAAGTGACTATGCACTGCAAATCAATCCCCTCTGTGGTGTAAAACTACTCAAACCTATTGCTGACATACTCCCCTCCATTATCAGTTCAAATAACCTTGATGGATTTCTCACTCTGTTTCTCAATAAGAGCCTTGAAGTCTATAAAATTTTCAAACACTCCAGACTTTTGTTTGAGAAAATATATCCAAGTGTACTTAGAGAAATCATCAATGAAAGTGAAGATGTACTTGGCCCTTGTGAAACATGGTTTGGGAAAGGATCTTAATACATCACTATGGACTAACTCCAAAGGTTGTGAAGCCCTCTAAGATTTGCCTTTATCAAATTTTGCTTTGAGATGCTTCCCAAAGGAGCACCCCTCGCAAAGTCCTTTTGAGAATTGGACACGAGGCAAGCCAATGACCATGTCATATTTACAAAGTTGCTCAAGGTAGTGGTAGTTAAGGTGGCCAAACCACTCATGCCATAATTTACTAACTCCATCTGAATGAGTCAGCAATGTTGTTGGAGAAAAATCAGGTGCAAAATGTGAGAAGGTGTATAACCTTGTTTGGTGATCTACCCTACCCACTGCCACTGTAGTATCACTATGCAACTCCCTGATAGCCACTGAATCTGGTGAAAACTCAACTCTCATGCCCTAAACAATGTGAGTGATTTGGTACACTGATAGGAGATTGGTTGAAAGAGAAGGAACACTTAGAAAATTATTGAATGTTCCTCCTTCCATTTCAACTGGCCCTCTCCCTACAATAGAAACTGATGTGTCATCACCCAAACTGATTGAAGTCATGCTACAAGGATCTAAAGATGAAAACTCAACTAGGGAAGAGCCCATGTGGTGAGAAGCACTCGAGTTAATTACCCATGAAGATGTAGAAGCTGCTATAGGTACAAGGGCCTTGCCCTTTTCTTTCTCCTTACCCTTGCCTTTTGCCTTAGTAGAATCTTGGGTAGATGAATTCTACTTGATGGACTCAGGAACACCTATGTTGTGATTCTCTAGAAGATGAGTTAGGTGATCTATTTGTTTCTTCATGCATTTATGTTCATCATGCCCTGTATTTTTACAATAGGCACACTTAACCTTCTCCTTCTTAGGTTTAGCATTGGAGGAGGAAGACTCAGTGTTGTTTTTGGTAGGATTGTTGTTTTCTTTCTTCTTCTCTTGGTCCTTGTTCTTTTTCTTCTTCTCCTTTGTTGAAGTCTTATCCTTTCCATTTCCAGCTATCAAAGCTTGGGGTTGAGTAGACTTCATTGAGCCCATTTGAATCAGCTTATCTTGCTCCCTAGTCAAGTCAGCAATGAATGAATCCAAAGAAGGCATTTTCCATGTAGTGCAAAGGGTATATTTTGTGGCATGGAAAGTGGAGACAAAGACTGAATAACTTGGACCTAACTTTGCGAGACTAGAAAGGATGAGTTGATAATATTTCTTCTCTATCTTTCATTCTTTCAATTGCAATCTAAGGGCCTTAAACTTAGTGAAGAAGTCCTATAGGGAGACAAAGTTGCTAGGACTTAGACTTATGAGTTCGTTTTCGAGCTCATGACCTCTCATCTCATCAAGCTTCCCAAATAAGAGTTCTAAGGTGTCCCATATGTATTTGAGAGTCTTGGAGGTTTCTAAATGGAAGAGAAGTTTTGGAGACACAGACAAGCTCAGTAATCTATAGGCTTCATCACTACGGTTGTACCACTTGACCTTTTCAGCATCAGTGTTGGGTTCTACTTCAGTACCCATGGTGATCCTATACAACCCTTTACTTCTAAGAATGATTAAAATTTTAACATTTCATTCATGATATTTAAAGGGTGTTAGTGGTTTAAGTTGAAAATAATCCATTTTAAGCTAAATTTAGGTGAAGTTGTGTTGATTGCAAGTTGTGAAATTATGCAGAAAGGAGAATGAAAGCAAAGATTTACAAGTTGTGAAAAGCAATCACACCCCCTAAAATTTTGAACCCCCCCAAATATGCAAGTGCATGCTCAAAATACATCAGGCTCAGTCGAGAATGCATCTTAGAGCAATCAGTGCAAGACTTTAAGCAAACAGGATGTCGAACTCAACCGAAAATGCGTCCCGAGAGACCCAATTTTTTGGCACTTTATAAAGTAGTGCATTTTTGATAATTATCTAGCCTAAGTTGTGGAAAATTGAAAACTAAGAACTTTTACAAAAGATGGCACTTGAATCTGAGCTACCGTTTGCAAGATTTTAACGTTTTAATTTCTCGTAAACTAGTAATTTTGCAAAAAAAACACTAAAACATTAAAAAGAATCCTTGTTTTGAGAGAGAAAGTGGTTTTACAACCATTTGTTGGACTCGGCATAGAGTGAGGAATCTAAAAGAGCTTTGTGTGAAGGGGAATTGGCCTCTTGCCAACCCGAGCCTCACCCTTCGTCTTCGACAGGTGAAGATACAAGTTTAAATTTAAACCCCCAAAATTTCAAATTATCTAAAATACTTCATATTCAGTCAAATTGACTGATTTTTTTTTGACAAGTCAATTTTAACTAAAAAATTAAAGTAACAGACAAAATGAAACTATTGGCCAAGTATCTAAGGGCCCACATGGGACGCCAAACAAGGAGAGGGCGCCATTTTCAAGAAAAACAGGTTGGCAGAATTCTCTTACAAAAAAAGGTGCAATTCTGATTTTGCTAGGCAAAAAAATTATTGAATCTGTAGACCTCAACGCACAACAGCAGAGAAGAGAAGAGACAAGTTGAAATTTCAACATACAACAGGGAAGATACAACGCTACAATTTCAACGCACAACAGGTCTGGTATAATTTTTTCACCAGAATAAGGCGTGCACTTCTAATTTCTTGCAGTCACCATTTGAAGGAGAGATGGTGCAGATAAAGCAAAGTGCAAGTCAACCCCTGCAGTAGGTGGTGAGATAAAGTTAATGCAGGAAAAAAAAGATGCCAATCTGCTGGAAAAGGACGCTCGACTGCTGAAAATGGACGCTAAGCTGCTGGAAATGGACGCCAAGCTGCTGATATTTCCATAAATTGCCTTGTTGTAGATCTTCACATAAATAATTTTTTTTAACAGATTTTCGTATGGATTTGCATGAGTTTTCAAGAAACTCTACTAAAAATCTCAAATGCAACGGAGTTAAACAAAAAAAAAACTACTAAGAAAGCAAAGTAAGAATTTTGGAATAAACTATTAGCATAACTAGACACACGATTACCGGAGTAACTATGATACCATATCAAAGTTGTTTCCATAATCCGGATAATGTGAATGCAATGGAGACGTGATCACACGAGATGAAGCTAGTGCACATCACATAGTTGCTAAAGCAATTTGAAAATATACAAGAAGATAAATTGCACAAGACAAATACGAGAAAATTCAATATCTGATTAACATGAGATGGCCAAAGTGAAGAATACATATAGGAGAGCACGTAAGTAACTCCTCCACAAAAGGTGGTCAAGGCACCCCAAAAATAGACTGTAAATCCTCCATGAAAGGTGGTGACAAGGTGCTAAGAATAGAGAAGTAACTCCCATCAAGGGAGTTACTTATGACATTCTTATGACACCTATGACACATCTATGACACACATCTCCACATAAGCTAGCATATCCCACAAATGTAGGAAAACTCCATGTATGCACAAAAATATAATTTCCCTAATTAAATAATAGGGAAAAATAAAAACCTACATGAATATGAACCTCTCCAATAACTATCCTCAAAATAAAATGTATGATTCATGTGTATTAGACAAAAAATATATGATATCTGCATGATAAACCAATATAATTTGTATACATGACATCAAAATGTAAAAGAGAATGAGTATAAGTTGGAAATGTATGATGTATGTTATATTTTACATTCATAAGGTTGTAAATATAAATATAACAATGTAATAATGTATATGAATATAAAATTTTAATATAATCATTGTAAACTTCGTGGGGTGATGGGGCATGATGTCCACCAAAGCACTCAAGGAGGAAGGGGAGATGCACGAGGTCCCTCGTGGCATCACAAATTAGATGTGAAAGTTACAAGAAAGAGATAAGTGTCATGTCCATGATGTAAACATGAAAGAATACATACAAACAGAGGCACACAAAGTAGGCCTAATGGCCATAATACAAGGGAAATGGGCACATGTCACTAAGTTTGAAAAAAACAACACGTATAAGGACATATTCAAATGTCTACATACAAAAAAGAGCATGCAAATTTGGCTTTGAGCCACATGGAAAGACATTTTAAAATTTTAAAATACATAATCAATAAGCATACACAAGGACATGGAAACATATATAAATCATGAAATAAATGAAAGGACAATGGTATATTCACATTCCCTCAAGTAGATTTAAAATCAAAGAGACACAATCAAATCTAAACTAATAAAGCTAGAAATGAAATTATGCTATAAGCATGTGGTACAAATTTGTATAAGAGATCAAATATGTACATCATTTGAGTCTATAGTATTAGTAGTCAAGAAAAAAATAAGTGTAGTATAGATGATCAATATCAAGATATAATCAATGCTAAATTTATGATATGGAATATAAAAAGATATAACCTGGCAAATCAGAAGTTGTGTGTATGATGTCCCCAATGGGATAATATATCAATGCTAAATCAATGTATATGTGTATGTGCCCCCAATGGGTAAATAGTATCAAATATAAATCTATGTAGAAGACTGGAGTCCTTTAGTAATCTACAAACACACGAAGGGAAAAAAGTGAAGCATGTGTGTATGATAAAATTGACTACACTAACATCTATAACATATGATGTACTTGGAAAATAGAAGGAATGTAAACATGGAAATGCGTACAATCTAAAATTTATATTTTATGAGCAATATTTGAATGTTTTTATATTTTTAAACAAATTATATTTTTTTTATATTTTGAGTATAAGCTATGTACAAGCAACATGAAGATGAAACTATGTATAAGGAACACGATAAAGGAAACTATGTACAAGTAAATTTAAATAATGAAACTATGTAAAGTAGATTATGAATTGTTTGTATATAGAATATCTATAGATGAATGATGTTCATTAGATTATTCATTGCCTTACTATCAAGTGAAACTATATGGTATACCTTGGGGCTAAGATTTTATATGATTAAGTACGGGCCAAGTTAATTTAGTTTGAACTTTCATTTTGTTTATTCTTTGGAATTGACATTTCTAAAGTTCTCTTATAGAACAAGATCATTGAATTCAAATTATCTACTATGAAAACATCTATTTTATGCCTATTGGATTCATTTTTGGTATGTTATGAGGTGCTCTTAAGCTTGGATGAGTGTGTGATCCAATTGTTCTAAATCATGAAGATTTCTTTCTTTGTATTGGTTGTCTTTGATAATCCCTTAGAGGGATACTCATAAGGATGGGATTTATAATTCTAGTGGGATAACTAATTCAATTACATACACTAATTAATGAGGATTAGCTTCTGTCGATGTGCAAATACGAGTGTAGTAATCCCATAGTGCATAGATGAATTGATTATGCCAATCATCACCAAATTTGGTAACTATTTTCCTCAAGATACTATTAATTATCTTGTTTGTGGATTTTTCTTGGCCATTACCCTATGGGTAGTATGGAGTAAATAATGTGTGTTGGATATTATATGTAACACAAGATTTATTCATTATTTTTCCTTAAAAGAGGCTAAGTTATCTGTAATGATGGCCATTGGTAGGCTGAAATAGGAAATGATGTTCATCATGAGAAAGAGAGATATATATTCTCCTTTTTTGGATTGTAATAGAATGTCTTCTACCCACTTAGTAAAGTATTTTATAGTTTTAATGATGAATTTATGACCTCCTACTGATTTTAGATTGATTTTATCAATTAGACAAAATCCCCATAGCATGAATATTTTTTCTAACTGGATTTGTATCTAGATAAAGTGTAATCATGTTAACTGCAATTGAAGTATTTATCCCTGGCATATCTAAATATGACCAAGTGAAAATTTCATGGAAGTCCTATAAATTTTGTTAAATATTTGTATCATCTTCTTTACATAGGGTGGTAGCTAATAATATTATGTGAGGATCAGTGTTCGTTCCATAATTGAATTAACCATATGATTTATAGTTTTTAAGATTATGGAATGTAGCAATAAGTTTGATAAAAAATTGAGTTATAAATCGAGGAATAAAAGACTATAGTATCAACAGACATTGATTTGCACAATAATTTATTTATTTAAATATTTTATAAATAGTCATGAATTAGAAAATGTGTACGCAACTAGAAAATATGACTAAGACAAACAAGTGATGGGTAGGGAAGTGATGCAAGATCAGGGTAGAGTGTCATCAATAGAGAATAGGTGTCAGAACCCTCTTTAGATAATAGTGTGTCCCTATTTGCTAATAATGCATTGCACTATTGACATTATGTATTGAACTAATGACCCTGTGTAGGTGAAGCAATGAAATTTTGGTCAAACCTTTGCTCTATTTTGGGAAGCCTTTGCATGTATGACTCAGACCTAGATTATCATCTATTTTGTGCTTTGATTGATTTCACTGTGAAACCCTAAGTCTTCATGTTTTTTAAGGTTTTGATGAACATAAGTGGAAGAAGAGTGGCGTAAGTAGGGTAGGTTGGGCATGAAATCAACACCCCATGTTTTGAGCACTACATATATACCAATATATACCAATGTAGTTCTCTCAATCTAAATGCTAGTGAAAGTGAGAGTGATGATAATATGCCTGAGTATGAATGTCAGTTTGAATGCTTTGAGTGTGAATTGATACTAGAAACCTGAGTCAAATTGAACTTTATGTTATTGATTATGGATGTATAGAGAAATAGGGGTAAATAGGGATAAATAACCTTAATTTGCACAATTGTTTTTGAGCTTGTTCTTGAGAATTACCATCTGGGGGATAAATGAATGAGAATGGTATTTTTATAGTGTTCTAATGTTTGTCAAGACATGAAATAAGTCTATGTTAACCATAATATGCTTTAGGGAGTGGAAATATATCCGTTAGGGGAAAAAGTAGCTAAGGGTCAATAGTTTTCTTCCCTTTTCTAATAGCACACTGTGCTATTAACTAATGGGATTGCATTATTTTCTAGGTGGTTAGAACGTGTGAAAAAGGATCAGGGATGCCTAGATAATCACTAAATGCAACTCTTGGTATATCTAGGAAAGGGTTAGATGTGCATAGAAGTTGGAAAAGGATAAAAAGAGGTCCTAAGATAGGTCTAGGGACAATTTAAGGATAGGGTGGTCTCAAGTGACATTCATTTCATTAAATGACATTTTATATGACTACAACTAGTCAAGGAATTAAATTAGGTGAATGTAACCTCTAGTAACTGACATAGGATTTTTGAAGTTCATAAATAAGGCATAAGAATACACATTAATATTATCATGATAAGTAATGGTACTCCTTTTAACATAGTGTGTGTTTGAAAATTAAGTGGGGTCTCTTAAGGCTCACCCCACCTTTGGGGTTCATTAGGTCCCACAAAAGTTTGAACATGCCTAAAAGGGATCTCTTCAACAAGGGTTTTAAACTTGTTTAATTAATAGTCTTCAGTCCCTAAAAAATATTATGTGTAGAATAACATGAAAAACTAAGGGGTGTGGGAATTTTGGGCCACCCCACTCTCGATCCTTTAAAATTCTCTGAATCGACCATCAAATCTCCAAAGTATTAGCCCCTTCATAAAAGGGATCTTTCAAAAAAGGGTGGAAAATTTTCTAAATTCACATTTCAGCACTTGATCTATCTTGCGTGCAAAAGAACATTAGAAATTAGGGGTGACCCTTTAGCATTGCCCCATACTTGGGCCTTTAGAGTTTCCTAAATAAGTCGCAAAAAGTCATGGGGCTTAGCTAAAGGGTTATAAACTTAACCTTGCAAGTGGGGTGGATCTTATATACCGCCACCCAACTGCAAGTGGGGAGCTAGGGGTTCATGCCTTGGCCTATCTATATATATGGATGGGCGACCACATTATAACATATTAATTAATTATGTTAAGAAATTTATTATTAAAATAATAATAATTTTGACTATTTAAAAAAAGATACATGATCAAATTTGAAAGGATAGACATACGTTTGTAAGAAGCAAGTTCAACCATCCCACCACTAGGTGGCCCCTTACGATGATGGATCTAGATACCTCTACTAACTATGGCTTAGCAAAGGTTGAGCCACCCCACCCTTTCAACTCCCATCAAAGATTCAAAGTTTTTTTTGGCCCTTTTTAGGATTTTGGATGGTGACAGGACTTTCGGCCCATCAGAGAAGTTTTAGGCAAGGGCCCCATGGCGAGGGATATTGCTCCTATTTTTAATAAGTGGCTAGCTCCATGAAAAATGGAAGGTAATAAAACAAGAAATATTATAATATTTTCCTAAAACTAAGGAGTTGACATGTTTTTAGGGGGAAAGTTTGAGCGGGTGGAAAAAATGAGGGGTTGGAAGTTCCCCATACTTGCTTTTATTTTATCGAGAGATATTTTATGAAATTGAAACTTATGAAAGGTTGAATTTCATTTAAAATTTTAATGTAAATAAAAATATAACAGTTTTAAATATTATCTCTTAAAATATTACAGCATGCACTCAATAATATTTATACTATAAAACCACTTTTACTCCAAATGCTCCTAAAATTATTATGCAATGCCAGCTTAAAAAAATTAGGAGCTCCCTCCAAAGAGACCACTTCCTTATAGACTTCAAATGTGCTATGCAACATTGCCTCATAGCCCTGTCATCATTGGCTCTAGTGGCAACCATAGAAAATTTACTCCCTTGGAGAGTTAATGCTTAAAGAAAGGGTTAACAACTAGCAGTGTTCTATCCTCTCAAGTGAACAACACTGATGGACTATTAGACGTCCTTTTTTTTTTGGTATTGGGGAAGTTCACATGTTTTACAAGTTTCCAACCCTTGTGCTTCGAAATTATGGCCTTTCTAACTACAAATTACCCTATAGGTGTCAAATTTTAAAAAACAAATTGTGAGCTAACCCTTAGTCCTAAAAATGTGAAACAAAATTATAGGAGTAGTAAAAATTATAAATTTTCATCTAATGTTGTTTTGGGCACTATTTTTTTTTTAATGATTTTTTATGAACTAAGAATGTATGAATATTAAGTATTTTACAAAGGGAAATAGGACAGCTTTAGGAGTTTATATTCATAAATTTATATCTCTTCAATTATAAATCTAAAAAGTATTATGCGATAAGTGACAAAATTATGGAGAAAGCTATTTTTCAATAGAATTCTGTTTAAGATAAATTGATGAATCAAAAGTTTAGAAAAAACTTAAATGTGAAATAGTGCCCTTTAGGCCTAAAAGAAAGTATAGGAAATTGATCATCATGATGCAATATTTAAAATTATATTTACACTATTATAGTAAACAACAAATTGAAATTACTATACATATGGTTAAATTTAATAATGTACAATATAATATCTTTTTGATACAATTTTCTCTCCTTTATTTTGACTAGAATTTTTATAAGAACATTAATGATTACAATTTCGAGAAATTATTTCTCTTTCATTTCTTTCACAATATTTATATATGAAATATTATATAACAATAGTTTCCAATAATCAATAATCATTTGCATAAATATTAACAATCAAATGTAGAGAAGCTAGTCTTTAAATCTAATTTCAGTGCACATCTACAAAACCAAACATAGAAGAGTCTCACCTCCCATCCTACTCCGATTTAAATTATTTTAACTTAAGAAAATAATTGATGATGGTGATCTTTAAAATTATATAGATTCAAGTTTTTAAAAAGAAATGATTATTTAAAACACATTACTATATCTATTATTAATTAATAGGTAGATCTACCCAGAATCTTTTGTATCCACCATTGAAAATGTAAGTGATAAGATGTGGATGCAAATTGATGCTAAAAGGTGGTCTTATCAAATGGGGATGACTTTGAAAAACATAGTTCCGCTAAAGTAAGACCACAAATTGTACTTTTGGCTTTTGAAAAAGCAGATCGTCTCTTGACTTTATATTGCTACCTATCTTGAAATGTTAATTCACATCTTTCAAAAAAATCTCATTTATGTGGTCTAATTAGCAAAGATAAAAATATTTAATGAGAGGTTTTATTTTTAATTTGAATAATTTCAATTTTTACAAATTATAAAATATTAATAATAACAAAGCTGAAGCGAAAAAAAAAAAAAATTAATAAAATAATACATATTCCAATGCTCTTGCATATTCCATTGCTAATTAACTATTATAATCATCTGAATAATTCTAAATTTTGATGCCATGAGAGACCTTATGCATCTCCCCTTCATGGTCATGACACTTGTCTCTTGCTTGTTACACACTCTAATTTTAGATACCATGAGGGACCTCATGCATATCCCCTTCCTACTTAAGTGCCGTGATGGACATCATATCCCATCCCCCTAAGTAGCTACTCAATTTTACTCAGATTTACTATTACATACATTGTTATATCTATCTTGACAACCTTGTGAATGCTAAACATAGTATGCATCGTACATTAAAAACTTAGACTCAAATTATCTTATATTTGGATGTTATGCATACACATTATATTGGATTATTACACATATGTCATATATGCTCCAACTAACACACATCTTGCAGAGCTTTTTCTTTTGAGGGTAGTTCTTGTACAAGTTCAAAAAATTCCCTCAAAAGAGGGGAATTCAAAGGGGTTTTTCACAGATATCAGGCTACCAGAATATACTCACAGGATATTTTTTATCACACAAACACATATTACAAAAATCAGATTCAGGTAAACATAGTGGGAAAATAGTGACATAGAGATTAGTATAGTTGCACAAAAATTAGAGAAGATAGATATTAGCAACCAAAATTAGGACACTAGTGCCACATGATGCTACTATCCAAGATATGGTACTACTATCTAGTAGCCTTAGTTTCATAAAAATCTAGATTGGCTAGAAAAATATAGTAGGTACAGTCCATGTTTGCACAAATTTAGTTACAAATTTACCAATTTTACTCAATTTAGCTCAAATTCATATCAGTTTGCTCAGATTAGGGGCATCATGTGCAGCATGACCATTCCCATTTATAGTTCAAATAATCAAATATAGATTATTACAACTCAATCTAGAATATATAAGCTTAGATACCATATTTAGGGCATGTGTGTGACACATTATTTTCAAATGTTGACTTATACATTGATTTATTAGATGGAATGAAAAATTACATGTCATTATCTACATTATATACATATGAAATCATATTTTAGGTTACACACTAGTTTCATGCCTTACTCCATCTACAATAGTTGGCATTCCCAAGTGTCTTGGAGCTACATAATATACTTGAGTGTCCCTAGAGCCAACATTTTCAATTAGACATTTCTAGTTACATCGCACAATTTTAGTTTTAGATGCATATATTACACATGTGTAGGAAATGATTAAGTCATAGTCTACTTGAGTTCTTGAGCAACCTACATGAGAGGTTTGTACACACCATTAGTCCAATCCAAGCTATTCACAGGTCATATTCCACCAAGCAGGGATAGGCAAGGATGAAGTGAAAATCAGATTGAGTTCTTGAGCCACCCACACATGAGGATTGAGAAACCCATAAACTTAGTCCAAGTTATTCACCAATGGATCACTATATACATGCATACACAAGTTGTCACTAGATTTATGCATTGGTTCATGTACCCAATGAGGTGTATTTGTTTATTTCCCCTCTCCTATCCCTTTACTCAGTTTTACTTCTTTACTCAGTTTGTCTTTATTTTTTATTTCTTAAGTAAGGATTGATTTATGTGTGTTTCACTTGTAAGACACGTATTGAATCATGTTTCACATACTCAGACCTAGCTTCATAGGCTTCACCTCTTAGTTAATTCTAGGTATGCTTTTTTTCCCTATATCCTAGTCATTTCACTTTGTTGTATTTCCATAATAAAGGGGGTGGGGGGGGAGGGGTAGGGGGTGGTGGGGCAAATGTAATCACCTAAAAGTGACACTTGAGTTCTAAGAGTGCTATTTAAGACCACCTATCCCTAGTTTAGCACTATTATAGAGCCTATTTTCACACTTATCCAGCCTTTATTTGGGCCATTAACATCCCAAGTCATCCCTAAATCAATCCTTGACCCTCATTCTTGCATCATGGCCCTTTATGCCTAATATTCTGCCACTTGGACACTAGCACCATAATAGGGATAGTAACACCACATGATGCTAATGTTCCAATAATGGCACTATTGTCCTTCCCCTCCTCTTTTTATAAACAAATATATTTTTAAATTTGAGACCTCTTAGGGTCGACTTAGACCACTTTTAGCACCCACACAAGCACTAAATAATATAAATACATGGATTTTTTCCCTCTAACCACTAGATGGAAATCATATGCAAATTATATATACAAACTCAAAATAATTTGTGCACAATTAAGGTTGTCAATCCTTATTCTGACCTGCTTTTGCATACTACTATCTATAACATTCCCAAGCTCAAATTAATCATATTTTCAGTCTCAAGCACATTCAAAGCACTCAAATTAACTATCATACTATATTCACTTAAAATTACACTAAAACTTAGATGGGGAGAACTTCATTGGGATTGATCCCTATTTGGAGTATTAGTATGTAGGAAACACTCTTCATAGCAGGGTGTTAAGAACGTCCAACCTACCCCACTAGCAAACACATTTTTCAACTTGTATCAACTAGATGCCTTAGCAATATAGATGGTTAGGGTTTGTTCAAAAAATTAATCAAAATAGGCCATCTACAGGGTCTCATGACTCATTCACATATGAATAAACCTCAAAAATATAGACACATGTGCACCTAGAAGCTCAAAAAAGTCTTGCACATAGGACACTACTACTAAAATAGGGACACTAACACCACATGACATTAATGTCCAATTAGGGCACTACTATCTAGGAGGGATTTTGACACCAGGATCTTGTTTGTGACACTCAGAACAACCTTTGTCTCAGTTTTCAATCTCCAAATCATCCATCTCAGTCATTCTCCAGTGAAGTTCTTATTTACATTATTTATTACTATTTATAGAAAGGTCAAACTTAGTAAATTTTGTAAAAAATTAGTGGTTGTGTTTATTTCATATTTCTACCATGATTTAATATACTCATTTCTTTAACAACATAAGATATACATACACTAAGTTCTAAAAGGTTAAAACACACATCAATCTATACTAATATGTTTACAACTCGCTAGTGGTGGTTGGTTCTAGGCTTAATAAACAAAGCAAATGCATCTTATTTTGTTATTTTTTAACATCTGTTAAGGTGTGGAGCCTAAAAGCTTCACCAAAGTGAGCAGATTTGATAGTTGCAAGTTTACACAGTCACCGGCGTCGGTCAGGAGCGATCGACGTCGGTCAGTAGTAGTTCAAGAGATGCTGGCGTCGGTAGGGATCGGCCGACGTCAGTCACAGGCAAACAGGCAAGAACCGATGTCGGTTACCTGTGCCTCCAGAGAGCTATTTCTATGGATAGAACCAAGTGTTTGCATGTTAGGATTAAGTCATAGTCTTAAGTCTGCATCTCTATTATTAGTAAGACTATTTTAGAGCCCTTGTTTAAGAGGCATAACTATTGGTTGTAAATGCATGCTCATGTTTCCTAATTTTATATATAGGATTAGATCTTCTTAGCTTATTGTAGTTTATTGTAGAATGTTGAAAGAATAGTACAAAATTGTATATGTGAATCAATCCAGGTTGTTGGAGTTGATTGTACTTGAGAGAGAGAGCTCTTGAGGGAAAGAGATCTAGAGAGAGATCTGTACATCTGAGAGAGGTGTGAAAGAAAAGAAGTTTCTTCAATTGTATTCCTTCTGTAAAGAGTTTAATACAAGTTTTTAGGGTGGTTTCTTGTATCTCTTGTTCTTTGCTATTTATCATTCTAGTTACTTATCATTCTGATTTAATTCCGCATTTATTGCTTTCATAAGTGTAATCAATATTGTTGGTTGATCCCCAACAAGTGGTATTAGAGCCTTGGTTGTAGGTTTAGAGCTTGATATCCAACAAGTGGTATCAAAGCTCAGGTTCACTAACAGGTGGTTTAGATCTGTGTAGTGTGTATTGATTACAGGTTACTCACAGGGGTTTCTGTAGAGATTTCTATTTGAGTGGGAGAAGCAATGGCAGAAGAAAGTAAACTGAGAATGGAGAAGTTTAATGGAAAAAATTATCAACATTGGAGAATGCAGATAGAGGATTATCTGTATCAGAAAGATCTATACTTACCGTTAGGTGGGATTGCAAAGAAGCCCATAGACATGGATGATGAAGAATGGGAAGTTCTTGATAAAAAGGCTCTGGGGTCTATAAGACCGAGTCTAACATCTACTGTGATATCTAATCTATCACAGGCAAAGTCTACGGTAGAGTTAATGACAACTTTAGCAAATTTGTATGAAAAACCCTCAGCTTCTAATAAGGTATATCTTATGAAGCAGTTATTTAATTTGTGTATGCAGGAAGGTGGATCTGTATCTAATAATCTAAATGATTTCCATGGAATTGTAAATCAATTAAGTTCAGTCAATATAGTGTTTGATGATGAAATTAAAGTTCTTTTAATATTATGTTCTTTGCCTGAAAGCTGGCATAGCTTAATAATGGCAGTTAGTAATACTGCATCTGCCTCAAATATTTTAAAAGTAGAGGATGTTGTTAGTGTAATCTTGAATGAGGAAATTTGCAGGAAAAGCACAGAGGAAACATCAGGGAATGCTTTAAGTTTTGAGAGCAGGGGAAGGCAAAAAGAGAAGAGCAAGAAAGGGAGATCAAGGTCTAAGTCTAAGGTGAGAGGTAGATCCAAATCCAGAAATGGTAGGAAGCCACAATGCTGGAATTGTGGAAAGATTGGGCACATAAGTAGAGATTGCTAGTCAAAGCCTAAGGAGGACAATCAGCACGAAGGAAAGGAAGAAGCAAAGGTTACAGGTATTACACAAGATTCTTTAATATTCTCTTTGCATAATAATATAGAATCTTGGGTTTTAGATTTTAGTGCATCTTTTCATGCTACCCCCAATAGAGAATATTTTATCGACTATGTCCATGGAGATTTTGGAATAGTGTACTTAGGGGATGATGAGCCTTGTAAAATTATTGGCAAAGGAAAAGTGCAGCTGAAAATGTATAATGAAAACACATGGGTGTTGAGAGACGTCATGCATGTTTCCAGCTTGAAGAGGAATTTGATTTCTACAGGAAAGTTAGGGGATGAGGGTTGTACAGTAACTCTCACAGCTGAATCTTGGAAGGTGACCAAGGGTGCACTTGTATTGGCCAGAGGTAAGAGAGTAGGTACTCTCTATTTATGTAATTGTGTTACTAACAATTATCCTTCTGTATTATCTACTTTAGATGTGGATGCAAAATTGTGGCACTCAAGGCTTGGCCACATGAGTGAGAAGGGAATGTCAATTCTTAAGTCAAAAGGTAAGCTTTCAGATTTGAAAAGCATAAATCTAGATTTTTTTGAGCACTGTGTTTTTGGGAAACAGAAGAGAGTGAGTTTTCTCAAGACTGGGTCAACAAAGAAGAAGCATAAGTTGCAGCTTGTTCACACAGACGTGTGGGGACCAGCTCAGGTTGCTTCTATTGGAATATCACAGTACTATGTTTTGTTTATAGATGATGCTACAAGAAAGGTATGGGTCTATTGTATTAAGAAGAAATCTGATGTATTTGACACTTTTAAGATTTGGAAAGCTATGGTTGAGAATGAAACAGACAGAAGATTGAAGTGCCTGAGATCTGACAATGGTGGTGAGTTCTACAGCTATAAGTTCAACTGGTATTGTTATATGCATGGAATCTGTAGGCAAAGGATGGTTCCAAGGACACCTCAGCAAAATGGAGTTTTTGAAAGGATGAACAGAACAATAATGGAGCGTGCAAGATGTATGAGATTGCATGCTGGTTTGCCCTTAGAGTTTTGGGCAGAAGCTGTTAATACTGCAGTGTACCTGATTAACAGAGGATCCTCTATAGCTATGGATGGTGGAATTCTAGAAGAGGCATGGACAGGTAAAAAGGTAGATCTCTCATTTCTCAAAGTTTTTGGTTGTGAAGCCTTTGTGAATGTTGATAAGGAAAATAGAAAGAAGTTGGATGCTAAGTCTATGAGGTGCACATTTATTGGCTATGGCTCTGATGATTTCGGTTTCAGATTTTGGAATCTAGGAACTAACAAGATAATTAGGAGCCATGATGTTGTTTTCAATGAAAAAGTGATGTATAGTGATCAGCTAAAGAAGCTAAATCAATCTAGGTAGAGCAATGGAGAATTGGACGAGGTGATGGTCCAAAATGAGCTCGTGGGAAAAATTAATCACAAACAGGAAAACATAGAGAACGACATCGGCCATGCAGGAACTAACGTCAGTGGAACAAAAATTGATGTCGGTCATACAGAGATCAACGTCGATAGGACAAGAACCAATGTCGATCAGGCAGAACTGACGTCAGCCAGTTACAGGCCTAGAAGTGACCGAGGTTGGTCACTGTCAGAGAATTTGGGCGGATAGCGTGTTGTGAATGAGTCTCAGACGCCCATCAGGAGGTCAAAAAGGGTAAGTAAACCTCCAATTCGATGTTCTCCTTCATTATTCTATTTATTTCTAACTGATGGTGGAGAACCAGAGAGTTTTGAAGAATCAATACAGGTAGAATCCAAGAATCAATGGGAGCATGGCATGGTTGAGGAAATGGAGTCCTTGAGAGAGAACCAAACATGGGATTTGGTTGAGTTTCTAGCTGGTAAGAAGACACTAAAGAATAGATGGACCTATAGATTGAAGGAAGGTGAGAATGGACAGATGAGATATAAGGCCAGGTTGGTAGTGAAAGGATTTGCACAAAAACCAGGTATTGATTTTGGTGAGATTTTTTCTCCTGTTGTTAAAATGACTTCTATACGGACTGTATTGTCTTTAGTTGCTATTGAGGATTTGCATCTTGAGCAGCTTGATGTTAAGATAGTGTTTCTTCATGGAGATTTGGATGAAAAAATATATATGGAACAGTCAGAAGGATTTGAGGTCAAAGGTAAGGAGAAGTTAGTGTGCAGATTGAAGAAAAGCTTGTATGGCCTCAAGCAAGCTCCTAGACAGTGGTATTTGAGATTTGACAAGTTTATGACTAAGCATGGCTACAGTAGGTGTCCATCTGACCATTGTGTGTATTTTAAGAGATTGAATAATGGTAGATATATTATTCTATTGTTGTATGTAGATGATATGCTGGTTACAGGATCACACATGCAGGATATCTCTGAGCTTAAGGTGAAATTAGCTCAAACATTTGCCATGAAGGATTTGGGAGCAGCAAATAAAATCCTTGGCATGAGCATTAAGAGAGACAGGAAAAATCACAGGTTGATTTTGTCTCAAGAAGATTATGTGAACAAGGTGTTGAAACGGTTCAATATGTAGGATGCAAAACTGGTAAGCACACCTTTGGCTGGACATTTTAAGTTGAGTAAAGAACAATGTCCTAATTCACATGATGAGGTAGAGTACATGAGTAGAGTTCCATATTCTTCCACAGTAGGGAGTTTAATGTATGCAATGGTGTGTACTAGACTGGATATTGCCCAAGCAGTGGGAGTTGTAAGTAAATATATGGCCAATCCAGGGAAGGAGCATTGGAAAGCAGTTCAATGGATCCTTAGATATCTGAGAGGAACCAGCAGTAGGAATTTGTGCTATGGAGGTTCAGATACTTCTCTACATGGTTATGTAGATTCAGATATGGCAGGTGATTTGGATGGCAGGAGGAGCACCACAGGATATGTTTTCATTGTTGGTGGAATAACGGTTAGTTAGATATCAAAGTTGCAGAAGGTTGTTGCCTTGTCAACTACAGAAGCAAAGTATATTGCAGTCACAGAGGCTAGCAAAGAGATGATATGGATGACACGATTCATGGAAGAGCTTGGAAAGGAGAAAGAGAGTTGCAAATTATATAGTGATAGTCAGAGTGCAATTAATTTGGCTAATAATTCAGCCTTTCATTCAAGAACAAAGCACATACAGCTTAGGTACCACTTCATAAGACAGGTATTGGAGGATGGTGAGTTGAAGCTGGAGAAGATCCATACAGATAAGAATCCTTCTGATATGTTAACCAAGCCGGTTACAAAGGAGAAGTTGAATCTTCATTCAACTTCTGTTGGTCTTCATGATTGAGTTGAAGATGGAGGAGCTAGAAGATGTTGTTGTACAGGTACTGGTGCAGCTGTTTATCTCCAAGTGGGAGATTGTTAAGGTGTGGAGCCTAAAAGCTTCACCAAAGTGAGCAGATTTGATAGTTGCAGGTTTACACAGTCATCGACGTTGATCAAGATCGACCGACATCGGTCAGGAGCAGTTCAAGAGATGTCAGCGTCGGCAGGGATCAGCTGACGTTGGTCACAGGCAAACAGGCAGGAACTGATGTCGGTTACCTGTGCGTCCAGAGAGCTATTTACGTGGATAGAATTGAGTGTTTGCATGTTAGGATTAAGTCATAGTCTTAAGTCCACGTCTCTATTATTAGTAAGACTATTTTAGAGCCCTTGTTTAAGAGGCATAACTATTGGTTGTAAATGCATGCTCATGTTTCCTAATTCTATATATAGGATTAGATCTTCTTAGCTTATTGTAGTGTATTGTAGAATGTTGAAAGAACAATACAAAATTGTATATGTGAATCAATCCAGGTTGTTGGAGTTGATTGTACTTGAGAGAGAGAGCTCTTGAGGGAAAGAGATCTAGAGAGAGATTTGTACATCTGAGAGAGGTGTGGAAGAAAAGAAGTTTCTTCAATTGTATTCCTTCTGTAAAGAGTTTAATACAAGTTTTCAGGGTGGTTTCTTGTATCTCTTGTTCTTTGCTATTTATCATTCTAGTTACTTATCATTCTGATTTAATTCCGCATTTATTGCTTTCTTAAGTGTAATCAATATTGTTGGTTGATCCCCAACAACATCCTCATGTGAAAATTTATCAAAATAATATTATTTCAAGACCTTTCTTTGATGTAAAATTGAATCGAGTTATGATGTGACATTTTCCACTTCATTTAAAATGGCCTCCAATGTACTCATAAGTGAATTGCATCCACTATGAGTTGAGGATTGATGAAAAGCATTGATAATAATTTGTAATTGTTCACATTTTGCTTTATATTTTTCATATAATTTAGATTTTTTTTGCAAATTCAAATTGTTGAGGGTTTTGATAACAATTTTTTTCAATGTTTTCTTCAAGCAATGGGTCCATTGAATTTTATCCAGATATATAAAAATAATAGTTTTTTAGGCAATGTGAGAGATTTCAATGTAATTTTAAGTTCAAAACCCTATACATAAAATATATAAATTGAAACCCCAAAATTGAAATATAACAATAAACATCCTTGAGACCACGATCAAAATGTGAGATTATGTTGGCAGGATGCAAACCAAAACACGTGTCCTCCTCAAAATGCAAGCTCGCTCCTTCAAGGCACAAAACAAAACACAAGTTTTAGTAAATAGGAGGATGAGCCAGAAAACATGGAAAAAAGATAAAATACATATGCCATTTTCCCACAAAAAGGTCATACACCCTTTTGGCTCAGTGCCATACCAAATTTGAAAAAAAATGACATGTGCCCTTTTTCAAAAGGTGTGCATCTTTTATTAAAAAAAAACTCCTTTGGTGTCACCTTTTCCCCCCTCAACTTTGTGCATTCACCCATATCTCAAAAAAAAAAATACGAGGTATGTAAACATTCCATATCATCCATATAGTAGAAGAATATTAACTAACAACTCTACTCAATAGCCTTTCTTTTGTGTGATCTAAATAATATTTATAGCAAGTCTCCTTGTCTCTTCACATTCTTGTTCATTAATTTCATCTCATTTTCCTCTTAGGAGACACTTTCTATCCAATTTTTTTATCCACTTACAATCTATTTTACAAAATACACATATATCACAAATAAAATATTACAAAATACTTGTGAGACAACAATCACAATGTCATACTAACATTTTTTTTTCACTCATTTGATGTTGGTTTGTGCATAAATAGGGTCCTAATTTAAATTCAATAAGTCTATAAATATTTAAGCATCTAGAGGCATCTAGATAAAATATGAAAGAGTGTCTAGTAGTTACCATTATAACAATTTATTGAGAATTTACAAGCATTCTAGAGGAATAAAGAAAGCATTTTAGACAACATTCATTGCAACACTAAAGTTCATAGTGGTGACACTAAACAAAACATTAGGTTGTCTAGTTGAAGCATTATTGTATTTATTGGAATGTTGTTTATGATATTGTATAATGTTGAGTGACATGATAAGTAGTCAGTGCTTAAAACTCTTGTTAACCCTAAACACAATCCCCAAAAAAATATGTTTCCTTATCATTTCTAGGTTCCACTTCCCAATTCAGGTTTTGAAGAAGTATAATTTCCTAGTGATTAACATGAAGTTTTATAAAACTGATCATAGTCTCAAAAAAAAAAAAAAAATCCCTTACACTTCCTAGAACCATACACTCCATAGTTATGGTGACTAGAAATGAAACTTGATGGTTATGGGGAGGTTCTCTATTCGCTCTAAATTTTCTGAGTTAGATTCATCTTAGTGTTTTAATTTGTTTTACATTATGAGATATTAACAACTATTTCCAAATAACCCAATATTCAAAATACTTGTATGAAACCCTTTTTTGGTCATTTATATATATATATATATATATATATATATATATGTTATGGATAATAAGATCTCAATCAAATTGCAACATAAATATTCATAAACATTTAATAAGGGTTATAATATACTATATATATATATATATATATATATATATATATATATATATATATATATATATGTTGTATATTATAACCCTTATTAAATGTTTATGAATATTTATGTTGCAATTTGATTGAGATCTTATTATCCATAACACACACACACACACACACACACACACACACACACACACACACACACACACACACACACACACACACACACACACACACACACACACGTCATTTTATTAGTCATATTGCTTTATATCATCTCTTAAACTATTTTTGGCCTTAGGCCAACCATCCCTACTTCTCAGGATAAGTCTAGTAAAGGTGAACAAATTAATAATATAGACTTGTCCAAATATCGTTAAGTTTTCACCACACCAAGTTTCTAAAATTTGAAACATCCATAAGGGTTAGTGCACATTTTTAAGATGGTCTAGCATGAGAGTTTACCCAATTCGACTCATATAAATACAAATTAGTGTCATTCATTATTCCTTAGCTGGACATTATCAATTAACCACTTATACACTATTACATATTAAACAAATTTCCTTTATTCTTCCCAAATTCAAGATCATTCACTAAGAGTAATCAAAATCCAAGTCAAAATCACCTCAAGTCAAGTCAAGAGTGAACATTGTTGAGTACCAAAGCCAAATTATTAGTTGTTTACACATAATAGAGCACAATTGTACAATCAAACTAGGTGGGAGAACTAATGTGGCTTGATTTATCTCCTTGAAGTATTGGATATGTTGACAACACTTAGTCACATTGGAGTATCTAAGGTTTGCTCAACCCAACCCCTTCCCTTATTGTCCCAATTTACATTGTTTGCAAGTGTATATCTAGGATTCGAAGCAAGGAAAAGGAAAAGAAATATTTTTTCATGGATTTGACAATATCATAATATCTTAGCAGTCTGAGTAGATATATGTGTAGGTAACAAAAGAATAATTTTTCATCAATTTTACATTCAAACAGGATAGAAGTAACTAGACAAGTCTACATTGCTAAGTTATCTACATTCACTAGACTTCTCTCGACACTAGTACAGACTATGTTCCTAGAACTAAGCAATCACATACATGTGTTGATGCATTTCAGATGAATTCACCTAATCTCAAACCAATAGAATCTCAAAATCTAAACTAAATTATCTTTTTCCTAATGTTTTCTAAACATAATATATTACTATATTTAACGAGTTACAATAAAAATATTTAATAAATTATATATCATTAATATTATAATTTATTTAATATTTTTATACTTATTAAATAATATTAATTTAAAAATAGACAAAACATAAATACATACTAAAATTATTAAAACTAAGTCCCCTCTAACAACCAAATACACCCGCACTAAATATGTATTATAAAAAAAGTCACCCAACAAAGAAAATGGAATTTTTAATCATCTTAATAACATAAATATTATATTCCATTTCTAATTAACTATTATAATAATTTAAATAACTCCATTTCAATGTAGATCATCTATTTTTAATAAGTACTATTGACCAAATTTGACTTTTAGGTCAAATTAGGGTACCCTTAGGTAAAAACTTGAGTTCTATGTGTTTTAAGGGGTATAATATATTTTTATAAGTTTTTTAATAGGTTAATTTGTGTCAATTAATGTTATATTGGCTTTGGATAATTAGTTTTTAAGTTCATTTATCATTTTGGGTCATTTTAGGGGTTGAAAAGGGTGCATTTAATGCTTTGTATGGATTTATTGGAAAATGTGAAGGTATAAAAAGATTATGTCATCCCCCATGTATCCTTATAAGTATTAATTAAATGAAAAGACTAAAAATTTATAGGTTCATCAGAATAAAAGTCAATTTTCTTAAAGAAAAGGAAAAATTTGGCACTTATACGACCTCTTTGGGAAGTGTGCCACTTGAAAAAGGTTGAAATGTGACTCTTAATATTACCCATTATCAGTTTCACATTTTTTTAATTTTGAAGTGACTTTTATTTCTCAAAACTATTCTATTTATTTTAAGCCCTTCTTGGCAAACAAAAGTGACCAAGTTTTTGATTGGTACAGACAACTCAGGAGGTTTCAAGGCAAATGCTTTTGGAAGGTTATTTTAAACTAAAATACATTAATTTTTATATAAGTATATTGATAAATTATCAATTTTTCTTTATGAATCATCCATTTGAAGTTGATTATGCAAATCTTCTTGCCATTCTGTGAACCCTGCAAGTTTTGCTTCATTTTGGGCAAGTCCAAATGAGCCACTTGTTGATGTTACTTCCATAGCATTTTGAACTCATTATAAAATTATCCCCACACTTTTTTTCATTTTTCATAAGGTTTTGATATGCTAGTCATCTCAATTTTTAGTAAGCTATAATGTTTTGAGTTATGGGTAGTTTTCACCATTTTCAAGAGTTTTTAAGATTTGTCAATGGATTCACGGGGTTGTGTTAGATTGATATAAATTTTTTTAAGTTATAATTGAAATTTTTTTTCACATTTCATCCAATTCTCCTTGATTCTCATGGTTACAAGTCCATTCATCACACCAACAGTCATTCTAGAGACCCCTGCCTATTCTTTTCTAGATGTATGCAAGAAACTCTCACATTAGAGTAGTGTTATGGAACTTATATCAAGACCCGATTGGTAAAAAATATTTAATTTAAAGGTTTGAAAATAGGTTTGAATTTTTTTAAGGCCATTCATATAACCTTGTTGTTCCATTTCACACCCTCTACCTATATACAGTGAACAATCACCTACAGGGGCCATTGTTGATGTCATGATGAGTATGAGGATCTTAGTGAAGAGGTTTCAAGATTTATAATCATGGAGAATACATTTGGATTTTTGAAATGATTCAAAATTCATTAAAGGCTAAAAATAATACACATTGTTCACACCTACATATACTGTTTGCAGACTTGATAATGTTTACCTATAGTATTTGTTGGTAGAGAGTAGGGAACTAAGGTACTCATGGAGTGTTAGACCAATTATAAAATATTTGTTGAATCCATAACATGCCTAAATATTTATATATCAATACACACCAAGAGGACTAAAAGTGATATATAGGTTGAAAACCATTCCAAGAGAGATCACTACAAGTTCAGGGATCAAATCCCTAAATTATTAAAATAAAGGTCTAGATATTTTTAATAATAACATATAACATTTCCTCATGAACCCCTGATTCATCATAGTTAAATTATCTCATAGTCTCTATCACAAAGAAGAACCATGCCAAAGATGAGGGTTTGAAGGTATGGAGAGGATGGAGCTTTGGAGTCTCAAACTTGGCAACTCATGACTAAACTCCTTCAGTGATATCTACATGACTGAGTCCTAAATGGCCTTTATTCAAGACAAAATTAATGGAATAATTAATAATCAAGAATAAATAATATATGGTGTTGGTTCATTTTTCATACTTGCAGTCTGTACATTATGAAAATGTGCACCTACAACAGGGTCTTAAGGGGAGAAGTGCCTCAATCCAAGGAGAGTACAATTTAGGTTTCAATGAAACATAAAAGTAATTTAGAAATGAAATACATGTTATATTTCCTAAATTTTTTTAAAGTTAGTCTCTCCAACATCAAGACAAATCTTATTTGGTCCCATATTCACCTACAAGCAGGGGAGAAGTGTCTCAGTCCAAGGAACTTAGTTTGGGTGTTCAAGAGACATGTAAAGGGGTATAGAGAGGTGGAGTGATGAAAAAAACTAGTTATAACCTTATTAAAGCCCTTTATCATATAAATTATTTATAAACATGATGGACAAACCCATACAAACCCTTGATAATCCTAAATGCACACTTACAACCAACCTTAATGACTGTGATAGGTAGCAGGCTAGAAAGTGAGGTTTAAACACTTGAATTACAT
This sequence comes from Torreya grandis, assembly GCA_037957365.1. NCBI lineage: Eukaryota > Viridiplantae > Streptophyta > Pinopsida > Cupressales > Taxaceae > Torreya > Torreya grandis. The sequence goes on from JARHVA010005920.1 coordinate 935,639, forward strand.
GAAAATTAATGTAAATGAATAGTAAAGGACCACTGATAACTTCAATTAATATTGGAGAATCATATCAAGGCCTAAAGTATGTAAAAGTCACCTACAATAAGGGTTTACAGTAGCAGGTCACAGTCAAAGGGACTTTTAAAATTAACCAGTCAAAGTGTGAGGTGAGAAAATTGGAAGTTGAGGTGATTTTCAAATATAAAAACCTCATGATACTATCACAATGATCCATCAAGTAGAATAAAGGGTTCTCATAGCAAGACATAGTCCACTTTGGAGATGCTGCACACAGTCTTGGTGTATAGAAACCAGTTTTGGAACTTGAGGGTTTGGAGGGTCATATGAGATGACCAAGAGATACAATTTTGTGTGAGATGTCCTTAAAAATTTTATAATTCCCTCAAATACTAATATTTCCTAAGAGCATAGGGTAAGTACCCCCTATTTTGTCTCAAACATGAGGTACTTCCCCTCATGCATAACTGGCAGATTTGGGGAGAAAGCATTGAAAAGTGGGCCAAAATGAAGATAAGATATTATGAAGATGATAAAGTTGAAAAACATGCATATAAACATGGTATACCAAGTAAAAATTAAATAAACCCAACAATATGAGCTAAACCCTTAGACTTGCAACCAGGTCTATTAGGCACAGTTAGGACTAGAATTCGAATGAGATGTCACCTATATCTCTAGATCATAGTGAGATTTATAATATAATTTATCATGTTAATGGAAGTATAACATATGTTTTTGAACCATTTGGGTATAGGAGAAAGCATGAAGAGTCATCTTAGGTTTTAGGGTTATGTTCAGGCCTAAAGACCAAATGTGAAACCATTTTTACTTCTAGTTCTTAGTAAGTTTTTCAATAGAAAGGTTTATGGGGTCATTAAAGAGGTGTTCAAGGTGGTAGGATGTAATGTAAATAATAATAACTCATTTTAGGCTCTAAATTGTAGGTAAGCCTACTAGGAAAGGATCAAGCCTAATGCCCAAAGAGAAGATCACTCACACTTTTGGCCTTAGATATGCATTGAAACCTATTGGATCATGTTTCTATGGTGGAATAATGTATGTTAAAACTTTAATATTATATATAAAACATTAGGAGATCCATTTTTGACTCAATAACCACTCAGAATTGTGTACAATGGTGAAATCAAGCTCAAGAGGAAAAGTTTCAATGCTCATATCTTTCATGAGGTTATGAATGGCAATCCAAGGAGCTTAGGGATGTTAATAGGGTCCTTGAATATCAATTTAGTGAAATTTGTTTGATGGTTGGATGTTCAATCTTTATGAACCAACTTAAGACCAAAAACATGTCTAAAACCCTACTAAACCCTCAGTCAGGACCCGATGGAGAAAATGGAGTTGGAGATGAAATATAATGGACTAGTTTGACTATAATAAATATTTTAGGTTATACAGGACTCCCTCAAGATCCTTCACATGCCAACTAATTGTATGGAATTATATAGATTGGGGTAAAAATAGGAATTTTATCATTATTTTATGTTTTGTGCAGGATAGAAGAGGAGTTATGAGATGAAACAATTTTTGGAGAGAATATTGAGACTTTTAATACCTGTTGATACTCATTTAATGCCCTAAAAAAAATTCTAAGTTCCCCAACTAGGTGATTCAACTCAGCCAATCAAATCTGGCACATTGGACAAGCTAGTGAAGAAGATGGAAAAATTCAAATGAGCACATTTTAATGTGCCCCTAATAATTTTATGGTCATGTAGGGTATTGAAATGTGTCATTAAATTCCTACCATATATTTTAATGAGAATCTAAAGGCATTTTGGAGGCCAAATATGTAGGGTGCATGAAAGGAGTTCTTTTTGGACTGCATGGCTCATTTCCAATTGATTCTAGAAGACTAGGCATGCAACCAATGCATGAAGAGGAATTTATGATGTCCCTAACCTGAATTATAATCATAAAAATTGCTCCTAATCAATTATGGGATGTTCAAACAAAGGCAATCATGAAGGCAATTTTTTTGTACAAAATGGGGAGTTTTATGCCACTTTTCATGAAGTTTATGCCTTGAATTAACATTTGTATCGCCTAATATTTCATGGTTAATCCCATATCCTATTCAAATGCATAATTAATGCCTTGGATTAGCTTGACAATTATCCTTGTGACCCTTGAGATTCTCTCTCTCTCTCTCTCTCTCTCTCTCTCTCTCTCTCTCTCTCTCTCAAGTTCTATAAGAAATAGCCATTTTGGCCATTGTAAGGGATGCTCCACTTGAGTATGGCAAAGCCCTAATAAATTTTATACCTTTTGATAAATAAAAATAATAAGTGTTATATCCTTCATGACTATTCATAAGTGTGTTCTACTTGGATGATGAATCTTGTTTAGTGAAGACTATGGATTCCTAACACGTGGTCTCATTCTTTCACCTTATTTGTAGTTGAAAAGCCTCTTCTTGTAGGGAATGTGAACTATTTCAATATATGTTCATGGTTTAAGTGATTTATTATATTCATTAATTCCCTCATAGTCCTCTTGTCTAGTCCTCCTAGCTTTACACATTCATCCATAACCTCACAATGTAACATTGATGTAAGAAGACATAGATTGGAGAGTGTATGTTTAATTTTTCCTTTGATTTCAAGTGTAATATGCATATGGTTGTATGTCATAAATATATTTGGTGTGTCACCTCTTTTATGTTATTTTTATTTAAGTTATCTCTCTCCCTTTTCACCCCACAAATTTAGTAGTGGTTGTAATCCTAAGTGGTACATCAAGAGAGCTAGCCCTATCTAGATACTCACCTCATTACTTAGGATAACCACAAGCCTAGAGCTGATTCCATTATATGACTTGGATGAGGATATATTTTCATCTTATTTAAGGGTGAAAATCCAAGTGAAAATAGTTTTTGACATGCCTGGTGGGACTCTTATTTCAAGAGATTGAGATATTTTTGGTGTTGTCTCTCAACATTCAGCCTTTAGAGACATCTAACAAAGCATCAATGGTGAATTCAAAGATATATCAGCTAGTCAAGCAACCCAGTTATCCTTTGAATATTTATGGTAACATTTTTCCTTTTCTTTCTTATTTTTAATGAAGATCTATGGCTGACTTTGGTGTTGAATTCTTGTTTACATAAGTTGGTGAGACATTTCAATCTTGTGCCATTCCCCATCAATATGAACAAGTCCTTAGTCATTTTCATAATCCTTACCAGCCTCAATATGATTTCTATGATCTATAATATGATCCTTGTTAGCCCATGCATGAAGTATGTCTTTCCCCTCCCAGTCAACCTAGTCCTTTCTCTAATTAACCCATTTCCACCTTCAAACAAACACTTTTGGGCTACGAAAGGTATATGTGGGACCTTGATACTAAAAGGGGATATGGTCAAGATATCCCTAGACATCTTACTCATAAGGTGAAAGATGCTTTAGAGTTAGTCAAGAAAGAGTGGGTACCTAGTGAGAGAGCCAATTGGCAAAGGCTCAAAAGTGAGATGCTAGATGTGAGTGGTTTAGTCTCTTCCTTAGAGGATAGGCTAATAAATCATGAAAGGAAGCTTCACCAAACCTATTAGCCTTCATATCCACTTCCCTGAGTCCCCTATCAACCATATTTAAACCCTACTCATGATCCAAATCAAGCATATCCAAGTCATCTTTTTCCTAATCAATTGGAGGAGAGAATTGAAAGGAGAAACCTTATGTTTGAATCTATTCTTGATAGGAAAATTGAGTTGGATAATATGAATTTACAACATTCCATGTTAATAGCCAAATAAGTGGATCTAAAACCCTCATTTCCCTCTCACATTGCATCTACACCACCTCAAAAAGATACCTCTAATCCTAGCATCCTAATTTGGAGTAAGATAGTGGAATCACGGGGAAAGAAAGAGGAGAAAAGTATTGACAAAAAGTGTGAAGTTGAGAATGAGTTTGATTCTATACACACCCCTTACACTCTTCCTCAAAAAGAGTCTTCCAATTCTAATAACCTATGTTAGAGAAAGATAGTAGAGTCATGGGGTAAGAAAGAAGATAGAAGCATTGTCCAAGAGTGTGAAGTGGATAATGGAGTTGATCCTTTGCAAGTCCCTCCCACCCTTCCTTAAGAAGATTCTTTTAGTCCATGGCATCTCTCATGCATTCCTCATCCTCATAATGATGCATAACAACTTCAAGAAATTTTTTTCTAAGAGAACTTAGCCAAGCAAATAAAGGAGCTAGAGACAAAGATGAAGTTACTAAGTCAAGGTGTGATGAAAGGTTTAGACAAAAGATAAGATCCTATGCCTAAAAAAATCCCACATCCCCTCCCTCAAGAGCTTACCAAAGAGCTTCCTAACTTGCATTCTCAATCTGATTTTGAGCTCTATGATCCACCTCCACCAACTAGTTCATTTTGTAATCATCCCATTATCCTTTGCCTTGATGGATATATGGTATGGGAACCAAAAGAAGAGCATCTAGTTGGTAAGGAAAGATAAATCTTACTTTAATAAATCATACCTTCTTGGAAACCTCATTGGGCTAGATCACTGGATTTCAAGATGCCTAGTCTTGGCATCACTAAAGAAGAGATGGAAGACCTTGCAACCCTTGAGAAGAAAGATCATATTATGATATTTGAGACATAATTTGAAATCTCTCAAGAGGTCTTAAGTGATGAAGAAGAGGTAGGTTATTATGTTGAATCTCCTTATTTGGTTGATAATGAAGAAAGTTTTCCTTGTGACAAAGAGGAAATCTTGGAAGAAGAACCTATATTGAGAGAAGAAAGTGAGGAAGATAAAAATAAATTATAAGTTGATCAAGAAGACCTAATGAGTGGTTATGAGGAAGATATTACCATAGGGACTCCCCTTGGTGAACAAAAATACAATTCACAAGCTTTTGCCTCCATATTTGAAGTGGAATGTGATATCAAGGAGGGAGATTACTTTTAAGCCATCCCTAAAGAAGTGGTAGCCTTGGGAGAGTCTCATGAGACAAAGATAGAGGAAATATCTCATGGTGATCTGATTATATTTAAAGAAGACGTGATTTCTTGTGTGGATATTTTATATTGGATTGATGAGGATGAATGTCTTCCTCTTTCCATAGAGGAAGAAATGATCATTAACTCTTTCATCACTTTGCAAGATACCATGGATATGCAAGGACATGTTCTTAATCAGATTTCAAATGACTTGTTTGAAATCATTGGAGAAGGTTATACTCCTCTTTAATGAGGCTATGATCTAGTCAAAAGTGGAGAAGGCAACTTTGGCACTAAAGTAAGTATGCAAAGGGAAAACATCCTTTCAAATATATCTTTTCAAGAAGCATATGCATTTGATAATGACATGTTTTAAGTAATCAAGATGGGATATCACCCTCTAAATCAGCTGGGAGAAAAACATCAGATCTTGAAATATGGAACAAGCTCTTATTGGCCTCAATCTTCTAAGAAACATGAAACTACTACTCTTAAATCCATGCCTACTAAGGGAATACAAGTTGATCATGAGATGAGGAGTGGGCAGTAGTATGAATTATGTGAACATGTTCAATATTAGTATATCTACATTGGAGACTTGTTTAAGGATGATCTACTTGAGATCAGATCAAGTGAAGTTCCAAAGAAGAGGTCTAATCCATAAAGCATTCAATCCATAAAAAAGCATGCTTGACACTATGTTTCATCTCACCATGAAGATGATTCAAGAAGTTTTCCTTTTGATCCTAAAAAGGAGGTATGTTTAGTTTATATATGTGTAAAATAAGTTATTTCCTTATTTCCCTAAGTGCTTAGAGCACATGTGTGTGTGTGTCTTGTTGTTTGTCTGCTTTAGGGTGTGTCCTTTGCTTTGTGTGGTAGAGGTAGCCATTAGTGTTTTGTCTTGATTAAAGGTTTGTAGTCAATGGTCAAAGTTTTATTATTATGTCAGTCCTTAGATGACTCCATAAGTTCAATGGATTAATAAGGCTACTGGTCTAGTTAGAATAGTAGGCATACTACCCCTATGAGCCACCAATTTGTTGACCAAATTTGACTTTTAGGTCAAACTGGGGCACCCCTAGGAAAAAACTTGAGTTTTATGTGTTGTAGGGGGGTATAATATCTTGTCATGATGTGATTCATAGGTTAATTGATGTCAATTAATGTTATATTGGCTTTGGTCAACTAGTTTTTAAGTTCATTTATCATTTTGGGTCATTTTAGGGGTTAAAAAGGGTGCATTTAATGCTTTGTATAGGTTTATTGGGAAATGTGAAGGTTGAAAAAGATTATTTCATAACCCATGTGTCCTTATAAGTCTTAATTAACTGAAAAGACTAAAAATTTATAGGTTCATCAGAAGAAAAGTTAGTTTTCTTAAAGAAAAAGAAGAATTTGGCACTTGTACAACCTCCTTGGGAAGTGTGCCCCTTGGAAAAGGTTAAAATGTGACTTTTAAGCTTCCCCATGATAATTTACATGTTTGGTTTTATCTATAAGTGAATTTTATTACTCAAAATAATTCTTTTCAGCCCTTCTTGGCAAACATAAGTGACCTTTAGGTTCTTTATTGGTACAGACAACTCAAGAGATTTCAGAGTAAATGATTTTGGGAGGTTTTTTAAAAATAAAATAAATTAATTTACATATAATGAGATTGATAAATGATCAATTGTGCTTTATGAATTATCCATTTGAAGTTGAATGTGTAAATCTTCTTGCCATTCTGTGAGCCCTGCAGGTTTTGCTTCATTCTGGGCAAGTCCGTATGGACCACTTATTGATGTTGCTTACAAATCATGTTTAATTAATTATCCAATTCTCCCCACACTTGGTTTAATTTTTCATAAGGTTTTTATATGCTAATCATCTCAATTTTTAGGAAGCTACAATTTTTTTGAGTTATGGGCAATTTTCACCATTTTAAAGAGTTTTTGGGCTTTGTCAATGGATTCACAAGGTTATGTTAGATTAATATACATGTTTTCAAGGTATAATTGACCAATTTTTCTAAATTTTATCCAATTTTCCTTGATTCTCATGGTTACAAGCCTATTCATCACACCAACCAATCATTCTAGAGACCCCTACCTGCTCTTTTCTAGGTGTATGCAAGAAAATCTCACTTTAGACTAGTGTTATAGAGCTTATCTCAAGACCCCCTTGGTAAAAAATATGAATTTTAAAGGTTTTAAAATAGTTTTGAATTATTTTTAGGCCATTAATATAACCTTTTTGTTCCATTTCACACCCTCTACCTATATACAGTCAACAATCACCTACAGGGGCCATTGCTAACATCATGCTAAGTATGAGGAACTTGGTGAAGAGGTTTCAAGATTTAGAAACAAGGAGAATACATTTGGATTTTTTAAGTGATTTATAATTCATGAAAGGTTAAAAATAATACACATTTTTCACACCTACATATACTGTTTGCAAACTTGATAATGTCTACCTATAGTATTTGTGGGTAGAGAGAAAGGAATTGAGGTACTCATGGAGTGTTAAACCAATGATAAAATACTTATTGAATCCATAACATGCCAAAATAATTATATAAATACATATCAATAGGAATAAAAGTGATAAATAGGTTGAAAACCATTCCAAGAGAGATCACTACAAGTTCAGGGATCAAATCCCTAAATTATTAAAACAAAGGTCTAGAAGTTTTTGAGAATAACATATAACATTTCCTCATGAACTCATGATGAATAATAGTTATATTATATCATATTATCTATCATAAAGAAGAACCATTCCAAATATGAGGGTCTTAAGTTATGGAGAGGATGGAGTTTTGGAGTCTCAAACTTACCAACTCGTGGCTAAACTCCTTCAGTGATATCTACAGGACTGAGTCCTAAATGGCCTTTATCTATCCAAGAGCCACAAAATTAAACCATGAAAAACATGAATATTTTTCCAAGGATTCAAGATAAAATTCATGGCACAATGAATAATCGAGAAGAAAGGATAGATGGTCTTGTTTCCTTTTTCATACTTGCAGTTTGTACATTGTGAAAATGTGCACCTATAATAGGGTCTTAAAGGGAGAAGTGTCTCAGTCCAAGGAGCGTATAGTTTGGGTTTAAATGAAACATAAGAGTAATTTAAAAATTACATACATGTTATATGACCTAAAATGGGTTCAAGGGAGTCTCTCCAACATTAGGACCAAGCTCAGTTGGTCCCACATTGACCTATAAGTAGGGGAGAAGTGTCTCAGTCCAAGAAACTCAGTTTGGGTGTTCAAGAGACATGTAAAGGGGTATAGAGAGGTGGAGTTATGAAAAAAAATGGTTATCACATTATTAAAAACATTTATCATATAAATTATCTCTAAACATGATGGAAAACCCCCTGATAATCCTAAATACACACCTACAACCAACCTTAATGACTATCATAGGCACCAGGCTAGAAAGTGAGGTTTGAACACTTGCATTGAAATAATATGAATGTAAATGAATATTAAAATACCATGGAGAACTTAAATTAATATTTTATCATCATATCAAGGCCCAAATTATGTAAAAGTCACCTACAAAAAGGGTTCCCAATAATAGGGCACAGTCAAAGGCACTTTTAGAATTAACCAGTCAAAGTATGAGGTGAGAACATTGGAAGTTGATGAAAGTTTAAAATATAAAAACCAATTAATTATGGTAATAAAACCCTCATGATACTATCATAATGATCCATAAATCATAAAAAAGTGTTGTCATAGCAAGACATAGTCCACTTTGGAGATGCATGCACATAATCCTAGTGCATAGAAACCAGTTTTGGAACTTGAGGGTTTGGAGGGTCATATGAGATGATCAGGAGATAAAATTTTGTTTGAGAGGTCATAATAAATTTTATAATTACCTAAAATACTAATATTTCCTAAGATCATAGGGTAAGTACCCCCTATTTTGTCTCAGATAAGGGGCACTTCCCCTCATGCATAACTGGTAGATTTAGGAAGAAAGAAATGAAAAGTGAGCCAAAATTAAGATAAGATATCAGGAAGGTGATTAAATTTGAAAAAAATGCATATAAAAATGGGAGACCAAGTATAGATGAAATAAACCCAACAATATGACCTAAACCTTAAGACTTGTAGCCAGGTCTACTAGGCATGATTAGGTCCAAAATTCAATTGAGATGTCACTTCTATCTCTATCTCTTAGTGAGATTTATAATCTAATTGATAATGTTTATGGAAGTATACCATATTTTTTTGAAACATTTGGGTATAGGGGAAAGCTTAAAAAGTCATCTTGGGCTTTAGGGTTACATTTAGGCCTTTTAGGCCTGTTCAAGCCTAAAGACCAAATGTGAAACCATTTTCACCTATAGCTCTTATTAAGTTTTTAAAATTATTTGAAAAGGTTTATTTGGTCATTAAATATGTGTTCAAGGTGGTGGGATGCAAGGTAAATCATCAAAACTCATTTTAGGCTCTAAGTTTTAGGTAAGCCTACTAGGCAAGGATCAAGCCTAATGCCCAAAGAGGTCACTCACACTTTTGGCCTTAGATATGAATTGAAACCTATTGGATCATGTTCCTAGGGTGGAATTATGTATTTTTGAACTTAAATATTTTAGATAATACATCAAGAGATCCATTTTTGACTCAATAACCACTCAAACTTGCACAAAGTGGTGAAAACAAGCTCAAGAGGAGAAGTTTCAATGCTCATATATTTCATGAGGTTATGGATGGGAATAAAAAGAGATAACAGGTATTAATAAGGTAATTTAACATCAATTTAGTGATTTTTTTTTAATATTGGACATCCAAACTTTATGAACCAACCTTAAGACCAAAAATAGGTCTAAAACCCTACTAAATCCTCAGCGAAGACCCAATGGAGAAAATGGAGTTAGAGATGAAATATAATGGATAATTTTTAATATAATAACTATTGTATGTTATAGAAGACTCCCTCAGGATCTCTCACATGCCAAATAATTGTACATAACTATATGGATGGGTGCATAAACAAGGTTTTTCTCACTATTTTGTGTGTTGTGAGGGATATAAAAAGAGTTAAGAGATGAAACAAAGTTTGGAGATAATATTGAGAATTTTAATAACTCATAATATTAATTTAATTCTCTAAAAAAACTTCTAAGTTCCCTAACAAGGTGATTCAACTCAGCCAGTCAAATTTAACACATTGGACAAGCTAGTGAAGAAGATGGAAAACTTCAAATGAGCTCATTTTAAGGTGTCCCTAATGATTATAGGGACATGGAGGGTATTTAAAGGTGTCATTAACTTCCTCCCATGTATTTTTATGAGAAACTGAAGGCATTTTGGAGGCTGAATGTGTATGGTGCATGAAAGGATTTATTTTTCGACTACAGATGATGATGGCTCCTTTCTAGTTGATTCCAAAAGATTAGGAATGAAACCAATGCATGGAAAGAAATTTATGATTTCCCTACCCTAAATTCCAATCATTATACCTGGTATTTATCAGTTATGGGACATTCAAATAAAGGTAATCATGAAGGCAATTTTTCTTTGCAAAATGGGAAGTTTTATGCCACTTTTCATGAAGTTTATGTCTTGAATTGACACTTGTAGATCTTGAAATTGAATGTTTCATCCCATATCCTCTTCACATGCACAAGTAACTCCTTGGATTATCTTGACAAGTGTCCTTATGACCCTTGAAATTCTCTTCTTCTCTCTCTCTCAAGTTTTATAAGAACTATCCTTTTTGGCCATTGTAGAGGATGCTCCACCTGAGTATGGTGAAGCCCTACTCATTTGTATACCTTTTGATCAATAAAAATACTAAGTTTTACCTCTTCCATGACTGTTCATAAGTATGTTCTACTTAGATGATGAATATTGTTTAGTGAAGACTATGGATTCCTAACATGTGGTCTCATTCTTTCACCTTATGTATAGTTGAAAAGCCTCTTCTTGTAGGGCATGAGAAGTGTTTTAGGAGATGTTCATGGTTTAAGTGAGTTATTATATTCATTATTACCCTCATAGGCCTCTTGTCTAGTCCTCCTAGCTTTTCACATTCATCCATAACCTCACAATGTAACATTGATGTAAGAAGACATAGATCGGAGAGTGTATGTTTAGTTTGTCCTTTGATTTCAAGTGTAATATACATATGGTTGGATGTCATAAATATATTTGGTGTATCACCTCCCTTAGGTTAGTCTACTTTTAGTTATCTCTCTCCCTTTTCACCTCCCAAAGTTAGTAGTAGTTACAATCCTAAGTGGTACATCAAGGGAGATAGCCCTATCTAGAGACTCACCTCATTCCTTAGGCTACCCACAAGCCTAGAGGTGATTCCATTATTACACTTGGATGAGGAGAGATTTGCATTTCCTCAAAGGGTGCATATCCAAGTGACAACAATTACAATATAAGTAATAGAAATATCTAGTGACTATTCCAGAAAAATATCCAGATAGGATAGACTTACTATTTGAGCTAAAATGTAAATTAAATTTACTATTGTCAATATATTCTAAAATATGAATTTAGATTAATACTAAACAAAAGGGGGAAATGAAAATTTACAAAGAGCCCATAAAATATGCACAAAGAAAGCGTTGACAGTTTTAGCAAAGTAGATACCCCTTAGACATTAACACTAACGACTGCATAAAAAGGGATGCATATTTTTGCACCCAATAAAACTAAAATAAAATTTTAAAAATCCCTTTAAAAATCATAATAGGAATAAAACTATCATACTTACCTATAAGAAACCCCATTCTTGGGCTACTTAAGCAAGTTTTTCCAAAGATTGTAAGTGTTTTTGTATAATTAACATGTCAATTACTAGGATATAATTAGCATTGTATGGTGGATAATGACTTATGTTTGGTCTGTCATGCTTAGGGACCAGATATTTTTTAGGTAGAGCATAGAGATTCTCTAAACGCAATCCCTATACAATTGGAACTAAAATAGATTTTACATTTCCTATAGTGGGGTCATGTCTACTCATGGAATTAAACATGTTGTTAAGGATAAAACATGAGATTCAAGTGTTTTATATGAATACTAGGATAGAATTAGCTTTGTACGAAAGAAAATAAGTTAGATTTGGTCTAGCATACTCAAAGGCCACATATTTTTCAAGTAGAGTTTGGAGATTCTCTAATGTCAATTCCTACATGAATGGAAATGAAATAGATTTTTCTTTTTCTATAGTGAGGTCATGTATACTCATCACATTAAACATGATGTTAAGGGTACAATGTGAGATTCAAGTTTTTTATATGAATACTGGGATAAAATTAACTTTTTATTGTGGTAGAATGAGTTAGATTTGGTCTATCATGCTCAAGGACCACATTTTTCAAAGTGTGGATATTCTCTAATGTCAATTCCTACATGATTGAAACTAAAATTGAATTTTTGTTTCTTGTAGTGGACTAATATATATTGATGGAATAACATGTTTCTAAGGCTATAATGTGAGCTTCAAATGTTTTATACGAATTTTTTTATATGGATTTATCCATTAATATACTCAATGGTGATGGAAAATTTAGATCAATAAAGACATCATTCATTAATATTTTTTAAAAAAGTTCTTTGCCCATAAATGTCAATTCATGGTATAGGAAATTATGAATGGAGAATTATTTATTTATTTAAATATAAAACAACATGATAAAAATAAAATAGGCCATTTAATGCTTTCCTCATGACTAGATTTTTCCATTTCTATGCCTTGACATTGTAGTTCAAGATTGGGAGAAAACACAAAGCATTATTTTTTGGAAAGCAGGGTGTCCCTTGGGGACCTCTCACTAGCTACCCAATTCATTGGTCAAAGAGTCAAATCGAGTCAAGGAAATGTCTGGTATTCAACATTAAATTTTAAGAGTTCATAAACAAGTTGAAATAACATGATTTATTGTTATCGTGATGAGTAAGGGTTCTGTATTTAATGTAGTGTATTCAATAATTGATTGGGGTCCCTTAAGATCTACTTGCCTTGGGGTTCCCAAGGTCCTGTAAAAGTCTGAACGCACCCAAAAGGGATCTCTTGGAAAAGGGCTTACATTTTTTTTAATCAAGTGTCTTCGGTCCTTGAAATGTCTTTCTTTTGGAAGATCACTTAAAAAAAAAATTGGGGGAAGGCAAGGGTGCAATAGGGGTTTTTGGGGGAAATTTTGAGTCCTCTCTCTCTCTCAGGTTGAAATGTTTGCATTTTCCATCTCACTCTACCTAAATGATTATCTTATAGTCCAACCCATATCATTATATTGACCTAGACAGCATGTACATTAAAAAAAGTTCAAAACTTGATATATATCCTTCACTGTCAGTTACAAATCCATGCCTATTTTATATTTTTTTGGGCACTACCGACCACAGAGGAACACTAGCATTGATGTTAATGTCTAAATCCTTATTTACTATCTAATATTCATAAGTCATTCAAATTGTAAACTATTACAAACATATGGGTTAACCTATTTTTATTGTTGAACCCTACTGTGAGATATTTTCAAAGTGGTAAAAAGACAAGTCTAAGCCTTCTCATTGTTCATGTAGCAAATACCAAGCAAACACCTACCAAGGATCATTCAATTAATCACATAATGGGGTTATTCTACCATATTCATCCATATTTCTATATCAATCATAGGAGTAGCTATAAAAAATGCCTCAAGCACCCAAAGAGTAGCTTCTAAGATGTATTTGTCAAGTTACAAGCTATATCACGGCCTGCATCTACATATAGCATAATATATCATTTTTCACACACACTCCCACACATAGGAGATAACTACATAAGTTTGAGGTCTTCCTTACAGTAGTGGATATGTAGGCAAAATGGATTGACAAATGGGTCTTTGAGTCAGCTCATCACCATGGACCTACTAGCCATTTTTTAGCAAAACTCATTCTAAAGGGTGAAGAAGGGTGAAGAGCTAGTGTTTGATCAATAAAAAGAAAGTGACAACCTATATTCTAGATCTAAATACATCATAAACATAGGTAACATAAAACCCAGAATGGTGAAGTTGGTTGCATTGAGATCCAGTGGATATTCTATATAGGATAATAACGTTACAACATGAATAATAACATCTATAGTAGTGTCCGTAGCTTCAGAAACATCATTTCTAAAATCTGATCACTGTCTTAGAATATTGATCCTACACATTTCTTGTCCAAATCATATCTACTTGTGCATAATGAACACAACTAAGTATCAGTTTGATTTGGTATTACAATCAATTGAACATCTTTTTAATATAGTAATACTTTTTATATTTAGCATAGCTTAGTTTTATAATTTAGAATATTCATTTATCTGAGTTTATAATTAATTAACCTGTAATGAAATAGTTTATCACCCTTGTGTATAAACTATTTCCATATTCTTAACCCTATCCTTACCAACCTAAAATTAGGGTTAAACACAAATAAAAAAGCTAAAAAAGTGCTCATTAAAATTTAATAAATGCCTAGAGATTCTAGGATATGCAACATCTCAAAATATAGAAAATCTAGTCACCAAAAAAAAAGTGTTTATGTTATTATGGTGATAAGCATTCTCCAATATTAGTAACGGGGTGGAGTGTATAAGATTGAGTGGTCCACTTTTGTATTTGACCTTAAATTTTAAATCCATTTGACCATCACTTTGAGGTTTTTTCTTTTTTCTTGATGAATTTGATAAAAAAATCATAATATATTGGCCCTGTGGTGGAGTTTGGAGTTCCATTTTTTTCTTAATTTTTTTTTTGAGCTCAATACATTGGTATACCTAAATATATTCCATTGTCAATAGTCAATATGAAAACAAAAGTAAATTTAATTAAGTCATTAATAAATGTGGTGTGTGAAGAATCCCAAATTAAAACCTCGAGATCGATATCTCTCGACATATTTAAGAGAGATACATCTAAGATATAGAGGTTACACAAAATAGGTTTCTAAGGTCCCTCGAGATGTTGTATGTGTAATCAAGAGGAGGAATCCACTGATCACTTGCTTTTCAAGTGTTTTTTTTCTAGGTAGTGTTGGTCTTGTCTTTGTAGCAAATTTGATTGGCTTTGGGCTTGGCCTCCTTCTCTAGGAAAAACTTTCAAATCTTGGCCTTTGGGAGATGTTAAACACTCTTTTTACATTTTATGGCAAGTTAGTCCTACTATTCTCATATGGTATATTTACAAGGAAATAAATCAACGTATCTATGAAAATAAAGAAAATTGTTGTCTAGGGTTATTCATCAGATTGAAACATCTATTTTAGACGTTATTTCGATTCAGGTCTATCATAAAAAGGGTTATCTTTCTAGCTAGGATCTTAGAATGAGCGGTAAATGGAAACTATTCAAAATACCTCCTGGTAATGGGTCAATAGTAAACAAGCATGAAAGTAGGAAAGCAAGGAGCAAAGATTTATGGGAACCTCCACCTCCAGGATAGTTCAAACTCAATTTTGATGGAGCATGTCAAGGTAAACCTAGGGATTCTGGTGCAGGGTGAGTAATTAAAGATTACACTAGTTCCCTAATTAGAGATATCTCAGTCAAACTTATGGATGGCACTTACAATGAAGTAGAGGCTCAAGCTCTGATTGTTGGCCTAAAATTAGCAATGGAATGCAACATTTAGTCCCTAATTATTGAAGGGGATTTTGTTGTGGTGATTTGATCTCTCTCATAAATGAGTTAATGCATGGAATCTCACTAATATTCTATCCAAAGCCTAGGAGCTTCTTTGACTATTTTAGGAATGGAAAGGGGTGCATTGTTTCTGTGAGGCAAATGTGGTTGCATATTTTCTTACCAATGCTGGGATTGATCAAGAAGAAGGTTTTTGCATTGATAATTTTAAATTAAAGTGGCTAGACATTAATGGCATAGGTCACATTGAACTATAATCATTTATGAATTTGATAGTTGGTGAGTTGATCAAAATGATGTCGTGTCATGATGATGATCTTAATGATGAGGCATGGGAATCAACTAACAAATTTGGTAGCATGTGTTAGCTGGATTTATCTTCGATAAGCATTCTTAATTGGTGGAATCCATTTATATTAATTTTTTTGTGTGGACCTCTTTTCTTGAACTAGACATGTAGTAATGATCATCTAGTGTAATGGACAAAGCTTTGGTGGAGTTGATTGTTTGGCTGATAGTGTTTGGTAGCTGCTCTAAACATGAGATGGGTTTTCTGGGCATGGTATCCTCATGAAAAATGTAGCGTATATTTTGGTTTCCTTTGAAAACTTTGGTAGATGTTTTGGCTTGCATTGTTGGCATGGAAGAGATTGGTTATACTCAGCGCTAACGTGTCAACTAGGAGCTTCTTACTCTTTTCGCTTTTAATCTACTCCTGTTAGTTTTTGATAAAGGTATGGTTAAATATTTGGTCAATTTTTTTGTTTGGCTGAAGTATAGGCTTAATCTCCTATCTAAAATAGATCTAGTAGATTCAAGGCCTTTTTAAAAATTGCCTTTTACTGGTAAGGATGGGTTAGGGTATATTCTGATTTCTATTTTCAAACTTTTAACAGTCAGGTTTGCAAAAATTCTCAACTTTGTGGAAGAGTTGGATTCCTTATACTTGGATAAAGAGGAAGAAGTGGTGGAAAAAAAGGTGGTCCTTCCCAAGTTATTGAGTCTTGAGGCTCCTTTGTTAGAGCTGGAGCTTTGAAGGGAAGTGAGACGATCCCCTGAGCAAGTGGTCACGATCAATTTTCTTTCTCAGGGTTTTTATCATGGGAAGTTCTTGGTTTCATCCTAGTTTGGAAAGAAGAGGTCTTGGGTAGTAGAATCTTCCTCCAAACTTGGTGTTGTGCAAAGTGAAAGGGAAAATGAATCAGTGAGGTTGAATAAAGGGAAAGGTGTCATGCAAGGTGAAGAGCTGAAGCAGCCTCTTGAGCAGCGAACATCTCTAGAAAAACATGCCCTGGATAATGAGATTTTGCATGTCAATTAGAATGATTCTCAGGTGGTTGTGTTAGAATAATATATTTTTGTTAATGTTTTTGGTCAGCAATTACTTGTAGCTTTTTGTAAAAGTTTGATGTATGCACCAATGTTATACTATAACTACTTATAATATTAATATAATACTTAAAATGTCTTTTGGTAGTAATGGTATTTTGGTCTTATACCTTTTGGATAAATATATTTAAGTCAAACATGTAAAATTCTAATTTTTATTCTATGAGTAAGGCCCCAATAACCCTAAGAACTATCCCAAAAAATAATAAATTTATTGTAATTTACCTTTAAACATGTCTTATACAAATTGTCATTAAATATTTATTAGTGTGGCCTTTTAAAAAAAATATATATAGCTTTCATTTTAAGTTAAGGAATATAATTATTATCAATCAACCCACCAATTACATGATTGTATTGTTTTATAAAACTTATAATTTTAATATTTGAAATTTTCAATTTTTATTTAAAAACAAAATTAAAAATATTTTAATTGTTTATTAATTAAATATAATTGATAAAAATATTTCAAAAAATTATTAATCATTGTTATGAAAATATTATAATTTTCTCTTTTCAATTAATTTTTTTCTTTAATTAATAAACATATTTAAAATACATATTATATTAATAATTATAAAATTTTATCTAAAGTTTGATATTTTAATTTTAAAATATTTTATAAGTGTTATCTAAATATATTTCTTTAAATTAAATTCAACATTAACTTGTTTATCTTATAATAATTCAACTTTTAATATTCTTCATTTTATAACTATAAAAATGGAGTTAATATTGAAGAACTCATCATCATATATTGGCCTTTAAATTTGAAATCTATTTGACCATCACTTTGAGTTTTTTTCTTTTTTCTTGATGAATTTGGTAAAAAAATCATAATATATTGGCCCTATGGTGGAGTTTGGAACTCCATTTTTTTTCTTATAATTTTTTTTGAGCTCAATGCATTTGTATAGCTCAATAGATTCCATTGTCACTAGTCAATATGAAAACAAAAGAAAATTTAATTAAGTCATTAATAAATGTGGTGTGTGAAGAATCCCAAATTCAAACCTCGAGATCAATATCTCTCAACATATTTAAGAGAGATATATCTAAGATATAGAGGTTATGCAAAATAGGTTTATAGGGTCCCTCAAGATATTGTATGTGTAATCAAGAGGAGGAATCCATGGATCACTTGCTTTACAATTGTTCTTTTGCTAGGTGGTGTTGGTCTTAGCTTTGTAGCAAATTTGATTGGCTTTGGGTTTGGCCTCCTTCTCTGGGAAAAGCTTTTGAATCTTGGCCTTTGGGAGATGTTAAACACTCTCTTTATAGTTTATGGTAAGTTAGTCCTACTATTCTCATCTGGTCTATTTGGAATGAAATAAATCAACGTATCTTTGAAAATAAAGAAAAATTGTTGTATGGGGTTCTTCATCAAATTGAAACATCTATTTCAGAAGTTATTTCAATTCAGGTCTATCGTAAAAAGGGTTATCTTTCTAGCTGGGATCTTACAATGAGCGGTAGATGGAAACTACTCAAGATGCCTCTCGTTAATGGGTTGATAGTAAACAAGCATGAAAGTAGGAAAGCAAGGAACAAAGATTTATGGGAACCTCCACCTCTAGGATAGTTCAAACTCAATTTTGATGGATCATGTCAAGGTAAACCTGGGGCTTCCGGTGCAAGGTGAGTAATTAAAGATTACACTGGTTCCCTAATCAAAGATATCTTGGTCAAACTTATGGATGGCACTTACAATGAAGTAGAGGCTCAAGCTCTGAATGTTGGCCTAAAATTAGCAGTGGAATGCAACATTTAGTCCTTAATTATTGAAGGGGATTATGTTGTGGTGATCCGATCTCTCTCAAATCAATGAGTTAAAGCATGGAATCTTAATAATATTCTATCCAAATCCTGGGAGCTTCTTCGACTATTTTAGGAATGGAAAGGGGTGCATTGTTTTTATGAGTTGAATGTGGTTGTAGATATTCTTACCAATGTTGGGATCGATCAAGAAGAAGGGTTTTGCATTGATAATTGCAAATCAAAATGGCTAGACATTAATGGCATGGGTCACATTAAACTATAATCATTTATGAATTTGGCAATTGGTGAGTTGATCAAAATGATGTTGTGTCATGATGATGATCTTAATGACGAGGCATGGGAATCAACTAATGAATTTGGTGGCATGTGTTAGCTGGATTTATCTTCGGTAAACATTATTAATTGGTGGATTCCATTTGTGTTAAATTTTTTGTGTGGATCTTCTTTCTTGAAGTAGGCAAGTGGTAATGATCATCTAGGGTAATGGATAAATCTTTGGTGGAGTTAATTGTCTAGCCAATAGTGTTTGGTCGCTGTTCCAAGTGTGAGATGGGTTTTTTGGGGGTGGTGTCCTCATGCAAAATGTAGCATATCTTTTGGTTTCCTTTGAAAACTGTGGCAGAGGTTCTAGATTGCATTCTTGGCATGGAAGAGATCGGTTATAGTCAGCATTGGCATGTCAAGTCAGAGCTTCCTACTCTTTTCGCCTTTAATCTACTCTTGCTAGTTTCTAACAAACGTATGGTTAAATATTTGGTCAATTTTTTCATTTGGCTGAAGTATAGGCTTAATCTCCTGTCTAAAATAGATCTGGTAGATTCAGGGCCTTTTTCAGAATTGCCTTTTACTAGTAAGGATGGGTTAGGGTATAATCCAGTTTCTATTTTCAAACTTCTAGAAGTCAGGTTTGCAAAAGTTCTCAACTTTGTGGAAGAGTTGGATTCCTTCTACTTGGATAAAGACGAAGAGGTGGTGGAAAAAAAGGTGGTCCTTCCCAAGTTTTGAGTCTTTAAGCTCCTTTGTTAGCGCTGGAGCTTTGGAGGGAAGCAAGGTTATCGCTTGAGTGAGTGATCACAATAAATTTTCTTCCTCAAGGTTTTTGTTATGGGAAGTTCCTGATTCCATCCTGGGTTGGAAAGCAGAGGTCTTGGGTAGCAAAATATTCCTCCAAACTTGGTGTTGTGCGAAGTGAAAGGGAAAATGAAGTAGTGAGATTGACTGAAGGGAAAGGTGTCATGCAAGGTGAGGAGCCGAAGCAATGTCTTGAACAACCAACATCTCTAGAAAAACATGTCCTGGATAGTGAGATTTTGCATGTCAATTAGGATGATTCTTAGGTGGTTGTGTTAGAATAATATGTTCTTGGTAAGTTTTTGGTCTGCAATTACTTGCAGTTTTTTGTAAAATTTCGATGTATGCATCAATGTTATACTATAATTGCTTATACTATTAATATAATATGTAAAAAAATCTTTTGGTAGTAATAGTATTTTGGTCTTATGCCTTTTGGATAAATATACTTAAGTCAATCATGTAAAATTTTGATTTTTCTTCTATTAGTAGGGCCCCAATAACCCTAAGAACTATCCAAAGAAATAATAAATTTATTATAATTTACCTTTAAACATGTCTTATATAAATCATCATTAAATATTTATTAGTGTAGTCTTTTGGAAAAAAAAATATAACTTTCATTTTAAGTTAAGGAATATAATTATTATCAATCAACCCACCAATTACATGATTATATTGTTTTATAAAACTTATAATTTTAATATTTGAAATTTGAAATTTTTATTTTTAAAAAATTAAAAATATTTCAAAATATTTTAATTGTTTATTAATTAAATATAATTGATAAAAATATTTCAAAATCTTATTAATCATTGTTATGAAAGTATTATAATTTTCACTTTTCAATTAATTTTTTTTTCTTCAATCAATAAAAATATAAATAATTGTAAAATTTTATCTAAACTTTGATATTTTAATTTTAAAATATTTTATAAATGTTATTTAAATATATTTCTTTAAATTAAATACAACATTAACTTGTTTCTCTTATAACAATTCAACTTTAAATATTCCTCTGTTAATATTGAAAGCCTCATCATCATATAAATTGAGCTTCAAAACTGCTGGAATTCATTTTTGAGAGAGACTGGGCATGCTAGAATGGATATGATGTATCTATAGGTATCTTAATTTAATTTTATAGAAAACCATTTTTATCAGTTTAATAACATTTATCGGTTTAATACAAGCATGTTGAACATATATTGAGCTTCCCAGCTTTGAGAACATAATGAAAGACGTCCAAATGTTTGCTTTTCAAGAAAAGCCAACTTCTGCATGGGGCAAGATCTGTATTAAATAAGAATACAATAACATTGACCTATATCATTAATTTTAATGAAGTTTTAAAAATTCAATTGCTTTCTTTCGTTCAAGCCTGCTAGCTAAATAATGTAGACCGTATTCTAAAGCTATAATTTTACGATATAAGCAGGGATGATGATCATCTACAAGCTCAGGGATAGGACCCACTTCCATGTTAAGGTGTGGAGAGTATAATGTAGCAATTGATATTATCTCCTTACTGTTGTTTGTAACTGAATGATGTTCAATGCTTTTGTATCTTCCATTGCTAATTATAAATAAAAGTACCGAGCAAATGAAACCCTACCCAGACGGTAAGTGGGCTGAAACCCTCCCAAATTCTTCGCATATCCTGTTTGGAGGAAAACACCAAATTGATAATGGCCACAAAATAATAAGCAAATAAACACAGCTTGCATTTAGAAAAATTCAAAAGAAAATTTGTGTCGAATGGTTAGAAATCAACATCTTCGTGTCCTTTAGCTTGGTCTTGAGTGGTATAGACCATAATGACATCCATTAGAATAGATAGTGATGGATAACTAATGTCTAAAATAAAATTTGTTAGGAATGGTCAGAAATGAATATCACTAAGGTGTCTAATGGTAGAAATTAGTATCCTCGACGTGTCTTTTAGCTTTTCAGCTTGGCTCTGAGTGATAAAGATTATAATAACATTCAATATAATGGTTAGTAATTGATAGTTAAAGTTCAAAAGAAAATTTGGGATGAATGGTTAGAAATCAACATTGTTGAGATGTGGACACCACATAGAAATCAACATCTTTGACATGTCCTTTATCTTGGTCCTAAGTGTTATAGACCATAATGGCATCTAGTATAATTAAGGGATGTGCTATATGTACATATATTTTATTTTGTAGAAGACCGAGCTCCAATGAAAAGTTTTATGTCGCATGACTATATATATAGATATAGATATAACATGAGCATCATACCCTACAAGTTGGCATAGGTTATGAAGGTGGATGATGACATGTTGCTTAAGGTTAAGATTTACATTAATATAGAGCATTCACATGAGATTGTAGATTGTAGGTCCCTCTAAGAGCTAAAACATATATAGATCACATATAAGTTTGGTTGCACAATCATAAGTAGGAATATACCCATATGCAAGGGTATGATGTATGTTATACAATAAGTTGTTCAAGATAGTTTAAGGTCATCGACTAAAGATGGATTATTGAGAGCCATCCCATAGATAAAATGCCTTAGAGTTCAATATGCCATATATAGGTCATTAGTGCTATGTTAAGGTTTGATGGAGGAGTGGAGAGCCTAAAGAGGGAATGCTGAGTAAAATCCAATATCACTTACTTGGGGTTCGAGTGAGTGTAATCAAGTAGGATTGGAAGGTGTGGTAGTGTTTAATTTATTTTGAATTGAATGCGTCAAACTAATAGATCTAAACTATCAAAATTGATACACAAGAAATATATATATATTGAAGTAAAATACATAATTAGAAATTAGCTAAAAAATAATAAATTGATTGATAGATGTGCAAACATTTTTTCTATAAATTATGCTAATTGTGCAAGTTGACTGTGATTAAAAACTACTTGAGAAGACATGTGTATTGTGTCGCTTCTAAAATTATAAATTCAAATTGTGTTGGGATAAGGCCACATTGGGACAAAGTTATGTTAGGAGGACAAGATTGTATTGTGGCCTTGTCTATTGGCTATGGGTGTATCTTGGTTGACTATGCACCTAATTTTGTGATCTAGATCTATGTGTTTGTCTGTGAAGGTTTATTGATTTCCTATGTGTGCTGATTTATGACACAAACCTACAAAATATAAAACCCTAGCTCATGCACAATAAATGCAGTAAAGATCAACTGTCAAAAGGGGGAATAACCAAGTTACCTTTAGAAAACCCTATATAATTTGAGTGTTGCCTACATAGCCCAAATGAGATTCATGCCGATGTAGTTATCCCTCTTAGAGTGAGTGTGTGATCCATGATTTTTCAATTGTATGAATGCAACTACAAGAGTGATTGAAATGCTTGACAATGGATGCCCTTGACCTGCAATAAAAGATATTCAAACTTGGCCTATGATTGTTAGAATGTATTAGAATTGAAATAATGTTCTTTGCTTAGTGTATGGTAGAATTGCCAAGTGAATGTTAGATGTGTTTGAAACAACCTTGATACGCTTATATAGGGGAATATTTATACTAACCGACCTTGATAAAAGTGAGAGAGGGGTCAATTATAACATCTCATATTTAAAAAATTATCATTGAGGTATAGGGGATAAGGCCCCAGTGCGGCCTTGTATGAAATAGTGCAATTCTATCCTAAAAGGATATAGACTATTGGAAAAGATCTAACATGTGCTTATAAGGAGACTAAGGATGTCTAAATGATATTTTGATTATTTTCAAGATAATTTTTAGAGTAATGAATGCTCTCATATAGATTGAAGGTTAAAAAAATGACAAGTAGGACAAATGAAGGAAGTATGTCAAGTTTAAACGTTGTCAAGCAAATGATTAACTTTGAGTGTCTACATTTTTGCCCACTTTATTCTAATGATGCAACACAATGAAATTACTAAATTAAAGTAAATCTGAACCTAATTTTGTATACACACTTTATCTTTTATGTGAAGTTTTATCATGTAAGATGCCTTAATGTGAAAACAACAACAATGCCACTAAAAGTAATTATTGTTCATATTTAAAAATAATAACACTAAATTTTGTAATTTGAAATTTGAAAAGAGAACAAGGAAAGTATACACCTGAAAGAGTATGCAATATAGTTTACCTGTAACTTGGAAATGGAGAAGTGTGTGCCCCCTTGCTAAGGAATTTAGAGAAATGTTGAACCTGTGGCAAATTGAGAGAGATTGAGTCTCAATTTTGAAACCAATGAAATTCCTTTAGTTAAAAATATTGTATGCTCCAACTCTCATTTAATCTATAAAATAATTGAAAGGATAGAACCACCAATTATGGCTCGCTACATATAAAAAGTGTAACCATAGATGTTGAGTGTCACAGAATCTAATGTGGCCCACTTGAAACATGAAGACGAATCACATCATTGTAGATGGATCTAGATTCTTCTTTAAAATTTGAATAAAAAAATTTGAAATTGAGAAATATGAAATTACCATGTAGTAACTTGACTAGATGGTGGTTATTCCTGAATATTTGAAAGGATAGGATTCAAAAAGGCCTAACCCTAATTAGTTTGGCATGTTCATAAAAATAGGTGCTTCATGAGATGCAAGGAATGTTTGAGGTGTCCTTAGAATTCATTTAGGTTTCTTGGAGGATGAACTTTCACTTGGATAGACTTAGTATTGCTACCATGAATATATTAGGAGTTGTTGACTTGACGTCTCATGTTTTGATCGATAAACTTGGAGGGGTGTATGTCCTTCTAATATTTTTGTTTATTACTTCAAGTCAAGGGGAATGAGTTTGGGTAAACACCATCAATGGTGGAATCATGTTCAGTGTGAAGTTATACTTCATTAGGATCTGATATATATGAATGGATTTTGGAAGGGGCATTTTGATCCTAAGTTGGATTGTGTGAGCCCAAAGAAGCAAGTGTTGACCCGGTCACCATTTTGTCTTGTGGTATGTGGGTGGGGGAGTCTTTCTTGGTTTTTCAATCCAAGTGTTGTAGTCTCAAGTTAGTTTTGACCATGGAAGCTATAGGTTCTAGGTTCAAGGGTTCCCCTTTGGTGGAACTTAAATCATTTAGAATCCCTATCAAATATCACATAGCCCCTGATTTTGTCATAGCTAAAGGTTTCATGACGTTGGACTAGTCCTTATTTAGGTGTACTTACTTTAAATTTGATACCTCAAGGATGTTCCAGATAGTTCTAAGGATGTTACAAGTTTTTGTCTATAACTAAGTGGACCAATGTTTAGATTATTTCTCTTTGATTCTTTTAAGGGTAGTTTGACAGCTATTTTTTCTAGTTTGGTTTAATATAATTGAAACCTATCCTTAGTAAATATTTTTTGGTTATAGGTCCAGTTAAAACCCCATTGAGAAAATCAATATATCTACTATTAATTTTTAGAATGAACCAATTTCATGTGGGCTTGTTGAATAGTTTAGCATCCTTGTTTCAAGTTCTTTTGGTTATGGGTTCCACTAAAAACCCTATTTGAGTTCTTGGTTGGTTGTTTACAGGATGCAATAGGATTTTAAGTTGACTGCTCACTGGATTATGGTTAGTTATTGTTGTTAATTTTTTGCCTAGTGGAGGGGAAGTTTTTTTGGGTTGTTTGTTGTTGTGTCCCATAGACTGTTGGTAGATGCGTTGCATGAGATCTTAAATGTTTTATTTTTTCCCCTTTGTACAAGGCTTTAGGGAATTTCAAAGGCCAAAATTTAACCCAGATCTAAAAAAAATGAACATGAATGAGTATCATTCCCTTTGTATTGTACTAAATTGATATTGAATGTATTTAAATTTGTAGCTTTTGAAACTTGAAACTTGTAATTGTTTGAAACTTATAATTATTTGAAGCTTGCACCCTGTAACTATTTTTTCACATGCTTATGCATATATATATTGAAAATATGCATTGAAATAATCATAGGAATGAGTGCACATGCATGTCACATGCCCCCATAATTTAGTTTTTTGAAACATGCTATAATTTTTAAAATTATATAGTGCCATAAATAAGAAATTCTCTCATAAGGCTTGAATTCTCAAGAAAAACTCATTGTGATGCCCCACTTTTGAGATGAGATATGTATTCTACAAGTCACTTATCTCAAAATAAAGCATATTTGAAATATATAATCATGTACTATCACTTTGAACATTTGAATTAGAATTCATCATAATATTTAATATAACATTGAATTAGCATATGAAACATGTACTAGATTGATATATCATTGAAGCACATAATCAACATGTGCATGATATATATCATGGCACTAAAATAAGAGTAGAGAGCAGGAATAATACATGGTATGAATCATGGAACCATAGTAATAAGAAATGAATATAAAATAAATGTTATATAATTTCACGTAATTTTCATATAATGTCACACATAATGCCCACAGGCCACATACAAGGGACATGTGAATGTCACATGACCATAAAAGGCCAAGGGCTACACGTAAATGACATGATGATGCCATACAAGTAAGAATTTTCATATATAAGGGCAGGGTCATAAAAAATAAGCAATAAAGTTCTAACTTATCATGCAGTAAAGTAAGAAATAAGCATAGAGCAAATGAGACTAGTTTACATTATCCATATGTATCAATGTCATTTTTAGCAAATGACATTTTTATATAACACAATGTAAATTATGATTGATTAAAATAATATATGTATGATATATAGTTGGACATGGTATAAAGGTTGTGGATAGATACAACATGCTAGTTTGTTCAAAGAGAATGAAAAAATGCCACCAACTTAACAAGATTGTTGGGTAATAAAGGAAGCCCGACATCAAATAATCATGTGAAAGTTTGTCTTGTATCACACTCAAATATCTTGTGAAAATAAATGTGTATTAAAAATTAAAATATGATATCTATTTAACATATAATAAATAACATATGAAAAGAAACAAGCTAGTAACATTTGAAAATGATTTTAATTCCTTAATTTTAAAAAAATTTCAAAAATTTTGATTTTTTTGAATTTTTGAAAATATTTGAATTTTTTTTGAAGTATTTGAACTTAAAGGATTCAAAAATTTCTAAGAATCAAGGATTATAAAATACATCAGAAGGGAGGGATTCAAACAATCCACAATAAAGTGCTAAAGTATAGTGTGGCAAGATGGAAGACAAACAATGCAACCCCAATATATGTGTAAGTGAATTATAAAAATGTAGCACAAATGATTTATATAGATAAAAGAGATGTTAAATACATAACATGATAGATATGAAACAATAAGAAAGTGGGTTGTGATAAAGGCTATGCCTTGAAAGCATTGTAAGATAGATGTTTTGAAGTGTTCGACTTAGTTTGAAAATGTGAGAGAGAAAGTACCCAAAGTGAAAATTAAATTTAATGGCTAGAATAGTTCTTGAAATTTGGGATAGAATACTTATGAATGAATTAAAATCAAAAATATATGTATAACCAAAAAATATTCAACTATAAGCCCAAGATCTCATCAAGGGGACGCCTTTATATAGGATTTGTATTGTTAGGATCATACCAATCTTTTGTAGAATTAGGATTATAAACATCAGTGTAATCATTATCATAATATAGAATTGAATTCTTAGTTTGTAATTAAAATTGTGATATGTTATTTTTTATTATCTTTTATATTTGTGTACAAAATACTCACTACAACATAAATTGG
The DNA here is from genome assembly GCA_037957365.1 of Torreya grandis. NCBI lineage: Eukaryota > Viridiplantae > Streptophyta > Pinopsida > Cupressales > Taxaceae > Torreya > Torreya grandis. Next base: position 963,177 of record JARHVA010005920.1, read on the forward strand.
ATTTATCTTCTTAAAATTGTGTTTATTTTGAATATGTTCATAATTGTTGGGATATTTCCTCTTATTTTAAACTAGATAATGATCATGTATTATTAGTTTAACATTAAGAAGAGAAGTAATTTTTTCTTGACTTCTTGAGTGGAAGATGTAGGCATAAATGTTGCCTTATCTTGCTCTTCTATGTATGAATTAGATATAACACTTGAATCATTAGACATTATAGGAGTATTTTTCTTTGGACATTTCTTCATGAGGATCCTTGTCATAAAAGTGCTTTCTTTCTTATTTTTAATTTGTTCATTCAAAATTTCTTTTAGTAATTTTTCTTGTGGAAATCTTGCTTTCTTTAATTTTTTTTTAAAATATTTTCTTGTTCTTTATTTTACTTTTTTATCCATATTTTCTATTTGTGCTCTTTTTGTAATTTTTGCTTAATAAATGTAATATAAGTGGGTTGTTTGATAGATTTATTTGTTATAGGATTGCCACTATCAATGGTAATTTATATTGTATTCTTTAAATCCAAATAACTATATGTATGATACCCATGTAATCTATGATATGTACAATAGTATTTTGATCTTCTTAGAGGAGACATAGAAGTTAATGTAATCAAATTGTTTTTAATTATTTCTTTTAGAAACTCACTTGAACTCTTATCAGTCTTTTGTATACTTTTTTAATCCTTAATTTGATATGTGTTTTTATTGTGAGGCACATAATAAGTAGATGAAGATACATGATTGACATTAACATATTCTAGATTATTTTTTATTTTTTATTGTTTTCAAGTAATAAGGTATTTCAATTGGAATATTGATTTTTATTTTCTAAAACTTCTATTTATTTTCTCATAGTGAATATTTGATCTTGAAGGGTTTCATAAGTGCAAACCCTAGGTATACCTTATTGAATATGAAAAAAAACACCATCAAGAGTATGAGTGGGAGGTGCATGGGTAGGCTATTCCTTTGGGTTGGAAGATTAGTTGGATATAAAGGGGTTACTTGCTTCTTATTGATTAATAACATTGGAACAACTAGTAAAAGAGGTATTGTTATCATGTGGTGACTTTATGCTAAGATTATGACATTGTCATCAAGAGTAACATCATGTGAAGATAAACATGAGGTGGGAATAGAAGCAACATCATAAGATGTGTTATAAATAATTTCATGGCTTGAAATTATAGCTTTTGATGTACTAAGGGAAGAGTAAGAAAGTTCATCCTCATTGGTTGACAAGGGGGAAACCATATGGCATATAGGCTCAATGTCCACTATTTTTAAAGGAGTAACCTTATAAATAAGTTCTTGATTTTAAATGAATTTATTAATAAATATATTTTTGAAAATACTTTGAGATTGCTTTGATACATTTAACTCTAAATATTTTTTTATTTGAGACTTGAATTGTTCTTTTTGCTCTAGACTATTATTTAAGGAAGAAGGTGATTTTGAAGAAGATTCTAGAGGTGAATTTGTTTTTATGGAATCATGTTCCCAATATGCATCAAAATAATATTTTCTATTCATTTCTATATCATCAAAATCATAATCATCCATATATGTTTCTTCCATAAATGTTTGCTTATTACGATTTGTCCATTCATTATCATAAGTAAAAGGCACAACATGAGTAGAGAACAAGGAAGATTGAATATCGATGATACATACAATGAATTTAAATATAGAAAATGTAAAAAATAAAACACTTAGTGTTATCAAGTAATATTTCATGTACAAAAAAGCTAATGACTATGAAAATAATACAATAAAAAATAAGGTATGAAGGGTGATCTAGGCAAGGGTTTGAATGACTGTGCGGGTTCTCAAATATACTTTCTCACTCATTAATTATTGTCGATCCAATATTTAAAAGTACTAAGTTATATAGAGAAAAAAACTACGCATATATTCTACTAACCCCATTTTATAGGATACAATGAGAGTAACTTATTTGGATGATACACTCCTCTCAGGTTCACCATAAATAAAATCATTAAAAGAAGATTCCTATGGTATAAACAAAAGACTCTAAGCATTTTTGATATACTATGAGGTACAGGGAAAGTAAAATCCATGTTTATTATTATACAATGGCTATGATTATTTGGGTTGAACCTGTCACTCCATGATACTCACATCTATTAATATCTATAATATGAGATTCAAGATGATATTAAAAAAATATCTATATGTTTTTGCGTGCAAGATTAATTCTTTTGGTACAATGCAACAATAATACTTCATCAAATTTAAAATGAAAGACATTTTAATTGCATGAGCATGTAATATAAAGAGAGAATTCTTTATGAAATACTTCAGTGTACCTTTATATATATAGAATTATTGAATTCAAATTATGGATATATTGGAACGCAAAAGAGGGGTCAAGTAAGAATAATAGAAACTAAAGGGATAAAATGGATGAACAAGCACATTGGCCACCATTGAATTAATATGATAGGTGCTAGACTAGTATTAAAATAATCTTAATACTAGAAAAAGAAAAATAAAAAATTAGAATATGAAGTGCAAAGAACAAAAGAACATAAAACACATAAGAGAGATAAAACCAAAAGAATAAGAATAACACACAATGACAAAAAGACAAATAGAGAGATGAAAACACAATAATGTTTTAATAAGAACCTAATATGAACCAATGATCCATATGCACAATAAAAAATTGTAATTACAAGGATTATACCAAACTTAGGTTTCTACATGATGCTCTAGATCAGTGTGTGTGTGTGTGGGTGGTTGGGTGGGTGGGTGTGTACATGTACATTAAATTAAAACAAACAAATGTGGAATCATATTGTTTTTTCTATTTAGTCACGTCACTATCTTTAGATTATGCTTGAAGTTAGTTCCAAAAATGAAAGTGAACTTAAATTCAAAAGGAGGAGATATATTATTTTATCAAAGTCCAACTACACTAACCTGTAAAACAAAAAAATCCAATCTCCTTGATATCCACATAAATGACTTGATTTCCATCAAAGATATATGGATGCTCTAATGTCAACATCTCAAATGTACCTAAAATAAAATCTAAATGCATATAATTAGATAAATGTCTTTATAAATTGATAATAATATAAATAAAATAATTGAAAAATAGATATAAATAAAAGAAACAAATACACTTAGTGGCATGTTAACCATATTCCCACATTTGAAACTCTGAAATTGGGATTAGCCTCAATTTACCCTACCATGTGGAAAAAATATTAAATGTGGACCCTATTGACTCTATCAAGTGACAAAATATGTTTCTTGGCTAAATAATAAAACTTCTATAACCTCTATGTAGCCTCTTGACATTTGTAACCTCTTAATATCTTGTAACCAAAGTATAAAATAAGTTGATTTTTCCCCTCCTTTTAAGGTGAGGGATGAGATTGCATATTAATCATTTCAAAATATAAGGATCACGTGCACCAAATGAAACCTATATAAAATAATAAACATGTGATAATCATGAAATCTAATGTATAACATAGTATGATATGTAATAATAATAATAATAATAATAATAATAATAATAATAATAATAATAATAATAATAATAATAAACAACCTAATACTAGTATGTTGACATAAAAGTAATATAAATAAAGGGTGAGAATTATGAACAAAAATATTCCCCATTTTATGAATATTCCCTAGTAATATATAGTAATCCATAACCAATGATCATATGGGTGTATGATGACCCTAACGATCAAGGTGTATCCAATAAATTGTAATAATAAAATGCCCCTAAATTGATAGTCAATTAAAATTACTCGATAGGGATAAATTATATTCAACAAAGTACATGAGTAATGTAGTTTTTTTATGCCCCATGAAATGCAATGAACGTTCCACCTATGTACAACAATGTCATGTCCATGATAAGATAAAATTGATAAAATAGAATGATCTAAATTTATTGATATAATAAAATATACCTCATAAATAAAAATTAAGTACATATAAAACATCTAATAAATAAAAATGGAATAAATTTATTTCACATAATAAAATCCAGTCATGATGTCCAAACATGTAGAATAAGATGGTCAAATGTACCCAAGTGTGTTTCATTAAGTGAAAAGATATCACATAATTTTATAAATAATTAATAAATTGTATTGATTTAATAACTTAATAAATCAAATTTAGAAAATTGATCATGGTATATAAATCCAAAATCAACTAAAAAATAGAATAATTATTTCATATAATATTATTGATTTGAACTACTTTAAGCTATGCGAGATAATAATGGCTACATGATGAGATGTAATACTAAAACATCTAGAATGTGTACATGAGTGGACCATGGTGTGATATGGGGAAACCCTAATCAAGGATAAACATGATAAGCACCCAAAGAATTTTTCCTCAAACTATGAAATCACTTACTTGTGTTTCATTTGTGATAGATTGGGGTGTGAACCCCACCAATTGTTCTCTTTGGATGGTTTTTGATTTTGATGAGATGATCCTTGGTATCATTAATATCTATGCCTTAAATGATGTAATTGAAAGGACAACTCTCTAGAGGTGGTTGGTAGGCACTCTTCCCATGGCCCACTAGATTTATTATGGGGGATTTGGTATGACTGAATCATCGAAGGACAATGAGGTCCTATCAATACATTGGATTTCATGAGAATGAGAAGTTTGGTTTTAACTTCCAAAAAACTTGGTAATTTTTATCCAAATCACCACCTTAAGTAGTCATCTCCCATGGCTTGGTTCACTTGGTCTAATTTTCACCAAGGGTAGCAATGAGTTATTAAGAGACTCGATATAACCATTATATCAAACCAAAATATCTTCACCTTTGCTCAAAATTCTGATTATTCCTAATAGTCTTCTTTCTAACAACCAACTTATTCAATTCTCTATAGAATGGTTTTCCATTCTAATAAAAATTTATAACAATTAGTTTTATTTGAATACCTCTCATATATAACACCCCCAAACTCTTACCCACATTAAGAGAATATAGATCCTCATCCCTCATCCTTTAGGTGAAATTGGGTGGATTCATTGGTGGGAAGCAGTCATCGCACACACTACCACCTTTCTTCATTTCTTTGGAAAAAAATTGGATTCCATCATAAAAGGGTGAATTTAATCACTAGGAATGAATTCAACCATCTTTCTCAATTACTTGAACAATCCACCCTAGATGAGCCTTTGTAAAATAAATTGGTTAAGTTAAGGCACCAAATAAAACTTGTCAATATTCACCAAGCCCATGGAGCTCAAATTATATCTTTAATCCATTGGATTAATATTGGTGATAGGGTCTCTAAGGAATTTTTCAATAAGTTAAGGGATCATAACTTTGCCACATAAATCAAAGTTATTAAGGATGTTGGGGAGTGGTTAACCATTCTCCCTAAGATCCTTCAAGATTTCATTTCCAATATCATTCATCCTCAAAGGCTTAAATATTAACATTGAACAAGTGAATTTATATTATACCTTGTAATATTTCCCCTAGTAAATAGGTGACTTGTGAAAAATCATTATCTATATGGTATCTTCATCAAGTTGTGATGGGTATGGCCCAAGTTAAATCCCATGGTATTGATGGATTTCCCTATGATTTATATCAATCTCTTTGGGACTGTATTGGACTTGATTTATATAAAGTCTATTTTGAAGGTCTTGTACAAGGTTATTTGAGGTGGCTTATCAATAGAGACAATATCAAATTCATACCCAAGGCTAGGGACCCTAAGATTATTTATAATTAGAGACCTATCATTCTTTTTAATGTCTCATATGATATTATTACTAAGGTTCTTTCCCTCATGATAATATATTTACTCCCTTTACTTGTTCAATATGAGTAGATTGGGTTTATTTAGAGATGTTGCATTTTGGACAACATTCTTGTGGTCTAGGAATGTATGGAATGGGATCACATGTATAAATATAAGGCTCTATTCATCATAATTAATTTTGAAAAGGCTTATGATCAAATCAAATGTCCCTTCATCTTATCAATGATTCAAGTCTTAGGGTTTGGTCCTAATTTCTTTCTCTCAACTCAAACCATCTTTCACGGCACCTTTGCTTGCCTTATTATCAATATGAGAGCTTTGGCCTATTTTTATCTCTTTGAAAAGCTTTCCCTCTTGCTCCCTCCCTCTATGTCCTTGCAGTTGAAGTATTTAGATACCCTCTAAGAGTTCACTTCTAAAGGTCTTATCAAAGGCATCAGTCTCCCTAATTCTCCTTAGAGCTAGTTTGTTAAACATTTTTATAATGACCCCTTCCTAACCCTCCAATAGAATGAGGAGGTTTTATATAATACCATGGAAATTTTGTGCATATTTTTATTGGATTTTGGTTCTAGCATACATTCAGCCAAGACACAATGTTTTAGACAAAGTTATCATCCTTTACTAGGTTGGATGGTATATTATCAATGTAAGTGGATTACCCATGGTGAAATGTTCAAATTCCTCCCTTTTATTTTAAAGTCTCTCCTATGGAACCCTAAAATTATGTTGTTCTCAGAGTAGAGAAGAATATATCCTATTGGATCATAAAATTATGTTGTTCTCTAGCCAAAAATTTTCAAACATGCTTTAAAGTTTTAGCTGCCTCTCATGTGCACTATTCTTATTATTAGGCCCTCTCTAAAGTAGCCTATAAAAATTTAGAAAAGTTACTCATGTCTATTTTTTGGACTAAATTATAAGGTAACAAAGGCTTTCATAGAGTTTCCTAGGACATATATTACCAACCTATAGAACTAGGACATCTTGGCTTGATTGACATTGATAAACAAGGCCTATCACTATGTGCTAAGTGGTTTATCAAGGCCATTGAAGACCAAGATTCCTATAAATCCTTTCTTAATAATTACATATATTCAAGGTGTCTCTATGGTAGATAGGCCTAGCAAAATTTGGGTTTTCAAACTTTGCTTATCACTCTAATTACTATCAAAATTACTGGGACCTTTATCTTAAAATCATCTATAAAGATTGGGAAAATAGTAAACCCTATCTGATTTGGAAAGGATATGGCTTCAAAAATGACTTTTCTATCAATTATCACTCCCTATGGTGGTCTCATATTATCTATCTCAATGAGAAACCCTTGGCTAAATCCCTCTAAATTAAATAATTGAGACTCTTTTACCAAGGTATAAAAGTTTTCGGGGATATATTTGATAAGTATACTAAATATTAGATCACCTAAGATCACCTCAAGTCCAAATTTAGGATTAATGATTAGGATATTGAGTTTATATCCGAATTTCATATGGTTGTGACTAACTATGTGCTACATAAAATTGGTCTTACTAGTTCCCCCAAATGGTGTAAATACTAAAATTTGTTCATTTCACTCTTATGCTTTGGAATCAACCTCGAATTAATTATAAATGTATCTCCTTGACCAGCATACCTTAGGAGATGCTCAATAAGTGATGTAATATCATTATTTTTTTAATAAGATATTTCAATCAGTATGTCTTACCATTGTCAAACCCAAAAAAACATTTCTAATTAGTGTCTGATTTACCAAGGCCTCCTAATGGGAGAAATATTACTTCACTTGGGCATTAATCTACTTATATTTCTTACTTATGGGCATACCACATTCCTCAAACACATTTTGTATTAGAGCTCAGGGTGTTTGGAATTGGATTCACTCATTTTTTGAACCCTTTACGCCTAAATAATTCACTTAGAACACCATACTTATAAGAGATACAACACATCTTCCTTAAAAATACCAAAAAATATGGCACATATTTTGTAATGAAATCCTTTTTATTCTTTGGAAAGACATGAATGTTTCTTTTTTTTAATAAAGAAAATTTAGGCACAAAGTTTTCTACTTCCAATAAAATATATCTTGTCTAATATTATGAATCTATTCAAGTTCAAGATGATTAAGTTGAGATAGAGTTTAGGCACCTTTGTACTCTACTAAAAAAATGGGGATGTGTCATGTATGTAAGCATATGTGTGTTGCCTAAGGAATGAATATCAACACAAAGAGCAAGAGTGATAGGGTTGTGACATATCTCATAACTATGGTCACCACATGTCTAAGATTTGATTGGCCTTCTCCACCCCTTACACTCCTCCTATACATAAATTCTCTCCCTCAGGAGGATTTGGAGGGTGGTCATAACTTGATCTTGGTCATGCAAGATTCCCTGTGGATGGTATTGGGTAGGGAAATTTTCACCAGCTAGCTTTGGTCATTTTTCACCTTCATGTTCTAAATGATCAAGCTTAAGAATAGAGAAAATAAGAAAGAAAAAAATATGATGGTTGGACCATAATTGATACCTATGGGGACATTTGGGTGATAATCCATATAGACATCCACGGATGTCTCATCCATCTATAGGGTTTGTGTCTCTTGTTGCTTGATGGGTGGTTTTGGAATCTTCTATCTCTTGTGTTAATGTTAGGAGTGATGTAATAAAATTTTGGTAGTTTTGGTTTCTCAATTCTCCAGTGTGTTATGTTTTTAGGGTGTGCTTCCATACCACCCATCTTTTTTATTGTTCATGTATTATGTTTTATTTTATTTAATATGATGCATGTTTCAATAATAATATTAAGTACAACAAATGGATGAGTACCTAGATTTTCTAGTTGAATGTCTAACTCTAACTGCTTTTTGCTAGTGGAAAACATACTAAAGTAGCCTTTTAATTTTTTTGATTTAGGAACTATGTTTTTATCTAAGTATGTTACAACCCTACTGGGATTCACTTAAAAACCATGTATTTTTTTTTGAAAGTTATACATCAACAACTTAAAAATATAATCCTCTGCACTAATTAACATGATTGTTATATTATTTGATAGCTAAATACAATGAATATAGCATGTACATAAAATATTATTAACCCACAACTAAACAAGAATACATAGCCACTATTTTTCTCATTTATTATGAATCATTTTCAGATATACAACCACTACTATAGTAATTTAAATAAAAATACAACTAATACAATATTTTATGAAGAGTAAAAATAAGATTATAAATTACATCAGAGATTCATAAATCAAATCATAATCAAAACAATAGCTTGCTTATGTAACTAAGAGGGTTGATCAGTTGAAATAGGGAGAGATCATTGGAGCACTTTTCCTCCAACCATAGACCATCAGTGCCCTGCACACCTCCCCAATGGGAATGGCCCTTCCCTTCATGAAAGGGAAAATAAAGGCAATGAAAATGTTGAGAACACAACCCAAACATTGAGGATTATAGTCACTAATATAAAAAATAGTCATAATACTATGGAAACAACATCCTCTATCTAATATCACTTTACATGCACACATGTAAACTAGACAACATAGTGGAATGACAATGTTATCAGATATAACATTACTTTGGCCAATGTTTTTCATTATATGTTCATATTTCAATAAAAACAAGTCAATCCTCACACACTCATACTCTATGCTACTTTTTTTATACCTTTCTTCATGATACATAATGATAGGTATGAGTAAATGATGGCTAAACATAACCAATGCACCTATCATCCTTTAACAAGATGAAGTGTTTAGCAAGGATGATACATAATAATTTTAAAAGAGATTTTATCCTACTTGTAACAATAAATACACAATCATAAATATATTCATTTTATTTAATACATAAACAAATTTATTTGCTTATTTATTCCAACTACACTTATTCAAATAAAAAGACTTAAACTTAAATAAGAAAGTCACATATATTTCATTATTGTAAATACCTAATATCAAGGTAAAATGACAATCCTTTTAATCTACACATATAAAAAAATTCCACATAATTGTTTATGAATAACTCTCTTCTTCTTTACCATCATAATGCACAAGGTAACCTAACAACTTCTTACATATATGCATGTTGTAATCAGTTCTTCCAACTAAGATTTAAGTATTAAATCAAAATCATTATCTTCCTTAAAAACTCAATAATTTCCTCTTAATGTATTCCTAAATGGTCACAACTAGCTCCTATCGCTACTACCACACAATGATATGACCTCTTATTATTTTTACAACCAAAATCAAACATTATGATTAGTTGAAAATGCATAAAATCTCAATGAAATGTGAATCTATAGCCATATAAAAGTAACCAATTACCTCTAAAACTATCAAAATATATTTTGAATATTATATTCAACCTAGAGTCTTTTAGTAACTGAATTCAAACATTATGTATGGATGAAAATGCATAACAACTCAATGCAAATGTGAATATATAGCCATATAAAAGCAACCAATTACCTCTATAACCATCAAAATACATTTTGAATGTGATATTATATATAAAGTCTTTTAATAACCAAATTTAGACATTATATATGGCTGAATATGCACAAAAAAATCAATGCAAATGTGAATCTACAACTACTATTATGTGGGGATAAAATTATCTTAACTTTCCTATTTAAATGGGTTGAGATGTGGGTGATTATACCTTTGTAATGTGTTTTTGAATGATTTAAGTATGATTTAAGAAACCCTATTTAGAGTCCAAAAACATGTACCCCTCTAATAAGACAAATTTATAATAAATTAACCCTAACTTAAACATTTATAGCCAATGCTTATAATTACACAATAAAAAGTAAATAATTCATTTGAAAGACAAGGTACCCTTCAATTTTCAACATAGGTGATGGCTATTTATTCTAAAACTCATTGTTAGAATCCGTATAATGAAAAGATGGTTTCTCTTTTCATTTATATTTTTTTCTTCGAGCAAGGTTAAATCAATTTTCAAAGATAATGTGTACAACTGATACTAAAAGGGATCCTGCATAATTTTTCTCCTTTATAGCTTGTTTGAAAAGATGTTTCCCTTTTATGCATACAAACCTATGGATGTAATAAAATTATAACTTCAAGGCCATATGGATAATTTTGGGTGAGTTCTATAAAATTAGTTTTTGCTTATATAAATCAATGTCATGTCCCCTTCTAGTTGACATCTTTCCGAGCGGATGATTAGCCTATTATGCGACCCTCGTAGGCTGATGGGATGGATAGAGGGTCTTGATGGAGATGGGCTTGAATTTCGTTCGGGCTCTTTCGGACATGAATTAAGGGAGATATTAATATTTGATTGATTTAATCAAATATTAATTATTTGGTCTAATTTTAATTAATTATTAATTATTAATTATTGGGTCTAATTTTAAGATCCTAATTCTAATTTTAGAGTTGGTCTAATTTTAAGACCCTAGTTCTAATTTAAGAAGCCCTAAGTCTAATTTAAGGGAATCTAATTTTAGCAAGCACACCTTTGGAGGGGTATAAGAATTTCTCATGGGAGAGAGTTTGTATGTATGATTGATTATTGATATTGATTCTTGTTAAGAAATTCTTCTGTGAAGACTGAGCCAAGGGTTCCAGGATTCCATTTGCATTGAAGAATGTCAACTCTTCACTGTGTGCGATTCAGAGGTTGTGAGAGATCAGTCGATCTATTGCCAAATTGAGAGACAACTTCATACAGAAGTTATCACAGGTGTTTACAAGTTTGAGAGATAACTTCACATAGAAGCTATCACAAGGGTTTATAGGTATTTCATTATTTTGGGTTTTGATTCAAGAATTATCCAGATATAGATATTTTGTATTAGCCCATGGTTCTACAGATCAGGATCAAGCATACAGGGTGTGCTATATCGGTGACCGTACGAAGTCCGTACAGATCCATGAAAGTTCGTATGTATCTACAAAAAGATCAGACACCGACATCGGTGGATAAAGACCTATAGAGACCGACATTGGTCGACGTATCACCGACGTTGGCAGGTTACCGACTCCAGTCGATCGACGATGACAGTATAACCGATGTCGGTGACTGTGTTTTTTAAATAGCAGGCCGAGATGTACCAAATCTAGATTTCTTTCCCAATTTGTGGAATATTCAGGATATTAAGGTCATACTTTCAATATTCTTTGTATACTTGACAGAGGACCTCTATTGTAAGCATATGAGCAAATAAATAAGAGATTATACTGTGATTTATTTATCTATTTGAAGATATTTTGTAGAAATTCAGATAAGCAATTCAGAGCTTTTGTTTTGGTATCCGAAGGGATATTACAATCAATGCCAAAACAAAAATCAAAAATTTGAATTTCATTCTCTATGTTCAAGAGGAATGGCTATAAGATAAATAAAAATGGCTGCCATTTTTAACAGTCAAGGGCCTATCATGCTTATCCATATTTAAGTATTTATTTATAAAAAATATAAATAACCATTTCATTTTCCTTTACCCATCAAATAAAAAGCATTATTGACAAAATGAGTAGATTACTTGCTTGGAAAAGGTGTAAATTGACCCTTGGTTGTTACAAAGGGATACAGTTCCATGTTATTTCTTTTTTTCTTATGTCCTCCATGAATCCTCTATTATTTTCCTTTCCTCCTTTTTTCCTCCCTCTTGTACCCTAACGCTACTTATTTTCTTTTTTCCTTTCAATGCTTCCAGTCTCCCTAATAAAAAACTTGACTCCTTCATTTACGTGTAAGATTTCATGCTAAATTCCTAAAAGTGTTTTGAGTTCCTAATATCCTAGTGGTTTCATGTTATCTAAAGTGCAAGTTTACCTTCAAAATGGCATAGTTAAAACCTTAGTGACATCCCACCATTTGCATCATTATCATCATGCCATACCTTTATCTTTTGAAAAAGAGAATAGATGATTAGATTTTGGGTAAACTTTACTAGAATCCCACATATTTTTTTTAAAAATATTTAAAACATATAACTCCTAAGTTTTTATTTCTGATTCATACCTAGCAAAACGTAGTGAAGTTTCATGGTCATTAGGTCACAAAAAGGGGCTAATTCTCTTTTTTCATAATCAAGACCAAGAATGGAAATCAAACAACATTTAAACCATACAATTCAATATAAACATGCTTTTATAATTCTGTTAATCATTACCTTTTTTACATACCAATTTAAACAAGATTTAGTATTTTAAGGAAGGGTCTAATCTAAATAATCATAACTATCTCAGAATAACTCGCAAAAAAATTAATTCAGATAATAACAATCCCATTACTATGAAATCAAGCAACATACAACACTTCCCTAATATAACATATACTCAACATTAAAATAGGCAACCACAAAAGTGTGTACATGTTTGGGGTTTATTTATTGCTACCCCCTATTGTTGATATTTTCCTCCTCCCCAATGATACTCTTCATTTTTTTCATTTTTTAGGGTGATATGGTCTTGCAACCACCTCATTCACACAAAATGGTATTTAGTCTACTACATCAATGAAATCATAACACAAAAGTAATCATTCTAGATATTATTAATAACATTATAATCCTACATCATTCTACTAATACTAATAACATCCATAAATAAATTAATGGGAGATATTCTTCCCATTTATGTTTTTGATCCATGTAGTACATCCTCAAAATATCCTCCAATATCTAATTCACTCTTTTTATTTGTCAATCCATTTTTGGATGATACGTTGTAATAAATCTCAGTTGTGTGCCTAATGTTGCATTAAGATTTTGCCAAAACATTAATGTCATCTGAGGGTCCCTATCTGAGATGATATTTTTTGGAAACCCATGCAATATACATACTTCTTTTACAAACCTCTTTGCAAGTGTTGGTGCATCATTGGTCAAATTACCTAGAATGAAGTTTGTTACTTTGGTGAGCTTATCAACAACCACCAATATCATATCATGATAATTCCTTGACATGAGAAAGCCTTGGACAAATTCCATACTGGTGACTTACCATTACCATTATGGTATTGAATATGGGTATAACAACCTAATAGGATGCATGTGTTCAACCTTGACTCATTGAAATTCTAAGCATATTGACATAAAATCCATTATCTTTCTTGATTCCTTTCCAAAAATATGATGGTTGAAACTTTGATAAGAACCTAGTCATACTAGGATGTCCATAATATAAAATTTCATGCAACTTTTTTGACATAATCATACTAAAATTTTCTTTATCAGACACATATATCCTTCCATTATATCTTAAAAATACATTATTCTCAAATTGGAATCCTTTATACCTAAGGTCTTGAGGATTATCTAATGGATATTTCTTAACCTACTCAAATAATTTATCTCCTAGTGGGTACTTCTATACCTAATCTCTAAAGGTACTCATTATAGTAGCTAATGAAGTAATGTACCTTTTATGACTAAGGGAATTTGCAAACCTATTTTCCTTGCCAATAATGTAGCTAATGTCAAAGTCATAATCTAATAGAAATTACAACCATCATATTTGTCGAGAATTCAAGTTGGGTTAGGTAAATATGTAGTTTATCCTCAAATTGTCTATTTTGAGATCAAAATATTTTCATAACGATTAATGCCTCCATATTTGTAAAGCGTGCACTATAGAAACTAAATCCAAGTCAAGTGGGGCATATTTAGCCTGATAAGGCTTCAATTTGCTTGATTCATATGCTATAATTATACTATATTTAATAAAAAATCCTCTTAAACCATCCCTAGAGTCATCATTTATCACTTGAAATGACCATTTAGATCCATAATTTATAACACTAGCATATAAGTAAGCCTCTATTTTATAACTTGAAAGTCTTCTTCACATTTATCATTCCAAACAAATTATTTCTAATTCACTACAAGTAGGTTATTGGGTTGGTTATTTTTGAGAATTTTGGTACAAATGTCCTGCAATACTAGCTAGTCCCATAAATCTATGCACCTCATGCACATTAATGGGGATCAACCACTCCATAATGGTTCTGATCTTAGCTAGATCTATAATAATTCCCTTTGCAAATATTATATGCCCTAGGTACTATACTCTTCTTTGAAATAATACACACTTGTATAGTTTGCCATAGATATTATATTTTGTTAATCATTGAAAAATCAATCATAGATGTTCAATATGCTTCTCTTCATTCTTAGAATAAATGAGGATGTCATCAAGAAAAATAATCATGAACTCCATAGGTAATCTCTAAACATGTTCTTGAAATTAATGAACACCACATGTGCATGTTTTAACCCAAAATGAAGTATGGTGAATTCATAGTGTTCATATTTTATCCTAAAGGTAGTTTTTGGAATGTATTCTTGTTTCATCCTCAACTAATGGTACCTTGATCTTAGGTCAATTTTGGAGAAAACCATTATAGCATGCATTTGATCAAAAAGATTATCAATGTGGTGTAAGGGATGCTTGTTATTAACACTCTATTTTTTCAACATCCTATAATATATGCACATATGAAGGGGGTTCCATCCTTCTTCTTCATGAATAATATAAGTGCATCATATGGTAAAATACTTGGCCGAATTAACCCTTTGGCCAACATTTCTTGAAGTTGAGATTTTAAATCAACTAGTTAGTTGTTGTTATTCTGTAGGGAGATAAAGATTAAGGTTTCGATCCTGGAATAATGCCAATAGTGATTTATAATTCCCTTTTTGGAGGTAAACTAAGTAACTCTTCTAGAAAAACATCCTGGAACTCTTGTAGAAAGGGGTAGTCTTCAATACTGTGTTCCTTGGTTTCGTTCATTTCATTGACTTTAACCAATAATATGTGACATCCCTTCCATTGATCCTTTTTCAATCGAATATCAAAAAATTGTCTTATTTTAAAATATTTACCTATTCCCTAAATTTGTGTTTGATTCCCCAAATCATCTAAGCATTCAAATTTATTTAAAAATTAGTCAACCTTAGCTTTATTCCTAGAGTTTTTTAGTTTCATGGTTTATAAGATATATAAATAAATTACATATGTGTGTGTGATGACGTGAATACTCTATGATTAAGTGACATAATATGATATGGGGTACCTATCTTGACTTGTTCCATGTGGCCACTAGCATGAGCAAGGATGAGCTTCTTGATTGAGGGCTACCTACTAATGGGGGTAGAAATTTTGACATTTATGCCCCTAATTATCATATGGATCTAGAGCTGACTAGATAAGAGTCATATATTATAAAATTATAAGATTATCTCAATGCCATAAATAATTAAATTTTTGTGAGGAGTAGGTTTGCATTATCAAACATGCATACTACAAGTGGAGATGCCTTTCAGGCTTGTACTAGTGGTTAGAGACATAAGATTTGGAGTAGTAGTCCTCAACACTCAACATTAGGAGGGTTTCATAGGAGATGGATTAGGATCCCATATAATTCTACCTCAGGGGGATCTTGTATAGGTTAGTTAGGCTTAGCTTCTAGATAATCTACTTAGATGTTAACACTATTATATTTGTATATTTGTATCACACTTTCCCTCTTAGTATGATGGCCTTGTACTTTAAACTTGATATATTATTTCCAAACTTTGATTAAATCTATGATCCATTTGGTTTTATTTATTTCTAACATCTTATTAAATTTTATATCTTTCTCTTTTTATATTATGCATTATAGATGGATAGGAATACATGAAATTTTGTGGATATGATGTGATAAGTGATATGAAAATGTTTATATCTATTATGCTTAAATTCTATATCTTTCCCTTTTTATCTTATGCATATGTGTCGCTTGTCTATAAACATAGATTTGATAAAAATTAGTTTTTGAGTAACCATTGAGATACTTTGTTCACATAACAAACAAAACTTGATTTGCAATAGGGAATGAAAGGGGGAATAGGATGCATGGAATGATGAAAGGTTAAATCAAATCAATGAAATATTACAATGGTAAAAATAGAGATCTTATTCCATATGGGCTATTGGATGATTTTATTTCTTTTTAGGATTATAAAAATAATGGTTTTGTATTTTTTGTCTAGATTTAGATCAACTGATGACTAACCATGGTAGAATTGGTCAAAGAGAGAGTATTCTTTTCAACATGGTATTCTAATAAATATGTTTGGGGTTTATAATTTGGACACTTTTTCTTTAATTATCTTATAATTTTAACCTCCTATGTTTCAAACCATGTGACTAGGAGGAAGCAAAGTCTCATTATCGAAGGCTAAACAAAGCCAAATGATAACCCTAATAAAGTAGTAACAATGCAAGGGCTCATCACCAAAGGTTAGTATAGGGAAAAAGATGTATATTTTTTTCACATATTCTTTAAATTGTATTAGCATATATTTTCATTATGTCATTATTCTTTTCTTTTTTCTTTTTTTTTTGAAGGATCCTATTCCTATACTTTGTCCCCATGCAAATAGTAAGATGCAAAGGCTTATCAATAAATATAAAGGAAATAAAATAAGATAACATAGTGAATAATGTTATTTTTATATCCTAGATAGAACCAAAAAATAGGGAATCTCCCATGAGAAAGATTCTAGATTTGGTTGTAGACTAGAATACCCAATCAGTTGAAATTTTACAAGAAATAAGACATACAATACCTGTAAGGACCTAGATTATTATTATGCTCAATGTTGATTTTGAAATAATTTTTCAAAGGGATAAAGGGGTAATTAGTAATCATGAATGTGTATAATGACATTTTGTAATGAGGTTTTGCCTAGTGAACTTATAAACAAATAGTCACTTAATTCAAAATAATAGGAAAACATAAACAAAAAAAATGGTGACATAAGGATTATTTTATAAAAAGAGGGAAATGGGAGACATATGTAATTTATAAATTATAGCCTTTCAAGTGTAAATTTTGACAAAATTATCAACTCCTCACCATCTAAAGTGAATAAGGAAAAGGTTTCATTTTTTAAGTCTTCTATCATTAGATACAAACTTAACCAATTAGTTCTAAAATTTTGACCTTTTCTTTTATTTTTTCCAATCCTATTGTCAAGTCTCAATTCAAGTGTCTGACTTTAATGGGATACTTTTTAATCTTTTTATTATACTAGTGGGACATATAAGCTACATAGGCATCATAATTCTCATCATCCTTGAGTTAGTTCTCATCAAAGCCTTCTAATGGGGAAAGATGGTAGCTTCTATACTCTTGTTCATCGAGGAGACCCTAGAGAAAAACATAGAGGCTTTGAATTTCCACTTCTAAAAGTATGAAATATGATTCAATAAATACTAATGAATGTGGGGTTTCTATTTTGGCATGTAAATAATTTTTATATAGGCCCAAAAAGTAGGGTGTAGTTGGAGGTACCATTTCCTCTTTCTATATGTTAAGGTCTTAAATAGTATTGACTTAAAAGGTTTTTTGGTTGCATCATCTTGAATGTTAACCTGAAGATAATACAAGGGAGTAGTTGAGATATAGAAAAATTCTTGCACAGTTCACATACCTCTAGATATTTAATAGGGAAGCCATTATTATAAATAATTACTTGTGAGACCCCAAATCTATATATTAGTTGATTCAAGATTTATTTTTAAATGTTAGACCAATTGATCATGGTTAAATGCATGGCCTCCACACACATGTTGAAGTACTTAGTTATCATAATAATGAAGTGATGGCCATCAAAATAAGCATGTGAGAGGTTGCAAATTAGATCAAGACCTCAAACATAGAAGGTCCAATGTGTGATGATGGGTTAAAGAGATTGAGCAAGAATATAGATCTTATGTCTAAATTTTTGTAATTTTTTATATCTAAATTGTTGTAATTTTGTATATTTTATGGAATTTTCCATAGTGTCATGCTCAAGTGTTGGCCACATTTTATGGATATTACATCTAATTGCATGACCACCAAAGTGGCCACCACAAAAACCACTATGAAAATGAGACCAACATTTCTTAGAATCTTCTTGATATACACATATAAGGGTATGCCATTGAAATCTCTTCAACATACGATCATGTTGAGCAAAACACACTTATCCAGGAGGATTAAAAAGTGCCTCTTCTATTTAGATTTTCCACCCTTAGGGTAGGTGTGGTTAGTCAATTAGTTATTTATGTTTTCATACCATGGATATGGAGTGTCTATGGGTTTTTCAACATAATAAATGAGTTCATTGGGAAATTTGGTGTCAATAATGTCACCGTTATCTAAAGGGAGTTAATAAACCAATTTACTATGATTTTTCCCCTGATGTACTTTTGGTTGATGTCTACTCATATTAATTCACTAAATATCATGATGAAAAGACCAACATTTTTAGATATGTATGTTTGAGTTAAAGAGGAATGAAGGGCATATGATTTTATAATAACAATAGTCTCTTTATTGCACCTATAATGTCTCAATTATTTTTTAGTAAAGATTATAGCCAAAAATTTCTTATTTACTTGAATATATCTCATTTTTTAATTGATAAAGACTTGCATAATGAAATAGATGACTCTATCTCTCTCTCTTCCATCATCATCCTCCTGAGCTAACATGTACGTGAGGGACCTTCATATTTTATTTTGTACATACTGAGGGGTTGATTGTTCTTAGGCAACATAAGAGTTGGTGGATCTATACAAAAAATGTTTTATACACTCAAATGTGTTATCATATTCTTGGGTCCAATTTAAACTACTCCTATTTCTTAGTTATTTATAGGATAGACCATGTAATACTAGTTGGGAATTAACCTTTTAATTTTCCCTAGTTTCCCCTAGAATAACCTTATCCCTAATTTATTTTTGGGAGGGACATCTCAATAATGGCATGGATTTCTGAAAGATAAATTTTAATCTTATGTTTGGAGATGATATAACATTAAAATTTCCCACCCATACCTTAGAATATGTATTTATATGTTTTAATTATGAAACCATATTTGATAATGCTAATAGGAATGATGCACAAAAAATCAAGATGATTGGCTCTTTTTGTCCTTTTCAAGGAGATAGTCCACATAAACCTCCACCACTTTATCTATTAAGTAATGTAAAATGTGATTCATGGTCAGTTGATAAGTTTCACTATAATTATTGTTATCACTTATATTTTCACCCTTTGAGGAGATTTTTCAACTCTCCTCATCCAAGTGGTAGAATTGAAACACCTCTAGGCTTGTGGGTAGCTTAGGAATGAGGTGAATCTCTAGATAGGGCTAGATCCCTTGATGTACCACCTATAGATCCCTAATACACCTATGCTTGTGAGGGAAAAGGAAGAGAAAACTGAAACTAAACTATCCTAAAGGGGGTGGTACACCAAATTTATTGATGACTACCAACTAAATGTATGTCACACATGAGACCAAGAGACTAATTATACATACACTTATCCAATTTGAATCTTCTCACATCAGTGTTTCATTATGAGGTTATGGTGAATGTTTAGGCTAGGAGGACTAGATAAGAGGTCTATAATGACACTATCGAATAGGCTAACTCACTCAACATTGAGACTTCATATAACACTTCACATGACCTACAAGAAGAGGTTACAAATAGGTGAGAGAATGAGACAACAATTCTAAGGAAACCATAGTCATCACTAAGCAAGATCCATCATTCAAGTAAACACACTATGAACAATCATGGAAGAGGTAAAATTAGTAGTATTTATTGATCCATGGTATGCAAATGATTAGGGATTCACCATACTTAGGTGGAGTATTATTACAAAGGCCAAAATGGCTTGTTCTTATAGAACTTGAGAGAGAGAAGAAAAGAAATAAGTCCAAAGGTCACAAGGACACTTATCAAGATGAGTAAAAGAGTTACATGTGCATGGGAAGAGAGTGAAAAACTGATCATGCAAATTCAAGAAGCATAAGTGTCAATCCAAGTCATGAAATTATTGAAATGTGGCATGAAATACCTTTGCTATCTCAGAAAATTGCCTCTCCAAGTACCATCTCACCATCTCAGAATTCTAAGTCCACTTGCCCTACTTATGAGGATCAACTCCTCAAATCCTAATACTAAAAATCATGCCATACCTTGGGTGGTATAATACCTACTTTGTTTATTATGGGCACCCTTGAATTTATCTCATATTTTTTCCTTTTCTATATTTTGATCATAGGTCCCACCTATAGTCAGAAAACCAATCTAAGGACATTGGTTTTCCTATAGTCTTTATAGTAAAATAGACGTATAGACTAAAGCTTCTTCAAGACTTCATCGAGTCCAAATAAATTCACTTTATCTTTATAGGAGAAAAGAGTTCAATGTTTATGGATCCTTCTTTAGAAATGATGAACTAGTCATGAAAAATAACCCTACATAATACAACTTGTCAAAATAGATATAAATATTTAACCCTAATGGAAGTCCCTTATGTTCCCTATGCTTGACTACATCATTTGGACCATTATATGGAATTTAAATGAGATTTAATGGAATCAATAATACATTACAAAGTTTTAATTTCCATGGTAAAAAATGGATTCTTGACCTTTTTCAAAAACCCTAGGCTCACCTTCACTCTAATCAACTATTGAAATCTGACTTTGATCATTGACACGTTGACCCAACCTCTATCCATTGATTTGCCTGTATATAGATACCCATGAAACATTGGATATTATTTTAAATTTAAATCTTGTCTCCACTTATTCCATGTTTCAAATGCATATTAATCCATAAGATGTTGTTATTAGTCTGTAGCTTCATGTGCTTGTGCTATGTGTTGACCCCTCAAGTTCTCTGATTATTTGACTCATCTTGTGTCATTGGATTTATAGATCCTAGATGCCACACATCATTATATATTTTAAATTTCAAGAACTTTACATTGATTTAGTCATTAAAATTTAACACTTTAACCTCATCTCGCTACTTCTTGCATCTTTGGATCACTTTCACTCCATCGATCTTCTTAGACTTGCTTGATATTTAACTCATCATTGTGTCGATAAACCTTGAGAACTTTATAGCATATAATTCCAATTTTAATGATCACCTACACACCATCAGATCTTTTGACAAGCTCGATATTTAACTCTAATAAGCTTATGCTTATTGAGTCTCTATCTAAAAAGCTCTATGAATATAACACTTATCACTAGTGCATTAACTCTGAGGTCCTTTTGACAATTTGACTTTGCTTCACTCTATTATATCATCTACGTATGATGAAGCATGGGTCATTGATCAATATGGGACATAATATAAAGTCTAAGACTTAGGAAATATTAATTCCTTTGATCACTGCTCAAAGCCAGTAATTGCTAGGTTGAAAGGCTAGTTTCACAATGATGATAAGGCTTAAGTTATAACTTAAGATATTGGGTCCCATCTATAGCCAATCACCATTAAAATATAAAGTGCCTATTGATGCAATGACTTAAACCCTTACGGTTTTACTAAGAAACCCTATCTAGTTTGAGAGCAAAGATAAATCACTTTTGACCTCAGTCCTTCTTTATTAAACCTATATATCATATCTTTTGGATGCTCATGAAAAACCCCTAACAAATCAACTATCTATTTATTTTAAAAATGTCCATAGATGATATTTTTAGAAGCATGACTTTGTGAGTATTTTTTCTAAGTATGGAGATCATTCATTTTGCTTGGAAAGCTATCTTTGCACCTGCATCACTCTGGTTGCACTTAGTCACATGACCTATAAATTGACACATTCATTCCTCTTTTATAAGATATTTGATCCATATAACCATTTGGTCATGAATCCTTCTTATGTGCAAGATATGGCATTATAAAAGTGCCTACTTATCTTTATCTTATAGCCTACAAATTTGACTATGTTGGAAATCATTGTCAAAATGTGTTGGATCACAAATTTGACAAAGAATATCTTCTAATCACCATATTCAATCCTAAACATCAATGACAATCATATTTCTAATAATTTTCATATACATGTAGTGGGCATAAACTTTGGATAGTGATCAAGAGATACATGGTGGTGTTGAATTCAAAACCCTCACTAAGTGTTCAAATAGACTATAACATACCCCATGACAAAATATTAAACCCCCTAAAACATCTAAAAATCAAGTTTTTACCTATAGGGGTCCCAATTTTACCTTGGAGTCAAATTTGGTCAATAAATTGGTGACTCATAGGTGTAGTATGCATGTTATACTAAAGATCAGTAGCCTTATTAGTCTATTGGGATTAGGGAGTCATTTGAAGTCTAAAATACAACAAGAAAACCTTGACCATTGACAACAAGCTTTGATCAAGACAAGACCAATTGACTACCTCAACCACACAAAATGAAGGACGCACAAAAATTAAATCAAACTAACTAACAAGACACACACACACACACATGTGCTCAAAACACTTAGGGGAATTAAAAAAATCACTATGCACAACTAGAAACTAAGCATACCTCCTTTCCAAGATTATAGGTAAAGTTCCTTACATCTTCTCCTTCATGAGATGAATCATAGTTCCAAGCATGTTGCTCCTTGAATTGGATGCTTCATAGACCAGACCTATTCCTTGCCACTTTACTTGATCTTCTTTCAAGTAGATCATCCTTAAATAGGTCTCCAATGTAAATGTATTCCTCTTGAATTTTTATACATACCTCATGTTGCTACCCACTCTTCATCTCATGATCAACTTATATCTTCTTGGTAGGCATGGCTTCAAGAGGGGTAATTTATTTTTTCTTGGAAGATTGAGGCCAATTGAAGCTTGTTCCATATTTCAAGAGTTGATGTGTTTCTTCCAACTAGTTGAGAGGATGATATCCCATTTTTATTATTTCAAACATGTCATCATGGTATGGATATGCTTCTTGAAATAATAGATTTGAGAAATTGCTTTTTATTTACATACTCACTTGAGTGTTAAGGTTGCTTCTCCATTTTTGACTAGATCATATCCTCCTTGAAGAGGAGTATAACCATCACTTCCTATCAGCTCTAAGGAAGTTATATATCCTTTGAAAGACTCAAACTCATTGCAAATGTTTTCAAACTACTGCCACAAGTCCTCATCTTCTTTCTGATCAACATCATGAAGGGGAACAATAAGAAAAGCTCATTCATCCTCTTCTTTAGAATCCAAAAGGAATTCATCTAAGATTTCTTCTTTGACACAAGGAAATCATTCCTCATTATCAACATAACAATAAGAATCATCACAAGGACTCACCTATTCTTTAGCACTTAGGACCTCTTAAGGGCTCTCAAGTTGTATCTCAATAGTCATAACCTAACTTTGCTTCTCAAGGGTTGCAATATCTTTAATATTGTTCTCCCTCTTGGTGATTCCAAGACTAGACATCTTCAAATCAGGTGACTTAGCCTAATGAGGATGCCAAGGAGTTCTATTTTCTTCAAGCAAGAGTTCTCAATTGTACTCAACCAAATGCTTGATTATCAAATTATCTTGTGAACAATTATAAAAAATAACATCCAAATTTATTTCTTAAATTGTATTTTAATATGGAAAATATTAGAAATATCACTCTCTTGAGCATTATTAATACCCAATAATACCTCTTTATTGACAAACATACAACAAAAAAATGTCATCCACATCAGAGCCACAACTAATATTCTCACCTTGGACAGAGGTCATAACTTTCTTCATCTTATATGTTCTTGAATGGATGCAATTCTTTTTTGAGATTATAAAATTTATCTTCATAATTAATATTATCATCACATATCCCAAATTTTATTTTAGTATATTTCTTAATAACAGAAGTACCATGATGCCTATATTTCCATTTACCATTACCCTTTTGCTTGGAACTACCTTATTTCTTGGAAGTATTTTTAGAGGTAGAAGGAGCTTTCTTCTTTTTTATCTCTAAGTAGTGATCTTTAAAATAATACTCATCTACATTTTTAATCTTGGATGAGAGGACATGTCTTCTCAAATGGTTATATATTCCACGCACATAATTCATCAAGATATCATAGTCCAATATATATTTTCCCATTTGGACAATGTTGATGTGGATTTTATGCACACCCAAAAATTCTTTGAGGTAGGTTCTAAAATTTTAGGATAAACAAAGAATCATGATTTGTGGGGTATTTTATTGTTTAAATAAAATAGTGGTGGAATAATAGTGAGAAATGGGTTATTTACCTTAGATGGTTTGGATGTATGTAGTCTAAATTAAACCAAAAGTCTACTTAAGATAGCTAGGTAGATTCTAACTTAAGGTGGATTTTATCAAAAAATCTATAAAAATAGGGTAGAAAAAGATATTTTGTGAACCAAAGATAGATGAAACCCTTTCAAACTAGACCCTGTACTATGGGTTGGACAAGTGATTGAGAACCAATGCTTGCTTTAGGTTTTATCAACTGACAAACATAATTAGGACTCCAAGGTGATAAATATAATAAACTTAAATGTCCATAACCAAAGGTTGATGTCAATGTATGATTATACTTTGCATGTCTTCAAAGTGAGATTACATGATTAATGAATAGAAAATATTCAAATTGGGTATATCGAAATCTAAATTATTGTATTGAAAACACTTCTACACAACCAAAATACTAAAATATCAGTATGAAAAAACTTCTTCAATGAATCATAAGGTTTGGAGAAGAAACACACATCAATAAAAAATTACAGAATAATCCATATAATTTCTTATTCATCTCAATTGAAAAATTATCCTCCATTTGGAATGCAGAGGACACAAGTACATATAACTTGGGATGGTGATACCTAATCATCAATAAAAGTCTAAATTTACATCTTATTTTTAATAACTACGTGTCAAAACCCATGCATATTTTGCATTTATACATACAAATATTATCCCTTGGCCAAAACTATTAAATATAATATATATGTGCCAAAAATAGAGTTAATACTTGAGTCTCAATTATAATAAAAGACATGCAAAAATACATATATAATCAAGGTGTTGATGTGGCACCACTTGATGATTGATATTTCATGCTTATAATATTGGCCATTATGTCATAGTTACAACTAGAGTTATAATTGAAGTTGATAGAGACACTGATGTAACTATCATTGGAAGTGTCATAAAAGTGGGCCCCTTCAATGTCTTTACTATAGTATAACTTGAAAATTGAGGCTATATACTTGGATGTGGTTGAGATACAAGAAATGTATTGTCGAATTATTATTATGTTTGAATACTTATAACTACTTGTATAAATCATGACTTGATTCAAAATCAATCTTGATCATCTCATAGTCAATGATATATATTTTAAATAAAAGGGAAATTTGACCATCAGTTTATCATGAATAATAATTTGAGCCTTGAATGCCACATTAAATGTGTCTATGTTGGACACCTTATCTTTCACAAAATTTATTAATTAGATTATATTCCCATTAGTTTTATAAATAGTGCCCTCAAATTCGACCCAAAAATTGTCAGCAACCACATAGAGTAAAACCTCAAAATGGGCCTTGGAACTAGCCATCTCAGAGGTGTGCATATATATATATATATATATATATATATATATATATATATATATAATCCTCATATCCTTCAAAATTTACACTACACATTACTCATGACTTATGAATTGCTTCACCAAGGCATGCATTTCATTATGTCACCATGACAAATTATCTTGTCTATTTGTCACCTAGTTTTAGGCCAAAGTAACATCAAGGGTTGATATCAAACATAAATATGTGTAAGCTTTATTTTTAGTAGAATGTACCAATAAATTGATCCTGATATTCACATCTTTCATTCTGTTATATTATGTTGTTACAATTCCCCATTTTATATGTGACTCAGCTCTTGCATGTATTATTGAACCAATGATATTATATAATGTTTTATCTTATATTTATAGATTATTTAAAATATCTTAGGGATATTTTATAACATTTATTTACTGTATCCTTTGATTTAATTGATCATAATTTCTAAACTTTTACTTGAGCACTCCATCGGTTTCATCAAAAAAAATATAAGGATATTCTTCTATTCATCTGGGTTTTTGGGGTGGACATTCCTCTTCTTTGTTAGAGATAATATGTCTTCTCTATATTTCAACTAAACATTTTCACCTTTTACCAACATATTTTTTATATTGATCTTTCTCAGTGTGTTAGTGTAGTTATCAAAATCAAACCCCACCTTTGGCTTATAAGTACTAATTAAATTTTACCTACCTACCTCCTCTTCTTAAAATATCTAAATCCATGGACGAATGATCACAATGGATTTTTATTTTGTAGGTTCTATATATGTAGATATGGAAGGAAGGGATTGACTTGGTGGGTGTATTGATGCTAAAGTAGGTCAGGCAATAGAAAAATATATAACCAATTCATAAAAAGAAAGGATGGCCTTTATCCATGCAATGACCTTCTACTATGGAGGCATCTTGATGATATACTTGGTATTTATGATGTTCTAAATATAAATACCATAGAGGAAACTATTTGGGTATCCAAATAAATGGGCACACCTAACTATGTAAATGGCCTAAGAGGTATAACTTGTGTAACCAAAATGGAAGTAGACACTAAATATTCAAAATGCAATTGAATATTTGGTATAAGAAGCTATGGATTATCTATACTAATGTATGTATAATTTATATGGGTTTGAAGTGAACTCACAATAGTAATATAACTCCTATTAAGTTGGTTGATAGAAGGAAAAGAAAAATTCAATGAGCCTTGGCCTATGGCTTGCAAAATAGGAATTGTGAATGCATGATACCTCTTGAGTAGACTAGATTAATAAAAAATGAAATATTAAAAATAATGGGTGGAACTTATTACACCAAATATATTAGTGATAATTTTAGGAGACACCAAAGACTGAATAATTTGTGTACTTACAATTGATGGTTCGCTATCATCCTGAGTAGTAGTGGTAATGAAAGTTGTTTTAGAGGTTGCTACCATAGCTTGTGATGTTGAAACCTATACATTAAGTACACCCATGGGACTCATATCAACTCATGTAGCAACATCAATAACACCTAGGGTCTCCTTGGGAATTATCTCCCTAGTTTTCTCTTGAATAGAGACTGGTGTTGTCTCAACCACCTTCTTTGTTTGTTACTCTGTAAAATAAGGTGGAGAGATTGGAGGTACAACTAATGATGTAATTTTTTGGGTTGGAACTTCTTGTCTTGACTCTAATTATGACTTTGTATCTTTTTCTTCTTTATTTTCTTATGATATTAATTATGTCTCAACTAAGTCATTTTTTTCTTGTTCTACTTTTTATTATTCATTTATTTATGTTCCCCTTGAATCAACTTATTATTTTTATTCTATTGGATTTATTTCCTCTTGCTCCTCCTCTAATTATTCATAAAGAGGGCCTTCTTTGACAAATAGACCTTTAGCAAGCTTTTTTTTTGATAAAACTTTGGGAGACACAAGAAGATTCCTAGGCTTCTTTTGAGATGTCACCAATCATGGCCTAGTAGGAATAAAATTTGTCCCTAAAGTGGGTGAAGTGGAAAATGAAGGGGATACAATGGTATAAAGTGGAGGAAATGGAGTGGGAATGATAGTGACTATTAGTGGAGGGATTTAAAGTTTATATGTTTTACCAATAGAGTAAGATACTACCATTGGTGGTGTTGATGTAGGAATCAATGATTACGGAGTATAAATAATAGGAACTTGGAAATAAAAGAGGGAAGACTACTTTTTGTATTGATGTTAATGGAGGTAAGAGTGAAAAATAACGTGGTCCCTCTAATCTACTTGTAACTGTCTATTCCTCTACATTAGATTTAGGTTGAGAAGTAGTGGCACTGAAGGTGTGGGGGAGACCTATATAGCTATTGGATATGATTTGTGGGTCTGTCTCCCTAGATGCACTTTATTTTTTAATAATTTCAGTTCTACTTTATACTTATATTTGAGGAGGCCCATGAACCAATGTTGAGGTCCATTATTCACTGGCTATTCTCTTTGCATCTTCTTCTATAATGGTATGATCATATTGTATCCTTTGGGATACTAACATTGACATGTCAACCCTACGCATCCACATAGAAACCTCGTTATCATCTTTAGGATTCAAAAATATAGAATCATGATTACATCATTAGTGCCCATAGGATATTTTAACTTTATTTTCATATTTATTAAGGTGTTCCCTCACCTTCTTCAAGGGATCTAAATACCTAAATGATTCCATTTTCAAGTCATAATGCATTCTAATTTTAACCACAGGCTTGGGGTGCTCCCATTTGGTATATTGTATTCATCCAATGTTGAGAGGGGTTAGATGTAGACTTCCTTGTTTATCATTCCTTAATTTAATACCTTTAATTTTTATTATAGTGAAATCAAGGTAATACCAATAATCACCCATTTTACCAATGCTTATCTTAATATATTACGATAACTTAGGCATGTTTTTCCCATAGATATATGTATACACCATCAGATAAAATGTTTCTATATTATATAAATCTACCTCCTAAATTTGTATATAGGAAGAATATTGAATTCATCACAAACCCTAGTTTTGGGGTACCCTATGGATGGCTCCCAAGGTTCTGCATATGATTGATTTAAAGTAGTGATTATGGAATCTACCTGGTATGACATCATATACAAGTTTCCATCTATTAGGTTTGTTGGGTTATTAATCTATTTTTTCAAATTAGAGATAATTATTTATTAAAGGGAGAAAAAAATTGTCCAAACTCAAAAGGATTTATAATAACGGGACCCACATCTCATAAACATAATAAATACTTTGAAAGGCATATAATCAAATCATAAAATCCATGGTGATTCTTACCCCTAGATTGAAAATGACTATGGGAATGGATGAAATTGGGCCTTTGATCATGAAATTACTTGGGTTGGATGTTCATTGCTATAATTTATCCTTGATTTAATTTTCAATCAACCATGAATTTACCATAACTTGGCCATAAGTTATTTTGAGAATAAGTATCCTATAGTGTCTTTTAAATGTATTTCCACTAATGTAGGCCATAGGGGTAGTATTATTATAGTAGTGTAGTATTTTCCCAAAAAAATATCCATTTATAAATAAATTATAATAAAGTCAATGTAGGTCATTAACTTTGGTTTCATTGCCATGTTGTGCAGGGCAACTACCTTAATAGACAAAATGTCATCCTTGTATTGTTGTGTAAAGGCAGATAGTTAGTCCCTTGCTTCATATGGCTATGTAGCATTATGTTTTATCCATAGGGCCAAATAATGTTTAAATTGGTGATCCAATACTACTAAATCAAAAATTGTATCCATGAATTTAGTCATGTCCATAATTTAAAATTCAAAGGGATGAGGAGTGTGAGATGATGAATCCATTATCATATGTAGTTAATATAAGTTCTCAAAAAATAAAATAAAAATTTAGTTGCTAAGGAGTTCAAATTAATATAATACATAGGATAA
This sequence comes from Torreya grandis, assembly GCA_037957365.1. Lineage (NCBI taxonomy): Eukaryota > Viridiplantae > Streptophyta > Pinopsida > Cupressales > Taxaceae > Torreya > Torreya grandis. The sequence continues at coordinate 993,370 of JARHVA010005920.1, forward strand.
CAAGAGGGAAATACAATCACACATGTTTTACAAACTTAATGCATCACTTGGATCTAAGAATTTAATTCATTGAATTTCTAATTCTTGCGAATAAATTTCAAGCAAGAACTTTTAATTCATTACCCGCTTATTCATTTCTCGTTTGAATTTTGATTTTTCATTGTCAAATTTTAGCTAATTTTTTATTGACATATGGCATATTTTTGTTACTTATGGGTTCCTCATCATCTTAACATGATAAATGTCTTCATTTTTCAATTTTAGATCTTGTTTATGATGACATTATATTATTTTATAATTATTTGACTTGATCATAGACATGTGGCAACATATCACTCATTTGTTGGGTGCTAGATCTTGTATTTTATACTTTACTTCTTCAATCATAGGTTCTTGGGATGATGACACTTGTCTAGATCTCATGGAATCGCTTACCTAGAGTGTTAAACTCTTCATTGTGCATTATTCAGACCATGGTTTCATATGATTAATACACATAGAATAATCTCACTCTACCAGAGGGTCCTTGAATTTTCATTATATACCTTATTGTGTTAGATTATGGTTTCCTGAGATGGTGATATGTGGATTGTTATCTCTTGCCCAAGATTTTACCTATGTATTATGTTTTGGTAGGTTATGGATTAATGCGATGATGACACATATATGGACCATGATGATATATATAGTCTTTAGGTTTTGATTGCATACTTTGGTCCTACAGGTTGTGTGTCATAAAAATAGTGATATGTGGTGCAATCTCATTCATTTGGAGGGTATCAAAGCTCTGAAAAATGTGTAAGGAACTATCATTTTTGGATAGTTGGGATTGTGCCACATGGATATTCCATGCTACTCTAGATAACTTCTAGACTTGAAACATGCATGATTTCCAAAGGATTTTCAAGTGAATAGGATGAATACTTGTGGCATGATCTCACTTTTTTTAGCACTTGGATGAATATTTAGACTATGTTTTGGACCTACAGACCACAAATAAGTGAGATTGTGACCTTTGGCTTAATATCACTTGCTCAAGTGAATGGTAGACTTAAAATTTTAGAAATCATAAGTGAGGAAGATGGATGAGGACACGTGTCAATATCTCATGATGTTGGGGCTAGCCTATGCACTTAGGCATATAAATAAATTTGAATAAGACATTTGATTAATCAATTAGTCAAATAAATCAAATCATTTTTACCTAATATTGACATTAAATTCATAAAATATTTGTAAAATATTTCAATTAAAAAACATGTTTAAACCTTTCAATGATCAAATTTTGAAATTTTAAAAGGTGAGGTCTAAGATATCCATACAAAACATCTTCCATCCCAAATTCAATGTGATATAAAAGATGTAAATTGACTTTGAGAACCTTAACATTTTAACAAAGTCTTGCTTATAACTATTATAATATAATTAAATAGCTATTGAGAAATTAATGTCATTTTCATGTGAGCTAGACCTAAATATGTAATACGTAAGATATTATCATGAAAATTTGAATGAAAATTGGGTCCTCACCTAAATTTTTTGAAGGTGGGGTGTGTTGGTAACAACAAACAAACTTCTTGTAGAACTAATTTATGTACCCATGCATGCTTTGTCTTTGCTTTAATATCTCTAATAACCATATGAGCTTTAGAGGCACTTACCAAAGAGAATTTAGAACTAAAATTTTAGGCTAAAATGATGTAGATATTTCCATCCTTCACCAAATGGTATTTTTTGGATCTCTTCATGAATATAGGATCCAAAATATACACGTAAGGGATGAAAAACACTACACCACACACATAAAGAATAATAACACCCACCAAACTTCATCAATAAAATGTGCATTAATAAAAAAAATAAAATTTTCATTGCTTGGTCACCTTGATGTCTACACCTTTCTTCACCCAACCCAAAAAATATGTACTTGGATGATTGTAAGTCTCAAACCCTAATTTGTCTACCAACTCCTTTATTATGAAATTATAATATAAACAAGTATAAAAAATAGCATCCACTTTTTTTTATTCATTTTAATTTTAAAATGGAAAAGATTAGAAATTTTGCTCTCAAGCACTACTAATACACAAACATAAGTCTCTATTTACATAGTTACAACACAAAGTGTCATCCAAATTGGAGATACAACTAATATTATCACCTTGGAGAGAGGGAATAACCTTCTTATTTTTCATTCTTGAATGGATGCAATTTCATATGGAGCTTCTGACATTGATCCTCAAAATGATAATCAACAACACATTTCCATTTTAGTATCCTTCTTAATAATGTAAGTATCATTATGCTTACCTTTCCCTATACCTTAACCTTTTTTCTTAGAGATTCCTTTTTTCTTGGAAGTGTTTAAAGAGGTAGGTGGAACTACCTTGTTTTTAAGTAGTGAGCTTGAGAACAAGCCTAATATACATCCATAGGCTTGGATAAGAGGATATATCTCCTCAAATGACTATGGATTCCACCCATAAACTTCATCAATATGTCACATTCCACTATATTTTTTCCCATTTCGATAGACTTCTTACATAACTCACTTGTGTACTCCATGATTTGTCCTTGGATTTGCCTATGGTATTTCCAATACTTGGACCTCTCTTCCTCATAACAAATAGGATATAATTTATTCTTGATTAACATCTTAAAATCATGCCACTTAGTAATAGAAGGAAGCTTCATAACAACCAGAGTATGAACATAGATCTCAAACCAAGTTAAATCATGATTGGTTAATTTTAACCATGTAAAATAAATATATTTGATTTAATTAATTTGATGCAACCTAAAATATAAATCAAGTTGGGTATCTATCTTTTCCTAAGTATTGAATGGAGGTGGACTTTGGTTGGCACATGGATTTTCTTCCTTCTTCTCACGAGACTTAAGAACATCCTCTCACTTTTTTTTAGTGCCTCCATAGAAACACCAAGCTTATCCAAAATGATCTCCATGATGGACTCAAAACACTCAAACTTATTCATATAAATAAAAATATTAGTTACTCCTTATTGAAGGTTATGAAATATCTCTTATTTTGTTTGGGAATATTCTTAATCAACATGGGCCATACTTATGATATATTTTTTTCACTTCATTGTGGAAATATCAGCTTTCAAGGGAGGTAGGATACATTAACCACTAACACTACCTTATCTATTGACATGCATAAATAACACATAAAACAAAAAGGATTGATACTAAAGTAACTTTGATACCAATATGTTTTATGAATTAGGTGGATAGTCCACTCTGAGCTTCATTAAAATAGATCTTATGAATCCTAGCTCAAAAATTATTGGAATATGACTAATCTAGGTTGTCTTCAATGCTAAAACATAGATACACAAGTGTTGGAAATAAAATGTACATAAAATTACACATGAAAATGAAGCATAATATTTAACAATGATCACAATGAACATAAGAGATAACCTCAATAAACCCAATGTGGTAAAAAATCTAGATGAGGAAATTTCACTCCCCTTCCACTATGTAATATAATATATGTACAAGGCACTAACAAACATGGCCTTCATGGATATAATTATCACTAATAATATATCTTAAACTTGCACAAAAACTAATTTTTAAATAATAGACACTTCTCAAAACTATAACATAGATGAAACAACCATCTACATCTAGGAAACAATGAGACAATTTTTGAAAATACTCAAACTTCTAACTTACAATGTGAATCTAACTTCAAGACTTCCCACTATGTTTTTTTAGGTCTTATACTTTGTAAAAGACCTATATTTATGTTCTCTAAACTTAGGACTCTACCAAGAATCTCAAAAAAACTATAATTAAGGATTGGAAACATTTGAAACCACTCCTATTATCATTCATCTCATAACAAAATTGTTGGTGTATGCAAACTAGCAGTTACACAGCCACTAGGGTGGTTATGAAAATTCCACCTAAAAACATTGATGGTTACAAAATCATTCATGCAGCTTCATAACCATCACCTTAAAAGTTATGGTGGTTCCATTATCTATGATAAACCTCTCCTTTTCAAGATATGAAACTCTCTGACTTCATCACCATGAATATGTATGGATCACCCCCACACTGACTCTACCACTATAACATGTTTGATCTAGTTTTTTTAATATGAAATGTATTACAAGTATTAATTACATACAATGTTTCATAGTGGAAACATATATTATACAATACTAGTAAGTTAGGATCCAAATTTGGATCAAACTTCCCCTATTTCATGACTTTAAGTCCCTAAAATATTTAGGAATTTGTAAGTGATAAAATGTGTTCCCTTAATTATTATTTGGAATACCATTTTTCCTTTACATGTAGTTAACCCTTTTACCCAACCAACTAATGTAAACTCACTACTCTTCACATTGTATTTTCCTTCTTCTAAAATACAACATCCTTCTCTAATTCTAACTAACCATCTAGAGAGAGGCATTCAATTGAAATTAGAAACAGTCCTTGATATTCATTATCTAATATAGAGGGTATTAAAAACTAAATAAATATTTATATACAGATGAAAACCAATTCTAAAATCATTATTTCCCACTTTTTACATAATTTCAAATGAACCATACCTAAGAGACTTAATATTATTAGACTTACCTTCAATCCTTTTTATACAAAATTATAACCATATCTTATCTCCAACAAGGAAATTATGTTCAATCCTAAGATGATCATGTTTTTATTTTTACTTGTCTTGTGACTCATGTAACCTTTGTTACCCTTAGAGCTGAGTTTTTTGAATCCTCTCAATGAATCTGTCAACATTATGGACCTCAGCATCCACTTCCCCATTACCTTTGTATGGTTGTCTCAAAAAAACATAAAATACACATGGAGGTAACTATCCAAAATAAGTATCAAAAGGAGATTTAGTAGTATAATAATGCACTATCATGTTGTAGGAATGTTATACACCAAATTTTCATCCCATGATTTATGATTATTCCTATTATACCATCTCAAGATATATACCAATGTTTTATTCATGACCTCAGTTTTCTCATTTGTTTATGGGTGAAAAGTGATATATTATTTCAACTTAGTTCCATCTTATCCCACAATGTGGCTCAAAACTTCCCAAGAAACATTTAGTAACAATATGAAACAATAGAACTAGGAAAACCAAAATAAACCCACACATTAGGAAAAAAACTCATTTGCATCACTACCTTTGAGGGTTTTCTCACAAAGAATAATAATGCACATCTTACTAATCTGGTCCAAAAATACAAAGATATAGTCATACCCCTTCCTTGACATAGAAAACTTACCTAAAAAATCCATATAATTTTTTTCACATGGCTTATAAGTAACCTTTAATGGTATATATGAATCCAACTTCATATTATTGGGCTTGCTTATACTATAAATTACACATCCTCTTATGAACTTGGAAACATCTAATTACAAATTAGGTCAATAAACATACCTCTACAACTATTTAACAATCTTGTAACCCTAAAATGTCATGAAAATTTGGAACTTAAAGCTTTCCTTTTTGAGCACACTAACTTACCCAAATTTGTAAATAAATCCATTTTAAAGGTAATAAACCTCGTTGGGCTCAAAACCTACACCTTAAAAAAAATTCTTGGAGAATTATCTTCACAAAATCTACAGTATGTTCATATCCTTATACATAAGGATCACACATAAAATGATGAATAAAATTTATGTTTCTCATGGCTTAAAGTAGAGGTAGTCTAGATAACATATCAACTAGTTTGTGAGTAATCTATTTGACAATAAAATGAGATTATTGAAAAAATCCCATCCATTTATAGTTTCCTTACCCATGAGATAGTTTTTCCATTTCTTGATTGATTGAACATGAGCCTATAATTATTTTTCATATGTACAATAACTCAAAATCTTACCATGAAATAACTATGAATGATAACATACTGGATTACCTCCTTTAAGTAGGAAATCTCCTACAACATAGTCACTAGCATCCATTTCCACCTCAAAGGCAATATATAATTTTTGAAATACTAAAACTGAAGTATGCCTAACATTATGTTTAAACATATCAAACACACTATGTTGATTCTTACCCTAAGTAAAAGTATTACACCCATTGTAATTGAATGCAAAGGTGAAGCTATCAAAGATAAGTTCTTGATCAACTTCCTCAAATATTAAACTACACCCACACACATCATTATCTCTATCACAATGGAATGTTTTAGCCAATTCATAATGGGCTCCACCTTATTTATATCAATATTGAATTACCCATATCCAACCACATGCCCAAACAAGACAAGTGATTTTTGAGAAAACTCCCTATATTCTTATTCAACACTAACTTGTTCTCTTTCAAAACTTATAATTTTTTTTAATATTTTCCATATGATCATCAAAATTTATGATAAAAATAAGAATATAATCCAAATATACAATGATAAAGGAATCGATAAATGTCATAATTACCTCTTTGATCAACCACATGAAGGTAACTAATGTACTGCATTGAATAAAAGGTATAACCAACCACTCATATAACCTTTATAACCCTTGCATTATTTTGAATGTTTTTCCCAAATGTCCTCTTCCTTAAATGGCACTTATTTATACTAATAGTTAAATTCAAGATTACTAAAATACTTTGAATGTTGAATTCCATCAAGAATATCATCAATCCTTAGAAGAGGGTGCCTATTATATATATTTATCTTATTTTTTTCTCTATAATCAACACACATTATCCATGAACCATACTTCTTAAGTACTTAAAAAATAGGAGAACCACATGGGGAAGTACTAAGATGTATTAAACATTGATTAATGAAATATTATATTTTTAATGTTTCCTCATTCATATCATTCAAGTACACTACCCATATAACCCAATATTTGGAAGTAGATTGTCAGGTAGAAAATAAATTTTGTGTTGAACAGTCCTAGGTGGTGGTTGTATCGTAGGAGTCCAAAGAGTAAATAAATTTTGATTAGTTCCTTTCTAGTGAAGATAGTAAAAATCTATGAATAAAAATATAATTAAATTAAACACTCTTACCTAATAACTAGGGGGAACATAACATAATGAATAAGATCAGAAAATAGAGATGAAAACCCATAAGAATTTTGCCTCCTTTGTCAAAATCAGTGTCCATTTGTTGGCATAAGGATGTTCATACTTTGTATATGACATTAAAGACTCTTCTCAATGATTCTCCATGTTGGTATCACTTATCTAATGACAAGTTGTGGCTTTGCTTTGCTATAGCTTGGCTTGGTGTGAATTTTGATATAAAATGGTCATTATAACACTATTTTTCAATGGCTTCTTGAAGGCATTCCTATAGAATAATTTTACACATAAAATTTTGTTTGGGTATGGTGTGGGAACTTATATTTATAGCTACAAGAACTAAATTTAACCCTAGTGAGGTTGGGTTTAATTCTAACTTTGGTTGAGTCTAAAATAACCTAGGTTGAGTCAGGTTAACCTTGGGTTGGGTCAAAGCACTCATGAAGTCTTGACAACTCATTTTCATATATTTACAAGCCATGACAATTCACTTAAGATATTTATGAGGTTTTGACTCACCCTTTTAGAATATTAGGAATTAATAATTCACTTTATTAGCTCTTTTGACCTTTGACTTCATATTTGGATAAAAATTCCTTTTTCGATAAATTAAATTTACTAATTCAACTTGGAATTTTTACTTAGGCAAGTTAATTGAGATTTGATTTTTAATTAATCTTTCTTAGTGATTTTTGGATTTTGAAAATTATTTTAAATGTTTTGAATCAATAGCTTGATAGGATAAGAATGTCAAATTACTAGTTCATAAATTTATTAGGGTTGAAACCAAACTAAATTATTGGTGCATATAGGGAAATACCCCAAATAAGTAAGGTTCACCATGTTTTTTAAGAATTAAATCCCTTATGCAGATGAATTTGGACATTTAGGTGATTTATAGGCTTAAATTATGTCTTTTTCTAGAAATTTATCTAAATCTCAGTTTAGGCATGCAAGTGGCCGAAATTGAGTGGTTATAATTTTTCCCTATTTAAGAAGGCTTTACGAGACATAGGCAAAGTAACATCTTTTCAAATAAATAAAAATCCATTAAGAATAAAAATAATATAATTATTGAGGAATGATGCTCCAAACAAAGTTTGGGAAGCCTATAATACCCCCTCGAGGGAGTGGCTGACACATATGATTGATGGATGATCCCTCAAAATGAAATAATAAGAAGATTGAAATTAACCCATGGTTGAGATTAATACAATTAATATAATGTTTACATGCATTTATTAAAGTAATGATTTGACCACAGGTGGTAATAATCATTAATGGATGTTTAGACACTAATTTTATAAAAAATGGTTATAATTAGTGGCACATGTATGTGCCCTAGTAGGGAAGATGGGTCAAAATAATGATTTGCCCAAAGGAAATTATAATAAGTTTAATGACCTAGATTTAATAATGATTAATGCCCTAGTAGGGTAGATTTGATCATGATAAATTTGTTTCACCCTAGTAGGGTAGATTAGCAAACATAACTTAAGGATTTAACCTATTACATAGATTAATTAAAGATGAGTGGGCATAAACATAGATGTGATGGTCTAATGACTTTTTAAAGACTGAAGAAGCCATAAACAGCCAGGCACATGAATATATACAAAGTGATAAAAGAGATGATTAAAATAATAATGGTGGCCAATCTGACCCAAGATACATCATGTATCTAAGAGCTTTCTACATAATCAAAATAGACCTCATGCTAATGTAGTTCACTCATAAGTGCGAGAAAATGGAATGAGGAATGGAATAGAATAATAAGAATTGATCAATGTGGATGATTTAGTTGAACCTACCAATGCGTATATGCTCATCCTTATTAGCATTGATATAATCAAAATGGTTAATGAGTTTATTTGATCAAGGAGTAGGGGATAAATATTGGTTTTCCATAATGGGGCCAAGGAAGCTCATGTAATGAACCCATAATCACAAATCGAAAGTGAATTAGTAAGAGGATAGGTATGAATTTGGGATACCTTCTAGTATGGAGATGCATGTCCTAACTATTAGGGATTATTATTCATTTTTTATTTACTTACTCCACATTTGGGTGTTGTTTAGGATATGCCAATTTTTGATCTTAGAGAAATAATTCCATTAGATTAATCTTATAGTCTCCATATGCTTGATTTTTTATGGCTTGTGATATTATGCATCATAGTTATAAACAACCATAATGACCATATATACCCTAAGCATGGAAAACTTAGTTTAGATGAAAATATAAACAACCTATGAATAATATATGGACAATCAAATCCCAATTGTAAATATATTAAAAATAACCAAGTTTAGGGCTAAATACAAACATTCACAACCTAAGTACAAGATATGAATAATCAAGACTTAAGTATAAATAAAATATAACAACCCTAAAGAAACTAAGAAACAAAAGGAAAAAAATAATAAACAATTAAAAACCAAAAAACAAATAATAATGAAATAAATAACACAAATAAATAAATAAACATAAACATAACCAAACAAAATAAACAAGACTATAGAAATAGACAAACAAAAAAACATCAATAAACAAACAAAAAAATAAACAAACAAGGAAAGATAAATAAAGCAAAAAAATAAAAATAAAAATACCAAAGCAAATAAAAGTTTAATAAACAAACTATTCTAAACACACAAAGGCAACAAACAAACTATACAAATAAGACCAAACAAATAACCATATACAAACAATGGTTAGTCACAATGTTAGTAAAAAATAGAATATAATAAATAAATTATTCGTTCATGTGTAATAAATGTGTTACTCTTGGTGATAGGGTTGTCCCTAAGATAGGTAACAATGACACAAGTAAAAAAACACATGAACAAATGGTACAAGGTTTTCCCTAGGCTAAAGGGAACAATGGCAAAGGCGAGATGGCAAACATAACCCCTAGGCTATAAGGGAAAATGAAATAAAACAAATGGGGGGATTATAAGAAAAGGAAGGGGTAGCCAAGATGACTTCATATGTACTAAGAAAGTGTATGTTGCCTACATAGTTCCATAGATGTTAGATCCAACGTGAACTTCAAGCCAAATTTAGTTCTCCCAGGATATGAGATAGAATAAAAATGATGATAATAAAACATGATTAACTTGTAAAGTAAAATGGGAATGATCACGTAAAATGGTGAGTATGTAAGAAAAGAGCGGGATGATGTTCACAATCATTAAAGTTTCAACACAAAAAAATGCACAAGCGTGAGAGCATGGTTTAGGATAAACCATACTAAAAAGTAAGAGGTGAGTATCCAATAATGAAGTGAATTGGTAATTCATAGTGTTTTACTACATCTATGGCTTGGAATGAGAATGAGCTCATAAAATGATGAGAGTGTTGGCCAAGTTTGATCACAAAATGATGAGAGAATTGGCTATGGTTGATCATTAAATGGTGAGAACATTGTCTAAGGTTGATCACAAAATGATGAGAGAGTTCAAATAGAAAGTGCTCATAAAATGACGAGAAAATTCAAATGGAAAATGATCATAAAATGATGAGATCATTCAAACAAAAAATACTCATAAAATGGTGAGTAAGGGCAAAATAATGATGGGGCAACTAAAAGATAAGTGATTACTTGTGAAATAGCTAAGAGTCCCATAATCCTTATGTCAAATAAGTGGTCATAGAACCAAATGATTAAAAAATGATGAATAAGAAGTGGTTATAGCCAAGCTAATTTGAGATACCCCACATATCCAAGTGTTGCCTACATAGTCTATGTGGACCTCAGGCCAATGTAGTTCTCCCAGAAATGGGAGGAAAAAGGCCAACATGGTCTATAAATGAAACTAAATAGGTAATAAAATCCATCCTATAAAATTTTGACAGCTTTATATCTCGCATGGGAATTCTAAGCTAATTTTCATGATTTTATGATTTTTCTAGGATTTTTCTAGGTCTTTCTAAATATTTAGGGGTTTGAAATGTTTTAAATATTTTTTGTAATTTTCTAAGCATTTCAACTCAATTAATAATTATGAGATATAGAATGGTCCAACTTAAAAAATTATGAAAGTGTGGTTAAAACAATTCTCATAAAATGATGAGAACATGATAAAGGGGTGACTAAGCTAACCTCAACATAAATTGAGCCCTACCTACATAGTCCTACAGGACCTTAAGTCACTATAGTTCTACTTACATTGGTGAAATATGGGGAAGTTTATAATTCTTTTGTGTTTTTAGTATCTCAACTCAATGGACAATTACAAGATACAACATGGTCTAACTCACAAAACAATGATAGTGTATGGCTCAAAAAATGCTCACAAAATAGTGAGAGTGTGGAAAATGGGTGACTGATCTAACCTTAATATAAATTAATCATTGCCTACATAGCCCAACTGGACCTTAATTCATTGTAGCTCCACTTACAATAGTGAAAGATGGGGAATGTTTATAATTTTTTGGTGTTTTTAATATCTCAACTCAACAGAGAATTATGAGGTAAAACATGGCCTAAATCATAAAATGGTAAGAGAGAAACCTTAAATAACTCACAAAATAAAAAGAGCATGTCAAAGGGGTGATAGAGCTGACCTTAATGTAAATCAATCACTACCTATAGAGTCTAACTATACCTGAAGTCACTATAGTTCTATCTACACAAAAGGCATCTGACTAAGAACCAATAAATTTAGGTATAGGAAAATAGAAAGGTATGGAAACAATAATGGTAATATGATGTGACAATGCCTGATAAATAGGTTATTCCTAATTTTCCTAAAGGAATTTATAATTTGGAAACAACAACAAGGGTTGATGGTACTATTTTGCCCATAAGTGGTTATAATTAATAGAACGAGCAATGATATAAAACATAACAACAAATTAAGGATGCAATTACGAAGACAACTATCATACGGCTTTCATATATTTCCATCTAAAAGTTTTATTCTAAAATAATTATTGAAACCAAATATATCATCAACCACTAAATGTGATATGAAGTACAAATGAATAAAAAATAAGGACATATTTGATAATAAGGGTTAGGTAAAAAAGAACTAGCTGGTAAAAGATTAAGGCATGGTGGAACAGTATAAGGTATGATAAAAATAATAGTTATAATGTGGTATAATTTAAAAAATCCTTATAGACAATAATTTGAGTCCCTTAAGTGTAAAAATGTTTGAGGTGCATTATGTTCATCGGTTTGTCAATTTAATTTATTTCTAGCATGGCGATCCTGTATGCTCCAAAACCATAGTTAGTAATAACTACATAAGGCCCTAACCAATCAGGTTATAACTTTCCCTTCTTTGTCTCAACATTGACATTCTTTTGATTTTATTTTAACATAAGGTCACCAAGATTGAATTCTTGATGCTTAATGCACCTATTGTATTGGCCTCTTAATATGTTTTGATAAGCTTGAAGGTTATTCAAGGCAACCATGCACTTTCTATATAGTAATTCTAGCTCTTTCAAGTGATCTACTATGTAGTCCTCATTGTCAATTATGTGCTACAATGAAATATAGAGATAAGTCAACACAACCTAGATAGGAAGAATGGCATTAGTGCATAAACAAGTGAAAATGGGGTGTCCCCTGTTGGAGTACGAAATGTTGTATGATATGCCCAGAGGGCATTAAATAGCTAAAAATGACATTTATGACCAAAATCATTGATAATCTTCTTTAAAATATTGATAATGGTCTTGTTATAAGCCTCAACTTGGTTGTTTCCTTCAGAGTAATAGGTGATAGATAAATATTATTTCATATGGTATCGGGTACAAAGTGATTTCACATATTTGTTTTTAAATGATCCACAATTATTAGATATAATGTTGGAGGTATACCATAATGGTAAATGAGATGGTTGAATCTGAATTTGGATATTTACTTATCAATTACATAAGTGAGAGGAATGGCTTCCACCCTCTTAGTGAAATATTTGGTAATAACTAGTACATGTTTATGGTCATTTGAAGATGTAAGATTTATCTTGCCTATGAGTTTGAGTCCCCACATTGAGAATGACTATGATGTTTTCAATGGTTTGATAATCCTAGTTGGAGCATGAATTAGATTATCATGATTCTAACACTTTACACACCTCTTCACATATGTAGTTGCATCTATTTTCATGGTCATTTAGTAATAAACATTACACAATAAATTTTTGGATAGGATTTCCACACCAGTGTGGGATCCACACACTCTTTTGTAGACTTTACTCAATGCTGATATGGATTTTACTAAAGGTAAACAATGAAGTATACTTTCATCATATCTTCTATGATAGAAGGTTGATCCAAATAAGGTATAATAAGAGGCTGTGTGGATGAAGTATATTTTTTTCTTATGTGAAAGGTCATGTGGAATAGTTTGGTTTTGGAATTAGGCATATATGTCAAAATAACAAGGAGAAATGGGACCAATAATGTCACAAACCATATAGATGGTTGATTGTTCATGTGCCAATGTAAAGAGATGTTACACAAGAAATTGATAATCCATGGCTCTATTTGTGATCTAAGTCATGGATCCAATGGTGGCCATGGCATCAATAGTTCTATTAATGGCTCTACGTATCTATTCAAACTAAATTTTGGAAATTTTCTACTTGAGAGTATCAACCATATCTTTATATAGTACCAACTTCTCATCCTTTGTATAATATTGGTCTGTGTTTTGATTGATGATTATCTGAGAATCACTATGAACCAGTAAATGCTGGATGTTCCACTATACTACTTGGTAAATCCATACAATGAGTGTTTTTTATTTGGCCATGTTGATGTTATAGGTAAAACCAATGTGAAAGGACTTAGCAATAATATCTCCTAGTGGTGTGATAAATAATATTCTGGCACTTGATCCATGAGATATGAATGAACTATCAAAGTACATTTTCCATTATTCTACCTTAGGAGGTGTTTCTATTTCTATGGTGGTCATTATGGCTTCATCTAAAAATGTTAATGTAAGAGGTTTGGTATTAGGAAGATGAGATTATGAAATAGGGTCCATGAGTTCTTGTCCCTTTATGGCCTTCTGATTGGAATATTCAATTTAAAAATCACTCAAAAACATGATCCACTTTACCATACAACCCTATAAAGGTATTTTGTAAATTAGATATTTGAGAAAATCTACTTTGGTAATAATAATGGTCTTGTTATTTATCATGTAATAATCATAACTTTTAGGTTGCAAACACCATTGCTAAATATGATTTTTTAATCGATGTATAATTGTGATCATACATGAACAATTTTATACTCAGATAATACACAACATATTCTTTACCCTATTCATCGTGTTGTGCCAAAAGTTCCCCCAGGGCATTTTCATTTGTTGATAGGTAAAGTAACAATGACTTTTTTAGAATTGATGGCAATAAAATAGGTGGATTGGCCATATATTCCTTGAGATGTTCAAATGCTTTTTGGCACTCTTCATTTTCAGAAAAAAAAATTCCCTTCTTTAGTAAGTGTGTAAATGGATGGAATTTTTTGGATTTGATCTTTCCCTATAACTTATGGAGATATTTCAAGGTAGATGGTGGTGACATTTCAATAATAGGTTGAACTTTGGCTAGATCAACTTCAATGCCCCTATGAGAGATAATGAAGCCTAAAATTTTATCAAAAGTTAATCCAAATACACACTTATTTGGATTAAGCATGACATTTCACTTGAGAAATCTCTCAAAATATTTATCATAGTATGATTGGATGCTTGACATGGGTCTTTGATTTACGTAGTATATCATCACTATAGTCTTCAATGAAGTCATGTATCATATCATGGAAAATCAATATCATGGCTCATTGGTATGTGCCTCCTATATTTTAAAGTCCAAATGGCATCACCTAATAACAAAGTATTCCCCATAGTGTGGTAAACATTATCTTGTGTTTGTATTTTGGTGCAATTTCGATCTTGTTATATCTTAAAAATCCATCCATAAGATAAAACATTTCATATCCAATCATTGAATCGACTATCATGTCAATGTTTGGAAAGGAAAGTAATATTTTGGGTAGGATTTTTTAATATCTTGGAAATTAGTGCATATTCTGATACCTTTTGGTTTCTTACTTACTGACACAATTTTGGAAATCCATTATGAATAGTTGACTAGCCTTATGTATCTCAATCCAAGAGTTTTTCCAACTCTTTTTTGACTAAAACAACAATACGATGATTCATTTTGCACATATTTTGTTTGAATGGTTTGGAAAAAATATGTATAAAAATATGGTGTATAACTAAGGTGGGGTTCAAACTTGGCATGTTCAAATAGGCCCATGTAAATATGTCAACAAACTCCCTCAAAAGGGCTGTAAAGACTTCATATTCATTTTTAGTGAGGAACATGTCTAATTTGATCCAATTTAGGTCCTCTAGAGTCCCAATGTTAACCTATGATGTTTCCTCCACAAAGAGTGTAGAACCATATTCTAAAATAACTAGCAAGGAGGTAAACTAGTTGGTAATGGCAAAGTCCTCTAGCTAGACTTGCTCATATAATTCTACAAGCATGATGAATTAAAATATCCTAATGTCGGTAAGGGCCATGTAACAAATACTTTAAGTCACTCTAGAATAATTTTTACAAAATATTATCTCTCATCAGTACTAATTTCATATCGATAAATAGGCCTTGGAATATTAGTATCCTTTAATTCATATAAATACGGGTTAACATCCCCATCCAATGGTGCCAAAATAGGTTTTCACCAAGAGACTTGCCCTTTTATTTACTTTTATCCTAGTCAGAAAGTGCCTCAAAGAGGTTTTCACTTCTAGACCTCAATATTTACTTTTAGTGTTTGAATAAGGAAGTTCACCCACTCTTCAAAATAGGCAATGGGATTTAGTTGATAGAAAAATCTTGCTTTTGATCTCCAAGAGGAATGTGATTCCTCAATCCCAGAAAGTTGCATATGGGCTCATCACTTCAAATGCATATAATGGCATTATTTAATCTTTTTGGTCCTAGTCTATCAATTATGGGTGATAAATGGTAATGTTGAGAATTTTGTCATTGATGTCAAGTTTTATGTCATTTGATGTACAGGTTGATGTCAAGGTACATCTGGTTAAGATGTATGGTGAGTGGTTTGTGAGGTATGAACCATGTGACAAGAGAGAATTTGAAGGTAACCTAATTTCTATCTGATGAAAGATAATTTTAAGGAAACATAATGATACTTCTAAGGTTTATGTTAAGATTCATGTCAAGGTAAGCATGTTTTGAGAAGCCTAGTCATAACAAACATAGTCACATCATAAGCATGTACATGATGAGCATGAATAGGTTTATGTAGAGGTATGGCATTAGATTAGGAACATATATGATATGTGATCAAGGTGTAGAATCATCAAAGAGTGCTTCAAGTTTAACTATCAAAGTGGTCAAGTGTCCGAACCTCGCAAGAGACTTGAGAAGGTTTGTGCATATGATGTCTAGTCTTATACATAAAAGAGCATGGTGATCTAGTGTAATGGATGCATAGAGGAATAAGAGGATGTATAATTTTTTTTTTTATCATGATTATGAGGATTTTTAACACTTGGATGAGTCTTAGGGTAAGCATACAAGGGTAAAACCTACAGACCTAATATGCAACTAGACCACCTCTAAACCCTGCTTGGCCTAACAAGGCAACATGAGTTGTTGACAAGATATATGAATATTTTTTGGAATTGTTTTAGTATGTGATATTTTGTATGAGAATGTATATGGGGTGGAGAGCACATGGAAATAACTTGAAGTTTAGTTCTAAGGCCTAGCGTGGCTTGCAAGTTAAAGCCTAGAGAGCAAAGAGAGAGAGCATGGCCTAATGGGGTATGAGGTTATATTTCCAAAGGTAAGTATAAAAAGGTGAGTATTTTTAGAGGTATTTCATGTTTTTTTAAAGTACTTTTACCAAGTTTTAGGTAAAATTTTTAAGGTTAAGGCAAGAAAAAGTGTTTTAAGGTCTCTCATATGCACATAATGAAGGGTTCTCGACCTAATACAAAATTTTAAGTACTCATTGGCATGTGTAAAATATAAATTGGAATATAATATATTCATGGTATATGGGTAAGGTTCCTATCTCAAAAATTTAAGAATTGGTATTTGGAATAAGGAGCTAAGCTTTATGAATGATCATTAAAACTAGAAGATGGTTTAAACCCTCAAAGAATTTGTTAAGTTGTGGAGCTAAAAGCTTCACTGGTGTGCAAAAGTGGAGGTTGTTGGGTTACAGAGTAACCAACATCAGTCAGGCCAACCGACATCTATCTTCTTTAGCTACATAGTCAATCGGCATCGACAGTATCGCCAACATCGACCAGGCATAGACATAGGGTTGGCTGGCATTAGTCAAACAAAAACCGACGTCGATCACCTATGTGTTTCCAAAACTGTTCTAATTTTAGATGAATAGTTAGTTTGCATGTAAAGACTAATTTTAGTCTTGAGTCTGTGTTTCTAATTATTGTTTGGTTTGGGATCTATTTAAGAGACCCATGGGGCTGTATTGTAATTAAGGACAAGGATGAGATCCTTCAAAGTTTAAGATCATTTAGATATGCAAGAGTCCAAGATCAGGTAGATCTACATGGTAAGTAAGGTTAGTTAGATCTACAAAGTGCAAGATCAAGGAGATTTGCTTGTGTGTGAGAGAGTAGGCAACAACGGTTGAGTTGATTGTCACTTTGTCACTGGAGGGAACAACTCAGTGTTGAGTTGATTGTAATTGATTGAGAGAGATAACTCTTGAGGGAGAATTACTGTACACCCAAGAGGTGTGGGAAGAGTGAGATTTCTTCATTGTATTTCCTTCTGGAAGAGTGTTAATATAGATTGTATTGTTTCTCATATCACCTATTCTTTGCTATTTCTAAATTCTAGTTACTTATTACTTTTGGTTTAATTCTGTGTTTAGTTGCTTATACAAGAGTAATAAGTTGAGCTCTAAGGTACTAACATTTGGTATCAGAGTGAGCTACATGATCCTAATAGGTGGTATCAGAGCTAGGATCACTAACAAGTGGTAGAGTGGGTTAGTGTTTGTTGATTATAGGTTCACTCATAGGGGTTTCTGTTTGAGTGGGAGTAAATCAATGGTAGAATAAAGTAAGCTAAGAATGGAGAAATTCAATGGCAAGAATTATCAATTATGGAGGATGCAAATAGAAGATTATCTGTATCAGAAAGATCTGTACTTACCATTGGGTGGTGTTTCAAGTAAGCCCACGTATATGCAAGATGAAGAATGGAATGTTCTTGATAGAAAGGCTCTAAGATCTATAAGGTTGAGCTTGGCATTGTCTGTGATTTCCAACTTATCACAGTCAAAGACAATGGTAGAGCTAATGGATACTTTGGCAAATTTATATGAAAACCCCTTAGCTTTGAATAAGGTATTTCTTATGAAGCAATTATTTAATTTGCAAATGTAGGAAGGTGGATCGGTATATAGTCATCTTAGT
This sequence comes from Torreya grandis, assembly GCA_037957365.1. Lineage (NCBI taxonomy): Eukaryota > Viridiplantae > Streptophyta > Pinopsida > Cupressales > Taxaceae > Torreya > Torreya grandis. The sequence goes on from JARHVA010005920.1 coordinate 1,011,904, forward strand.
GATTTCCATGGTTTAGTAAACCAGTTAAATTCAGTCAAAATAGTTTTTGATAATGAAATTAAGGCTCTCTTATTCTTATGCTCTTTACCTGAAAGTTGGAATAGCTTGGTAATGGTAGTTAGTAATATTGCGTCTACTTCAAATATCTTGAAAGTTGATGATGTTGTTAGTGTAATCTTGAATGAAGAAATTCATAAGAAAAGCACAGGGGAAACATTAGGTAATGCTTTAAGTGTTGAAATCAGGGGAAAGCAAAGAGAGAAGGTCGAGCAAGGGAAATCAAGGTCAAAGATAGGCAGTGGATCCAAATCCAAAAATGGAGGTATAACCTGCTGGAATTGTGGAAAGAAAGGGCATGTAAAGAAATATTATTGGTTGGTAAAAGATCAACATGAAGGAAATAAAGAAGCAAATGATGCAGGTATTGTTGCACAGGATGCTCTTATATGTTTCTTGGATAAAGTAGAATCTTGGGTTTTAGATTTTGGTGCCTCTTTCCATGCAACCCTAAATAGAGAATTTTTTCATGATTATGTCCATGGAGACATTGGAAAAGTTTATTTAGGGGATGGTGAGCCTTGTCAAATTGTTGGCAAAGGAAAAGTGCAGCTAAAATTGCAGATTGGAAACATATGGGTGCTGAAGGATGTCATGCATGTTCCCATCCTGAAGAGGAGTCTAATTTCTGTAGGAAAGTTGGGTGATGAGGGTTGCACAGTAAGTCTCATAGTGGAATCTTGGAAAGTTTCCATGGGTGCACTTGGATTAGCAAGAGGTAAGAAAGTAGGTACACTTTATCTATCTACTTGTATTACTGATTCTCCTTCTATTTTATCTACTTCAGATGTAGATGCAAAGATGTGGCTCTATAGGCTTGGTCACATGAGTGAGAAGAGAATGCATGTTCTTAAGTCTGATGTTTTTGACACATTTAAGAATTGGAAAGCCTTGGTTTTCAAGGAGAAGGTGATGGATAGTGATCAGCTCAAGAGGTTAAATAATTTTGAGAAAGGCAATATTGATTTGGACAAGGTTCTGATCCAAAATGAGCTCACAGGTAAAAATCATCACTCACAAGAAAACACGGTAACCGACATCGGTCAAGAAATTGACATCGGTGATTAGGTAGGAACCAACATCAGTCTAGTGGAGACCAATGTCAGTGATGTCAATCAAGTGGACATTGATGTTGGTCAAGTAATTGGCGTCAGTGATCAGGTGGAATCGACATTGGTTGGGTGTAGACCGAGGTCAGCCAGAGATGACCGAGATCGGTCACTGTTAGAATAAAATTTGGGCAGACATCAAGCTATCAAGGAGTCTCAAATGCCCATGAGGAGGTCTGAAAGGGTAAGTAAGCCTCACATTCGTTATTCCCCTTTTTTATACTACTTGTTGCTCATTGATGGTGGAAAACTAGGAAGTTTTGAAGAGGTAATGTAGGTAGAATCCAGGAAATAGTGGGATCATGGCATGAATGAGGAAATTGATTCCTTGGAAGAGAACCAAATGTGGGATTTGGTAGAGTTGCCAACTAGAAAGAAAGCACTAAAAAATGAATAGATTTACAGGTTAAAGAAAGGAGAGAATGGACAGGTGAGATAGAAGGCCAGGTTATATGGTCTTGAGCAAGCTGCAAGACAATGGTATTTGAGGTTTGACAGGTTTATGACAAAGCATGGCTTTAGTCAATGTCAATGTGACCATTGTTTTTATTTTACCAAGTTGGATAATATTAGCTACATTATCCTATTTTGTATGTGGATGATATGCTTGTTGTAGGTTCATAAATGCATGGAATTACTGAGCTAAAGGTAAAATTAGCTCAGACATTTGCCATGAAGGATTTGGGAGCAACAAAGACAATCCTTGGCATGAGTATTTTTAGAGACAGGGAAAATCATAGGTTGATTTTGTCTCAAGAGGATTATGTGAATAAGGTAGTGGAGAGGTTTAATTTGTAGGATGCAAAACCGGTAAGCACACCTATGGTTGGACAGTTCAAGTTAAGCTTAGAATAGTGTCTTAAATCAAATGATGAGATTGAGTACATGGTATGTACTAGGCCTGATATTGCCCAAGCAATGGGAGTTGTCAGCAAGTTTATGGCCAATCTAGGAAAGAAGCACTGGAAAGTAGTTTAGTGGATTCTCAGATATCTGAGAGGGACTATCAGCAGGTATTTATGTTATGCAAGGTCAAGCACTTCTCTACATGGGTATGTAGATTCGAATATGGTAGGTGACTTGGATGGCAAGAGAAGCACCATAGGATATGTGTTCACTATTGGTGGAATGGTGGTTAGCTAGATTTCAGAGTTGTAGAAGGTTGTTGCAGTCACAGAGGCTAGCAAGGAAAAGATATGGATGACTTGGTTCATGGAAGAGTTGGGAAAGGAGCAAGAGAGTTGCAGATTGTACAGTGATAGTCAAAGAGCAATTCATTTGGCAAAGGATTCAGCCTTTCATTCAAGAACCAGATATATACAGCTTAGGTACCACTTCATTAGACAGGTATTGGAGGATGGACAGTTGAATCTAGAAAAGATCCATATGGATATGAACCCTGCAGGTATGTTAACAAAGCCAGGAACAAAGGAGAAGTTGAATCTTCATTCAACTTTTGTTGGTCTTCAAGATTGAACTTGAAGATAGGGATATAAGCTAGAAACAAATTAGAGGATGTACAGGTACATGTATAGGTGCAGCTATTTATCTCCAAGTGGGAGATTATTAAGTTGTGGAGCTAAAAGCTTCACTGGTGTGTAAAAGTGGAGGTTGCTAGGTTACAGAGTAACTGATATCAGTTAGGACAATCAACATCGGTCATCTTCAGCTACACAGTCGACTGGCATCGACAGTATCACTAACATCAGTCAGGAATAGACACAGTGTTAGCTGGCATCGATCAGATAGAAATCAATGTCGGTCACCTGTGTGTTTCCAGAACTGTTCTAATTTTAGATGAATAGTTGGTTTGCATGTAAAGACTAATTTTAGTCTTGAGTCTGCATTTCTAATTATTGTTTGGTTTGGGATCTATTTAAGATACCCATGGGGTTGTATTGTAATTAAGGACAAGGATGAGATCCTTCAAAGTTTAAGATCAGTTAGATCTACAAGAGTGCAAGATCAGGTAGATTTACATGGTAAGTAAGGTCAGTTAGATCTGCAAGGTGCAAGATCAAGGAGATCTACTTGTGTGTGTGAGAGTAGGCAACAATGGTTGAGTTGATTGTCACTTTGTCACTGGAGGGAACAACTCAGTGTTGAGTTTATTGTAATTGATTGAGAGGGAGAACTCTTGAGGGAGAATTATTGTACACCCAAGAGGTGTGGGAAGAATGAGATTTCTTCATTGTATTTCCTTCTAGAAGAGTGTTAATATAGATTGTATTGTTTCTCGTATCACCTATTCTTTGCTATTTCTGAATTCTAGTTACTTATTACTTCTGGTTTAATTCTGTGTTTAGTTTCTTATACAAAAGTAATCAATTGAGCTCTAAGGTACTAACATTTGGTATCGGAGTGAGCTATAGGATCCTAACAGAATCCTAATAATGACCCAATGTTAAATATTTTATTTTAAAGTACTCAAAATGGTTTGATATGGATATTGAAGTGATTGGATGTTATATTAAACTCTCCCAAGCATTTTCAGGTGTGATTGGTTTGTTAGGTGAGTGAGTGAACCCTACAAGAAAGGCCTTGTTCCTCAGATATTTATTATAGAAGTTAGATTTGACCAATTCAAAGTATAAAAATCATTGGATGAATAAGATTGAGAATTTTATTTGATATTAATGGTTGTTTTTTATTATATTCTATCCCTTAGGGGTGTTATACCAGTCTTACAAGTTGATGAGTTGCTAACAGGCCTAATGGTGTAAACAGTAAGAAAAATAGGAAGAAGTGAGAAGGTGATTAGGGATGTGTTATCATGGATTAGGGATGAATCCAAGTACATGGATATGTTTTTTAAGAAATTTAATACATGTTATTATTGGATATATGTTTTGGAGGTTAGTGGATATGATGAAAATGTTGCTTATAAGTTGACTTGACTAGTGCAGATGAGATAGTGAAGGTACAAATTCATGAGATTCATTTGCAAGACCAATATTATTAATTAACCATGATAAATTTATATTCTTCATTTGCAAGACCAATATTAACATGATTTTGTTTTTTAGGAATTTATTTACCTATACATTCTTTACAAAATCTTATAAGTTAGTATAAGAGGTTGAAATGTTGAAGCCAAAATGGTTTGTCAAGTAGAGTGAAGTATGTGAGAGAAAAGGTCAACAAATTGGTCTACAAGACCAATATGTGCCATTAATTATCATGATAATTTTATTTGATATAATTATATGGATTTTTTAATATATTTTACATGAATTATAATTCCTTTATTTTGTTTTTTCAGGTGTTGAAGATCAAGTTGCTCATGACTAGGTTTTGAAATGTTCTAGCAATTCTGAGTGGGATTCTTGTAGAGAAGGGTTTGAGTCCTTTTGCCCTATATTAGGAGGTATAAAACACATGGATATGTTATTAAGGTCATGAATATATTTAATTTATTATTTTTTCCATGGTTTCTTGGAAAACTTGTGTTTATACTTCAGTTGTTTAAGACATATTTTTTGGGTATGCATGACCCTAATATGAACAGTACTAATGGTGTGCTCCAAGTAGTAGTTTGAGATAAAAGGAGTTATGAAGCCTAAGTTAGATTATAATGATTATATTTGAGTTATTTATTATATTTTTCTACCATTTTTTAGGCTTGTAAGTGTTCTAAATAAGGCTAATTGTAACGTGTCCTAAGTAGACCTAATGGGATTAGTCTTCATGAGACCTAAAGGAGAGATAAGGCCTAATTGAAGTAGCTCAGATTTAAAGGGACTCAAATAAAATTAGATAAATGTATATGAGATTTCATAAGATCCATTTCATGGATAAACTAAGAGGTTAATGGTGTTTGGCTGACTAAGAAGGATATGAATAAGAGACTTGTATAAATACTAGGCATTTTTAGGCCTATTAGTGTGTTATGAGTGTAAGCGAACAAGATAACATATAGGTGAGTATAAGAAGGTATTATAAAAAAATAGATGAGTTTAAATGATTGTTTATGATTTTTAAATATAGGTTATTAATATGATTATCAAGGTCATATGACCTAATCAAGTCAATAAGAGGGCTAGTTAAGCAAAGAAGGCTAGAGGCCAGTTTGAGAGGGATAAAAGTGTGTGAAGAGATGAGGAAGGAGATCATCACATATTATATGATAAATAGGGTATTATGAATGTGATAATTTTTTTTAGATTTTTGAGTTGGTGCTAAGTCATGTAGGGGGTTGGTTCCTCTTTGCAAATTGGTACTTGTTAAAGCCTAGTTGAGTTGGTGCTTAGCTAGTTGGGGTTGGTTCTCCATGTGAAGTGGGTGTTTCACTAAATTTTGTGTTTGTATTATATTAATATAGTCCATTTGTATATATTATTAGTTTTAATCCCCTTAAGGGTTTCCCAAATATAATTTGTGTTATCTTGTTCTCTATATTTCATGCATATGTGAATGGTTACTTAGTCATTATTTGATCTACATGATTGAATGAATGTTCATGAATGCTTAATTAGAATTGAATTAAATATTTTAAAGAATTATTCACCCCCCCCAAAATTAATTTTATTATAACATTTGATATCATATCTTGGTCTTTTTGTAGTAGGTCTAAAAGCCTAAAGGAAGATCCTAGAAGCAAAGATGGCTAGTCAACAAGCTCAAGGTGGTTTCTCTACTAGTAAGGATCAGTTATTAAATGGATAAAATTATTTCTTTTAGAATGTTAGGATGAAGGTATATTTTATTTATCAAGGTCATAATATTTGGCATCCAATTGTGGATGGATATAGTGTTCCTCATATTCGACCAACTGATATAGCAGGTAAGAAATCTAGTGAAAATAACTCCATGGCAATGAATGTCATTACTTATGGCCTATTAGAGGTAGAGATTGTGAAGATATTGCATTTTGAATTAGTTTAATAGATATGGGACAAATTTAAGAGTATATATGAATGATACATCAAGGTGAATATGGCCAAGTTGTATACCCACTAAAGATAGATTGAAATCCTAAAGATGAAACCATTGAATATTACCTATTGAGGGTTGATGAAGTTGTCAATGTCATTAGAGGACTGCGAGAAGAAGTGAAATAATATACTATTTTTAAAAAAGTGTTGAGATCACTAACACCTAAGTTTAAATCTAAAGTGTCTGAAATAGAAGAGATGCAATATTTGGACAAGCTAGAGATGTATGGGCTTCATGGCATTTTGACTACCTATGAGATGAGAAAAAATGAAGGAAGACCTCCCAAGAAGGAAGCAACTTTAAAAGTTGAAAAGAAATCAAAAGTAAATAAGGTCAAGGATGAAGAATGTTCAGATGTTGATGATGATCAAATAATATCCATGTTTTTAAGGAAATTGATGTTTGGCTCAAGTAAGTACAAAGGTAATCTGCCATTCAAATTTTTTAATTATGTCAAGATTGGTCAGTTTTCATCCAAGTGTCCTAACAAGGGTAAATCTGAGCATAATGAATAACATGATGAACATCATGGAGATGACAAGAAGGCATATAAACTTAACAAAAATAAGGAGTTCAAGAAGTATTAAGGTAAAAAAAGAACCTTCAAGAATAATAGAAGCTTATATACTAAAAACTATAACTCTTCTAATGTAAGTGACTCAAGTGCATCTGATAGTGATGATGGAAGTGATGAACCTAAACATGAATATAATGAAACCTTGTTTATGGACATAGAATTAGACAATGAGGGTTACTCAAATGGGAAAGGCTTTATGGTTGATATAATAATAGATGAAGAAGAAGTTTAAGTGAACCTTAAGGAAAATTTGTTAAGTGCCATAGAGGATTTGAAATTCCATAGGAGAAGGAATGACAAACAAAGATCATTAATTAATGACTATGAGGAGCATATTGGCTTGTATAAATAAAGGATGAGTAACAATTCTAAGGAATATGATGAGATTATCAATCAAGTTGAAGCACAAATAGAAGTAATCAATGCAATCCTAAATTCTAAAGAGGAAGAATGCATCAGGTATGAAACTAAAGTAGAATCCCTAAAAGCTGAGTTGGATAAAACATTTATCAAGGTGAATATCTTTTTAAAGTTTGAAAAGAGAATTGAGGATCTAGATGATATCTTGAGTATTTAAAAGTCTATGGGTGATAAGGTAGGTCTTGGTTTCAAATAATACCACAACGTGGTAGCACAAGTCAAAGAGAAGGCTATTGAAGACAAGAAGGTCAACATAAAAATACATGTCAAATAACTTAATGCTATAAGGTATGCTAGTTCATTCAATTGTTACTACTTTTTATGTAGTTAGTTTGGTCATAGAGCAAAAGAGTGTAGAAGACCCTATAAGAATGAGTACTCATGGGACTATGAAATGAGTCATAGTTCACATCAATTAACATATATGTATAAGGTGATTTGATACAATTTTCATAAGGTAGGACACATTGAAATATTCTATCTTAATAGGGTTAGAAGGTCATCAAGTCAAAATAGGAAGGTTGAAGATCTTAGAGTGCAAGAAAGAAGGAAAATGAATATATGGAAACCAAAGATAGTGAAGATGAGTCATGATTAGTATATAAGCTCAAGTGGACTGCTTGATGTGATAAATCATGCTTCAAATGTGAAATCAAGGTAGGAATGCCTATTTTTAGCCCACATTGATGATTAAATGGTTAATGAAGAGATCAATCATTATTGAAAATCAATCCTAAAATGATACTAAAGGATATTTGGTCTTGTGAGAGCATGGAGATCTTGGAATTTCCTAACCTTGTGATGTTTTAGTGCTATATGGAAAGAGGTGACTCCATTAGGCTTCTTGGCGATCATATTTAGTTAGCAGAAGCATGATGGTTGTTTGGTTTGAGGGGGAGCTATTTAGGTTTGTGACTAAATTTAATCTATGTTAAGAAGTGGTCTTGTAATCTAATATCATTTAAAGGAGGTATGCAGGGAGTAACGGGGAACATGTTCCTATGATGCTTCATAACCTATGCTGCAAGGTGGGATTCTAGATGATAGTTGTGGAAGAATTTTGTCATTAATGTCAAAGGGAGAGAAAGATCAAGAAGGGAGATTGAATATACTAAGGGAGAAGAGAGTGATCAATTTAAAGAATGTTTTTCCATAAATGACAAAGGGGGAGTTTGTGGAAGACTTTTGTCATTTATGTCAAAGGGGGAGAAAGATCAAGAAGGGAGACTGAATATACTAAGGGAGAAGAGAGTGATCAATTTAAATAATGTTTTTACATAAATGAAAAAGGGGGAGTTTGTTAAGAAGTGTTGTCATTGATGTCAAGGTTTATTTCATTGATGCCAAGGTACATTTGGTTAAGATGCATGGTGAATGGTATGTGAGATATGAACCATGTGACAAGAGATAATTTGAAGGAAATCTAATGTATTTATAATTAATGATAATTTTAAGGAAACCTAATTATACTTCTGAGGTTGATGTCTATATTCAAGTCAAGGTAAACATGTTTTGATCACTAGGTGTTTTGATAAGCCTAGTCATAACAAGTATAATCATATCATGAGCATGTGAATGATGAGCATGAAGAGGTTTTTTTAGAGGTATGAAATTGGTTTAGAAAAATATATGACATGTGATAAAGATATATAAGCATCAAATAGTGTTTTAAGTTTAACTGTCAAAGTTGTCAAGTGTTTGAACCTTGTAAGAGACTTGAGAAGGTTTGTGCATAGGATGTCTAGTATTGTACATAAAATATCATGGTGTCCTAGTGTAATGGATTAATAGAGGCATAATATGATGTATAAGGTTGTTTTATCATGATTAAAAGGCTTTATAACACTTAGGTGAGTCTCAGGGTAAACATACATGGGTAAGACCTATAGACCTGATATGTAATTAGACCACCTTTAGACCCTGCTTGGGCTAACAAAGCAACATGAGCTGTTGACAAGACATATGAAGAATGTTTGAAATTGTTTGAGTATGTTACATGTTTTATGAACATGTATATTGGGTGGATATCACATGTAAATAGACTTAAAGGTCAGTTCCAAGGCCTAGTGTGACTTGTAAGTCAAAGCCTAGAGAGTAAAGAAAGAGAGCATGGCCTAATGGGGTATGAGGTCCTATTTCCAAAGGAAATTATGAATATTTTATTATTTTTAGAGTTATCTCATGTTTTTTCAAGTATTTTTACCAAGTTTTAGGTCAAATTTTGAAGGTTAAGGTAACAAAAAGTGTTTTAAGGTTTTTTGTAGGCACATAATGAAGGGTTCTCAACCTGAGAAGAAATTTCAAGTACTCATTGACACATGTAAAATATACATGGGAATATAATATATTCATGGTATATGGGGAATGTTCCTATCTCAAATTTATAATCATTGGTTTTTGTAATAAGGAACTAAGATTTATGAATGATTGTTAAGACTAGAAGATGGTATAAACCCTCAAAGAACCCTAACGATGACCTAATGTGAAATATTTTGTTCTAAAGTGCTCAAAATGGTTTGATATGGATAAGTTATTTTAGGTTATATTCAACTCTCTCAGGCATATCCAAGTGTGATTTTTTTAGGTGAATGAGTGGACCCTATAGGAAAGGCCTTGTTTCTTAGAGATTTGTTGTAGAAATTAGAGATGGCCAAGTCAAAGTATGAAAATAATTAGATGAAGAATATTTATACTTGTATTTTATGTTCATGGTGGTTTTTGAATATATTATATCACTCATGGGTGCTAAACTAGTCTTACAAATTGACGAATTGTTAACAAGCCTAATGGTGCAAATAGTGAGAAAATGAGGCAAAAGTGAGAAGGTGATTAGGGATGTGTTATCATGGATTAGGGATGAATCCAAGTACATGGAGATGTTTTTAAATACATTTAATAAATTTTATTATGGGATATATGTTTTTTATGTCAGTGGATATGATGAAAATATTGCTCATAAATTGACCTATCTAGTAAAGATGAGACAATAAAGGTGCAAGTTCATTAGAATAGTTTGCAAGACCAATATTTTCAATTAACCATGGTATATTTATATATGACATTTTAATAATTATCTCATAATATCATACACATACATCATAATTCTCTAAAATTTTCTACACAGGTGTTTAAATTTATTATCACCATGGTTGTGTTTGAAGGTAAACTGGCAATTTTGGGTAAGCAAGTTACAATGATGAGTTGGAGGATAGTTTCCATAATTTAATGTATCTAATACACATGATTTTTTTTGATACTTTAATAAACTTTCAATGATTTATATAATATTTTAATTTAGTATAATAGGTTGAAATTTTGAAGCCAAAATTGGTTGTCAAGCAAAGTGAAGTATGTGAGAGAGAAGGTCAACAAATTAGTCTACAAGACCAATATGTGTCATTAGTGATTATGATTATTTTATTTGAGTTTGTTATAATTAAGTTTTAATATATTTTTCATGCATTATAAGTCATTTATTTCATTCTTTTAGGTGTTGAATTTAAAGTTATTCATGACTAGGTTTTGGAGTGTCGTAGCAGTTCTTAGTGGGCTACTTGTAAAAAAGGGTTTGAGTCGTTTTACCTTATATTGTGAAGTATTAAAAATATGGTCATGATTTTAATGTCATGAATATTATTTATGTATCACTTTTTTCCATGGTTTCTTATCAAATTTATGTTTATGCTTTAGTTGTTCAAGATAGATTTTATGGGTATGCACATGCCTAATATGAACAATACTAATGGTGTGCTCCAAGTAGTGGTTTGAGATAAAAGGAGTTATGAATATTGGGTTAGATTAAAAGGAATATATTTTATTTATTTATTATATATTCCTACCATGTGTGAGGTTTGGAAGTGTTTCAAAGAAGGATAAGTATAACGTGTCCTAAGTAGACCTAATGGGATTAGGTCTCCATGAGACCTAAAGGAGAGATAAAGCCTAATTGAAGTAGGTCAGACCTAAAAGGACTAAAATAAAATTTTATCCATATCTATGAGATTTCATAAGATCGATTTCATGGCCTAAATAATAGGGTAAGGGTGTTTATCTGACTAAGAAAGATATAAACAAGAGACTTATATAAATACGAGGCATTTTAGGCCTATTAGTGTGTTATGAGTGTAAGCAACCAAGATAAAAATTGATGAGTAGAAAAAGGTCTTATAGACCAATATAGGAGTGTATAGGATCAATTATTAGGTTTTAATATAGGTTATGAATATGAGGATCAAGTTCATATGACATAATAAAGTCAAAAAGAGGGCTAGTTGAGCAAAGAAGGTTAGAGGCTGGTTTGAGAGGGATAAAAGTGTGTAAAGAGTTGAGGAAGGTGTTCTGAAGGTGATCAAGTATTTTAGGTGGCTGAGTTGGTGATGAGTCATCTAGGGGGGTTGGTTCCTCATTGTATTTTGGTTCTTGTTAAAGCCTAACTGAGTTGGTTCTTATCTAGTTGGGGTTGGTGCTCCATGTGAAATGGGTGATTCACTAAAGTTGGTGTTTTTATTATAGGACTATAGTCCATTTATATATATTAGTGTTTTTCCATCCCCTTGAGGTTTTACCATATATAAGTTGTGATATCTTGTGCTCTTATGTTTCATGCATATGTGAATGTTTACTTGATCATTCTTTGATCTACATGCTTGAATGAATGTTCATGATTGATTAAGTAGAAATTAAGTAAATATTTTAAATATTGATTCACCCCTAGTCATATTGATTCCAATAGGTAATTGGAAAAGGGTGATAAATAAGGTTAATAATACAAATGGCATAGGTGTTAAACAAATTCATATTGGTAAGGTCATCATAGATGCTATAATTAGACCTTACATCATTATCGACATCATCTTTACTAGTTGATTTTATTGAAACCTAAATAAGATATGTGGGGTCACTCCCATGTGGTTTAAATCCAATACTATGGGTTCCCTTTTAATTTTTCATTGATATTGGCTCAATTATTCCTTGATGATGTATCCATGGGCCTCTACCTTTATAAGCTAGGTGATCCATAATTTGGTTAGGAATAGGATACTTTGTACTTTCATAACAATCAACTAACTAATAGTATAAATACATGAATTATCTTCATCTAAGGGGTCTTGTTCTAGGCCAAAGACCATTATGAAAATAATTGGTTTGTTCATCTAAGATTTTCCCTTGGTCTGCCACTCCATGTGATTAGTTTTGGCCTTGGGTCTCCCATAGGCTTTTGGATTTTGCAATAATTTGGCAATATGGAATGAATCATGGGTACTATATTCTCTGATGCCTTTGTCAAATATATAAAAATGATTGGAAATGTCTAGTGAAGGCATAGATGAGGTAGAATATAAGCTATTTGGGTTAATGTAATTGGATTTTGGTCCTGTTTCAATGGATTTGGATTTTTTGGTTCTTCTTCTATCATATTTGGGTATAGGATTCAAGCCAAAATGATATTTATAACTCTTTTACTCAACCTCATGATGTTTACAGTACTAATATGGATAGAGATTAGCTGGTATAGTCACTTCCATCCCTGAATGGGTATTTTTTATACACTAATGCAATATGGAAGGTATAGCCTTAATTTCTTGGATCTAGAGTTGGCCCAATAATAAATTTTAAGAAAATTCTAGGTCCAAAGCATGGCATATAGTTCATGGTTCAAAGTCCCAATGACCACTGACAAGCTTATAGTACCTTGAGATTCTTGTCACTCATTATCATAAGCCTTAATAACAATGGTATCCGATTGAAGATTAGCTATTGTGTATCTGAGATGCTTGATCAACTTTAGAGACATAATGTTGAGACCCAAACCATTGTCTATAAGGACATGTTTAAATTTATGGTTTTTTATACCCACCTTGATGTACAATTTTTTATTATATAATGGGCCCAAGGATGGCATGTCACTTTGGTTAAAAGTAAGATGTTGGCCAGGGGATAAATGTCCTACCATGGCTTGAAATTTATCAAGAGTGATGTCATTAGGCATGAAGGATTGTCTCAAGTACTCATTCAAGATGTCTTTATAGATGAGTGATGTACGAAAAAAATCTATGGTAGATATCTACATAAGATTCTTTTTTAGCTATTCCAAAATATCATAGGTCTTCCATTTAGTTTGGGTAGTTGGCTTGTTTTTGATAGGCATGAAAGTCTAAATGGGCTCATTCAAGATATTTGGATATGGTTCCTTGATGGTAATGTTGGCTCCTCAAGTTATGATTATGCAATATCGATCTATTATTTAGCTTTAGTAGTTAGCTAGGGAGGTAATAGGGCCTAGAATGGTAATGCTAGGGTGGTGTTGAGTCTGGATGCTAACATAATTTGAAGAAGAATTTTTGGATTAACAAGGTTGGTAGGCATTACTTGGTTGATAGGCATTGTTGGTAAAAGGTCTAGGTTTGATATTAGTTATTTCGGTATTAATGATGATGGTGGCAACATGACACATGTCCTATAACATTTTTGTAGGTATACATGATAACATGATGGATTCCCTAGTTGGTTTGGTTAGTTTGCCCTTAGTTTTGACCATTATTTTATTTATTTTTAGTTGGTATTATTACTATTGATTTTGTGGTGGATTTCTCTATCTTTGATATTATTTTTATTGGTATTATTGTTGGTTGTTATTATTTTTATGTTTAGGAAATGGACTCTAATAGATGCCCAATTTATGATTGATCATAGGAGCATGGGTATCCAATTGTATCTATCCATTTTCTAATATATTTTAAATCATATGCCTTAGTTGAATACATTGGAATATAGAATGTTTTTTAACATGATGGTTCTCAAAAAATTCATGTTATTTGTACCAATCATGAAAAGGAATCCCTTTATAAAATGGCTTGGGCACCGACCAACTAATATTATTTTTTTGAATAAAATTTTAGAATACAAACTCAATAGGCTCCTTGAGGTCACTAAATTATCTATCAATGGGCAGTCTTCTCCTTGGAGGAGGGGCTTATAATTGAGTTTGATTTTTTGGCTATTGGTTTGGTGGAGGCCTTGGTTGAATTTATGGAGGTGGTGGTTGTTGAATGGGTAGAGGTAAATGGATAGCCAATGTTTGAACTATTTATACATGACATGATTCTGTGACCCCATTGCCAACAACATTCTTATTATAGTTTTAGGCTTTTGGTATTTCATTATTGTTGTCCTGAGGTGGTATTGAATCTAGTATTTGGATTGTATTATAATTTTGGCTATGGCTTTGGTTTTGGTTTTGTTGGCCTTGATTCTAATTTTGGCTCTAGTTAGAAGAAGATAGCTTGATGATCTCTTATTAATAAGGTCTTTCTCAATCTGTATCCATTTCTCAATAACCTATACAAATGTATGATCACATTACAACTTGAGATAGTAATATATCTTGTTGTGTACACTCTTGGTAAATATTGCATCCAATTACTTATCTATAAAATTATGAGTGAATTAGCTAGCTAGTGCTCTCTAACATTGTAAGTAAATAATTAAGCTTTCACCATTCTTCTATTTTTCTTTTCCCAAGTTGACAATTGTAATCTCATTCTCAAGATTATATGAAAAATGATGTACTAGATTCTTAGATAGGTCATCAAATTTAGGTATAGAACTATTTTGTAATTTCAAAATCCATTCTAAGGCTTATCTAACTAGACTTCTTGGAAAGAGAAGAAGCAAATATATGTCACTATATGCCATTAGCTGGAAAGCAACAAAAAATTCCTTTAAATGCTCTTTAGGGTCACCTTTAAACTTGTATTTTTCAAATTTGGGTGGCTCATAACCCAATGGAAATTGTATTTGAAGATAATCCATGTTGAATGTATATAAACATATTTCATCTTACTTGAACTCATTTTTTTGCTTTCCAATTTGAATGGCTTGAATTGCATCCTTCATTTATTTTAACTATTGGGTAAGGAAGTTAGATGGAGTGGCTTATTATTACTAGGGTTCTATGGTCAAAGGTGGATTAAATTTACTAAGGTAGGTAGGAATGACATACTATATAATGTTGGTTGAATTGGTTGAGTGACCAAGTATACATATCCATGCATTTGAATTATATTATTGATACAAAATATGTTGCTATTAGTACATATTATGGCTTGGGTTGGCTATATATCCTTGGTTGGTGCATTATGACTATGTTAATGGTATTTGTAGGTATAATATGTTAGTATTATTGGTTTTGGATTATAAATTGTTATTTACTCATCAAACCCTATTGTATAAATGGAACATGTTGTTGACTAGAACCCTACTATTAAAGGTGTTGAAATTTGGATCCTTGTTGTATGTGTGATACATATTAAGTGAGGTAATTGTTGCCTATCACCTGGTATCTATTACACATTGGAACCTTTATATTTATTAAACACTTATTATTGGATATGCATTTGTTGGGGGTTTGGCATTTATCTTTATTGACCAACTGACACTTTTTGACTAATAGAAACACATTGTGGATTAAGTAATGTTTGTGATTATTGAGGTATATTTATCTGTGCTTATTGTGGTAGAACATTTATTTCCCCTATTTAGGTGGTGTAGTGTTCTACACTTATTGAGATGGTGATTTGGTCTATTAATAACTTGTTTTTCCCCCTATTGCACACTTGATGAAGTAGTTGGTTGAGCAATGGAAGTTGCTTGTTGTGTTTGGAAATAGGTGTACATATCCCTTATTGTTGCAATTCACTCATGGAATTGGTTAGAAGAATTTTTTGTGTGTTACTTAATATTAAATTATACCCACTTTGGTTTAAATTGGAGTTTAATTTCATGTTATCTAAAATATTTTAAGTGAGGTATTCTATTTGAGAGGCAATTTATTATGTCAAAATTGGGAAATTAAACATGTCACCAACTAGCATGCTTTGGCTAAAGTTCTCTATGTTTTGATTTACATAGCCTAAAACATCTATTTGTGGCCCTCTGGAAGGAGATATCTCTATAAGTGGCATGTTTGAAATGACCATTACATTGAAATTGCAAGCTAGGTTAAGATAATTTTGGTATGCTTGTTGTAAATGTTCCAATTGATCATCCATAGAACCTTTTCCTTTCATAAGCATAATTTGGATATGTTATAAAATTTGAATTAAATATTGATTGTAACTAGTTGATGCATGTTTAAACTATTGGTTTTGAGGCATATTATTAGGGGTTCTAATCAAACTAGTCATAATTTCATTAGGAATTCTGGTGGAAATTTGGCTCCTACTTTGACTACCCTGATGAGAATTTCATCTTTTTTTATATAATTGTTTTTGATAAAACAAGTATAAATAATAAATTTTATGCATTAGTATGATAACATAGTAGGGCTCTTGTTGTTGGCTCTATTCGACATTGGGTATCACTTGATTAAGGTAGTGTGTCATTTTCTCTTGTTCTTGGCGTAGATAGGATGGTGCAGTCACCAAATACTATGCTAGTGGGTCCAAACTTTGTTTAATGTATGTAATATTATAATATGTATAGGCATCCATCTCATTAGTTATGTCATCATCTTAAAACTCTTGAACAAAAGAGGCACTAATCACAAAGTTTTCATAGTTTGGATTGTACATAGTCTTGTTACGTGTATAAGGAGGCATGTTTGGATCTATGAATAGGTCACATGAAAAACAAAGTTATAAAATGGAAAAAAACCAAGGTCTAAAACAAAAAACCTTTGGCTCTATAAAAAATGTCCAAAGGGTAAAACAACTAAACTAGGTCTATGGTGAAGGTAGAATAAAAACATGAAACTGGTCTAACAAAGGTATTGATTTGCCCAAATATGGTATAATCTATGGAAAAGGTAACACAAAAGCTCAAAAATAATATATGTAGAAGGTAATAATTTTCCCAAAGGTGGTTATAATTGGTGGCAAAAGTATCTAGACAAGGTATAAAAAAAATAAACTATATCTAAATGATAATAATGATTTGCCCAAAGACAGTTATAATTGTTAGCATGGAAAACAAGGCTAGAATAAAAAATAAAGTTTGATCTAAAAAAGAACTTGAAATAAATATAAAACTAAGGAAATTGGCTTGGAATACACTCAGTAGTTAGCTCACAAAGACTTGGTATTTGGTTCAAAAGAGACAATTTGACAATGGAACTAAGAAATTGTAGAACTTAGTACAACAAAATCTAAACAAGGCACATGGAAACTAAATTGTCTCAAAATATACTAAAAATAAGGCATAATGACAACAAACAATTGTTAATACTAGGCAATGGGTCTGTAGATCAAATAGGAAATCAACCGAAGTAACATAATTTGAACATAAAAAGTAGACTATCGAAGCATAAATTATACGAGGCTTTGGCATAAACATGATTAGTTTAGGATTTATACTTCAAAAGATTGAGTTTCATATTTAATGCAAAAGACTCATATTTTCTAAGGCAAAAAGGCTAGACCAAAATGGGCAATGTAACTGCACATTTTAAATAAATGGTTTAACAAAGGTTTTGGAATAATTTAGGAAGCATAAAAATTATCCTTTAAATAAATGGCATGATAATGATTTTGGATTAAAAATCCAAGGTAAAATGTTTTAAATAAATGGGCAGCATAATGACACCCCGTTAAACAAGTTACACACAAACATTTTTGTAATAAAACTCTAAGTCAAAAACATGTAAAATAAAATGGGTAGAGTAACACCTCTTAAGTTAAAGTGGTGTGAAAACATGTGAAGGTTTTGGACTTGTCTTGACTTAACAATATAAACAAATAATTTTTGTCTCAAACACACATGTAAATAAAAGAAAATATAAATAACACTAATGGCTCATCCTATCCCTAAAACTAACAAGGGTGTGTGTAGCTTCTACAAAAGTTTCCACTAATATACCAATGATCAAAAGGAATTAATTATTACTCCAAAAAAAACATAACTAGTATAGGTATATTTTCTATTCCCCCCACTATCTCTCAATCATTGTTACATGGCATGAACTTAGAGTGAAGAGAACTCGACAACTGGAAATATATTCTATGGTAAGTGGGGTTGACTAAATCTATAAGTTTTGAAACTCACTAAATGGTCCCGAGTGTGGTCAACACAAGGGCACATCATGTCAATTGGGTTCAAACTCACCAACTTACTATAAAAAGGTCTATTCCTTTGCACATTGAATCCATTCATGTAGTGATTAGTGAATTATAATGTTTAGCATAACTTGACTTGAATTTTTGTTAGGATTTGAAAGACTAACCACTCATCCCCTAGGAAATTATAGTATCATGTGCCTAATTTTTATATCCTATTATGGAGTTGGGTTGGTATGATGTTGGGAGATGAAACCCCAAGTCAATGTTATGATCATAAGAATCTAAGAGGGGAGTTTTTTAATTTTTGTATGATAAAAACTAATAAAAACATACTAATAAATTGAACACCTCAATCTTAGACACTCAAGGAGCAAGAGAACAATGCAAGTAACTAACAATGGAAGATAAAAGAAGTACTCGTTACCTTTCTTATGAACAATAGTTGCATGTTGGCCATGGAGGAATGTTCTCGGTCATGTGCTCAAAGATTCTTTGATAATGGTGCTCCTTACATCATTTTTCCTTATCACCTTGTCAATGTTTTTACATTATAACACTACAAGAATGCTTTGTCTCTCAATAATTGAACATTATAACTTTGGTTTAAGAGATTTTTTTAGAATTATCTTGGCACTTCTATTTATATCCTTTAAAACTAACTTTAACCCAAGTGTAATTAAGTTTATTTTAACCCTAATAGAGTTAAGGAGGGGACAAGCAATTAATATTTGGGATAGATATCCCATTTATTAAGTACGGCTCTCCATTTTTGAATTTAAGGCTTTAATGGGGATATTTTCAATTTCTTAACATTGAGGATGATAACATCATCATGACCTCAATTTTATTATAATTTTATTTTTGAAAAATTCATATTCACTAATTATACATGGAAATTTCACTTAAGCATTTAAATTGATTTTCTTAGTTAATTCATTTTGCTTAGCATTTTTATACTTTAGGAATTATTTAAGGGCCCTACTTAATGGGTTCAAAGGCCAAACTATCAATTTGTTAAGTCAAAAATTGATTGGAGTTAAATTCATGAGAGGTTACTATTACATGTAGGATAATACCCCAAATAGGGATGCCTCAATAGGATTTTGAGCACTAATTTATTATGTGTGGATGAAATTGGGACATTCAGTGATTCTTAATCTTAATTTTCACTATTTAGTATAAATCAAACTAAAGTATGTTTGAAACACAATTGTGGCCAAAATATGGTGTCTACAAATTAACCCCTAAAGAACTTATGAGAAGGCAATGAACTCCTGCCCACAAGCTAAATGTAAGAAAATAAATAAATGAAGATTGGAAAGAATTTAAAGGTCATTTTTGGGTCACTCAAGTCATTCAGAGCTTGGGAAGAGCATATGCAACATTATTTCAAACAAGACTAAACAAAAAAGGCAATAAATAAATCATTTTTGGTCACTTGAGTTCCTTTTAAAGGATGGGGGGAAAGCATACACGCTAAGTTTTTGCTTTTCTACATACAAAGAATTTAATCTAGGAACTTTCTATCTTGCTAATTAAAAAAACAAACGAAAAGTGGAAAAGATCTTAAGATCTTTAACTAAAGTAATTTTTTTAAAAAAAAGCACCAACTCAAATTTTAATGATGTTTTGACCCCTTGGCCTTGTTTGATCTTATAAAAACTTGAATTGCTAAAAGACAAGATTGATTAGGTTAATTTTAAGCACGAAAACAAAAATGTATGTGAGACTTAGAAGCATTTAGGCCTATTATTCTCCACTTTGGTTTCTACTAAAAAATTAAGGGGTCTTTTATATTTAGGCCAAAAAGCAAATTAAAAAACAACATTCCATTTTTAGCTATCAGGTTTCTATTTTTGTCTCAGATAAATCATCACCAATTACTATAGTGATCATCATCGATTCCTCTGATCAATGTCAATTTATTATGACCTTCATCATTTCCTATAACCACACAAAAAACAAATGTATTTTGAAATAAAAATACTTGATAAAAATAGTTTTAAACCCAAATTTCCTATGGCCCTAGAAGAAAAAGGTTAGAAAATAAATAAACAGATTGTTAGGCACCAAAAAGAAAGCAATAAAAAATATTTTTTTCTATGTTTCTATCTCATTGTGTTTTGATGAAGAGATCATCATCGATGACTACAAAGATCGTTGTCAACTCCTATGATCATTGGTGATTTTTCTATGATTGTCATTGATCCCTATAACTTTATAAAAAATGACATGAATTTTAAGCATAAAACTCTAAACTTGAATATTTAAATTCTCTTATTAAGAAATTTAAAGGTTGCACATCATTTTTCTTGGCCATACAAGATGTGTGGTCCCACCAGAAGTGCCATTATGTATCTTAGGATTTCAAATAGCACATAAATGTTGATTAGTTCCTTGTTAGTGAAGATAATAAAACATTCATAATAATACAATGAAACTAAACACTCTTGCCGAAGAACTAGGGGGAACATAACATAATGAATAAGATCACAAAATAGAGATGAAAACTCACAATAATTTTACCTTTTTTATCAAAATTGATGTCCAGTTGTTGTCATAAGGATGTTTGTACTTAGTTTATGACATTAGAGACTCTTTTCAATGCTTCTCCATGTTGGTGGGGCTTCACCAATGGTCACCTATGGATTTGATTTGTTTTCACTTAGCTTGGTGTGGATTATAACACTACTTTCAATAACTTCTTGAAGGCATTCTTATAGAATAATCTTACACACAAAATCTTGTTTGGGTATGGAAAGGGCACTTATATTTATATATCTAATAACTAACTCTAACCCTAGGGAGTTTATGTTAAATTATAACTTTGGTTGCGTCTAAAATAACTTAGGTTGAGTTAGGTAAACCCTGGGTTGAGTTAAAGCACTCATGAAGTATTGACACCTCATTTTCATATATTGATGAGCCATGACAACTCACTTTATATATCCATGAGTTTGTGACTCAAAATTTTTTTACAATAGTAGGAATTAATAAATCACCTTATTAGATCCTTTGACCTTGACTTCATATTTAGCTAAAAATTCTTTTTTTGATAAATGAAATTCACTAATTTAACTTGGAATTTTTACTTAGGAAAGTTAATTAAGATATGATTTTTAATTAATATTTCTTAGTGATTTTTGGATTTTGAAAATTGTTTTAAATGTTTTAAATAAATAGCTTAATAGGCCAAGAATGTTAAATTATTAGGCCATAATTTGATTAGGGTTGAAACTAAACTATATTATTGGTGCATACAATGGTAATACCCCAAATAAACAAGCCTTTCCATGTTTTTGAGAAATTAAATCCCTTACATAGATGAATTTGGGCATTCATGTGATTTCTAGGTTTGAATTACATTATTTGTTAGAAATTTATTTAAATCCTAGTTTAGGCATGAAAGTGGCCAAAATTGAGTGTCTGCAGTGACAACCCATAGGCTCATGAAAAATATCCTTCAACCATTTCACAAACTCTTACATATGCTTTCATTATTTTTTAGTAAAAATTCTATAATAAGTATCATGTGTAGCCACTTATTCATCTTTAATATCTCTCAAAAGAAGAAAAACAAACTTTCGACTAGCATTAATAAGTTTCTTAACTTTAGAGGCACTTACCAAATATATTTTACAATATCACCATTTTAGGTTGAAAATATGTAGCTTTTTTCATCCTTAACCAAATTATATTAGTTGGTTCTCCTCATGAAGATAACTTCGCAAATATAAAACTAAGCGCTGTCAAATACTATACTACACACTTCAAGAGGCACAACATCCATCGTAACTTTATCAATGAAACTTTCATCAATACCAAACTTAAAATTACATTGTTTTGTCACCTTGATGTCTACACTTTTCTTTACCCAACCCAAATAATATGGATTCATATGATTGTAAGTCTTGAACTGTAATTATTTTACCATATCCTTTATTATCAATTTAGCTTGTGAATAAGTATAGAAAATAAAATCAAATTATTTTGGTTTATTTGAAATTAAATATGGAAAATCTTATAAAAACAATCTATTGAGCACTACTACTACCCAAACATACCTCTCCATTGATGAAGTGTCATCTACATCAGAGTTGCAACAAATATTCTCACCTTGGAGAGAGGGCATAACCTCCTTCTTTTTGTTCTTGAATAAATTCAATTCCTAATAAAACTTCTAACATTGGTCCTTGGAGTGAATATCAACATCACATATCCCATAAATTATTTTAGTATCATTATTAATAGCCAAAGTCACATTATGCTTACTTTCCATTTATATTTTTCATTTTCCTAGGAGTTGCCTTGTTGCCTTTAATTATTTTGAGAGGTAGATGGAGCTTTCTTATTATTAATCATAAGTTTTAAGATTGAGAACAAACCCCATATACATATGTAGGCTCAATAGAGAGTATAGGTATCCTAAAATGATTGTGTATTCCATCCATGTATTTTTTCAAGATTTTAGTCCATTATATCTTTGCCCATTTAGATAACCTTGTTTCAGAACTCATTTGTGTACTCCTGCATACTTTAGCCTTGTTTTATCCCTAGATATTTCCAATACATGGACATCTCTTCCTCAAAATAAATAATATAAAATTTCTTCATGATCGTAAACTTAAAATAATATCACTTAGTAACAGATTTAAGTTTTTTTAACAACCAAAGTATGAACATAGCTCTCAAATGAAGTTAAAGAATGATTGGCTAATTTTAACCATATAAAATAAATTTTTTGGCTTTTATTAGTTTAATGAAAACTAAAATATTTGTGAAGTTTGGCTATGAAATGGTCTAACATCTTCTAATTCACATCCCTATCATATGGTTGAATCTCTATATTTTTCTCAACCTTGAATGGAGGTGGAGCTTGGTTAGAATGGGGCTATTCTTCCTTCTTCTCATAAGACTCAAGAGTGTCCTCACATTTTCTCAATGCCTCCTTATGAATACCAAGATTCTTCATGAGAATACCCATGATGGAATCCAACTAGTCAATCTTTATCATAGAAATAAAAATGCTAGATACTCATTCTTCAAGCTTGTGAAATCACTCTTCTACTATTTGGGTATCTTCTTCATCAACATGGACCATACTTATGATCTCTTGTTTCGACTTCCTTGTGGAAATATTTACTTTAAATGGAACTAGAATACCTATACCACTATCACTACTTACTCTAGTGACATGAATAAACTTGAAATGTAATAAAAAGCACACAAAACCACATAAAGGACTAATATTAAACTAGATCTAATACCAATCTTATCCATAAACTAGGTGGATTTTCCACTCTAAACTTCACCAACATGGATCCTATGACTCATAGATCAATAATTATTGGAAGATAATTGTTACATGCTATTTGCAATGCTAAAACAAAGATAAAAAAATTGATGGAAATAAAATGTATGTATATTACACATGAAAATTAAGCATAAGAATGAAAAAATCTCACAATAAATACAATATTTATTCTAGAGAAACTTGTTTTGGGAAAAAATTTAGTGGGTGAAGAAATTACATTCCCCTTCCACTATGTAATGTATTAAATATATAAGGTAATACCAAACATGGCCTTCACATTAATAATTATAATTATTTTTCTATCTAAAACTCACATATAAGCCTACTCTAAAAATATTAGACACTTCTCAGAACTCCAACATAGCTAAACCAACCTAGCTAGGAAATAATGAGATAACATGAAAAAATACTCAAACTTCCAAATTATAATTTGAATCCAAATTCAATAATTACCACTATATTTTTTATGTCTTTTACCTTGTGCAAGACATGTGTTTATTGTATCTCAACTTTGGAGTCCATCATGATGCTAAAAAATCATCGTTAAGGATTGGAAATGTTTGTAAATATTCCCATTATCATGATTTTTCTCATTATGAAACCACCAGTGTATGTAGACTATTGGTTCTGAAAATTATGGGCTGGTGGTTTTTATATTGAGAATATACACAACTACCACCTTCAAACATTGGTAGTTACATAATTGTTGAGGCAGTTGTATAACTGCCACTTTGTAAAGAGTGGTGGTTCAGATATTTATGATAAACCTTTCCTTTTCAAAGGATAAAAATCACTAACTTCATCATTATGAATATTTATTGATCATCCACACTAAATTTTCCATTATAACATGCTTGGTATGATGTTTTTAATATTAAATGCCTTAAAATAGTGTCTTATAAGCATGATATACATAAAATTGGGAATAGTGGAAACATTTAGTATACAAAAATATTACATTAGGATCTAAATTTGGATCACACACCTTATTTTGGACTTGATTTGATTCTGAAAAGTGATGAAATATTAAAAAATGAGGCTATATATTAATTTATAAGAAAATCAAGAAATCAGATAATGATTTAAGACAATGACCAAAATTGAAACCCTATTATAGTTATAGGACTAGTATCAGATCCTTCTGACATAGACAACTTCCTTATGATAATGGTTATGTGGACCTAAATTCTATGAATTTTTTTCAAACCCTTCATCAACAAATGGTTCCATTTGTTTATGGTAAATGTGGTTTAGGGTAAATTAGGCTAAGCACAAATAGATATAACTATGACAAAGGGAAGATCTAGTATATAAAAATCTAAAACAATAATTTAAATTTACCCTAAGTGTTAAAAATAGTAAAGAAGAATAAATAAAACTAATTTTACAAGCAATATAAAATATGAAATGTTACACCTAGGTAGAATCTGGGTATTCCAAAAGTACAATAATGGTCTAGAAGGGTTAAAGCAACTTTGTGTGAAATCTAGACTGCTCATTGTCAAAGGACAAATTTATGACCTACTCAAGTACCCATGAATCTATTACAGATGGATTCAATATCTAAATTAGTCCTTTTACTATCACTGAAGAATATGTTACTAAGCATTAAGTTTTTACAACATGCCTTTTTTAGGTTCTATACTTTTCCATGTTGGTTCACCTCCTGATGTTGTATAATCATATGTTTATGATCTTCTAAATTTGTGAGAGATTTTTTAATTTGATATCTTTTTCTTCCATTACCTAATTTTACATATCACACCAAAAAAATGGAATGAATGTAAATATTTGGGTTCTTTAACCTAAAATAAGTATTAGCTATGTATCATGCATGATAAAATCAAACCCCACATAGTTCTTGTGTAATGTAAATATAATTATAAGTAATAATTTTAACTTTATCTTCCCCAAAAGTGATAGTGGAACTACATAAATATTCACCTACTACCTCATTCATTGGATGCAAATAATGGTAAAGGGTGTTTTGATGTGTTGGCTTATTCTAAAGTGTAGCAAATTATTTTTATCAATTAAACTCTCTAACATATGCAATGATATCTATCTAATTATTACTTGGTAAATGAATACGAATGATTTATATATGTATGAATCCTTATGACATGAATATACAATGGATAACCATAGAAAGTAGTGACATATGAAATCAAAAGTGCAAAAATCAAACCAAGGTAAATGTACCCACAAGAACAAAGGGGATTGAAAAACATGCATGTGACAGATTTAATGGTAATCCTATAATTTTTGAATTTCCATGAGAGACAAATGTCTATAATGGGTCCACGTAGCTTTAAATGTATGAAAATAAGGCTCAAAATATAAAATGGGTGAATATTAAAGACATATAAAAGGCATGTTTCCTGAGAGAGCTTCATGTATGGTTTTAAGTGTGATAAAATAACTAAACATAGACAAGTGGACTAAATGTGCAAAAAAAGTAAAAGATGTTATATAAAAGATACTAGTACAAAATTTGGGTGTCTACATAATTTCTCTCACTTTTATGTTCATATGTGAGTGAATGTGTGTGTGCATCAAAATATAAAAAAATATAAATTTAAAAATGTACCCTAACTTACCTATGGAATAAAGGATGAATCAAATGATGCTTGAGTTAGGATCTATTCACATAGATTTGATAAAATGAACATACCTAAAAAATGGTCAATTATAGAAAGTATTCAATTTTATATCAATGTGAATTTTTTTGTAATTTAAAAAAATAAAGGTGAGTATATGAAGGATTATACTTGGTATTATTTGAACCATGTTGCTAGAAAATTAGAATATATTCTGATGAGAACTTTTTAGACAAATCCTAGACATATCTAGTACTTCTCCAAGAATTATGGAAACTCAGTCCACTTATTGATAAAAGAAGTATATAGATGGACCATTTATGGTGCTCTCATTTTCTCAAGTTCACTCAAATTTTCTCAATTGTACTTTCTCAATACATTTACCCAATAATGAAGATATGCATAAAATATTTGAATTTATGTTTCCCTTTTGAGGTGAAGGAATATAAAAACCTATGTTTCAATCATTCATCTCAAATAATGAGTTAAATTCATCATGTGTTATACAATTTATATAATCAAATCATTAAAATTGCATGAAAAATCATATAAGCCACATGTAACCATTGTATAATATAGTTATATAAATTTATACAAAAATCATATGCAACCATAAAAAATATCAACATGTAAAACTCAATATAAAGGTTAACATCCTCGTATGAAGGTGAAATAATAGAGAATATGGGGGCACTAACATATTCTACCATAGTTTAAAATAAGAGAGATGGACAATTAATGTGTCTATATAAAACCATGTACTAAGGATAATACCATGTCCTACTAAATATAAGAGAGTGTAAATCCTCATGTGAGGGTGACTAATATGGGGTTGAATAATAGGCCGTAATGAATACGTCATATGCATGAAATATGTATGATATTAAAAACTTGAGTAAATATGTAAGGGTCTAATTTCCCTAATGGAAAAGTAAGTTAGGGACAACTCACATGCCTCATGTGAATGTACCCTTGGTAGAGATAGATATGTCAATGAAGTACACATCAAAGTAGAAATCCCCCTGTAGATGCATGGTAATGACCAATTAAATGTAGACACCAATCATATTAATATTAAAAATATTAATGTGCATAAGTAATATAATGGTAACTAAAATATCATATGCATGATTTAGATCATGGAAACAATCATATATTATTGAATACAATATTTCATAAATCAAATATAAATATGTAACTACATATAGGAAATCATCACAAAAGGACATATGACTCACAATACATGATGACATGATAGAGACAACTAGAGGATCCTTTTTGGATAAGGACATAATAAGACAACTCACTCAAACATGTATAATATTACACATGTAAACAATGGGGTACACATGGAAAGTAATAATGTAACAATCATAATTTAACCATTTAATATAGATATCCATGTAACACAAAAAGTTTAAATTATTATAAATATATGATATAATAATTTTAAAATGGATCAATATGATAAATTGAAACCAAGAAATATTCATCAAAAAATATATTGTATGAAGATACCCCTAAGTTAGGGCATGCCACTAATACAATCATGCCCCCCATGTAGTGGGGAAGAGTGTAGATGCATAATATTTCAACATCCATAATCATTTATAACATGTATATCCATCATCTCATTATTTTAAATTTTAAATGTTTATTAATGAAACAATATAAAGCATGCGCACTAGGGAAATATACCATTCAACAATGTAAAACAATACTTTTGAATATTCCATAGTGTCTAAAAATAAGTAAACAAGAAAAAGGAAACTAATAAGATTAATATTTTTACTTGAAAAGAAACAAAATATGATGGAATTATCACACCTTGATGTTTTATAAATTTATAAGAGTGGATTAGGACTATGCAAACATGTGTCTTCTTTTGTGTCAGTTTTATAACTTTGACTATGTAAGGATAGGATCATTGGTTACATTGATTGTGTCCTAGGTAAGATCCATGGTCAAATATTTTAGCCATTGTACTTATCATGTTACATCAATAATGACATGAGTTAAATTATGGGGTTTGAATTATTTTATGCTTATGTATCACTAGATATCATGTCTTCTTATAGCTTTGCCTTTACAAATTGGTAGACATCTAATGTTATCATTTAATTCATTTTACCTAGCTTTCCACATGATTTTATAGAATAAGATAAGGGAGTAAGTAGTTGGGTTAGGTAGCTACCAAGTTATAGTTGTAGCTATGTATTCTACATTCTATAATCAGACACATCATAGTTCATGTGTAGTGTCAATGGAAGATTGAGAGAATTAATGATACATTTTATCCCTATGATGCAATACACTATACATAATATTTCTATGTGTTCTTATTTTATTACAAAATTATTCTTTGATATATTTGTTGAAGTATAAATATAGCAATATGAAGTGTGCCTAGACTTGAGTTCTATGGTAATTCTCTTTGATTTATATTATTGAAATGATCTAAGGTGATATATATATATATATATATATATATATATATATATATATATATATATATATATATATATATATATATATATATATATATATATATAGTTTTAATTAGGTACCTATTGGTGGAGAAAAATGCAACCAATAAACAAGTGGAAAGATAAAATCAAGGGTCCAAACATCAAAATAACCAAACAAGGGTAGAGGGATAGCAAAATAGAAAGGGACAAGATTGGTGGACCTAGTGATCATGTCCATGGCAGGATTTGTAGACTATTTTTATTGTCCTAGTAGAGAAAAAACACAAGAAGATAATAATAGGATAGGAGGACACTAAGAACAAAATATAATATATATAATTAGAAAACACAAGAATAAAAGATTCACAAGACCACACATACAAGAATAAATAGAGCAATAATAACACAAATATTGAAAATAAGAGCCTAATCCTAATTATTGATCCATATGTACAAATTGATACTAAAACATTACAATACTAATCATTTTACCTAAATTAGGTGTTTATATAATTCCCCTACATTTATGTGTGTATGTAAATATTACATACACACGTCAAAGTAATATAAAATGTAAGTGTGTACTTTGACTTACCATAAGGAGAGGAGGAGGAAGCTTGTATGTCATGTGTCCATCACTAACATTTGTTAATTTTTAAATGTAATACCCTATATGAAGGAACTCCTTCCCTTATCAATTGAGACATTTGAAAATGAAATTGTGAGGCTATTAAGAAATTGAATGATAATTTTATCCTCCTACATTAATGGATTGATGATTATTCAAATGTTTAAAAATAATTAATTAAATAAAAAATCCTTATAATTATCATATGAATTTTCTAAATTACTAAAATGGCCTTTATTATTTTAAAAAGAGTTATAGGCTTTACAGAGAGAATATGAGCTCTATCCCATAGGTTTTCTATAAAACCTACTCTCTTAGGTCATATCCTAGCTAGTAGGCATTGACCTACTTGATGAAGTATTTTTTAAGAAAAGTAGTTTAAATTTTATTTGTTGTGAGTCACATGGGAATGTAAGAGAGGGTACTATCTTATTTTAATGGGTTGATGGATACCCTTGAAAATTAAGTTTGACTCTTCATTTTTTTGGATAACCTTAGTCATTATTTTAGAGTTTTGGGAGGATGTAAAATAAAATAATAAACAAATAAATAAATAAAAATAAAATAATAAAATATTTCAATCAATATTTATGTAACTTGTCCAAACCAACTTAGGATTTTGTAGTTTCATTTCTCTTTCCAAGTAGTTGTCTCCTTTGTTGCATTGTTTGGAGCTTCATCTCTCTTCCCAAATTCTTGCCTCCAATGATGATGCTACTACCAGGAGAGCCAACCAAGAAGAAGAATAAGGAAGAGGAAGAGGAGATAATATCTGTTTAAATAGATAAGTGGCTTCTCCCTCATAAATTACTTCTCCTTTTCTAGATTAATAGATGAGATAAACAATGAAGAATAGCTTCATATTGATTTAAATCAGGTTTATTTTCTAGTTGTATTGTCAAGGTTTTCATCAAAATAGCTGAGGGTTTGGCTAAGGAATTTGATAACCATTTTGTTGATTTGTCTCTTTAAATATGTATATGTATATGTATTTGTATATGTATATATATGTATGCATGTATGTATGTATGTATGTATATTTACATATTATAACTCTACACAAACTTATTTTTGGAAGAATATACATATTTATTTATGGAAATAAAATAAAATATAATAATAAGAATAATACATATTTTTATAAATAATAGTATTGTAAATAGAGGGAGGGGTCAGCTTAGCCCCCTCCCATGGTAGGGAGGGAGGAGGGGTTGGGCCAGCCAACTCTTCCTTTCCTTTGGTGGGTAGGCTACCATGGTCGATGGCCATGACCATGACTAGGCCTTACATCCCAGTCACTGACCATCCATAATGGCTGACCGTGTCACTTAAAAAAAATTATTTATATAAAAGTTTAAAATTTGTAAAGTTTTATTTAATCTATTTTATAAATTAGAATATATATATTGATATAAATATATAATTGTGTCTAAATAATTATATATTTGTATATACAAATATACATATAAATATATGTTCAAAAATATCAAATAATTTATTTTTATATTTGGGATATTATATATATGTGTATGTAGATGTGGGATTTTGTAATAGTAATAAATTTGATTCTTGCCTTAATGAATATCAGATCGATTGATCTTTTGATTTATAAATAGAAAGATTTGTAAGTGGAAATTGATAAGATTACCCTCTATTTTTTAATATCGATAGCACACTTTCAGGGAGCTTAGAAAATGACTAGTTAATATGATTATGAGTTGTCAGTTTGTTTGCTTGGGCTTAGTGTGATTATTTAGTAGTTTTAATATTAAATTCTTATTATTCATTTTTGACAAATAATGGCAAGTGGTTATTGTTAGTGTAATAAAATTGTTTTTTTTTAATGATTGGTGTTGGGTATGGTTATCGATAAGTCTTGTGTTATTGATGTTAAAGTGTAATGTTCAATCCTTCTTGTTGAGTTACTTGTAGATTTGTCATAGGCATATTTTATTTAATTGAACGATTCATTCTTTAATTTGTTTATTAATTTTTGGAAAAGAATAGTATTCAAGGGAGGAGGAGTCACTTGCTTAGCTTTTTAGATGACCCCTTGTTTATGTCATAATGCAGGAAAAAGGAGATGCAATACACTTGATCACAAAGATATTATGTGTTGTTATTATTCATGTTGTAAATAGAGTTGTTGTTTGACATTAGTTTATTCAGTGATTGTGATACAATTGTTATAACCCAAATTTATATATAGGATGTTGGTTTTGAATAGTTGTAATGAGTTCTACTATTATAGTAAATTATGCTTGTATTGATTGGTTAGAGCATTACATTAATATTTTAATATTCTTTTTTGATATCATTATAAAAATAAAACTTTTCCTTTTCAATGAATAATTTTTGTATTTATTTTACACTTGATTTGGGGCTGGATAGTTCTTAGAATCTTTGTAAATTTTAATACACTGTAGGAAATTCTTATTTAATTTTTATTCTAAATTGTTGGTGTTTTGAATCCTTTAGTTGTTGGCCCAATAAAGGTGACTTGTAAATAGAAAATCAATAATTCAAGTTGAATTGATATAGTTATAGATTTACAATAAATTATTATTTTTAAGACAAGTTTATGTAACATAAAGAATGTAACTTGACAAATAAAATTAGAACCATATGTTTATATGTAAAAAATTATCACACAATCATTATAAGTAACGTAACAATAATGGCATGAAGCATTAAACAAGGAATTAAATTGAGCACTAGATCCTAGAATGACTTATTGTTATTGGAAACATAACAATTAGATCAAGTTTATTAAATTAAAAATTGGCTAAAGTCAGTTGGAATATGATTTAGATAAACAACTATACTGGTCAATTTGCATAAATGGAAGATTGTAACCTTTACCTCTATCTTAATATAATCTGATTCAATGACTTGTATCAATCTATCTCATTTATTAGTTTTTTGGTGGAACCATTTCTAGGGTAAACTATTGAAAATAATCTCTTGCTAATTTATTTTAGTTTTCAAAACCTCTTCAGAAGCACTCTACCAAATGAAGCTAGAGTGATAGTATCTCATATTTGAGGGTCGATATCACTTCCTCTTATATTTATATTAACATAGGTAACTTTAAGTAACCAAAAAATTGTTTTTTTTATAAATTTTAATAACTCTTTTATAAATTAAATTTATGAATAAATTTTCTATTGTTTTGATTTTTGTCTACAAGTCGCTCTGGAAATGAGCTGAAATTAATAAAAAAAACTTGAGATTTTATCAAACTAAAACTTTTAGACTATAGAATAATATTAAAAGAATTAATATATACAACCATAAATTTTTTTCCTTGATCCGATACTTTCTGGTGGATCCAACTTTGGAAGCATTTTTTAATTTTTTGTAACTGATCTCTTTTACACCCTGTGAAGTTGTTTCAAATTCGAGTTACCAAAAATATCTATAATAATATTTAAGTGAATGGGTACTTGGTAATAATTATTTTATGTTAGAATTAATCCATAAACTTTGATTTAATAATTTTGTATGTTTTTGCTATTTTTAGTAAATCAATTTTGAACCAATTTATTTAGGGAATTGCTTAGCAGAATAATTTCTATGTTAAAATCCGTTTAAAATGCCATTATTTTATCATTTAAATTGTTGAAGATTATTTTTGTAGGTTCCTAGTGATAGTTTTTAGATAATAAAATATATATTAACTTCCATAAATAATTTTCACCATGTGGGGGTATTTTATCCATCACCATTTGATAGATGATTTAACGAAATTATATTTGATTGTGAGGTAAGCAAGTCAAGTTTGGATGCACCATGGTTGGGTAATTCCACTTCAACATGAATGGTTAACTTTGAATAGTATACTCATGGATAATACTATGATTGTATTTGAGGTTGGGATAATTAAGAGTTTGGTTGCTTACATAGTTTTATCATGATTACAGTTGTAGTTGAAGAAAACAAGGTGTCAACAAATTGTTGATAGATCACATTCCATACCATTTGTGATGAGCTTCAATTTTTGTTTCTTTAGTCCAAGTTATAATTAATATCCACTGACTATTTAATTTAAGTGTAATCTTTCACATCAATTTTGGTGTAGTTGACACATCTTAGTCACATCTAGCTTGTCAAATGCTTTTAAGCTTTTTATTTTTTAAAAATAGAAGGTGAGCATCTACGTTTCATATAACATACCTTGAGTGTGTTTGTATACCTTTAAGTTTGACTTTACTTGTGTAAAATGGATTAGAATATGTGTGTATTTAATGTGTGCATTAGCATGGTCATGTTAATGGTTTAAGTGTTACTTGTGTTTGGTAGTATTACACAAGAGAAGAAAAAAGTAGTAGTGTTTTTATGTGTTTTATTTGGGTGAATTTTTGGTGTTACATTTTGGTATTAACACGTAGATTCAACACTAAGAGCTCTAGGGAATTATGTTTGGTATTTTTTTGAAGTAGTGAAACTTATCATCATGATATTTATGTTTGTTTGTACTCACAGTAAATTAAGATCATAAGTTGAACTATATGCCCATGTTGTTAATGCCGAATTAAATTTACCTTGAGTTTGGATTGTTAACTTCATTGTCATGTCTCTACTTCAAGATAAAGTCTTGTATAATATCTATTGTCTGATATATTTAATTATATAAGGTAGAGTATTTTAATGTTATTTATGATTGTGTGTTTCTTATATATGTACTTATGAGGTATCATTATCATAATGCACTTCCTTAGTATTCTAGTATTTTTGATTGACACCATTTTAGAGGTGGTCTGGAAGATTATTTTCTATAAGTGCTCATTATGGTTTGAATACATTTTCATAAGAAATTATGTTCATATATACTATGATTTAAATATAAGTAAGAATGTAAAACCTACCTAGAGGAATCTTTCTTTGGTTTCAACATCCAAACTCCTTGTTTACCTTTGGTTAAGAATTAATTGTGCATATGTTAGATTACACTTATTAATTCCCCTTGGATGTTAAGGTTAGAGTTTGTAACATTTACCTTCCATTAACTTAATTTTAAGTATATTTATTGAATAATAGTATGATATGTTGTTGATTTTAGGTATAAAACTATGATATTGCCACATGGTTTGGTGACAACAATGCTATTTAGTGGTGAAGAAGTGTTATATACCTTTAATGGATATAGTTATTGATAGTATGTATAAGTAAACTAATGAGATTTAAAAGATTTTTACTACATATGTATTATGTAGATCAATCTTGAAGCTATAGTAAATATACCAAAATAATTCTTTCTTTGATCCAATATTGAATTTATAAAAATTAACCAATTTCAAACTCATAAATAGCCTTACGATGTTAAAATAAAGGTGGTAATGATAGGTCTATTATACATTCGTACAGTCAATGGAATGTTTGTTTAGAGTAGATTAATTATTTAGTAATGGCACCTAGTTGGGTAGGTAGCCCATGAGTGTTAATACCATTGACATAAAATAATTTATTTCAAAATTTTAGGTTGTGGTAAACCTAAGTGACTGCACCTTGCCTTTGTTAAATGTGCTCACGATTTGAGTACACCTTGATTTGGTAGTATATATGCTAGTTACCTAGATCATATAGTTTAACATTGATTATGATTTCCAAACTTTTGTGGATGATGACCTTTCTAGGTGACCCTTATAATTTGCATTGACCATTGCATCCTTTTGATAGTTCATATTATGCTAACACATGCAAAATATAGTAGCATTTGATGCATGCATTAAGATCTACAAAATCTAGTTTTCTTCATCTTATCTTAGCCTAGCTGAGGATGGAAAATGCATGATCATTTAGAGTATGGATTGATGAGTAGTGCAGTTGATGCACTATTTTATCTTGGTGATAATTGATTAATCCATCTTGATACTTCTATTATTTACAACAAATAGCAGGTTTTAGCAATCAACACTCAAACATACATGTAATTTTCACTCGATAGAACTTTAGTGAGATATGCTACTTGAGAATAGTTACAATTAGATATATGAGCTAGTATGATTGCATTAGTATTTATGTGGCACTAGGATGCCATGTGTGAGGTTGATAGTTATTATTCTACTTCATCTATATCATTTGATTATCATGTTGGATAGTTATGGTCAAATGTCATCGGATACTTTCTCATTAGTAGCACTATGTTATGATATGGATTGTTTATTTAGTCTCTTTAGTGATAGAGATGGATAATAGGAAAAATGTCTACATGTTACCTTTGGACATTATTTTACCATACACATAAAGACTCAGATATTCCTCCTAAGATTTTAACTAAAGTTATTGATATGTGTTTAAAATGCCATCAGGGATGATGTTGTGGTATTGATTAGACTGATGTAATTTTTTTGATATGTTTAGACTTGGTCACTCTCTATAAGTAATGTTATTTGATAGTAGTTTAGTTATGTGATAGTCAAATATGTGAGCTAGTATAGTATCACTTGGTGATGATATGGAACTGGGATGGCATGTGTAGGAGTTATTGTTTGATTGTCTCCTTCATTTGTACTAGCTAGTTATTATGATGGACCACACCCTAGTTGATGGCATAGTTTGATTCTCTAGATGGCTAGTGGACTATTTTCATATTGGTGATGGTAGGTGGACTAATCTACTATGCTTGATGGCATAGTTAAATTCTCTATGACAGCGAGTGGACTACCTCATGCCCTCTTACCTTATTCTTTTTCCCCTTGGGTGACTTGTTAATTCACATAGTGATTGTCATGTGATCTACTTTTGCTACTTTTTGTCAAATTTATTTTAATTTTTTTAATGTATTTTATTTTACTTTGACTTGAAACCAATACTATTTTCTTGTTCTTGAACATTTAAGTAACCAATCATTGAAATTATTGTTGATATTTTTTTTATGATTGAGATTTCTCTTTTAAGTCTACTTGGTCTCATTTTTTTAATTGATTTTACTTTTACATGATCAGTTTAATTTTAAAATTTATTTGAATGATTGTTGGTATTGATTTCACATGTGTTCGTACTGTGCATAATTGTTACTCCAGTGTCATGGTATGAGGTAGGAGAAGTAGCTTGAAATAAATCTAGTGGGTTTTGATGGGAACCTATCATATCAGTTCATGATAATATCCTTCACACTCCACTAGACATGGTGGCTATATGTGTGTGTGTGTGTGGTCCTTGCATGGAGATATGATTCTTTTGGGAGGTCTAAGGAGTTTACATGATAGATCACAATGATTTCTAAATTATTTTAGTAGTAGTATTATTCTATTTTGATGATGCTTGATGTTGGGACCAAGTATGTTGTTTTATGGTTAAGTATTTTTAGTTGTTCTCAGAATGGGTGTTGCAATGGATGAATACTTATCTTATCAATGGATTTTCACCATAGTTGTCACTTGTAATTCTATCTTAGTATTGATTATACATTAGATGGGTACTTGATCTCTCATAGTTATATTATAAGATTTTGGGTTTTAGTAGGTAAAAGTCTAATACGTATGATAGCATGACTTATATTAGAATGAATTTGGTTCACAATTTCTCAATCTAGAGGTTATTTGTATTCCTATGGGCACATGATATTCTTGATTTAGCTGGTACAAGAGGACAATGTAACCTAGTTGGAAAGTATGAATTAGTACAACAATTTGGCTTAGTGGTATTTAGAATTCTTGGTAGTATAGTATGTTTCCATGATTTGACACTTATTTGTCATTTGGTATGTTTGCCAAGAGATGTCACTGAGTATTTAGTATGGTCATACATAAAATTTATAATTTTCATATGAAAATTTAGAGTTTGATATAAGTATTTTATGATATCAGTTGGGTTGTGACATAATGGTTATCAATATTGGTTAATATTACTTAGCATTGTTAGTTTTAATCAGTATAGTTCATCCAAAGAATGCCACTTATATTTGCGTACTCCTATCAGTGATCATTTGGGTTTATTTATTTTACTAGTATATATTTGAGTATCATTGGCTTGTAGCAACATTTTAAATATTTTGAGATAAAGTAATTAATGTACTATGCTTCTTTGTGGTTCTGCATCGAGGATGATGCTTTTATAAGAGGGGGAGTATGTAATAACCCACATGAAGGACCTCCTTCCTTTATTAATTGAGACATTCAACAATGTAATTTTGAGGTTGTTAAGAAATTGAATTGCAATTTCCTCCTTCTACATTAATGGATTGATGATTATTCAAAAGTTTAAAAAGAATTAATTAAATTAAAACTCTTTATTCTTATTGTATTAATTTTATAAATTAAGAAAATGACCCTTATTATTTTAAGAAGAGTTATAGGTTTTCTAGAGAGCCTATGATATCTATCCCATAGGTCTTATAGAAAACCTTCTCTTAGGTCCTAGCCTAGCTAGTAGGAATTGACCTACTTGATGGAGTATTATTCAAGAAAAGTAATTTAAAATTTATTTGTTGCAAGGAGTCACATGGGCATGTAAGAGAGGTTGCTCTCTTATTTTAGTGGGTTGATAGCTACCCTTGAAAAGAGAAATTTGGTGCTTCATTTTTTTTTGGATAAACCTTAGTCATTGTTTTGGAGTTTTGGGAGGATGTAAAATAAAATAATAAATAAATAAAAATACAATAATAAAATATTTCAAGCAAGATTTATGTAACTTGGCCAAACCAACTTAGGGTTTAGTAGTTTCATTTCTCTTGCCAAGTAGTTGCCTCCCTTGTTGCATTGTTTGGAGCTTCATCTCTCTTGCTAAGTTCTTGTCTCCATTGATGATGCTGCTATTAGGAGAGCCAACCAAGGAAAAGAAGGAGGAGGAGGAGGAGGAGGAGGAGGAGGAGGAGGAGATATTTGTTTAACTAGGCAAGTGGTTTCTCCCTTATAAATTAGTTATCTTTTTCCATATTAATAGATGAGATAAACAATGAAGAATAAATTCATCTTGATTTAAATCAGCTTTT